>CAMZMU010000085.1:42100215-42809929 GCA_947311845.1 Poa pratensis
ACCGTGTATACTAAAAACTAATTATAGTCTACCTACCACAGCCATATATAGCATTTGCATCCTTTAGCTTGTTTTTGGATAGAGTTTGTTGAGTACATTCAAACGTACACATATGGTTTCACCCTGGCTATCGTCTTAGCCAGACCCCTGCTACGAGGAGCTTCAGGAGGAAGTTCAGGAGGAGGAGTGCTTCGCTGACGACTACGCGAACTAGGAGTCTCCCGGTCAGCTGCATGTAGGTGTTGAGGCGCTACCATGGGCTTTACTGCGTTTTGCCAAGACTTCCGCTGTTTGTTAGTTATTCCTGCCCTGCGTGGCAGCTATTTGAACTCGGTCATGTGACCGTTTTTGTAAGACTATTTGAATTCGTGTAATGGATGATGTACTTCTGCAATGCCAACTCGGGTATGTTGTTCATGACAATGATCATGGGATCGTGAATGTATGCATGCCGGTGTTCCTGGACAACTAGTCGTGGGGCCCCACATGTATTTTAATCACTCAAACTTCTTATTATTTGTTGATCTTGATATCGGTGTCTCCTCTTCCACGGCCCCTAGAAGGCGACGACTCGTCTGGAGGCGGCGACGCGTAGCCTTGGCAGTGACACCGTCTCGTCCCTTGAGCATGATGGCCTCTTCTTGCCACTGTGGTGGATGGCTGTGCACGTACAAATTTAGCTTCTCTTCCCGTTGGAGGAGGCAGTGACATCAGCAGGAGTATTGCGCTGATAGTGGAAATGGGGCTGATACGTGCAAGGCACACATTCGTTGGGAGACCCCAAGAGGAAGGTATGATGAGTGTAGCAGCAAATTTTCCCTCAGTATGAAACTGATGTTATCGAACCAGTAGGAGATGAAGACACTGAAGGTGTCAACGGCGCCAGGAAAAGTGCTGTTGCAGGGAGATGGAAGTTTGCTGAACAAAGGTGCTTCTTGTCCCTGGCAATGGTGCCAGAAAGAGTGCTTGCGTCGAAGGTGAAGTCCTGGCGGTTGACTTGGAACTACACACAACACAACCAAAACTTTGCCCCAACTTAACAGTGAGGTTGTCAATCTCACGGCTTGCTGAAAACAAAGGATTACGTATAGTGTGGAAAAGATGTTTGTTTGCAGAGAATGTAAAAGAATAGTGTTTGCAGTAGGTTGTATTATCAATGTAAAAGAAGGACCGGGGTCCACAGTTCACTAGTGGTGTCTCTCCATAATAATTAACTGACATGTTGGGTAAACAAATTACAGCTGGGCAATTGACAAAATAGAGAAGTGCATAATAATGCATGTACAAGTCATGATGGCTACTATGAGATTTATTTGGGCATTACAACATGATTCATAGACCGTAATCCAACTGCATCTATGACTAATATCCACCTTCAGGTTAGCATCCGCACCCCTTTCAGTATTAAGTTGCAAGCAACAGATTATTGGATTAAGTAAAGTGCATAATGTAAGCAATATAATTATCCTTAGACAAAGCATCGCTGTTTTACCCCTAGTGGCAACAGCACATCCACAACCTTAGAGGTGGCTGTCACTCCCAAGATTAAATGGAGACTGAACCCACTATCTAGCATAAATACTCCCTCTTGGAGTTACAAGCATCAACTTGGCCAGAGCATCTACTAGTAACGGAGAGCATGCAAGATCATAAATAACATATAGATAATTCAATAATCAACTTGACATAGTACTCAATATTCATCGGATCCCAGCAAACACAACATGTAGCATTACAATAATATGATCTTGATCATGATAGGCAGCCACAAGATCTAAACATGATGGCACAAGAGGAGAAGACAACCATCTAGCTACTGCTATGGACCCATAGTCCAAAGATGAACTACTCCCCATCACTCCGGAGGCAGGCATGGCGATGTAGAGCCCTCCGGTGATGATTCCCCTCTCCGGCAGGGTGGCGGGAAGAGCTTCAGAACCCTCCCGAGTTAGGGTTGATGGCGGCGGAGGCTCTGAAACTTTTCGTGGAATATGACTCGGGTCTCTAGAGTTTTCCCGAATAGATGAATATATAGGCAAAGGGGCGACGTCGGTGGGCACCCGAGGGGCCCTCACCACGTCACGGCGCGGCAGATGGTGGGGCCGCGCCGCCACGTGGTGAGGCCGCCTCGGTGCCCGTCTTCATTTCTCCTCGGGACTCTGTGTACGTGACAGAAAAATAGGGCACTGGGCTTTTGTTTCGGCCAATTCTGAGAATATTTCCAGAACAACTTTTCTGGAATACAAAAATAGCAGAAAACAGGAACTGGCACTGTGGCATCTTGTTAATAGGTTAGTTCCAGAAAATGCATAAAAATGATATAAAGTGCAAATAAAACATGTAGCAATTGGTATAATATAAGCACATCAGAAATTATGGATACGTTGGAGACGTATCAGGGCCAAGACAAGGGCAGCTGCGATGGGGAGGGTAGCCGGCGGCGGCCAACTTCGAGCGACGCACAGGCGAGGGAAGTTTCATGTTTGCAATTACACGCATGCATGACAGCTGGTGATCATGAGAGGCAAATGTTATATGGTGATGCATTTTTTTGCCCAAAATATACATTACTACAACTAAAACCACTTGTTGCGCCAGGTGATGTAACGGGTAAAGCTACTCACTCTGTTTCACGATATAAAATATTTTAACTACGTATTTCACATACTCCCTCCGTCCTCGAATAAGTGGATGTTTAGGATTCAAATTTTTCCACAAAGAGTACTTCTACCTTCCCAAGCACAGTTAAAAGTAGATAATAATGTTTCTTTCTCATTACATGGGAATCAATCACAATAACATTCAACACATGGTCTCCTTTTTTTCTATATGCACTTAACTCATTGGAGGTGAGGTAATTAAAGGGGAGAGAAATGGCAGCTTGCATTTTCCCAATGCATTTTCTAGTCCTCTCCATAATTTATCTTAAAATTTCTAGATGTCCACTTATTCGCAGACGGAGGGGGTGTTAATTAGTTTCAAACAATTACATATGAATATGAAAAGATATAAAACATTTATACTGTAAAAAGAAGAGAATATTTTATACTCACTCTGTTTATTTTATCTATATTTGCATGTATGTAGACATGCATATACACATTTAGTTAAAGTTGAGACATTTTTTTATAATAAAACAACACAAGTGAGTTTACTTTCCCCGTCTCCCTCACCGGTTTTTCAAGGATTCCTTTGAGCTTACTTTCCCCATCTCCCTAGCATCTCCCAATGGGACCTGGATCCTCTAACTTTACATTCCCTGACTTTTTCTGACTTTGGGTCAATGACAGGTGGGACCCACCGCACGCGGGGTCCACCTGTCAATGACTCAAAGTTAGGAAAATCAGGATTCCAAAGTTAGAGGAGCCGGTTCCCTCCCAATGTGCTAGTTTTCCTCGTCTCTCCCCCTTTCCCTCCTCGGGTCAATCGAAAGCATGGTAAATTTCCTCTCTTGTACCGCGCTAATTTCTAGTCCGATTTTGCTGTTTCTCACCCCGGTCCGGCGCGCGGCGTCAATGTTTTGCAGCACGGGGACGGCAAGAGCGCCTCGGCATGGAGCGCCCGCAACAAGGACGGCGAGCGGCGTGGGGGCGGCTTCCAACCTGCCCAGCACGGGGCCAGCACAAGCGGCTCAGCATGGAGCGCCCGCGATAAGGACGGCGAGCGGCGTGGGGCCGGCTTCCGACCTGGCCAGTACGAGGGCAGCACAAGCGGCTCAGCCTGGAGGCGCAGCGACGACGACGGCGGCCGGCGGGCGCATGGCGTCCACCTTGCCCAGCACACGGGATGCTCGAGCACCTCCGCCTGGAGGGGCAGCGATGCCACCGGCGGCGGCGGCGGGGGAAGACCCCGGCCGCAGCAGGACGTCTCCGACAGGCCGGTGAGTGCACCAACATTCAGTGATTTTCTGACGCGGGTTCTAAAAGGCGGGTCTTTTGGGGGGGCGGTGGTGGAGGGAAGGGCCGACCGGCCTGGTGAGACCCTAGCCGCCGTCAACGACCGTCTGCGGCGGCGGCGAGGGCTCTTGAGCGTTTCAGCCGGTGGTGGAGGGATGGGGCGACCGGCCGGGTGATACCCAAGCCGCCGCCAACGACCGTCTGCGGCGGCGGCGGCGAGGGCTCTTGAGCGTTTCCGCGTGGAGAAAGATTTGTGTTTTATTTTCCGAAAATGAGGCCACTTTTTGTTTGAGGGAACAGGACATTCATTTAATTCTCAAGCTCATCGAAATCACTGGCTAACGGAAGCAGAACCCTCGTAGAAAAGAGTCCTGGGACTCATTACACACACCAAGTGTCGCCAGCTCCATCAGTTTTGTGCTTATTTAGAGGCTTCAGAGAGAGAGAAGTTCCACCAAACAGTTTGTGCTTGTGTTAGGCTTGTGCTTGTGTTTGTGTTGTAAGCCTGAGCTAGCTCCATCAGTTTGGCTTATTTGGAGGCTTCAGAGATAGAAACTCCACCTCCACCAACAGTTTGTGCTTGTGTTTGTCTTGTAAGTTTGAGCTAGCTCTGCCACTGGTTTATGCTTGTGCTTATGTTGTAAGCCCCGGTAACTTTACCTTGTAATCCTGATTCTGTTTAGGGCTCTGTTCTTTGTGTACAAGGCTGGGCATAACGCCTCTTCTCTAAAAGTGCAGCACAGCTATTGCTCAAGTGCCTTGTGCATTGTACTATGTTGTTTGACCATCCGGTTCATTTTTCTGCGCACTTGTAGGGTTCCTCGCGGGGCCGCACGGCAGATTCAACGAGCCTGAGGGTCGACCGCTTCATCGAGATGGGTTATCCTGCACAGAAGGTCCGCTTGGCTCTCAGGCAAGCTGGAGGAGGACCGCAGGAGGAGGCAGCTGTGTGTGAGTGGCTGGTTGCTCACCAGGAGGTGAGCTACTCAGTTCTGACAATTAGCACAATGAGGCAGTGGCTGCAGGATTTGTTTTTTTATGCGTGTAGTTGGTTGTTGTCATCTACAGACTGAGCTAGAGGAGTCCAGATCATCTGACATAGAGGGGTTCAGCTCAGCAAGCGAGGGTGTTGACATGGCTGATTTTGATGATAAGGTATTCGGTTGTTCTTGTGACAGTTTCCTACATTTGGTTACAGAATGTGGATTGATGTTGTTTCCATGATTTTCACAGGGATTAGGTGCAGAGCTGACTGAGAAAGACAAAATGTTCTTGCAGCTAGTGGAGATGGGCTTTGTGGAGGATGATGTCTCTTCGGCCATCGACATCTGTGGTATTGAATTCAGACTTGAACATGACTAATTTGTAGAAGCAAAACTTATGCACAATTCTAGTATGCACATTGCATTTGTTCAATGTCGCTAGTTCGGCTGCATTATGGTTGTTTTAGTTAGGTTTGTTGTAGTTGGTCATATAACAGGTTGAATAACAAAGTAAATTAGTACGCATTGGACTTATAATGTTGTGAAAATTTATACTAGGTGAACATGAACCGGTTGAAGTACTAGCTGAGGCAATCTATGCCGCACAAATAGCTAAAAGGGGTGGAAGCCATGGGGGAAACTTTGCTGATGTGGAGCTTTCAGTTGATGAGGTAGTTTTTTTTTCAAGTTATGCTTGCAGATTTTAGAGCTATTTGTTACCTTGTATACCAGCATGAGTTATTTTTCCATGAAGGTAAGACCCCCACCCTGAACCCCTTTAACAACTCAGCTTGAACCCTACACTCTAACAATCCTTGACTTTATCGCTGCTCCAGGCGGCCACTCCACCTAATACACCTCGTACTCCACCAATAAGCCAGAGTTGATGAAGCCATCGAATGAGCTCGAAGGGCCTCGTAGAATGTAAATTCCCAGAATGTAAATTCCCACACGGATATTAGGAGCACATATATTGGTTTTAGTGATGGATTATCCTGGGTAACCTAAAGGAATAACAGCATGCATATTCATGGAAGCCAGGTTGTATATTAAGCTCTTCTCATCATACATATGTACTTAGAACACTTCTTTGCATGGTATCTGAGCATTAAAATGGACGGAGAAAAAGCATATGTGATCAGTTATAACCTGAAGCCTCACCAATTGATTCAATACATTGAATATGTCAGTAGAACCACATAAACATCGGAGTGAATACACGCGTGAATATTCATGGACAAGGAGCAAACATACGTACGTGCCAATACCAATGGAAAGTTTGGCATCAAGAAATGAGACGTTGTATGATTAAAATCTGTTCAATCCTATTTTGGAGACATATAACCATGGTTTTAAAGGCGTCGCCTAGGCGTCCAGGCGCTCCCCCTCCGCCCCAAGAATTCGACCGCCTTTGGCGCCTTTCCGTACAAGGCGCCCGCCTAGGCGTCGCCTAAGCGTCTAGGCGCTCCCCCTGGACGCCCCGACGCCCCTCCGCCTTTAAAACCATGCATATAACAACCAGCTTCAGTTCCAATAATTAACGCGAACCTGCAAGCTGCATAACCAAACTCACTCCAATACCTTTTTTTTTTACCGAACGTGCTATTTAGAGAGAAGAGCAATGAACGTGCTATTTAAAGAAAACAAAAAGTAGTGATGTGTATCCAGGAATGAGATGTGTGGGGTGTGTAAATAATAAATGATGACAGTGTAAAGCTTCGATTGATTCCTCGACATTTGCTGCAGAAAATATTTGCTGAAAAGTGTTGCATTACTCAGCAAACAGACTCCTAAAACAGTAAGGAAAATAGATAATTAAATAATTCTTCAAAATGGTACTGTACTTCAGTGGTATAGAGGTAAGACCGGTCCTCCATTCATCCTACATATCACAAAAGGTTGAAAAACAGAAATCAATCAGTTTAGAGGCAACATGTTTAAAGCTCAATATAGGCTAGCATCTCCGCTTCTTATGTAAGAAAAAAATTCAAGCTACAACTAAATCATCACACCTTCTTTTCAAGTTCTAACTCGAATTCTTGATTGTGCATACTCTCCACCAGAACTCCAATCTACAGTAGGAGGTAACTAAATGCCATTAGTCCTGATCAAATCATAAGGCTTCACCTTCTAAACATATCCTATAGTATTTAATTGTTTGTTGTCTTACCTGAAAGAAACTAAGCTACTGACCACTTCATCACCTTTACCAAAAATGACATCATAAACGTAGTGCCAAGCTTGCAAAAACAAAACAGTGGACTAACTCTCATGCAATAATCTACCCATCAGTAACAATAAGCAACTAATCGATCCTATCCTAGTAAAGTAATCAGGTGCTCCAGTTAGTGCAGAGAGTTAGTGCAGAGAGAGTGTGAAAGAAAGATCTTAAATACCACACAGTAGCTAGTAAGGGTAGATATTTGAGTGTAAATTTTGATATTTTTTTCTAATGTATAACCCTTTCCACTACATCATCTTTCTTGAGTGGGCAATTTTCAAGTTGAAGTTGATTTAGGTTAGCGTCCAAAGGAACTCATGATTTTTTTTAATATACTCATGAATGTTCATAAGAAAAGTATTACGCACAAGTATCCAATGAATTATTCATGACCTTAAGTATCGAGTGTGAGTTGGACATTTCATATTGAACTCTCTTTATCAATCTGCAATGCATAAATTGGCAGGTTGGCCATGAATAAGTGATTTTAAACTTTTGAACATTCAAAGTGGTTTTACCTTTATAAGCTAAATCAGTTAGAGAAATGGGGATATAAGAAAATATGATTAGATACAACGTGTATAGGCACGATAGGAAAAAAATATGGTTCACCTTTCCATCATTTTCCACGTAGACAACGCTCCAAGGAACAAATAAGGAAGTTCATAGGATCAGTCTGATTCTTTCTGGATAAGGAAGCAAACAATGGATCAAATGGTGATCCATGCCAGTATGCTGATAACAAATAATAAAAATGACATAATAAGTGGAATAATAGAAACACATAAGGGTGAGCACAAACTTGGTTCAGCATTTCACTTCACTGCAGTGTCAGATATAAGGAAAGAAAATTCAAATGACCATTTATGTGCTGATTGAGATGGAGTAGAGCACGTGTATTCTATACAAGCATTTGATCAAACAGTAGGCCGTAGGAGAGAAGAAACAGCAGTACATAGCATGCTCATTTCCATGGCGTGATGCTGACCTTTGACTTTGATAGGCCTCTCTCGGCGATCTTGGGCGCTGACGCTAGTCACACCGGCACCAATCCGCTGTCTTCCCCTCTCCTAAGTCCTAACTACTGTTCCCCATTGCCCGAGTAGCCCTAGTCTGGAGCTTCCTTAGCGGCCACAGTTACTGCCCGGAGCCAACTGCATCTGCCTCAGCGGCCACTGCCAGCCTGTTGCGTTTGAGGACGGTGGGCTCATGGGAGAAATCGACAAGGTATAGGTGGGACTCGAGGAGCAGACCCGCGTGGCGAATTAACGTAGGCCGCAACGTAAGATTGCCATGATTTACCGTCGAAATCTGTTTTGGTATCAAGGTGAGCGAGCCAGAAGTTAGGATCAAGGTGTGATAGACAAGGGAGCTACCAAACCTGTATTAAGAGAAATTAGGGCGTGGATAGGAAGGTGAGTAATTAACGTCAGCAAAGGCTACACGGATCTAGCGATATTTCTTGCGAGGATTAGCATTGTCGTGAGACTGAGAAAGGAGAGGTTATCCATAAAGGGCGGTGGCATTGTGTATGTAATTAGTCTCAAGTTTGACACCATGCCACTGACTGAGTTTTAATATACCTGTGAATTATTTTTTTGCATACTACTCTTGCATTAAGTATTGACCCTGTAACTGTTCTTTCTCAGGCTATTGGAAATCCAGGAGGAGTCAAAAGGAAATTTCTTGCTGCTCCTTTAGGTCATAAAAGACGACCCCATAACAAGCAGCTGGTACAGTTTGATAGGGCCTTTGGTAGTGAACCAATGGTGGGATTTGATCTTCCAAATGGAAGTAGGAGCATATCTAAAATATCTCATATTGCTGAAGGCCCACCATACTTCTTTTTTGAGAATGTGCCATCTGCCCGGTACGAGTCTCCCTCTCTCCGTGCTGTAGAACCTGAATCTGCAGACACAAAACACTTCTGTGCAGCGGCACGAGAGACAAGTTTCACACATAATCTGCCCACACTTGGAAGATTTCGCATTGAACCGACACAACCAATCACAATACACAAAGCTTTTCCTCAAACGAGAGAGTTTTGGCCGCCATGGGACACTAGGACACAGCTGAGTTGTTTTCGGAAGAGGACCGCTCGTGCAACAGTACTTAAGAAGTTGAGATTGGCTCTTGAAAAATGTGATGACCACCCGATCAACCGCAAGAGAATCCTTGACAAATGCAACGAATTTAACCTCATTTGGGTTGGCCTGCATACTGTTGCTGCACTAGATCCAAAAGATGGTGTTGGGTTTGCCAAGAGACCATACCAGAAGCCTAACCGTGACAGATAGGTACCAGTGCCTTGGCAACTCGGTGCAGGTGGACACAGCGGCATTCCACTTCTTAGTCCTGAAGGCGATGTTTCCTACTGGTATCCGTGTTTTGTCCCTATTTTCTGGCATAGGTGGTGCTGAAGTGGCTTTGGATCGCTTAGGCATAGACTTTAAGGTACTGGTTTCAGTTGAGGTCTCTGAAAAGAACCAAAACATCTTGAGGAGCTGGTGGAAGCAATCGAAACGAAATGGAGATTTCATTCAGATTGATGGCATCCAAAGACTTGATGGTGATTACCTTGAGACCTTGGTGAGAAGATTTCGTGGGTTTGATCTCATCGTTGGTGGAAGACTGGAGCAGCCTAGCCAATTCTGCCACTGTTCCCGCATACTGGAACGAGTGAAGGAAATCATGAGAAGGATGTAGCGCCAAGACCTTGCTACGTGAACGGTAATGTTTTGCATTATGGAACAGTCCCATCTGTAAATGTTACTTTTGTGCAAATAAATCTAAGTTAGCTTCTCTTTTAGGTTCTTCGTCTATCACATCATAACCATGCCCCTTGGTATTGCCTGTCGCCCTCGATCTCATTGCATTTCTTCATTGTAAACCTTCATCATCCCCTTGATTATTTCATATCTTGCCCTGACATGTGCAACCTGTGAGCATTTTTGTTGATGTGCTTTTACGGGAATGGGCCTTGCTATGCTGATCATGTCGAGGGGTGGTCCTTTCATTCTTGTGTATTTGGTTATTTTGGCAATGAAACAACAAAAGAAACAAGCTTCTTTCAGTTTGTTCATAAACTCACTCAGCTGAGTTTGACGTTCTGTTGGTTTGTTTTCTTTAGATGAACATTACATAAACGATTTTCTGGCCAATTTCCATTCAGACCGACTCTGATTGTGAGTAGCTGCGTTCAAATCTTTGTCTCTTCTACAAGAACTTGTCAGCAATGCAAGTGTTTTGTGATCAATGCTGCCTTACTTTATTTCCAGTGATCATCCATGCATTCTTTTTGGTTGGTGGAATTGCAGTGTAGAAGGGTGACAAAAGCGTTTATATCTAAGAGATTTCATTTTCTTGACACATTTCATGGTCATGTTTCCTTGACACAACCAAGGTCCTTTCCTGCTGCAGGTGTCATATATGGAGGCTCAAGAAGGGCCAAGGTCATGCGTTGACGGAACTGACTTATTTTTTGGCCAGAGTAGAGCTCAAGAAGAAAACTATGTAAACTTAGTAGTGTCAGGGCGTCATGGGCCTCTTTTCTCTGCTCTCAGCAAACTTGACATACTTTTTTTATATAGTAGAAACTGGTAGGGGTGGTAACCAGATTTTGGCAGACCCATTGTGAGCCTCGGCGAGCTGGTTCCAGTACTGGTTGGCAGGATTCAGAGGTTGGTCAGCTGAATGTGTAAGCAAAGAAATTGGTTTACCTTCCTCCTGGGATTTGTCAACCGTGGTGCCCTGTAACTCAAGCAGTTCATGTAATTTAGGAGGAAGATCCTAGAATTGTTAATGGACTCCGTTCCTTTTTCATGAATCATGAACCAGGAGCGCCGGTTCTTTGCTGCACTTTTTTTTTTTGGAACTGGAGAGACCCCGAAGGGCCTGGAACTGGATGCTTCATTCATTAAAAGCGGTGCAGTTACAGATTATACAAGGGACCTCAAATAAAAACAGAATTACAACCAAGTCCCTGAAATGTTCAGAACAAACCCTACGCAAATTTCCAGAAAAGCAATTGGGTTCTCTGCGTCCGCCATGAAACTGCAAGCTGAAGCTTCGGCCGTCCTCTCCGGCACCGGGGACGTAACCACTTGGTATCAGGAGGCCGTGGAGCGCCGTCGCGAGCTTGATGAAAGGTCTCCACATGGAGGTTGGATTGACGCCGGCAACACTCGCCGGGATCGTTGACCACCAGATGGTCTCCATGGTCGGCTGCCAAACCTTGGGCTGCCGAGATTGTTCGCCGATCTTCCGCAGCATCACAGCTCCAGGGCCATGAGAGCTCCAGATGCGCTGTATCGTCTCCCTCTCCTCCCCTTCGCCACCGATGCGATTTGAAGAAGAAGAAACGCCGAAGCACACATCCGTTCCCCCATAGCCAAAGTACCTCGAGCTTATTGACGAAGACGCCGGAGCTGCTCTCCTCAGCTCCACGCCACCATGGCAAGAGAAAGAAGCCCCGCAAGTCGGCCGACGCCGCTCGTCTGCGTCGCCGACGCGCTCCGATTCGGCACATGGCTACACGCCCTAAGGACAAACCCTACTTCTAGTCCTACTACTAATATGTAAGTACATGAAAGGCCAACCACCTATTCCATCTACTCGCCGGCCGCAGTGCCTCCGGTGAGCAGGGAGGAAAGGGGCGGCGGTGGAAGACTCCAGGCGACTCTCAGGGGGCAGAGCGGTCAAGAGCGAATGGAGCCCCGTTCTTTGCTGCACTTAGCAAGAAGGATGGGGATCCAGTCAGCTCCAGTATAAACGATTTTTTTTTGAATAGGGATAGGCCCAAAAGGGCCTGGATACTGCATTAAAAGTCCAGCGGTGCGATACAATTTACAAAGAGGACCTCGAATGGGTCTGAAATAAGAAACAAGTCCTCAACTTTTACAGAGCTAACCCTAGACAAAGAAAGGGGAACGCAATCAGGTCCGCCGTCTTCTTCGCCAGCACCGACGAACAGAGAGCTCCAGCAACGGCCCCCCACACAAGAACCGGGGACGAAACCACTTGGCGCGAGATGGGAGAGAAGCGCCATCGTTTGAACTCCAGAGGGCCTCCGATGGAGGTTGAAGAACGCCTGTCGCAACACCCGCGACGAGCCTTGGAGCTGCTGCCTCTCAGCAATTAGAGTCGACGGCCAACCACGAGCCGCCGAGATTCTTCTCCAAATCGCAGTACCACCAAGATCCCGACCCCCTCCAGCAACAAGATCCACCACTCCAGCACACCCCTCACCCTCGCCACCACGGCCGGCCAAGAGGGGAAGCAGAGAAACAGAAATCATACCGAAGATGGCATATGGGCGCTTATTTAAACGAGCTGCCGCCCAACACCTCCACTTCATCTTCCTCCTCGGAAGCCTCATCGAGATGCAGGACCACCGCTTCCCAGCGCCGCACCAAAGCACCGGAAAAGCACTCGTAGAGGCCTTATTGACGGAGATGTCCCGCCGCCGCGACACCACTTGCAGCAGCCCCTGCCACCAGAGCAGTGCAGCAGTGAAGAGGAAGGCAGGAGCGAGCCAGATCTGGCCAGAAAGACCTGGCGACCTACTCCCATACGCCACCATGGGCAAACTCGAAAAACTACACCTAATATCTACTCCGGCATCACTTCCGCTCCACTTCCGGCCGGCTAGTCCGGCGAGAAGGGCATGGGAAGGACCCGGCCTTCGACGGACGACTCTCAAGGAAGAGCGGTGGGGGAGAGGAGGTGGAAGGGGGGGGGGCCCGAGTTCCGTGGGAGGAAGAAGAAGAAGAAGACCAGAATGGTTTCCCAGTATAAACGAACTCAGATTCTTGTCTGGCAAACTAAGATACGGTGGTCTTCACTGTTTGATTTTTTGGTTGTCAAAAAAAAAGAATTGCAATCTTGCTCTATGAGACTTAAAAAAAAAGGTTCTTTGCAGTACGCCTTTCCAGAACCAATTTTAAAAATTCGTAACCAGAACGTTGTTCTTGTTATGAATACTAGTTGAATGCCCGTGCGTTGCCACGGGCCATCAAGATTTTTTCTATCACACATATAAAGATAATGCTAAACATAATGCACAAGATGAATATTCAAACACAACGCACTAAGCCAAGGGAAAGGGCATGTATTGCCACATGAGAACAAGAAAGTATAAGTGGTGCATTTGATCGAAACGATTGAGTGTAAACCTGTGGGAAGCTAGGACTACAAAGTTGTGATGTCAATTAAAATTGTGCTGTCAAATACTCAAATACATGTATCTATATGAATTTTATATTTTCACATAATTTTTACACTATATGTGAAGTTTTTCCCAAAATCATGTGTAGTCATTTGACTACACAGAAGAGCCGTGGCTCCGCCACTGGTGTAAACCCTTTGCTTATGCCTCCTCGTTGAAATGCAATGTAAACCATTTGCTTATGCCTCCTCGTTGAAATGTAGTGTAAACCCTTTGCTTATGCTGTAACAGCCCAAAGTTTGAAAACCTAAAAACCCGAGTAAAATTTTCGCTTTTGTGTTGCATTGCATCATGGCATCCATATTAAGTTGCTAAACAACACACAAATTGGGTTTGACAACATTGGAGAACAAAATGCTAAACTTGTTTAAACAAAATCTCAAATCAAAGAAGGCACTCAACTTGTAAACAAAATTACTTTGACATGTTATATCTGTCAAGGAAGTTCCACGAGCTAAATTAGTTAGTGTTGGAACTTTAGGAAAATGCCAAATGTCTTATAAAAGGAAGGACATTCAATTTGACTTGATCCAATTGAATTCAAGCACTTTCAAAATCCTTTACACTTTCAAAACAGAAGGCGTGGATTGCTTCACCATGATGTTGGGAGCCTCCACTCTTTTCCTTGGCGACCTTTGGGAAAGTAATTTATGTTCAAATAATTCTATAAAGAGGAAAGCCCCAAATGCCTATTGCTTTGCTTTCAAGTTTTGAAGTAATTGTTGACCACCAATTCCCACTTTTAGTTTCATATGTGTCAACAATGTTCAAGACTTCAAAATATACTTTTCTCAAAGATAAATAAATGGCTAAGTATTTTAAATCTTGAGAATACCAAAAATGCCATATCCAAACACTCTAAACAAAAGTTATTCAAAACTTTTTATTTTGAATCGCCAAATTTTGTGAAGCCTCTACATGTTAGGGAGAGGCTACATGAAGTTTCTCCTATTTTTCTAAATTGTTTAAGTGCCCTAATAAAATCATTTGAGTTGCTGCTGGAGTTAAAAAGAAACAAGAGGGACCAATCTGTGATGGAAACAATTTCTCCAGGGGTTATCCGCGAAGTCGTCTTCTTCCTCGTCGCTGTAGCGACCGAGCTCGCGCTCCCTGTCGGGGGAATACTTTCTGGATTAACCCGCGGCCCAGTGCGACTTAACTTACTCGCACGGACGAAGGCCCACTTGGGAGCAAGCCCAATATTGAACCGCCATAAGGGAAAGATCTAGAAGACATATCCCGGAGGACGTGAAGACCAAGTAGTCTCCGAGTAGGCCTCTGTGGATGTATTCCTTATGGGGAAGTTTCCTTTTGTAACCTAGCGAGCCTCTGTGTATATAAAGAGGACTCGCAGGACTTAGAGCGGGTCAAGCTATCAAGCCCCAAACCCTAGCTCATACGGCGAGTACCAGATCGGATCGCCTCCATTGTAACACCTCGATTATCATATCAATACCAATCTAGGGTAGGCAGGAAGTAGGTCTTTTACCTCACATTGAGGGGGCCGAACCTGGGTAAATCTGTGTTGATCTTTGTTCCTGCGATCCCAAGCTCGGAGATGCTTGACTCGCATAATCCCACACCTACGAAGTCATCTATGACACCTGACGTGACAAACCCACGACAGTTGGCGCCCACCGTGGGGCCTGCGGTCAAGAGCGTCACGTTCCGCGCAGGATCCATGAAGGGAGCTGAAGATCTTGTTGTTGGCCGTATCATCACGGTCAATGGCACACCCCTCATCGACGATTCAAGCTGGGGGCCGGAAGCAGATTACTTGGAGACCGGCCACGTCATCCCCTTTGGATCCATCAACGTCTTCGTCGGCTTCATTGGCGGCGAGTCAGAGGATCCATCGCAACATGGCGACTCAGAAGAAGGAGTCGCGGTAACAGTGGACCAAGAAGAAGAATCTATCAACCACGAGTCGCTGCCTCTCGAAGACGAAGAAGGCCAATCCATTGAGTATGTCCTTGAGGAAAGGCTATGCGGAGGCCCTGTGGATAGTGGCTCGCCCTCTGTAGAAGATCGGCACGTGAAGGGGTCTACAGGACCACAGAAGCAGACGAAGGGCTGGGCATGCCACCAGGCAGCTTAGCCCCCACACCGCCGGAAGCAGCAGAACAAGCCGCGCTAGACGCATCAGGAGTCGCGGCATCCGCTGCGATGACGCCAGGAGTCGCGGCCTCAGGAGTCGCAAACAGAGAGACCCACCTGGAGTCGCGCCTGCGGAATCAGGGTCAAGGGTAACCCCCAACGCAGCGGTCACGCCGCCACAGGGAAGCGTGTTGTTTACACCAATATCTGCGGTTAACGCGGCTGCTAGGGTGACAGAATTGGAGGCTACCAGGATCGGGCTATATGATGAAGTCCAGAGAATCGCAGATGAGAGAGCCAGGCTGGCGCGTGAGGAACAGCGCCTCCAACAGGAGCAACTGCGACTCATCGAGGAAACCAATACTCTGCAAGGAATACAGGCCACCTTGCCACACAGACGCCACGCGAGTCGCCTGCAGCCAGGAACAGTAAACCCTATGGAGCTGTTCCAATCACCTACCGCTGAACCAGCAATTGCGGTCCCGTCAGCCGCCACCAACACGATCCCATCAGTCGCCACCAACACGGCGCACCCGGTCGCATGGTCAGGGGTCGCACAACCTTCAGTCGCGGTACCCGCACACATGGCACCATCTGCCATGGTTATGCGGTCCGTGGCCCCGTTAGCTGCGCCCGCGGTTCAAGCAATCGCTGTACCATCAATCGTACCAGCGGTTCCATCTTTCGCAGCACCAAGAGTAGCAGAGATACCTGGGTCAAGGGCCATAGTACAGGCTAACAACAGGGCCATGATGCCCCCGCCATTGACGCAGCCAACCTTTGTTCAGCAATCGCCACAGCAGCCTCAAAGGTTCCACACGCCGCAAGGGCATTATGTTAGCCCAGTGGAGAATCTCTTTGCAGCCACAAACATCTTGGCCAGATTAGCGCCAGCAGGAAACACGCCAATGGACAGAGAGGCACGGCGCGCCATTGAGATGCTGAGCACAGCAGTAATACAGCAGGCGAATATGTCCGAACACGCAGGACGGCTGCACTCCACCCCTTACAATAGCAGAGCAACGGCGGAGAGAAGCATCCACGCGGAGTCGCCACACGTTGCGACCTCGAGTCGGCTAGGCGACAAAGGGAAGATCAACCTGCGGCTCAAAATCAACCTCAGCAAATTCAACCCATAGAGATTGTGCAGCCGCGCGCGGCGGCCAATCCAATAGGAAGGCCAGCTTCGTCCAACCTATCGTCGCGACTCAAAGGCCCAGTCTGTTTCAGCGAAAGAATCAGGTCTGAACCGTTTCCTGCAGATTTCAAAGGGCCTCGCAAGGTCGCCAACTACAACGCCAGCATGGACCCTGTTACTTGGCTCAACAATTACGAGATGGGCATGAGCATCCTAAATGCATCCGAAGAGATCTGCGCACGTTACCTAAACATGATGTTAGAAGGCGCAGCCCACATATGGCTACAAAATTTGCCACCAAATTCAATAAACTCTTGGGATGAGATGAAGGAAGCTTTTATCAAGAATTTCCAAGGAACATGCAAGCGACTCTGCAGCATAGAGGACCTTGAGCGTTGTGTACAGAAGGAAGGCGAGTCGAGTCGCCACTGGATGAGAAGGGTCGCAGAGATCATACATTCCTCAGACAACATACCACCCAGTTCAGCAGTCCTTGTCATGGAGAAAAATTGCAAATTTGAGCCGCTAGTCCACAAACTAGGTCGCATGAAGGATAAAGTCAAGAGCCTAAGCGAGGTAATGGCGGCGGCCAACAAGTATGCTAGCTCGGATAAAACCAGGGACGCATCTGATGGGGAGGAAGAGGAAAACACTGGCAAGGGAAAGAAGGCCAGTAGCAAGCCTCAACAACAGCAAGCTAGCAATGCCAATGCGAGTTATAACAAGCGCAAAAACGAGGAAGGAAACTCAGGGTTAGTCGCAAATACGAATACTCGTTACAAACAAAGCAGCAGCAGAGGAAGGAATTTTCACCCAGTTAATTTGGAAGAGGTTTTCAACCGCCCCTGCGACATCCATATAGGAAAAGATGGGAAACCACCCAACCACACGAAGGCACAGTGTTATCATTACAAAAAGTGGAAGGATGGACAGCCACTCAACACAAACTTCAATCATCAAAACAACGAGGAAGGTAAACACGGCGGAGGCAACAACAGCAACAACGCCGTCCCAAATCCGCAGCCAGATCAGCCACAGTTCCCAAAACAGTTGGGTCAGTATCATACCATTGTGGTGAATACTTCAAGGAGGGAACAAAAGCTGCGACGACGCAATCAGGCTGTTAACGCCATAGTACCAGCCGTCCCACAGTGGCTAAAGTGGTCCGAGCAACCAGTAGTTTGGAGCCGCGAGGATCACCCAGGAGAAATAAATGAAGAGGGAAAACTCGCGCTGGTGGTTGCCCCTCAAGTCGCAGGGTACAAGTTGAGCAAAGTACTGATGGATGGAGGCAGCAGCATCAATATATTATACTATGAACCTTCAAAAGATGAACCTTCAAGAAAAGCAGCTACACCCATCAAGAACAACGTTTCATGGTGTCGTGCCAGGCATATCAGCTCAGCCATTGGGGCGAGTTAACTTGGAGGTCGCCTTTGGGACACAAAGCAACTTCAGGAGCGAGTACATTTGGTTCGAGGTTGTAGATTTCCAGAGCCCATATCATGCGCTGTTTGGCAGAGAAGCATTCGCAAAGTTTATGGCTAGGCCGTGCTATGTGTACCTAAAGCTTAAAATACCAGGCCCTAGGGAGTCATCACCATCAATGGCGACAAAAGAATAGCTCAAGAATGCGAAGAGGCGACAAGGCCATAGCCAGAGCAGCTTGCATCGCAGAGAGCGCGCCCATGCGCGAGTCGCAGGAGAATTTTGATGACATCGTGAAGGCCAAGAGGCACCTGCCTGACTTGCGACTTCAGATTACGGCCGCAAGGGAGGCAAGGAAGTCAAAGGCTACAGCCATTGCCAATAAGGACACATCCCAGGCATCGCGAGTTGCCATCAGCAGCCGCAGCAAAATTATTAAGAGTTTACATCATCAAGCTGGCCACTCAGGGCTAAAAATTTCAATTCTGGTCGCCACTCAGGCGCGACCGACCCAATGTGACACTTCTGATCGCCACCTAGGCGCGATCGACCCAATTCTGGTCGCCACTCAGGCGCGACCGACCCATGTAACATCTCTGGTTGCCACCTAGGCGCAACCGACCCAATTTCTGGTCGCCACTCAGGCGCGACCGACCCATGTAACATCTCTGGTTGCCACCTAGGCGCAACCGACCCAAGCATCATTCTGGTCGCCACTCAGGCGCGACCGACCCATGTAACATCTCTGGTTGCCACCTAGGCGCAACCGACCCAAGCATCACTTCTGGTCGCCACCTAGGCGCGACCGACCCTATGTATCATATAATGATTCTGAAATAAAGCATCTCAAACTACCAATTGAGCTGTGAGTCTTTTATTTTTTAATCATTGGTCCCTTGGGGGTGCGGCAGCTTTTTAGCGCGGCCTATTCCTTGGGATCGCCAAACAAGTGGCATTTATCGTGATTATACTCAACCTCTCTTGGATGCGACTTGCACTATGCGGCCAAAGTACTGGGGGTGCGGCGTCAATCGAGTTTGATTGCCTATCATGGCCGCTCTCGACCCTGAACACGCACTTTTTACCTGGGAAATACTGAGCCGCGCAAGGGCCTAAGTGAGGAAAAACCGAGACAAATCATAAGGACCAGCCTATTGGTCGAAACATGTACTGCCAAGAGTACTTAAGCAAACCATAATATTGTCTTATGACACATAAATTCTAACAATTATTACAGACCGCTAAGGGCCAAGATCATCAAACCATTGTTTTCTCTTCTTCACTTGTGCGCAGCTTTTGGCCGGTGGGAAGGAGGAACAGGCGGCTTACCAAGCTTGCCAGAAGGAGCAATCGCAGGCTCGCTGGAGGGCTCTTCAGTCGCGGGCTTGGGGGCTGCAGAGCTGGATACGCCTGGAGAGGGGTTCTTTTCCTGCGGAATCACCGCACTGGATGACGGAGCGGGTAACTTCTCCCATCTGCTTCCATCTGCATTATACTTGCCCATATAGGTCGCAAGATCTATCCCCTCCACCAGTTCAGTCGCGTGGCCGCGCATATCCTTCCAAGTCGTCGCATATTCTGAGGCCGTCAGTTCGGTGCCATCCACCTTCTTCGAGGGCCTACCTTTTGCAACCTTGGCAGCATCAAAAGAAGGATAGTACGTCTTGGCCAAAGCAAGAACATGAGCCGCGCCGGTGCGAGCTGAGGACTCCTTCCAGTCCAAAAAGAACTGAGGCGCCCTAAGCAGTCTTTTTAGCAGCCCTTCAGAATCACCGGGGACTGGCTTGGTCGGCAGCAGGCACTTAGACAGTGATTTCATGGCGTCACAAGTTCTTCGCGAAAAATCGCGGATATACTCCAGCTGTTCTTGAGTACTGCCGCGCTGCTCCTTGGCATCTTCACCTACATCGAGGCATGTCTCCGTCAGCTCTACAACACACAGGCAAAGATAGTAGAGAAAACAGATGCAGATATGAGTCGCAACACATACCAGTTAACTCTTGAGTCATGATGCACACTTTGGCGTGGACAAGGTTATGGGCATCAGAAACTTTCTTCAACTTTTTCTCAAGCTCGCCAATGGAAACAGCCTTAAGCCTTGCGTCCTCATTGGCATCAGCAATGGCGTCTTTCTGAGCACTGACTTGGAGGTCCAGCTGCTGGACCCTCTCTTGGAACTTCTCTTCAACAGTTTTAAGCCGCAGCTCGGTGGCTTTGGCTTGCTCAGATAACTTGAAGCTTTCATCAGATAGCTCGCCCATCCTGGTTTCCCTCTTCTTCAGCTCAGCGTCACGCTGGCCAAGGAGCTCGCGCAGCCTCTCCAGTTCAGAGGGAGTATCCCCCAGCTGCTTTTCCAAGGCAAGTTTGGCAGCCGTTATGGAGCTTAGTTCCTCCTACGAAGGGTACATCAGTTAGTAAGTATATATCAACAGCTAAAAGAGAAGCATCAAGTCTCCCTTTACAGTCAAAGAAGAAACTTGATCCTTGGGGGCTAGAGACAGATAACTGGAGATAGAAGTTTACCTTATAAGCCGCAGACAGGTCAGACAGTGCCTTGCGGAGCTCCATGGCTTGCTTGTCATTTGAGGCAATGATAGCCTCTGACAGTCTCTCAGCGCGGCTTGTGGAGGAGGAAGAAGCAACCTCAGCACGCAGAATTGGCGACCGCAGGCTGTCCGCCGCTGGCGACTCAATCACTGGCGCATCAGCATCCTTGGCCATTACATCTATGGAGGAGGGGTTGACCTTCTCCACGTCCTGGATCATAAGGGGATCCGTTCTATCCTCCAGAGCCACCTCTTGGGTGGCTGTGTCAAGAACAGGGACCGTGGCCAGGTCATCAGTGGTGGCCACGCCCTCTACCATGGCGGTATGAGCCGCAGGTGATAAATGCGGCTCAACCGCGGTTCCAGGCTCAGCCGGGTTTAGCCGCACTTCTGCAAAAAGCAAGGGCATTGTGTGAAGAAGAAGCACATAAGCCAGAATAAAAGTATTATAAGCACAGGGAAAAGTTACTAACTCTGGAGCCATCTTCACAAAGGCCATAAGTTCACCGCTTGACGGTGAGGACAGGCCTTGGGTCCCAGAATCTACGAGCAGAAGTTTTGCGTGTCAGTAGAGGAAAAAGAATAAGCATTCAAGATGACAAGACAACAGAAATTACCAGAGTGGGGACCCATGTCTTCTTCAGCAGAGGCGGTGGCTTTGAAAGCACGCCTGGCAACGGAGGAGGTCGCGCCCGTAGCAGGTTTGCGACGCTTCGTGGCCTCAGGGTTTTCCAGAGCATCAACCTCTGGTTCCTCACGAGATAGCCTCTTGGAGGCTCTACGGGGAGTTGGTCCAGCCGCGGCAACAGAACTCGCGGCTGGCACTGGACTGTCATCCTCGTCCAGTTCAGTCTCTTCACCATCTGAGGCCGCAGAAGCAACAGAAGGGATATCAGCAGTCTCGCTGCCCTCTAGAGTGGGCAGCAACTTCTTTCGTGCGGCACGCTTGGGAGCAGCAGTGCCGGCGACGGTCGCAGGCAGCGACCAGTAGTTCTCATCAGCCTGGATCAGGGAATATAAGTTGCAGTATTAAGAAAAGGAATGCGACTCAACTACGAAGGCGAAAAGACAGAGAAGAGGAGTTACCTCAAAAGGCTTGTTGTTAACACTGAAAGGGGCAAGCCCCACCTTATCGAAGGAGATGTCCTTCTCCTCAGTCACGCGGGTGACAAATTCCACCCAATCCTCAGGCCTCCAGTCCGAAGCCTTGATACGATCAACGTCAGCAGAGGTGCCTGTGCACTCAAGGAAGGATCGCTGTCGTGGACTCACGGGCTGAATGCGCCATTTGGTCCAGCAAGAGAGAAGATCAAGGCCAGTAAGACCATGACCTATTAAGGCGCGGACTTTGATCAGCGACTCATTGATGAAGGACATGGACGAGTCGCGGGGTTTTGATTTCAGTGCCTCGGTAGGCACGAAGAGGGTGTTAGACCAGGAGGGAAGGCGAGTTTCGCCCTCCGGTGAAGTATCTTGGCAATAGAAGAAAGATTTTTGCCAAGCCCTGGGTCGATTCGCCAGGGCTAGCTTGGGAAGGCAAGAGTTCCTATGGCGTTGAAGAGAGATGGCGCCGACCTGAACGTAGGCGCCACCCTTGGAGACAAGTTGGCTGTTGCAGGTGAAAGAGGCCAGCCATAGATCGATGTTGGGGGCTATGCCAAGATAATCCTCGCACAGCACATGAAAATTGCTCACCTGGAGCATTGAGTTGGGCCCGATGTCGTGAAGACGGAGGCCTAGGCGTTGCAGCAAATTGCGGAAGAAGGGAGAACCTGGCGGCGTGAATCCACGCTCCACGTGCTCCACGAACATCACCAGCTCGTTGGGCTTGGGGCGCGGCTCGATTTCATCGCCTGGCGCCCGCCAGACGCCGTCCTCCTTCGGCGGCAAGAAGCCAGCCTCGGCCAGATCTGCAAGAGTTTCCTCCGTTACCCAGGATCCTTCCCAGTTGCAGGAGATCTTGCGCCTATCGTCAGATGGCTTCGCCTTGGGCGCCATTGCGAGGGGGAGATTGGATTGGGGAACTAGGCTCGGGTCGAGGAAGAAGACGGCGCGGCTAGGGATGAGAAGATTGCAAGGGCAAATGGATAATGACCTAGGTGGCCGCAGCTTATAACTGAAGGGGCCCGCAACTAACGGCATTATCTGTGCTCGCAACCAACGGCACAATTTGCGCCCGCAAAACGAGTAACGGTCCGCAATTAAAGGAAACGAATATTTCCAGAAGAAGAGATGAGTCGCGCAGATGAGTCACAGCTCTGAATCGCATAAGTCAGGAGATTGGTCAGAACGTTTACAGTGCGGCTCAGAGACCATTTCAAGAGGTCAGAAGATTCTCACCGTAAAGTCCTAACCAATCTTGGGGGCTAATGTCGGGGGAATACTTTCTGGATTAACCCGCGGCCCAGTGCGACTTAACTTACTCGCACGGACGAAGGCCCACTTGGGAGCAAGCCCAATATTGAACCGCCATAAGGGAAAGATCTAGAAGACATATCCCGGAGGACGTGAAGACCAAGTAGTCTCCGAGTAGGCCTCTGTGGATGTATTCCTTATGGGGAAGTTTCCTTTTGTAACCTAGCGAGCCTCTGTGTATATAAAGAGGACTCGCAGGACTTAGAGCGGGTCAAGCTATCAAGCCCCAAACCCTAGCTCATACGGCGAGTACCAGATCGGATCGCCTCCATTGTAACACCTCGATTATCATATCAATACCAATCTAGGGTAGGCAGGAAGTAGGTCTTTTACCTCACATTGAGGGGGCCGAACCTGGGTAAATCTGTGTTGATCTTTGTTCCTGCGATCCCAAGCTCGGAGATGCTTGACTCGCATAATCCCACACCTACGAAGTCATCTATGACACCTGACGTGACAAACCCACGACACTCCCGCCTGGGTTAGTCCTTAACAAGGTAAAGGTTGTAACCGTTCCCACTCAGCCGGCTTTCCCCGGAAGAGAGCTAAGTGTAGGCAATGAGCCGGGCGGTACCGAAGGTAAACACAGTGCACCCCTGCAGGGTTAAATCTTTTCGAAAAGCCGTGTCCGCGGTTATGGACGGACTTCGGAAGTGAAGGTAGGATCATAGAATAACTTTAACGGAACGATTAAAAACTGGGTACTAGAGGTACCACTCACGAATGCAAGGTGAGCTTCCTCGAGGGTGATTCGGGGAGGTGCCTCTGATGAACAGGTACAATGGTTGATGATGGTTGAGGATGAGAAAGGTGATGAAAGAAAGAGTACTTCTTACCCTTTTTGAAAATACTCTGAATAGTCGATGACATTGAGTTATGTTTTCATAAATAAAATCAGCTTTATACAAAACAGCCATAAAACTTTGAAAGCCTCATCGAGCTAAAGCTCTATATATAATCTTGCGAGTTCGTCGAACTCAACGTCGTTTGTTTTGTTTCAGAGGAGGACTTCACCGACCTCGAAGGTGGGTTCTTTGTGGACGTCGACGAGTAGTCTGGGGTTCTCAGGTGGCAGCTTGGGACATCCTGGAACAGCTGGCGTTGGATGTTTATCTGTAGGCCTCTTAGGCCATAATTTGGTTCTTGTTGTTTAGAACAACCTAATTTGCTTCCGCTTGTTGCAATGTTGGGTCTGTGACCTCTGGTTGTCATTTGCTATCTTTCTCTATTATAAGAGTTGAACTATATGATTTGTGTCGTAGAGTCTGTGATGTGCCAATTGTTCCACAAGTCTTGATCTCTCTATTATGCTTTGATAGTGTATCTGGTGGTATCGGATAACCGGGGACACAGTATCACTGTATAACAGTCGGGTCGGGGCGCCACATATGCTTCCTCGTTGAAATGCAAGTTTTGTATATATCTACAGACAGAGGCCGTCAGGCAAGACCTGGATTGCTTTAAATTTTACTGTAAACCCACTTGCCAATATGCATTTTAATGCATATACATCCCAAAAGGAAAATATAACGTTCTTTAACATACTCGATGGCAACATTGCATCTATCGCACATAGCGTTTTTTTGACTTCACATTGGCAAGAAGAGGCGGCGGAACAAGATTCTTGTGCAAACCATCGGAAAAATATATTCCAGTGCCGTTAATAACTCAAAAATATAAAATGCGAGATGATTAATAATTTGCATTAAGCCTAACTTGGCACAAATTTCTATAACAGTTTTATTGCTACATAATAGGCAAACACCGTTAAGTCAAACAAAAAAGACGATAGTAGGGAAAACCTATGAAATGCTCAGACCTCTCTGGTACATAAAAAATGAGAGTAATATGCATTACATGTGTTAGTTTTCGAGAAGCCTAACTTGGCACATGGTAGAGAAAACCTATGAAATCTTAAGAATTCTGGTGCAACGCCTACTGAATTCAGGTCTTAAGAAGCGTAACAGCAGTGTACTTTGGAAGCGGGTCATAAATATAGCTCTTTTGGCAGACACTCATGTCAATCCATCACCGTATCTTCAAGAAACCGAAACAATTCATAATTAGTACCCAATTTCATAGAGTAAAAGGGAATCTTGTACACGGAAGTGTTTAATGATCAACCAAGTGAACAAGCAAGGCTTTTTAAAATCAATTTTATTGACACAATTCTCATCAAAACTCTTTTCCAATGTTAACTCTATCATCTTCTAGCGGGACCTTCAAAACCCTTCCTTCAAATCACCATGTTTGTCACCACAAGTTTGCACCAGCCTGAGAAGAGAAACTCCTACTACACATGAACCAGACAGATGAGAAACCATGAACGGCAAGCTAGTGGCCATGCAGTCAAACTCAGTCACCAAATCACACCTAGTATATCTAATGACTTCTTATAACTACCAAATCTCTCTCTCTCTAGCACAACATGTATATAACTAAATTTTGATACAGTACAAAAAGAATGGACATATTAAAAAATATAGTGAAAAGCAGTTGTTGCATGACCTAATGGTTTTTGAGCATTCAATAGCTCTAGTAAGGTTGGCGGCTCATTTGGTTTTGAAGAACCTACAAATCCATTAGAAAAATAAATCTGCTTTGTCGATGATGGGACTATGTTCGTAACACACAAATTAATTTTACCCAGGTATAGAGAAACTGGTAGTTCCTTGCAGGACTATATGTTCGGATGTTCCTAACACACCTAAGTTAATTTCTTCGATGACTATAGTTCTAAGGAAAATTAATGACTTGACTAAGCATTAGGACATTCTTATTAGGGAAAAATATTACTGCACTACCATAAGGATCTTATGGACAAACAAATATGTTTTCACAGCATCACCTCAATTCTTTTTCTTCCAAGGAGGTCAAAATCAAGGTACACGAACAAGTTTGTCTTGTGACTGTATGTTCTACATCAACATAAATTAGAGAAATAAGTAGAGATTGTACAATCAGCTCCAGTACACTACAGTAAGCTAGGTTTCTGAACAATCAATGGTATCAGCACTCACTGTCAGGATATGTGAGAGTAGAGTAGGGGTATGCAATAGTAGTATGTTGGTAGTTGAGGGCATATTAGGTATTCCACCTTTAGTGTCATCTAGTAGTTGGTTTGGTCTTTATAAGCCATCCTTGTATCATGTTGAAAGAACAATGAAATAAACCCTAGCTTTTATCTTCTTATTTCCTGCAATTTACTTTATTTTAGTTCAGCAATTTATCCAATTTATCTACCGGTCTTCTCCAAATTCCTCTTCTTCCTGATCCAATCCCGTCAGGATCCATCGGGGTCCTGACAAGTGGTATCAGAGCAGTTCGATCTATCGGGCGTGCTCCCACCCTTCCCTCCCTTCGTCTTCGACATCGATTCCGAAAATTTCCGCCCGGCGATTTCTTCTTCTTCGATCTGATTCGCTTCCATGGCGACACCGCCATCACCTTTCCCCTTCTTCACAGCCGCACCCGCACCTGTTGTTCCCTACGCCCCCACCCCATCTCCTACCATGTTCGGCTCACTCCTCCCCTATTCTCAAATCCTCTCGCCGCCGCTTGAAACGACGGCGCCGACGGCCACCCAATCGCTCGTATCCGCCCCTGGTCCCTGTGGCCGACCCAAGCTGCAGCAGCACAAGGAGGGAGGTTGTGAGACGGAGGAAGGCGACGGCGTCGGCAACACCGTCCACTTCGCGATGCCCAAGTTCAGGTTCCTGGGAGGCGACCTCACCACGCCCACCACCATTTTTCCTCCGCTTCCTTTGGGCTTCGGAGCACCAACGTACGTCCCCTACCACTGCCCTTTCCCCTATTTCACCGGTCCAGCTCCTCTCCCCACCGACCTCTACAGCCCGCCGCCGCGGCTATTGGACGCCCTCCCGACCTTTCCAAATCGTGAGCTTTGTACATCCGTCACATCGCCGGACACAACTATCCCATCCCCACATGTTTCATCGGCGAAGGACGCCATCCACCCCCGGCTGCAGTCCAAGTTCCTCCACACACAAGCTCGTCCGGAGTCAACAGCTCCTGCACAGCCCAAGGCCACCTCCGCGTCTGCTCCCGCCAAGCTCACCACCGTGTCCAAGCAGGACCCTTTTTCTTGTGTTACTACTTCAGAAGAACAGGCTCGTGCGGAAGCATCTGTCAGGAAGCATATGCCCCGTGTGGTCCTCGATCTCAAGCGGCGATTGGACGAGCAGCAGGCAAGAGACCGGACCTCCTTCGAGAGTTTGCAAGGTGAGCTCGCGAAGCTAGAGTCTATGGCCGCACAGCTTGCAGTTTCTATCGGCAAGCAAGCGAATTCAGCAACTCCAGCTTCATCACCATTGGGAGTTCCTGCTACTGCTCCTATCGCCCCAAAGGTGTTCGCTGAAATGCCAACACCAATCTCCTGGCAAGGTACTCATGGTACAACTCCTGACTACCGTTCTGGGAATCACACTCCAATTCGGAGTACAGGTTTGCTCGATGGAAACAGCAGCTTGAGTGAGCAGAACCTTGATGAACTGCCATAGCAATATGATTTTCAGAATCTCAATCGCAAGAGTGTGTTCCGAGCCGATGGAACTGAGCACCGCTACTATGCGCTACCAGATGATTATTCCTTGAAGCTGGCTACTCCTCTGGTATCACCTTCAGAAGCTGAAAATGTTGGTGCCAAGGCAGCTCAGTGGTCTGTAGCAGCACAAGCAGCAGGTCTGGCTCCAGTTAGTTGCTCCAAAACCAACAACACAGATGATTATGAGCCGATGCTTGGTCACCACCTGAAACTGCCAATCACCATGCAAGATGTGCCCAATGTGCTAAAGAAAATGCCTGTGCATGATGTGTTTGAAGAGGAGCAAAAAGATAGTGAACAGCCCCGAAGTGCTCCAGCGAGTCATCAAAAGATTCATGGTTTCAAGCTGTTACAGGGTTAGAATTCTCAGATGATGGCGAGGCTCATGTATCAAGATACATCAAATTCACACACGGGCAATGCATCCAAGAAATTGTTGTGTCTGACCTTGCACCTGGTTATGCAATGGGAGATGTACAACACATTAAAGCATATAAGTGCAATATGGTATTAAGTGAAGAAGGAAGAGAAGTATGGGATCCAGGAGCTTTACTGCCTCTTATGTCAAGCACCACCCAACATTACAGTCCAGCTTTACAGCCTGCATCGCATGCAACAGCTCAAGGAAGAAGAGATGCGCAGCTGCGTACAAAGTCTTGATACTTCAGCTACCAATGAGCACAAACTCTCATGTTTGGGATCCTGGAGTTAAAAAATTCTTGTGCAGCTGGTTGACTATCTTGACAGGATGGAGTGCTACTCATACACAATTCCCTTGCACCCATATTACTTCTGTAGCAGCACAAACAGCAGGTCTGGCTCCAGTTTGCTTTCCCAAAACCAACACCACTGCTGGTTCCGAGCCACTGCTTGTTCCCAACCTGCAATTGTCGATGAAGGTGCAAGATGCCCCCATGTGTTCAAGGGAACGCCTGTCTATGATATATATGAAGAAGAAGACAGTGCTTGCCTGAACATTACTTCAGATGTGGGAGATTCCCTTGTCACAAGGTCTACCCAGCTCGGTATGCAGCATAGCAGGAGACAATTGAGACTGCAATGGAATCCAGGAGTACATGAAATTCTTGCTTCAACAACACTGAACAGAGATATTCTTGGAGTGCCCTCTTGTGTATCTCAACAAATCTGCTGTAAGGTGTCACCAAGACAAGAAAGTCGCGGAATTCAGTTCGAATGGGATCCAGGTATTATGAGCTTAATGGACATGATGCTTGATAAAACTGTAGAGCCAAATCAAGTGGGTAGTGCTCCGTTACTTCAGTTTCTATTCATAGGAAGAAAGGACATGGTTACCAAAGAGACTAGCACATCACCTAATGGTTCCCAGCAGAATTGCAATGCAATATCTTCACAGAACTACCTTCAGTTCGTGGAATTGGGTATTATCTTCATTACATTTTTGCCTCCCTGATATGGTGACTGAACTACAATGGATAATTGTCAATGATAAAAGTTTCTGTAGAAACTTGTCCATTGGTGACCAATGGTCTCAAGGGGGGGGGGGGGGGGGGGGGTAATGTCAGGGTATGTGAGAGTAGAGTAGGGGTATGCAATAGTAGTATGTTGGTAGTTGAGGGCATATTAGGTATTCCACCTTTAGTGTCATCTAGTAGTTGGTTTGGTCTTTATAAGCCATCCTTGTATCATGTTGAAAGAACAATGAAATAAACCCTAGCTTTTATCTTCTTATTTCCTGCAATTTACTTTATTTTAGTTCAGCAATTTATCCAATTTATCTACCGATCTTCTCCAAATTCCTCTTCTTCCTGATCCAATCCCGTCAGGATCCATCGGGGTCCTGACACTCACCCGATGATATACAGTGTCTACTTTACCTTGTGAGATGGACAGAAACAGCAACCTCCGATGAGGCGGCGGCACCCACGGTGAAGGTCAGGCGGCTGCCACCCTGCGAGGATGGCGGCGCTCCGATGAAGGCTCGGGAGCGGCATATCCCTCCTGTGCGGGATCCTGCCCACATCTCCTGGATGTGGTCTGTGCGGCTAGGGTGCTGCAGCTCGCGTGTAGGATGCAGTCCAGAGGCAGTGAACGCGTGGGAACCCAGGATACGGTGCTGGAGGCCTGGGTAGGAGAAGGATAGGCGGGGAGGAAGGTCCGCGGCTGAACCGGGGCACACGGGCCGCACGGAGGACCTCTTGCTCGTCGGCGAACATGGGGCACAGGGATGCGGCGGAGGTCCTCCTTCTCGGAGGACGATGCGGGGCACAAGGACGCGGCGGAGGTACTCCTGGTCAGCGGCGGACCCAGGGCACAGGGGCGGCGCGGAGGACCTCCTTCTCGGCGGCGAACGGGAGGCACGAAGGGCGAGGATGGAGATGGGAACGAGGAAGGGACCGTGGGTTGAATTACAAATTTGGCAGGGGCTAAAATGAAAAAATGCGCGACGTACCACGGTCGTTTACTCGTACTAGTTGGCATGTACGTGCAATGCACGTCTTCTCTTCAGAGTGGGCACGAACGAAGCTGAATAGTTTCTTTGTCGGAAGGGTAACGATAGAAACCAGAAAACCAATACAAAAATAAATATTGTCAGAAATAGATGTAAACCAAATACGTTGCGGACACTGGACATAAAACGATCCTTAAATAATGCAGGAAGTTCAAACAAACCGATAGACTTGTCAAGTTTTCAAGATAAATAGAATATTAAAAGACATCATGATTATATAATATAGTATGCATAAACATTAAAAAATACCTCTATCGTCCCTAACCCTACCGCATCACTAAAATGGGACGGAAGGATTCCACATGGGATGATATAAGAATACATATTGCCTAAACATGGTCGTTTGAAATACTTTATTATTTTTGCGGGGAATTTTACTTTTTCAGGAAAAGCCATCATGACATGCTTTATTGATTATATCGCACATGCATGGTTCTAAAAAAAAAATCGCACATACATCGTTGGCTAACAAATGCATAAGAAAACCAGGATTTCTAGTTCAGTTTACTCCGCTCTAGTTGCTAGCACATGCTCCGCTGATTCTTCAACATCAGTCGGTTTGGACTCCTGCTTAGTTTCTGTCACATTAGATTCCGTAGAACAGTTACTAAACAAAACTTCTACCAAATTACGGATCAAATAATTGCAGTCCTCATATATATGGCCGCTGCTGGTCCTAGCGTGCCATCCTTTACTTTGGTACTGGCCGTTTTGCCCTCATTTACATTATGATTTTTTTTTTGCCACGGACTACTTTGCCACTTGATTATTTGCCCCCTGACTGCCCGGGCCCATGTATAGTGACTAAATTACACCTCCATCTGTAATCAAAATGCACAGCGCTAGGGGCAGGTCTCTTACTCTGATTTTTTATAAGAAAAGATCAGACATAACCCAGATGACGAAGCTGACATTCTCGGCAGACGCGCAGGACATGGGGCATGCTAGCTCATCTAGCGTGGCACTGGTCTTCTGGGACTGCAGGTCTGCAGCACATCAAACCGTATTATCACAGTATAGATGACGCTATCTCTCCCAATCCCCTCGAATCTCCATCTTCTTCTTTCTCCGTTTCTGCAAACTGTGGAGCGTCAGTTGTCCAAATACTACACTATATGAAAGACCAAGGATTTGACGAGCTCACAGCGCTCCGCGCACTGTAGGGTAGCTACAGTGTTACTGTAGGAAATCTACAGTAGCTACAGTGCAGCGGTGGTCCCCACACGTCAGCGACACATCGGGCCGTTGATTCTTGCAAAGAAGCACACGGGCGCCCGGAAATTCCACGTTCTTCACAGAAAATTCGGCTCTAGGGACCTGTTTGCAAATACGTGAAAACCCGGGTTCTTTTTCGTAAAAAAACACGGAACCCCCCCTCCTCCTCTCCTCTCTCGCGAGCGGCGCCGCACTCGCCGCGGCCGCCGACGCGCTCCGCCGCCACCACACCGCTCCCCGCCCGCATCGGAGGCCACGGGGAGCTCCGCCGTCTTCACATCCACCTCCTCGCCAATTATCGCGCGCCCGGACGACCGGACTCGCCGCAAATCCACCGCGGTTCGCCGCCGCCGTCCTCTGCGAGCGCCGCCGCGAAATCGCCCGCCGGCGCCGATTCCGGCGACCATATAGCACGAAACGCCGCCCGTACGACTCGCCTCCCCATCCTCCATCGGATCCGCGCCTCCACGTCCCGCGCGCGTCCGCCGTTGCGCCACCGCGAGCTCAGCGCCGTCGCCCGCGTCCGCCGGCGCGTGACGCCAAGGGCTGACGTCACCGCAGTCCGGCTGACGTGTGGGACCCGCCTGCAAGGCATTTCATAATTGCAGAAAAAACTAAAATTATGAAAACCATATCTTTCTATATACAACTCAGAAAAATATAAACAAAATACTTAAATTTGCAGAAAAAATAGATCTTCACAACTAACACATCTCCATGCATGTTTGAACAACTTAAAAAAATAATTACAATAAATGATGTAGCTTTTCATATTACTTACGGAGCTCACAAAAAACATTTAAAATTGCCACCATATCTCCATGCATGATTAAAAAAAATTGCAATCAAAAAAATTACAAGAAATAATATAGCTTCTCCAAAACATTAGATGCCTTCCAGACCTACTAATTTTTAAAAATCTAGACGCCTTTTAAACGTTAATTTTTCCAAAGAAGCTTTCCAAAAATCTAGACGCCTTTTAGACGTCAATTTTCCCAACGACAACTATTTCCATATTTGAACAACCTCTGAAACCCGACCATTTTTAAAGCTCAAATTTTTTATGAATCCCAACGATTTACGAACTTAAAAAATTCCAGATTGCCGCCACTTTCAAATTCGAAATTAAAAACACGAACCACTGCGCACACGTCAAAGATAGATGAATATCCAGAAATTCAACAAAATAAACAAACTTACCACACCACCTAATAAATGACCATATTGTATTTACAAACAATATTACACACAGTAAAATCATAAAAAGGAAGAACAAACTAACGCGACAATTTGCAGCCGACCAATATTTAAACGCACCACACAAATTAACGCCAATTTTATCCTTTTCCAAAACATTTTTTAAGCAGTTCAGCTCTCTGGCAGGTGCTACCCTTTTACTTCACCAATTTCCAGAAAATGAAAACCGTTCGAACTAGCTTTACTTTAAAATTTGAACTTTTCAAAATACAACGGGTGCAGAATGTGAGGTATAACAATAACTCCAAATCTATCCGTCAGGGAAAAAACATAAATAAAAATTTAAAAAACAGAATTACAGCTCTTCGCACCACGGTATATATTTACAAATATATATACACCGATAAACGATGACTGTTCACGGCAAACAACAATCAAAATTCAACTTTTCAAAGTCCCAACATATAGATTGCCTCCCATATCTGAGCATTCAAAAACCGTAAACCAAATTCAAATATAAATACCTTCCTAATTTGAACAGTTCTGAATCTCGAACACGTTTTAGATGTAAACCTTTCCCGAATATCCGTACACTCAAATCTAAAAAAAAATGTGGATATTCCTTACACCACGCTATTCACAGATATGCCAAAAAATATCATCAAGACTGATATGCCAAAAAATATCATCAAAACTACAATATCTGAGCATTTAATAAATGTAAACATAATTAAAATATGAACAGCTCTCCAATTTGGTTACTCTAAAAATATTTCAACTCATAAATTTCGTTTTCAAACCAAAAAAAAAATTCTAATTCAAACCGACATCAAAATTTGACATCAAGGGGCTGCTTTGCGAAATTAACTATTTTACTAACGTGAAAGTAATTAAAATCCACGTAACTTTCCAACACGACAGATTTTCAAAACCTACACAAATTTTCAAACACAGACACTATTTGCATTCTAGCGATCCTCAATATGCCAAAAAAAACAAATTTAACATATTTTCGAGCTCTCCACACAAAATATGCATCAAAATAACAACAATTAAAAGTAAAAGAAAACAACCTGACGTATGGGACCTATGTTCCATAACTTTCACAGTCACAATAAAATGCTGAAAATTATGAAAAACATAACTTTCAATTTGTTACTCCGAAAAATGCAAACACCATATCAAAAAAGAAAAAACATGTTTGCAAACTCTCCACAAAAAAAAAAGTGGATTTAAAAAATATATACCATACGATAGTATGAAAAATATGAACAACATATCCGGCCGATCAGAAGAAATAAATACTTGCTATTTATGCCAAAAAAAAAAACAAATCAAACTACAAAATGGGTCAACATTAAAAAAAAAAGATCTAAATGCACTCCCTCCAAATATATGAAGGTAAATCTTTCCACAAATGCTTAATTCGATGAATAATTACAGATAATACAAATTCATAACCCTGATTACGGATTATATTTAAATTAAATTTCACACATTCTCATATAATGTATTTCCCCTAATTATTGAACTACATCTAACATTTAACATAAATTCAACAATTTTGCAAAATTCGACACTTTCTAGAAAAAGGACATTTCCAAATTTGAATTTCACCGCACGAGCCACCTACGGGTCGCTCGCGGTTTTTTTTTTCTTTGAATAAAGCCAGCTTATTCAGATAATTCAAATAATTCCGAATTTTTTTGTAAATCAACATTCCACAGAAAAAAAAAATGCCTTCCACATATTAGCCCTTTAGGCCTAAACCCTAAGGCCACTTTTTTTTTTTGCTGATTATTCACAATATGCAACTAAATATTCACAATATGTATGTGCGAATAAGATTCAAATTTGAAAATGTAGGCGCTTATATTTTAAATACTACGGAATTAATGAAATGGAAGGTGAGATTATGTCTAAAAGATTGTATAAATTTCGAAAACTGTTCATGCTTTCCCACAATTTCAAAATTAAAACAAACAAATCACAGAATTCAATTTTACGACTTGCAATAATGCAAACCATGTATAAAAAAAGCACACAAAAAAAAGGATTCCCCCAATAATTCTCCCACTCCAAAATATTTAATTTTGTTCTAAGTTCCAAAATGGATTTCAAAGATTCATAACAGTTAACTTCTTCTACAAAAAAAAAAAACAATTTCTTTCGTAAAAAAAAAAAATTTCCCCCAAATAATTCTTCCTCTCGAAACATTTAATTCTATTCCAAAGTTCCAAAATAAAGTAACATGATTTAAAAATTCGCAACAATTAAATTTCCCACAGTAAAAAAAAAACTTCATGCAAGTTTGTAAACAGAAATTAATAATTCGCAGAATTGCGATCTTCAAATTTTAAAATTTCATCTTCCTTCCAAAATACCACTATTTCCCAGACTATTCGAAATAAAGTAATTCATAGAGATCAAAAAATTATAATTGTATCCCTTTTCCATATTTCCGTACATCCAAATTCGAGCACAATTTAGACATGGATATTTCCAAATTAAATTTTTCTGCACCTTTCTTTACAACATAGAGCAAGGGTGCGGCGTGACGCCGCACTAAATATTACTAGTCTTCTACAATCAGCAGAAAACCTTCACGGCAGGCAGAATGGAGTGGCGGCGGGATTCCACAGCATCCCGTACAAAACCGGATCGATTCGAACCATAGGAGTTCAGCGACACGCTGTGACGGCCATGTGCTCGATCGTGGCCGGGCGCGCCGGCCATGGCCGTGGCGCGCGTGCTCGTCCCTTATCCGATTCGGCCACGAGCCTTGCGCTCCCCGGTGGTTCTAGGAAGGGGAGCGAGATGAGCGAGCGATTCAGTTCTAATTAACCGCAAAACGAAAAGGTGCGGCAATTTGATCGTATTATGTGATTGGTGGGAGGGCAAAACGGTCTAAAACTGACAATGTTGAGTTGTCAAACATGGGACGATCTGAACCGTTTGATCGGATATTGAACGGTCCAGATTTAAAGACACAGCTCAACACAAGTTTGCTCTTTTAATAGTAGTATAGATTATATAGTAGAGATTAGGGTAGCATCCGCTTCACGAGGGCAAAGTCGAGGACGGGCGGCTCGGCAGCGGGCATGAGCGCTGGCTGCACGCTATTCTTTATCGTTTGTGCAATATATTTATGGGCCCGACGAAGTGACGGCAGATCTAAACGGCGGCGGCGTGTTTGCTGCTCTCGCCGGAAGGTTGGAAGACGAGGATGGGCGGCTCGGCAGCGGGTACGAGCTCTAGCTTCGTAGCCACGGGCTGGGGCAGGGGCCCCCTGCCCCATGCCCTAGCAAGCCCATCCGCCCTCCTCAGATGCGGTTGCTCTTTGCAGTCGCGGTGGATGCAGGAAGCCGCTCTCCCTCTTTGACTTTCATGGTTGCACACTGTGCACCCTCCAGATCTGGCGCCGGCAGCAGCCATGGGGGCTGATGTTGGGCCAATTTCTCGGGTCAGGCCCCTGGGTCCTGCTTGGTGGTGTGGTTGCGGATGCTTGTGAGGCCGTCTGTCGGGGTTAGGTTCGGGTCCTGGCCGCCGCGGTGGTGCTAATTTTCCAGCTCGTTTTGGTGGTGCGTGCAGTTTGGACGCCGGGGTGGCGACCCTGGACGGTGAGAACCCTGTCAGTTAGCGGGCGTGCCGGCTGTTCTGGTGCTGGTTGGTGACCGCGGCCGTATGGGCGGCGTGGTGATTTGACAAGCAACTTCTTGTGGCAGCGGAGTGGAGGTCGTCTGTGCGGCATTCATGGAAAAAAATAGCACGCTATACCCTCGCTAATAGCACGCTATACCGTTTTGAGAATTGTCTCGCTAAATAAATCATGTACAATGTCTCGCTAATAGCACGCTTTAGCGCGATATAACACGCTAATAGCGTATTTTTATACCGGCGTTATTTTGTTGTAGCGCGCTATTTTTTTCCTTGGCGGCATTACAAGCCCTGTGTGGGAGGCCTAGAGTCTTTGCCAAAGGGAAACCTTTGTCTGGGATCTACCTGGACCGTGGCGGCGACGTCCTCGGACTCCGTTACCTTCTTGAAGGTGTCGTGGCGGCTCTCTCGGTACTCCTACGTGCTCCGGGTGAAAACCTCAGATCCTCGGATCGGGCGGCGACGACGCCTCTCGTCGTGATCTTCTTGAAGACGCTGCCTTGGAGTACACGGATTGTTGCTTCCTGGGAGACATTGGGTGCGACCGACAACTCAATCTCTCTCCGGCAAGGTCTACAACTCCTTCTGCACTGTGGCGTGTCGTGTGGAGCTACTTGGTGCCTGTCTGCAGCTCCGCGTGTCAGCGGCGGTGATCTTCTTCACCTGTAAAAAAGAAAACAAAATATCAGAAAAAAAGAAAACAAAATATTGGTTGGCAAACAACGAATATCGCTGAAAGTCAGAGTTAACAATGACCATCTATCTAAAATAACGAGAATTTCTCAAAAAAAATCTAAAATAACGAGAACACCAACAAGCATGGTAATTTTCAAAAGAGAAGGATTAAAAGTCTCATAGTTTTTGTAAATGTGAGTTTTGTACTACTCAAAGAAAAAAGAGAAACCTAGAATACATCCACACGTACAGAAAGACCAACAACCGAGCCGGGGAAAAACGCGTGCGCCCCGTCCTGCAGTTCCCCGAAACACTTTCTCTCCTCGTCTTCTTCTGTATATCCACACTGACAACCACGCCACTCCCTTCCTGCTACGAGTACTCGCCATTCCACCCCCGCCGTTGAGACGCGCGGCCAGCCATGGCGGGCGGCGCCGCCCTAGCACCACTGCTCCCGCCGCTGGCCCCGGCCCCGTCGCAGCAGTAGCAGCAGCAGCAGCAGCTGGCCAAGGAGCAGCTGCAGAAGGCGGTGGCGATGAACGCGCTCCACCTGCAGGACATCGGCGACCGGATCAAGGGCCACTTCCGCGGCGGCCCTAGTACGCTCCCGCTCTCCGACCTCAACCGCCTCGTCAACGCCTTCGCCAGGTCTGTACGCGCACCCGCATCCGCGGGATCCCGGCATTGTCCCGCGGCGCACCTCTGCCGCTCTTGGTGCCCCTAATCCTTAGTGTTTCTGGCCACCGCGTGGTTTAGTCGGCGGGAGACGCCAGCCACGGAGGGAATCTTGCCGTAATTTTATTTTCGCGCGTGTGTGTGTGTGCTTGCAGAGGGATCGATTACGCGCTCTCGGGCGACGATGTTCCTAAGTTCGCGGCGGAAATACCCGACATTATGAGGAAGGTAAAATTGTGCTAGAGCAGTCTCCTCGACTGCCTTCGTCTTTTACTAACTGCTCCATACAACTGATTTGGTAATTATCTGAGGGCGTGTTAGTTATTATGCCATAATTGCTCTTCTTAGTATTATCGGTTTTTAGCTAAGAACTAAAAGCATCTCCAACCGGTCCCCTCATTCTCTCCTTATTTGTCTGGTAGAGAGAGACTGCTGAGTAAGAGGGTATTAATGGTCCATACTGTGGGGGCGGCTAGCAAGCCAACTGCTTCCCCGAGTTAGGCACAATGTTCCTTGACGCCTTTGGCGCCGTGGAGAGGAGTTCACGAGGATTTTGGCCAAGCGACGGCATAGCCACTGCTAGCAGGCTAGATGACGCATTCACAGTCAGTTTTGGTCAAGGTCACGACAATAACCCTTTGGACTGAGAACTATTCACTACTCCCTCTGGTCCATAATGTAACTCTTTTGAGCAAGCTAAGGATAGTAATGACTCATTCTTCGTGTGAATTTCTACTGCTGTTGCAAAATTTTGATCAACTTAAATCTACATGGAAGTGGAGTGGTTATTTGCTGCAAGGGCATCGAGTTTTCATTACAAGCTAGGCAGTTTTATCCTTTGAACTTTCACGAATGCGCACTTCCTTTGGTAAAAAATTAGAATGTCAGCAAACGAACATATACATACGGAATTGCTAGTTTAACCGTATGGCTTTAAACAATGCATGGTAGGCCGGTGTATTTCTGTAAAATTACCATGACATCTCTTTCACACTATTAGGATAGGACGTGCATTGTTGATTCCAATAAACTAAATTTCTGATGTAATGAATATAAATTAATTGACCAGGAAAGTTAATGCAAAATAGTGTCCCCGTTTTGTTGATCTTGCTTTCGTTCATAGTTTTATTGTCTATCGTTTATAACACGTAATTTACATGTCCAACTTCTGTTCTTTGGGGGAACTTTGTTACTTTCCACCTTTGTTGTGTGAGTTACTAATGTATAATTATGTAACTGGACCATGAAACTTTCTTTTCATATGGAAAGGTGGTCATTTGTGTATGTTAGTGAATTGAGGTATGCACACTTTCTTGTGCACTTCCGTGTTATTAATCTGAAGTCTACCTCTATTGATCAGATATATCAGCTGAGAAATGATCCATATCTACAATCTTCCATCATGGTACTAATTATATCATGCAAGGTAAAATGCTTTCCATCTCATTCATGTATGAGTGAGTATCACTTAGAAACGTTTTCTCAATCAGAACACAAATTTTATGAGGAAATATCCATGCCTTTAGTCTTTGTTCATTCATGTTGGTTTATAGAAAAATTCCAAGTGTATACAAATTTATAGTTAAGAATATTTTTTTGTAACCACATTTATGTATCAACTGTTCATTTGCTTCAGCACAATGTTGGTTAGTATTCCTCTTAACTGTATAATCACATTCTGGTTGGAGTTGTCTCAAGCAGCTTAAAAGGTTTCATGCATATGCATATTGTGTTCTTAGCTTAATTTTCAACATAGTATGTGGCTTATATCCCACTGAAATGTTAATCTGGTAACACATTTATTGTCTTGCAGAATGCTTGTAAAAATAGATGGTTTCTACCTGATGATTATATTGACATTAACAGAATGGCTGATGAGGTGTGTATGAAATGCTTCGTTTCTTCTTTTATGGTCATTGTTCTATGAGCACCTTTCCCCCCTGGGTGCAGTTTGTACTCTTAGGTGGTGGCACAGCCGTATCATCTGACCTAGTTATAATTGTTGTTACAGCCTTGCTCTCTTAGCTACGCTCTCTCAGCTAGCTAGCTACGATGGCTCTCAGGATCACTTACTGACGAGTGGATCGAGTAGTACTGGTCACGTACACGAGTACACACTGAAGCTTTTATTGCTTGTTTTGGCTCGACTTATATCGATGGGTAGTTGGGTACATGTCCTATTTATAGGACTTTGTAAACCGACCTACTAGGAAATATCTGCTACTTCTACTGCCTTCTACAGTGTACTACAAGTTCTCCTTTATTCTGGAGACTTCTATTAGATACTAGCTTAGCTACTAAGCCAGGGCAGTGAAAACCCACTATGTAGATATTTTGTGCTGTGCTGACATGCACATGACGTATAGGGTGATGTCATCGTGATGCACATGATTATTTCAACAATAATTTCTCTTAACATGCAGATATCCGGAAACTTCTGCACGCCTTGTAACGAGCCAGCTAGTGACACTGTGCTTGAAATTATTTCAACAGTGATGCCAAGGTAAGGATCGAATCGCTCCCTCTGTTCACGTTATGACATCTGCCATCATGCTCACTGTTGTCTATGCCTATGTAGTTCATAATAAAAAATAGAAATTGGGACTACAAAAAATATGAGAAAGCCTATTTTTCTTGATACTTGTCCTATTTTTTGATTAAAACTTCATTTAAATTCAAGCGACACACATTCACATATCTCATTATCAGGTTAAACTGTGAAAAATACTATTTATGGCAGGGAATCGTGTTCTAGTTATTTTGTAGCTTATAAAAGGATGTATTTTCAGCTTTGTAATCTATTATCTTCAACAAAAGAAAAAATCTCATTTTTCGTATGTTTAGGTAAGTAGAAGATAATATTGGTTATAATGTGATTAACTTAAGCCGTTCATTTGATTCACGGCTCATGTTGTATGTTTATTTGTGATTCTTCTTGTAGGTACTATCCTAACTTGAAGTTCGACGTTTACTCACTTCGCTGGAAGCAAAGGTGGTCAATCTTTTCAATTTAGATATATAATCTGTGCGTTTTTTCGAGTAAAGTTCCAATCTGTGTCAACTTTTTCATTCTTAAATCCTCATATGTGGGGACAATCTTGATCAGTGATAATGGTATGTTTAAACCGTAGCCTGATTTTCTATATATCTGTCTGTACTTACAGGTTGGATATAATATTTTGATGGCCGACTTCTTTGTTCATAGGAATCTACCTAAAAATGAAAATATTGTAAGTACTGTTCCTGGGTCAATGTTTATTTAGTTTTCAGTGTTGTTACCTGTATCGTTGCCTCAAGGAGTGTTAATTCTATTTTAGCTGCTCATGTACTTATTTTTTTATCTTTTTTCTACTTTCTTGATCAAAACGATAAACTATTTTTACACATCTCAGTGCTCTTAGGTAGTTTTATGCTATTTCAGATAACACTATGTAGCATCATGTTCTGTTCGCATATGTAAGTAGTGTATTAATATCTGTAGTTGACTGCATATTAGGATTCTGAATCTTGGTAAAATTGTTGTTTCTGGCTTTCTTCATGTTCCCCACTCTGGTCCTGTTGATTTGTATTGATATGCTTAGTTCGTAGCTGTAATTTACTCTGCTTGTGTGCTCATTGTTGCAAAATCTCTGATCGGTGTATCCTTGATGTTACAACGATATAGCGACAGTTTGGTAGCATTTCATGACTACTATTGTAATTCTTGTCTTACTAATTTGTTTTTGCATGCCACTGTCTCTTGATGTCATAGCACATTTTTTTTTGGTTATTTCACCTTCTGCAGAGTCTAATTGTTGTCCAGAAGGAAAATTTAGATGTCTCATCATGTATCGCAAGTCCGCCGCTTGTGAGGTGCATTACTTTCTTTGCTTTGATGCTTGCCAATGTTAAACAACGAAAAAAAACTGATTTTGTTTTTATGTTTCAGCTTTCTAGTAAACGGAAAAGGTGTGAACAAGAGACTAATGTTTCAATGGTCAGTCCCACCATCCTTGCCTATGATTTTTTCGAAGAACAAAATCATTGTCCACTTCCTGCCATTTTGTTTTGCACCGATCCAAAGCCTTGTGCAACCTTTGGACTGCGGTTAATCTCATTTGTCAAGCAAACTTAGTTCACACGTTTTAAGCACATAACAGGAAACAGGTCCCCAGTTTCCCACTGATATCACCAAGTTGCTCAGATATGGTGCAAACATCTTACAAGTTTTTGGACACTTTAATGGTATGTTTGGTGATGATGTTGTCTGTCCTTCCATTTCTTCTCCAGAAGCATACATCAATTTTGTATGTGCTGATTTAGCTTATATTGCAGTTACTACATCATAGCAGTAGCATTTGTGAACAATTATATGTCTTTTGATCCTCCAAAACTCAATGACTACACCCCACCAGTCACAACAGATCTTCCTGGTAGGTGATTAAGTTAATTTATTTCATCTTATATGTCTTTTGTTTTGCAAATGGTATTTTTTTCGTTTGACGCCTCTTGAGTTTCATGTAGATTCAGATATACTTGAAGGGCCATCAAGGGTTTCCTTAAAGTGCCCTATAAGGTACCGTATAGCATTCTTCCTAGCATTTGTTTTGCTGTATTATGTTTGATATATATTCTAAATCGAAGAAAGTCGGGCGTATTTATATACATGTGTTACGAGGTCTCGAATGAGGTTGAAAACGACTAAATACCTCTATATGAACTATTCTTCTTAGCATCTGCATTAATTCCTATGTCTGGTTGCCTACACAGATGCTGTTGGGATTCCCCCACAGGATCGATCACATAAAGCTAGAGAACACACACGCAAAAACTTGTGGCCAGTGTGCGTGTCTGACCCTCTAAATCTCCTCTTCGTTTCTTCTTTTTTGGTACAATCTTGGTTACAACTAATGCAGCCATGGTGATGGTGCGTATATATACACGACCCAAGTCGGTTGCTAACCTAGACCTACTCGAATAGCTGGTAGCAATGTACGTACTCGACCACTAGCTAGTCCTAATTGGACTCAAGTAGCACACCTCCTAACTAGGAAACTACTAGCAGAAACCAACTAGGATCAGACTAACGTGGCACGCACACATTAGCACTTTCCTAATAAACCTACTAATACTTAAACACGGATTAGGCAAGCTTATTTTCCAAAAAATGCTTGTATAGACTGTTGGTGATTCTATTTTGTAATTTCAGCATGTTCGGAAAAAAAACGCTGATGGGCTGCAACTTGAAATGTTTGTTGCTTTTTCTTATTGCAGTGTTAGGCGCATGCGGACCCCAGTTAAAGGACGCCTATGCAAACACCATCAGGTATAAATTTTATCTTTTGTTTTTATTCATGGGTTGAGCTTTTACCTTCTTGGCAGAAATGGTAATATGACGTCTATTTTCTAGTGTTTTGATCATGATAGTTACATGGAGATGAACTTGAAGAAGCCGACATGGCGCTGTCCATGTTGTAACACTCCAAATTTTGTAGACATACAAATTGATCAAAAGATGGCCAAGGCAAGTTGTATAATGTATATGTAGTTCTCTGCCTATTTTCATCTCATTATATTTGTCTTATGTGATTAATCTCCTTTTCCTTCAGGTGTTACAAGAGACTGCTGAGGATATCATTGATGTTCTTGTATTCCCTGATGGATCTTGGAAAGATGTTCATGATGAGAAATCAGACAGACACGCAATTGTTATAATTCAGCAGAATGGGGATACTGATGCAACTCCTTCCGATGTCATAGACCTGGTAAACAGAGATGATGGTGATATGATTATGAGTTTGGCATCTTCCCCAGAAGATCTGTACGTAGTAAGTGGAAATATTGGATCCAGCAATGGTACTTCAACTTCTGGCCAAAATCCAGTACCATTGTCTACAAGTGGACCTAGCTCTAGGACCTTGGAGTCTATTCTTCCTAGAGATATCATGCAAATGCAACCTCCTTTTGAAACTCCTAACTTGACATCTGCCACGCAACAAATTTCAGAAGGAACATACCCCAGTTTTATGCACTTGCAATCACACCTAGAATCTGTACTTAGATCAGAAGTAGCACATCATCATATACCTAGAAATGCTGGGGGAGAGCCTGTAGCAGTCCAGGCTTTTGCAGTGCCACAACAAAATTCATCTAGAAGGGTGCAGGAAAATGTCTTGAGTTCTCCATCTCCCACCCCACAACACATTTCAGCTCCTTTTAACTACCAAGCACATCATGTGACAAATGCATAGAGTGTAATCACATCGACGATCAGTGGTGTTGGGCCACTTTCAAGAGCTGATGCATCCTTGCATCTACAGTCGACACAACAGGTAATTCTCTTTTGAAGGCCATGTAACATGAATATTTGCCAACATCGTGTAGCATTACATTGTTTTATCTTTGCAGTAACATTATCGTGCACATCATATTGAATATACATGGTCACATTAGAACTATTTGATGACTTCACTTTCTGCAATCTTAGTTATGTATTTGGATGTTGAAAAATGTCGCGCTCCCTGGTGGTGTTGTTCAAGTTGGCTTGCCGGCCTTGGATTTGGGAATGAGATAGCCGACGAAAGCCGTTCCTGGATTCTTTGGGGATCGCGACAGCGTTGCCTGTGGGTGTCGCACCTTCCTAAATGCGTCATTGCTATTCTTGTCATTGCTATTCTCGGATTCACATCCTAAATCTTCGGGAGAAACCCTAGATCTGGGCTCTCTGGATCAGACGTTGTCGGTCTTGCACCGTTATTTACTCTTTGAGGGTTAGTTTGGAGAAGGTTCTGGACAGCGGGGGTCCTGTGGTTCATGTTGGTGGTCGGCGATGGCTCGTGCAGCAACGGCTATGATGATGTGCGAGGTTCTTGGGGCTTATCTGTGGTTTCACCGCGGTCTGTTTGTGGCTTGGGGTCGGAGTTTCTGCAGCGAGGTTCGTGCGGTAACGATGACAAGCAACCGATTGCTAGTCTGGCTTGGTGATCCTTCGCGGTGCCAGCATTGCATAGTTCTTCATCGTAGCTCGTACACGGATCCGAAGCTGCACTGTTGTCAGCGTGTGTGGTCGGTTGTTTGGTGTGCCAGTTCATCCGGGCATGTTGCACTGGTTTTTGCCCGGTTTTCCGATAATTATCTCGGCAACTATCTTCTTCTTGTGTTGTATGTTTTGCTTGAACTAGATTTATCTTGACAAACATTCATTGACGGACTTTCAAAATGTTGGCAGGACATACGCAGCGGGTCAAACCATGTACATGGCCGGGTTATGGGCTTTGCCGCATCACCCTTCATGTCTATGAGACCACCGACGGGAGGCCCAGGACAGGGTAGAGGTGCTAATGCCTATGGAACCCTCTTTCCCCAACAGCCTCAGCACTTTGACCAGCGACAATTGGACATTCTAACAGGACATATCACGAGCCAAGGTGGTGCAGGTAGCCCGAGCCATCTCTATGCTCCCCAGCAGCAGAGCCAGGCATTGAGATCGCAAGCGGTGTCCGGCCAGCAACTCCACCGGTGCAACAGCAGCGTGTGCAGTCTCCCGATTTACCACCTGCCACGCCTCTTGTTGAAGCTTCAGATGCCCCGGAGGTTCAGATGGACCCGAACTGGCAGCCGACGGGGCTGATGAGGGGGAGCCTCGTAGGTTCTGATTATAATCATGCAATCCAACGCTACCGGCCGCCTGCCTCTGGGTGACTGGGTTCAGACTTCAGAGTAGACGGGTAGATATTAACTTTCTTAGTGGAGTAATGTAGGGATTAGGGAGAGCATTATAAGTGCCCTGCTGACACGCGACCTTTGTTTAGCGCTGCTTAGCGTACACCTGTGATGTTTAATGGAACAAATCAGCTTTAATTATGTCACATCTCGTCTTGAACATTTCTATGCTGCATCCTGTGCGCCACGGTTGTATTTATTTTTCCAGAACAATTAAAATTTGAATTGGATTGCGCACTTAGGGGGGAACTCATGTCTTCTCCAAATGTCCGAATTGTCAAATGATCTTCATGTGCTCAATATCCGTAGTAGAGAGATAGCAGACACCTTTTATTAAGTGCGGATGAGGTATTGTTTTTCTTTGAAAAGTAAAAGATTTTTTTACTGTATCCCAAACTTAAGAAACATAGCTAAAGACGTCAACAAAATTTCAGACCTACTCTTTCTTGATGATGGGCTTTCACAATCTAGCTTCTATGGATGTGAGAAATCTTGTTGCATTGGAAGAAGGGCATGATGGATTCATGCTAGCGAAGGCCTGACCTCCTTATGCCGGGAGCAGTAAAAAGAAGTACTCCCTCCGATCAGAAATGGTTTATCGAACCAGTAGGAACTTATTAAAATTCAAGTAATTAGCAACACTTGCACACAACCAGCAACAGACTCACGTCTTGCTAGTTATTAGGATTGAATATATATTGTGACAGGAATTGATAAACAAACAAACAAATAAATATACTTGTATGCCGGTGCATTGTATGAAAACAAGTAAAAGGACGGGGAAACAATAGTAAAAGAGGGGGAGGGGCATAGGTTCACCACATGCATCTCTTCAAACAATATTGCATTTTTTGGTAGCTGGGCAATGATTAATTTTTTTTTTAGAAAAGGGAATTTTATTAATCTCAGCCTCTGCATCGATTGATGCACACAGCCGCTTATTACAGAGTTCAGAAGTATCTTATTTGTGCTAACATCTCACAAAGAGTAAAAGTCGAGACATGCCCCAACTGAAAGTGACAAAAAAAAGGAAGACTACGAAAGCCTACTAATATGTTGCCACATATGTTGGGAGAAAAACTCCTGTGCCACGCGCAGAAGTCTCGCACATCCAGCCACCATAAGGTCCCGCTGGTCCGACGGCAACAGGAAAGCCCATAACTGTATCCAGTGAACCGCCCTGTGAATAACCTGTAGAACATGAAAATTATCTTTTCTGTTAAAAACAATATCATTTCGACAAGTCCAAATAGACCAACAAATAGCGGAGACGCCAATACGAATCCTATCCTTGGTCTTATTGTCTATCCCCCTCAACCAATTCCCAAACATGTTTGTGACATTAGTAGGGGAGGGATATTATAGGTACAGAAAACAACACGCCATACAAGTTGTGCAAAAGGGCAATCAATAAAAAGGTGATCAATACTCTCATCATTCCCACAAAAAGAACAATGTAAGCTACCTTTCCAATTCTTTTTAGCTAAATTATCTTTAGTTAGCAAGACTTTTCGTTGAAGGAACCACATGAAATTTTTTATCTTTTGCGGAATCTTTAATTTCCATAGGTACTTCTGTAGATAAATTGTATGACCATTCATGAGGTCCTCATACATTGATTTAACTGTAAATTGTCCGTTTTGGTTCAGATTCCATCTAAAATAATCAGGAACATTATTCAAAGTCACTTGCATCAGTCTAAGGCACAGGTGAGACCACATATCCCATTTGTTCCCCACCAAGGCTCTTCGAAATCCTATATTCAGGGGGGTGCATTGTGCAGCACATCATGGACCGAAACATGCTGATGTTGCACAATATTATACAGCAATGGATATTGGTTCATCAAAGGAGATTTACCCAACCAAGTGTCCTCCCAAAACCTTGTGGTTTCCCCATTGCCCACAACAAATGATCCTCTACTAAAGAAATCATTTTTAACCCTCATTAGTCCCTTCCAAAAGGGTGAATCGGTAGGTTGAGCCTCAACTCGAGCTAAAGATTTACTTTGGAGGTATTTGTTGTGTAGCAGCTCCTGCCACACACCCTCCTCATTCAAAAGTTTGAACAGCCATTTACTAAGCAAACATTTGTTCTTTAGTTCAAGCACTTCCACTCCTAACCCACCCTGATCCTTTGGTCTACAAATAATGTTCCATTTTGTCAACCTATATTTCCTCTTATTTTCATCACTTTGCCAAAAAAATCTAGATCGATAAAAGTCCAAACGTTTCCTCACCCCTTTAGGTAGTTCTAAAAAGGATAACATAAACATCGGCAAACTTGTCAGAACCGAATTCACAAGTACTAGCCGATCCCCATAGGACAATAACTTTCCTTTCCAGCATCCGAGTTTGCCTTCGAAACGACATTCCACCGGTTGCCATTCATCGTTACGGAGTCTCCTATAATGGATAGGAACCCCCAAATATTTGAAAGGTAGAGACCCCGACTCACATCCGAAGATTTGTCGGTATTGGTCTTCCACCTCTTTCGCCTTCCCAAAACAGAAGATTTCACTCTTGTGAAAGTTTATTTTCAGCCCCGAAAGCTGTTCGAAAATGCACAAGATTAGTTTTAAATTTACCGCCTTCTCAAGATTGTGATCCAGAAAAAGAATAGTGTCATCCGCATATTGTAAGATAGATAGCCCTCCCTCCACCAAGTGATGTATGAGACCGTCTATTTGTCCATCTTCCTTCGCCCGTGCGATTAAGATAGCAAGCATATCTGCAACTACATTGAACAACATAGGAGATAGCGGATCACCCTGTCGTAGGCCTTTTTTGGTTTGGAAATAATGACCTATATCATCATTCACCCGAACCCCGACACTTCCTCCCTGAACAAATTGCATAATCCAATTGCACCACTCTTGTGCAAAACCTTTCATACGCAATGCTTGTTGGAGGAAAGGCCACTTTACTTTGTCATATGCTTTCTCAAAATCAATCTTAAAGATAACTCCATCCATTTTCTTCCGATGAAGCTCATGAATGGTTTCATGTAGGACTACCACACCTTCTAAAATGTGTCTCCCTGGCATGAATGCCGACTGCGTCGGTCTAATTATCTTTTGTGCAATTTCAGTAATACGATTAGTACCTACTTTTGTGAAGATTTTGAAGCTGACATTAAGTAGACATATAGGCCTATATTGTTGAATCTGAACCGCATTCTCTTTTTTGGTAGCAACGTAATAACACCAAAATTTAATTTAAACAGGGAAAGATTCCCTTGCTTCAATTGAAAAAAGAGGGCCATAAGATCATTTCGAATAATTTCCCAAAATGTCTTATAAAACTCAGCAGGAAAACCGTCAGGACCCGGCGCCTTATTGAGTTCCATTTGAGATATCGCTTCATACACTTCTTTCACTAAGAAATCAGCTGTAAGAATTGCATTTTCCTCTTGAGTAAGTTGCGGTATATCATGAATCGTTTCTTCATTCATTGTAACATCACTAGGGTCGGAAGCCCCAAAAAGTTTCTTATAATATTCGGAAATATAAGTTTTTAAATTCGTGTCCCCAACTATGGTTCCTTCGTCTTGCTCTAATTGGAAAATTCTCTTTTTCCTATGTTTTCCGTTTGCTATAAGATGGAAATACTTTGTGTTATTACCTCCTTCCTGAATATGTTTAACCTTTGCCCTTTGAGCCCATTTTGTTTCCTCGTCTCGTCGTAAACAGCAAATTTTTTCATTAGCTTCTCTCAAAGCGTCTCACTCGCTCACACTAAGGGGTGTGCTCTCCGCTTTAATGTCTAACTCATCTATAATTCTTAACAACCTTTCTTTCTCCTTCTTATATTTTCCACTTTGGTTCTTAGCCCAGCCCTTAAGATATCGTCTCAAATGTCTAATCTTATTTTGCCACACCTCAATAGGGGATTCCCCCTTGACACAATTATTCCACTCCGCTGCCACCATCTCATAAAAACCTGAGAAGCGTGACGTATTACCTAAATGAGCTTGTACCCCGAATCCACGAAGAGGGGGGTATGGTCCGAGCCAGCCCGAGTTAAGGCCTGAACCGAAACAAGAGGGAACTTTTGTTCCCACTCAGTTGTAGCTAAAACCCTGTCCAATTTTTGATAAGTAGGCGTTTCTCTCCTATTAGCCCAAGTGTATTGTCTACCCGAAAGTTCAATTTCTTTCAACTCTAGGCTTTCTAAGATAGCATTAAACATTATTGGCCAGCGTGCATTGTAATTATCATTGCTCTTTTCTTCAGGTTTCCGTAAAATGTTAAAATCCCCACCCACCAACATCGGTAGTGGTTCATTTTCACATAGACGAACTAACTCTGATAAGAACATTGGTTTATGTTCATCCTGTGCCGCCCCGTAAACCGACACCAAAACCCACTCAAAGCCGTCACATTTAGACTTAAAGCATAACTTAACACAGAAATCTCCAACATCAACATTTTTAACTTGAATAGTTGTCGTATTTACACCAATTAACATACCCCCCCGACCTCCCTCTCGGTGGTAGACAGAACCAGCTGAAATCTTGTCCAGCCGCCAGGTGAGCTAAGAAGGGAGTGGCAAAGTTAGATCTACCCGTTTCCGACAAAGCGATAAAATCTAACTTCCTCTCTCTAATGGATTCTTGCATGAACAAATGCTTACCGGGGTCACGAAAACCCTCGCTGTTCCAAAACAATCCTCTCAAACTATGCATTTGTATTTCTCGATTGCAATTTTATCCTAGCGCTTCTACGCTTGTTGCTATTTAAATATACCCGTTTTTTCCTAGTTCGTTTGACCTTCTCGGACTGAATCGAAAAGTCCGTTCGATCCTCCAAAGTTCTAGAAATATCATCCTCTTCTAGGTCTTCGGTAAGGCACGAAGCCTTGTTAAGAATCAAACTATGCGGGTGATCATCATAATTATCTTTGAGATTATTTTGCAACATAGTAACTGACCTTTCTAATTCCGATCTTTTAATTAAAGAAGCTGAAAACGTGGCTGAAGAAACATTTGATCCTAAGGAAACTCCCAACTTTGACGCTCTATCAACGATTTCTTGATCAGAAAAAGACAGAATGGAAAAACGCTTATCTAAATTTGTACCTAGCAAGGAGTGTCGCCTCTCAGCCCATGCCATTGCCCGCTCCATCTGAGTGGCATCGGCGTTGTGCTGAGCTCGAATACGACCGCTAGAGCGCAGCCCCAACGCCTCCACGTCCGGGATGCCTCCAAAGTCGATGACGAGCTGGTTCGACGCCACCTTTTCGTCATCACCCATATGGTTAATCGGAAAAGATGGCATCAAAGTAGTAGTCGATGAAGCGCGCTGCTGCCCCGTCTCTCTCGGACTAGCACCCCCACCTGGGGTACTAGGAGAGAGGCGAGCCACCCCACCATCTGTGGGGCTCATAGGACTAGAGGCACCCATCGTAGCCGAAGACGACGCTGCCCTAGTCCCATGCTGAGAGCCAGGTGAAGGCGACGAAAGCACAGCCACCTGTTGTACCTTAGTCGCCACCACCGTCGAGGGAGTCGAGGAAACAGGACTGCACACGAAAGCGCTAAGGGCAATGATTAAATTGCACTAATTAGGATTATAAATATTCATGGGATGATTCATATAGACATTACGCCCAAAATATATATACCATTGAGACAATAACATCTATAACAACTACTTCACCCACCGAGACTACTATCCAACATACACCTCAAAGTATTAAGTTTAATAAAACAGAGTAATATGCAATAAGCTAGATGACAAAATGTAAACAACAAAAACACGCGGTATATAAACTATCGTTTTATCCTTAATAGCAAGAACACATTACATGCCTTGTCCTTTTTGGACATAGATCACCATAAGGTTGAACCCACTATCATACACCACGCCCTCTGCAGATCTACTCATGTAACTTGCCGAGAGTTGACAACTAAATCGGAGAGCATTTATTAACATGCATTATGCAGTAAAAAATTAAGTATATCAATGATATTCATGAATAGCTTTGATCATAAAGTGACAACTCATTATATCCTAACAAATACAACATGAATTACATCAGGTGGGTCTCAGTCATATAGTTTAGCTAATGAGATAATTGTGTTGAAGATCAAAGGGAGAAAGAATGCCATCTAACTAATGTTATGGAACCATAGTCCAAATTGGAACAACTCACACATCAACATGATGATAGCTCCAGAAGTGGATCCAGCAAACTACCGAAACAGACCTCCTGATTGGATTTTCGTGGAATATGAACTTGCAGTGGCTAACCAAAAAAAACTCTGTCACTAGGATTCTCGGTAAAAATATGTGCGCCAAAAGGCGGTGGAAAGACGCCACGTGGGTCACACACATTGGGCCCACGAGGCACTCCCCTGGCCTTGGCTAGGGTCAGATGGGGAGTCTCGTTGGTCTCCTCGGCTGCCAAAGTGTCCGCCTTAACTTTCCCACCGAAATAAATTTCATGTGACTTTTGGGCCTAGAAAAAGACAACTACATTGAAACGGAGGCAGTACATGACCCAACTCAACCATTGAACACGGACAAAAAGACAAAGTAATTGGTCAACTTCACTCGTACGATTCTTTCGACTAAGACTCGTTGAAATTTTGTTTCACAAATTGTATTTTACTCATGACTCACCAAATTTAGTGACGATTGACATGTCCTAGCGTTGAAACTAGCATGCTGGTATTATGCCTTGCCTTTTGAAGTGCTACAGTGTCCAAAATCTTTTATGACCGATGCAACCCAATGTTGAAACTGAGAAATGAAAATCTTTTGATATTTGAATTATTACAAGAGGACATAAATTTAAAGGAAAACTAAAAGTAGTTCCACAATTGCAAACTTGTAACAAAAAACATCAATGAATATTTTTTTCTCCAAATAATAGATTATTAAAACTCTACATTTACAAGTGTGAGCATTGTTACTTGGAGATAATCAAATATATACCACCAAAAGAAACCAATATCTGTTGCCAAACAATGAATACTTCACTAAAAAATCATTGATGGATATTTCTCCAAAACTAAGAAAAAATAATGAACATGGTGATTTTAGAAAAGCAAGATTGATTATGTCACGAGTGTAAGCGTTGCATATCAATGATGGTGTTTTAACATATATTTACAACGGTGTGTACATATATTGACAAGACAAGTATTATTTTATGCATTGCATGCAGTTTAGAGAAGAGAAAAGGCATGATATACAACAAATTATCTCTTAGCACCATCTTGAACACATAGTGCTTGCATTGCATGTCCCTAAAACGTTGTCATGATTAAAATTAAACAAGAAACCATGTGACTAGGTGAAAACCTTATGAGAAAAATACCATATCATTTTCACCGAGAGCCATCTCTTCCTTAAGATAGGACGCGGCTCTTGTATTTGCTTCTCCCTCCCTCCTCCTACCGAACATTTTTCGCGCTTGTCCTTCGGAAGATAGCACCATCATTATACATGCCATAAGTATTGCGAACTTTGCACTATGTGTGACCAGTTCAATCGATATTAGCTACTTTATTATGGCATTGTTTTTTTGTAAGCGGAACACATTTCACGTGAGTGGCACTACCCAAAGAAAAACCCATATGAATAGACAACCACCAACAGCCGTAACCGAAGTAAAATACATAGTGTGTAATAATATAAAAAGACAAGGATTGAATATCTCATTTTTGTAAATAAACGTGAGCTTTATTACCCAAATAATAAAAAGAGAAAGCGAAAATATCCACAACGCAACAAAAAACAAATACTCCGAGAAAAAGAGGCCGCGCCGTAACCGCCACGCATCAGAAAACTCCGGCGAGAAGCGCTCGCCGGCGCGTGGGTCCCACGACCATTCACCGCCGCCGTCTCCCAACCTCCCGCCGCCGCGACTCCCGAAAACTCCGTGCACATAAATATTTTCCTCTCCACAGAAAAAATAAACACTACTAACCCAAAGCAACCACCCACTCACCTCCCCGCTACGAGCACTCGCCGTTCTCCCCCCGCCGCCTCGCCCATGGCCGGCGGCGCGGCCCTAGCGCCGTCGCCGGCGCCCGCGCCGGCACCGGCCCCCGCGCAGCAGCAGCAGCAGCAGCAGGCCAAGGAGCAGCTGCAGAAGGCGGTGGCGATGAACGCGCTCCGCCTGCAGGCCATCGGCGACCGCATCAGGGGCCACTTCCGCGGCGGCCCCGGCTCGCCCCGCTCCCGCCCTCCGACCTCAACCACCTCATCTACGCCTTCGCCAGGTCCCTCCCCCACACCCACCCACCTCCGCGGCCTCCCCCCTAATCCTTAGGGTTTTTGCCCGCCGCGCGGTTTCGTCGGCGCCACGGAGCGGCTCTCTCTTGCCGTGATTTCAATTTTTCGTGCGTGTGTCTGCTTGCAGGGGGATCGATTACGCGCTGTCCGGCGGCGATGTTCCGAAGATCGCGGCCGAAATACCCGACACCATGAGGAAGGTAGAATTGTGTGCTTCCTCTTCCTCGACCCGACGATTTCCCCCTTGTTATTATCTCTTACAGCGATCTCCTCGACTGCCTTCGTATTTTCACTGCTCCCCCATACAACTGACATGGCAATTACTTACCGGCGTGTTACTAGTTATTATGCCATAATTGCTCTTCTTACTAGTATTATTAATGGCTCACTGCCCGTGTGGACTGCTGCTGCAGTTACGAATTTTGTTCGACTTACATCTATCTATTTGGAAGTGGAGTGGGTATCTGCTGCAAGGGCATTGAGCTTTCAATACGAGCTAGGCGTTTACACTTTTATCTTTTGCGAATGCACTTCCTCTGGTATAAAATTGGAAGGTTTAGCAAACTAACATTGTTAATCAGGGCTGCAAGCGGTATAATTGTAAGGCTTGAAGCAATGCATGGTAGGCCGGCTGTGAAATTACCATAGCATCTCCTTCAGACTGTTAGGGTGTGGCTTGCATTATTAATCGGGGACTGCAAGCAGTAATAATTCTAGTGCTTGAAACAATGCATGGTAGGCCGGTTTATTTCTGTAAAATTACCATAGCATCTCTTTCAGACTGTTAGGGTGTGACGTGCATTTTAATTCCAATAAAAATAAAAATAAATTTCTGATATAAAGATAAATCATTTGACCATGAAAGTTAACGCAAATTCTAACTTGGAAAGTGAAGGTATATTACATTCCCTCTCAAGTACTGTAATAGCTGATACTCTTAGGAGGATCTAGTTCCTAGCTTTGCAGGAAATTATGTTAGATTTGTCATACTACCATTCTTTTTTTTGGGCGCAATAAGCGAGTAGTCTTTGCTACATGTGAGTTGCTTTTCTGCAAAATCACCAAACGCCATCTGTTCTGGATCACAGGAATGTATTTTACATGTTCCAAGTCTTTTTTTAGGAACTTTGTTACTTTCCAGCTTTGTTGTGCTCTTCCGTAGTTCTGTGTCATTAATCTAAAGTCTACCTCTATTAATCAGGTATATCAGCTGAGAAATGATCCATATCTACAATCTTCTGTCATGGTACTAATTATATCATGCAAGGTAAATTGCTTTCCATCTCAATCGTCTATGAGTATCACTTAGAATATTTTTCTCAAGCAGAACACAATTACTCTATGAGGAAATATCCTTTAGTCTTTGTTCACTCATGTTGGTTTATTGAAAAAATCCGAGCATATATAGATTTATGGTTAATAGTATATTTTTTCATAACCACATTCATGTATCAACTCTTCATTTGCTTCAGCACGATGTTCGCTAGTATTCCTCCTAACTGTATAATGACATTATGTTTGGAGTTGTCTCAAGCGGCTTAAAGGGTTTCATCCATATGTGTACTGTGTTATGAGCCTAATTTTCAACATAGTATGTGGCTTATATCCCGCTGAAATGTTAATTTGGTAACACACTAACTGTCTTGCAGAATGCTTGTAAAAATAAATGGTTTCAACCTGCAGATTTCATTGACATTCACAGAATGGCTGATGAGGTGTGTATGAAATGCTTCGTTTCTTCTTTTACAGTCATTGTTCTACGAGGACATTTTCCCCTCTGGGTGCAGTTTGTACTCCAGGTAGTGGCACAGCTGTATCATCTTACCTATTTATAATTTCTCCTGGCATGCAGATATCTGGTAACTTCTGCACGCCTGGCAGCGAGCCAGCTAATGACAGCACTGTGCTTCAGATTATTTCAACAGTAATGCCAAGGTAAGGAAGGAATCCCTCCCTCTGAATGTTTACATGATGACATCTGCCATCGTGATCACTGTTGTCTATGCCTATGTAGATCTTAGTACAAAATAGAAATTCTGACTACAGAAGTATGAGAAAGCCTATTTCTTGAAACTGGTTCTATAGATTGGATTACAACTTTTAACATTTTAAATTCAAGATGACACCGATATAGCATATCACATTATCAAGTAAACAAATGTGAAAAATAGTTTTATAGTATGGAATCGATTCTAATTATTTTGTAGCTTGTAACAGTATGTATTTTCAGCTTTGTAAACTATTAACTCCAAAATGTTAATTTCATTTTAAGATGTTTAGGTTAGTAGAAGATAATATTGGTTATAATATGATTAACCTAAGCCATTCATTTGATTCATGGCACATTTATATGTTTAATTGTGATTTTTCTTGTAGGTACTATCCTAAGTTGAAGCTCGACCGTTTAGTCACTTCGCTGGAAGCAAAGGTGGTCAATCTGTTCAATTTAGATATCTAATTTGTGCGATTTTTCCAGTAAAGTTCTCTTATTTGCTCTTATTACCGTGCCAACTTATTTTATTCCTAAATCCTCATATGTGACGACATATCTTGATCAGTGATAAACCTATGTTTCATAACGTAGCCTGATTTTTTTATATATCTGTGTGTACTTACAGGTTGGATATGATATTTTAATGGCCGACTTCTTTATTCATAGAAATCTACCTAAAAATGAAAAGATTGTAAGTACCGTTCCAGGGTGAATGCTATATCATTAGTTTTCAGTGTTATTACCTGTATGGTTGCCTCCAGGAGTGTTAATTATAGTTATGCTGCTTGTGTACTGCTTTTTCCTGCTATTGCACTATTCACTAAATTATCTATTTTAGTTTCTTGGCCAAAAGGATAAACTATTTTGACACAGTGCAACGCTCTTAGGTAGTTTCATGATGTTTCAGATAACACTATGTAGCATCTTGTTCTGCTCTCATATGAAATAGTGTATTAATATATGATAGTTGACTGCATATTAGGTAACTGAATCTTGGTAAATTAGTTTTTTCTGGCTTCCTGCATGTTGCTCACTCTGGTCCTGTTGATTTGGATCGACATGCTTAGTTTGTCGCTGTAAATAGACTCTGCTTGTGTTCTCATTATTGCAAAATCTCTGATCGGTGCGCCCTTGGTATTTATTTAGTCATCGCTATTACAATGATATAGCGGCAGTCTTGTAGACTTTTCATGACTATGTATTGTAGTTCTTGTCTTACTATTTTTTTGGCATGCCATTATCTCCTGATGTTATATTAGGTATAATTTTTTGGTTGTTTCACCTTCTACAGAGTCTAATTGTTGTCCAAAAGGAAAATTTAGATGTCTCATCATGTATCGCAAGCCCACCGCATGTGAGGTGCATTGCTTTCTTTGCTTTGATGCTTGCCAATCTTAAACAAAGAAAAACAACTGATATTTTTATGTTTCAGCTTTCTAGTAAACGGAAAAGGTGTGGACAAGAGGACTAATGTTTCAATGGTCAGCCCACCATTCTTGCCTACGTTTTTTTGAAAAATAAAGAAACACTGTTGTCCACTTCTTGCTGTTTCGTTTTGCATGGTCATTAACTCACACGTATCAAACATATAACAGGAAACAGGACCTCAGTTTCCCACTGATATCACCAAGATGCTCAAATATGGTGCAAACATCTTACAAGCTGTTGGATATTTTAATGGTATGTTTAGTGATGTGTGTCCTTCAATTTCTTCTCCAGAAGCATACATCAATTTCTTTATGTGCTGATTTAGCTTTATATTACAGCTAACTACATCGTAGCAGTGGCATTTGTAAACAATTTGATGTCTTTTGATGCTCCTAAACTCAAGGACTACACCCCACCAGTCACAACAGATGTTCCTGGTAGGTGATTAAGTTCAGGTCTTTCTGTTTTATGTTATGCCTTAACAATTTCTTGGCATAAATTGAATTTGCATTTTCTTGTTTGTAAATGGAAATTTTCTTTTGACACATCTTGAATATCATGTAGATTCAGATATACTTGAAGGGCCATCAAGAGTTTCCCTAAAGTGCCCCATAAGGTACCGTATTCATTCTTCATGGTATCTCTTTTGATGTATTATGTTTGATATATTCTAAGTTGAAGAAACTTGGCTGTCTTTAATCCTGTTATGTTATAAACATATGTTACAAGGTCTCAAGTGAGCTTTTGCATGTAAAACGACTAAAAACCTCTATACAAACTATTCTTCTTAGCATCTGCATTTATTCCTTTGTCTGCATCATGATAGTCGATGCTTGTATAACTGTTGGTGGTTCGATTTTGTAAGTTCACAATATTATCACAATATATTCACAATATTAATACTACTCTGATAGTCGATGCTTGTATAGACTGTTGGTGGTTCGATTTTGTAAGTTCAACATGTTCGAAAGGAAAATACTGATGAACTGCAACTTGAAAATGTTTGTTGCCTTTTCTTATTGCAGTTTTAGGCGCATGCGGACCCCAATTAAAGGGCACCTATGCAAACACCATCAGGTATAAATTTTATCCGTTTGTTTGTATTCATGGGTTTAGCTTTTCCCTTCTTGGCAGAAATGTTGATATGGCCCACTATTTTTTAGTGTTTTGATTATGATAACTACATGGAGATGAACTTGAAGAAACCAACCTGGCGCTGTCCATTTTGTAATACTCCTTCAAATTTCATTGACCTACGAATTGATCAAAAGATGGCCAAGGCAAGTTGTATAAAATATATATAGTTCTCTGCATTTTTATCTCATTGTATTTTTGATATATTATTAATCTCCTTTTCCTTTCAGGTTTTACGAGAGACTGCTAATGACATCATTGATGCTCTTGTATTCCCTGATGGATCTTGGAAATCTGTTCATGATGAGAAATCAGATAGACATGCAGGTGATATAATTCAGCAGAATGGGGATACTGTAGATAATGATGCAACTACTTCCGATGTCATAGACCTGGTAAACAGGGATGATGATGGTGATACGCTTATGAGTTTGGCATCTACCCCAGAAGATTTGAAGCCTGTGTTGAATAGTCAGGATTTATCTGTCGCAGACTATCTTCCGGATGAAAGAACAACTTCTCAGTCAGAAGAACTGTATTTAGGAGGTGGAAATAATGATCTAGCAATGGTACTTCAACTTCTGGCCAAAATTCATTACCATTGTCTACAAGTGGACCTGGCTCTAGTTCTTTTGGGACCTTGGAATTTATTCTTCCTAGAGATGCCATGCAGATGCGACCTGCTACCACAAATGCCGCCTCTCCTTCTTTTGAAACTCCTAATTCGACATTTGCCATGCCGCAAATTTCACAAGGAGCATACCCAAATCTTTTTCACATGCAATCACAGTTAGAGTCTGTACTTAGATCAGAGGTAGCACGGCATCATATACCTAGAACTCTCAGGAGAGAGCCTGTAGCAGTCCAGGCTTTAGGAGTGCCACAACAGAACAATTCATCTAGAAGGGTGCAGGCCAATGTCTTGAATTCTTCATCTCCCACACCACAACCCATTTCAGCTCCTTCAAACTACCAATCATATCATGTGACAAATGCAGACAGTGTAATCACATCGATGGTTAATGGTGTTGGGCCACTCTCAAGGGCTCCTGATGGTTCCTCGTCTTTGAATCTTCAGTCGACACAACAGGTAACTCTTTTGAAGGCCCTGTGGCATGATATTTGCCAACATAGTGTAGCATTACAGTGATTTATCTTTGCAGTAACATGCCGTGCACATAATAATAATTATACACTAGAACTAGTTGATGACTTCACTTTCTGCAATACTAAGTTATAAGTCACCTGGAGCTGCAGAACTAGTATGAGTGCTTGGATGTTGAAAAATATCTCAGTTGGTTCAGTAGGTACAGAATGCCTAGTTTTTGTCACCTGAAAGAACGACATAGTTGAGTAATAGACTAATACTCCCTCCGTTTCAAAATTCTTGGGGTAGCCAGTTTCAACCTATTAACCAGAAGTGGAATTAACTTCTGTTTTTGTATGTTTTGCTTGAATTAGATTAGTACTGTAGTCTTTGAGCTCGGGGTACCAGTTTCAACCTATGAACTAAAAGTGGAATTAACTTCTGTTTCTGTATGTTTTCTTGAATTAGATTCGTCTTGACAAACATTTATTGATGGACTTACAAAATGTTGGCAGGATATACGCAACACGCCACGTGGTCGGGTTATGGGCCTTGCTGCATCACCCTTCATGCGTATGAGACCACCATCGACGGGAGGCCCAGGACAGGTAGAGGTGCTAATGCCTATGGAACTACTTTTCCCCAACAACAGCAGCACTTTGACCAGCGACAATTGGACAATCTAATTGGACAGATCACGACCCAAGGTGGTGCAGGTAGCCAGGCCATGCCGAGCCATCTCTACACTCCCCAGCAGACCCAAGTATCGAGATCGCAGGCAGTGTCCAGACCAGCAACTCCACCTGTGCAACAGCGTGTGCACTCACCCAGTCTACCACCTGCTGCTCCTGCCACACCCCTCATTGAGGCTTCCGACCCCCAGAGCTTCAGATGGACCCGAACTGGCAGCCAACGGGGCAGATGAGGGGGAGCTTGGTAGGTCCTGCTTATGACCAAGCAATCGGACGCTACCTGCAGCCTGGCGACCAGCAGACAGGTGAGGCTCGGCCACCTGGCTGGTAGTAGGGCGCTGTGGGTGGGCTCTGGGTTCAGAGTAGCGAGTTAGACACTAACTTTCTTGGAGTATGTTAGGTCCTAATGTAGGGATTACGGAGAGCATAGTAAGTGTCCTGTTGACACGCGCCCTTTTTCTTTTAGCAGTTCCAGCTGTTTGGCGTGCAACTGTGTTGTGTAATGGAACGAATCACCTTTATTTATGTCACTTCTCAGGTATCAAATATTTCTGTGGTGCATGTGATTGCCAGCTGATTTGTATTAAATTTATTTTATTTGAAACAGTTAAATTGGAGTGTGCACTTAGGGAGTAGCTCAAATTTTCTCCAAATCTTTGAATTGTCAATTGATCTTCCTGTAAGTGCTCAGTGTCAGCTATGCTGTGAGGAAGCAGAGGATAGCAGGTACCTTTCTCTGTGTAAATGTGGACGACATGTTTTTCTTCTTCTTTGAACGATTAAAGAGATGTTATTCATTTGAGAGCATTTTACAGATAGCAGCATGTAGCTAATATCGATTTTACAGATGCAACAAGGATGTCTTTGCCCGGACATTATCCTGTTCCTAAACTTAAGCAATATGTAGCTAAAGAAGTGGACTGAATTGTCGTAGCTATTCGTGCTTGATGATGAGCTTTCACATTCCTGCTTCTATCGATGTGAGAAATCATGTTGCATTGGAAGGAGGGGCATGATTGGATTTGGATCTGTGTTAGCAAAGGCCTGACCTCCCATTTGTCTGGAGCAGTCCGTACCGAGAAGCCGGGCGACAGCAGCGATGATAAAACACTTGCTCCTGGAGCCGGCACACCAAGAGCAAGGGTACACTCTTCATCTTCCAGGGAGGCAGGGAGCCGACTCCAAGAGTAGTTGGAAGATCCGCCTGCCGGAGATGAATGCCACCGTACTCGTAGTGCCGTAGTGACTTAGTTGGTCGGGGGTGCCGATCATTTGGGATTACAATGATCACACACCCTGATCCCAATTCCTTGCAAATACGCGCTGTTGGTGGATTGGTGAATGGATTCACGCTCTCCAAGGTCTTCTTGGACAGAGGCAGCAACAATAACACTCTCTATGCCAACATGCTCATTAGGATTGGGATTCCTGAGTACTAACTGCATCCTAGCAACACAAAATTTCATGGCATCATGTTGGGGAAAAGTCGGCTGGACTTTTGGGTCACACTTGAAATCATCTTCGACCAGCCATATAATTTCCGGGACGGGACCCTCAACGCCCTTTTAGGTTGTTGACTTCAAGAGCGTCTAACACGCCATCTTCGGTCGACCTGCTTTGCTAAGTTCATGACACGCATGTGCTATGTATATCTGAAGCCGAAGATGCGGGGTACCATTGTCGGCAAGTACAAGCGCTCCGTAGAGTGAGATCACGTAATCACCAAGTCCCTCATCGTTGACCTCAAAATGTCGGTCAAAACTGACGAGATGTCACCAACAAAGAATTAGGCTACCGAGAACTTGCATGTGACAAGATGGTTAGAATTATGGTTGTACACCCAACCCAGCAGAGTTCAAATCCTAAAAATCGATATTGGTGTTTCTCATTTAGACGGAATATTCAGTGGGAGGCGACGTCCCGTCGACAGCGAGACGCTTGTGGTGACTTCGTCAATCTCAAGACCCGACTGCTGGCTCAATATTTCGAAGGTAGGGTGTGCGTACGTGCGTTCATAGGGGTGAGTGTGTGCGCGTGTATGTAAACGTCTGCGTTGTACAATATTTCGCAAAAAAAAGAAAAAATTACACTACCGGCTTGTTCTAGTCGGTTTTGGAAACCACAAAGATTAACCTGGTGGAGGGCGATTGGTCCAAGATGACCAAGATCGGGGCCAGCTTGGACCCCAATTAGGAAATCGGATCACCGAGTTCCTTCGTGAGAGTTGGACCATATTTACATGGAAATTATCTGACATGCTAGGTCTACCAAGATAACTCATCAAGCACTCCCACGACATCATCCAGAACGTGAAGCCGGTCGAGAAGAAGCCAAGCCGCTTTCCGAAGATCGGAGCAAGGACATCGGCGAAGAAATTGCCTTGACAAGCTCTTTGGAGCCATAGAATTCATCCACTCGGAATGGTTTTCTAATCCAGTCCTTGTGCTCAAGTAAAAGAACACTTTCCACACGTGCATCGACCACATGAGTCTAAACAAGGAATTTCCCAAGAACCTGTATGCATTGCCCCGTATCAATCAAGTTATCAACTCTATGACCGACTGAGAGTTGTGTTTTCTGGATGCCTATTCAGGCTACCACCGGACTAAGATGAAAGGGTTGGATCAAATAAATAATTCTTCGTCGCCCCTTATGGGGCTTATTGCTCTATGTGTAATTCTATTAGTGTAAGAAATGCAGGTGCCACTTATAAATGTAGCATTCAAAGATGTTTGCAAGAGAAGATCAACATAAACATATACACATACATTGATGACATATTAGTCAGGTCCAAAATACTACTCGGCCTCATGACCAACTGCCTCGCAAACAGTGTCGGATAACAACCCTACTCTTGTTTGTGGCGGTTTCGACTTTCTTTCGGTGCTCGGGCGATCTCGATGATATAGTTATACATGATTTGTACGTGTGTAGTTATGCATGCACGCTTATGATATTCAATGTAGTCTCAAATATTTTGCATTGTTCTGAGCACCCAGATAAACCTCACAAAAATGTGTTATAACGTCGTTGTTGTCTTGGACATATCTTTCAACCAAATTGGTGGGGTGGCCAAACTTTGTTTTCTTGACCTGGCATGTAGGTACATTGAACAATCTATCCCAATTGAGTAGACGCCTAACAACTTGAATGGATAAAGCAAGTAAATTTGATCCCAACATTTAGTGTATGTTCATGATCACATCAAATTTCGAAAAGACCAGCTCTTCAAAAGGAGCATCATATACGCAAGGCTTGGTCTTACATGAGCGTAACATACATGGATGTAAGCATTGGTTAGTGTGTACATGCTCACTGGAGATCCTAATCATTTATGTATTAAATTTATTGGACAAGTCCTTGCATGGTCCTTTGGAGGTAATTCATTGGGGAAAAAACCTATCGCATAACTAGTTGTACAACTTAAAATTATTTGCATGTATATTCTTTGTTGAAAGGGCATGGCGCCCCATATGTGGTTTTGGTAATTAATGACAATCCCTATGGACTAATGGTTTTATCGAGTTGTAATTGTAGGGTTTGTCCATAGACCATGCTTGAACTCCATATGTTGGATTCAAGGTTTTTGATGCCATGAATATATTGATATAATGAAGTTTTGGGCATCAAGATCATCGATGTTATGGATATATACTTGATATGATCAAGAAGAAGAGTATGTGATGACCAAGTTGTTATTCGAGAAGTTATCCGATGATTGGTCATGTGTAAGTTGAGCATATGGCAAGTATGTCTTGAAGAAAAGGATTATGTGACATTCATAATTATCTTCAAGACATCATCTATTTGAAAAGAGACGAAAAGATACAAGGTTGATCAAGATTGATCAACACACAAAGCTCCAAGATGTGCCAAGTGGGATAATACATCTCTTGGGATGGTAAGCAATTGTCCATATAGCTTTGTCAACTAACCCATTACATGTGTGTGATATTTTCTATGTGTGGTTAGGTATCTTTATTTGGGTGTGCATCAAATGAAGATTTCATATAGCCATGGGGATGACATCAAGTGGTGATCGTCATCAACCTTGAGTTGTGCAAGTTCAAGAGAAGTATCTCGAAGATATCATATGCTTGGAGTTTGCCACCCATTTTGGAGATAATGGTCATGTGAAGATATGCCGATAAGAGGCTCTCCCATAGTGGTGTATGGGGGAGAAATATGTGGATCTTCACCAAGCGAAGCGCAATCAAGAAAGGTGGTCCACTTGAAAAGATCAAGATCGACATCATCTAGTCAAGTGGAATGTGCAAGGCAAAGGTATGATAGGGTTTCTATTTTACCGGTCTCGTGGTGCTAGTTGGGAGACCGGGTTATAGGATAGACACCGTACTATCAAGAGGGGCTCTCGATGGAGCTTTAGCGTATCAGTTGGAGAGAGCTCAAACCCTTGCATACTTGCCTTCATTATCTTTCTTGGTTCTTATTTGGTTTTTCTCCTTGTTGGGTTTTGGTGCTTGTTGTGATCTTCATGACAAGCACAAGGTCTTCGAAAACGGATTTCTTATGAAAAACCATTTGCGTTTTCGGTGTTGGAAATATTATGGTTTCGCCTTTGTGAAAGGTTCCACACCTCCCATGTGTGGTATCCTCTCTTTATTATTGATTGTTAATATTTCCACTTTTTGTATGGAAGCTCTTGTCGATAGCTTTTCATCAAAATTGGTCTCACCTTATTTGGAGTTAAATTGCAAAAGTTGTGGGGTTTACAGTTTTGCTGAGTGGCTGTTTGAAACAGCCCGGAGTTTCTGTCTCAGGGGGCCGGAGATTCCGGTCTATGTTTTTCTGGGCTGGGCTCACTTCGCCAGCGCGTGGCGTAAGCCTCTGGTGCCCAGTCCGGAGACTGGCCGGAGACTCGCCGGAGATTTCCGGAAGTTTCTGGTCTGGCCGGATATTCCGGTCCCCCGTGGGCCGGATATTCCGCCGGGCCGGAGACTCCGGCCTTCCAGGCTGGAATCTCCGGGGTTAAGTTTCCAGCAACGGCTCTATTTTGTGGGGCCATATAAAAGGCCCCCTTCTTCCCCATTGAGACCAGCTTGGCTGAGCACGAAATTGACCACCATTGTTGACCTTCTTGAGCTTGGCTATCTCTCTATCCCTCCATGATTCTTGCCTCCATTTAGTGGGAAAAGAGAGAGGAGATCTAGATCTATTGTTCCACCAATCCATCTCTCCTCTAAGTGAGGGGAAGCCTTTGGATCTAGATCTTGGAGTTCCATTTGTTGAGTTCTTCCTTGTTCTTCCTCTCTTCTCCCCCCACAAGCATTAGTTGCTTTTGGTGGGATTTGGGAGTGAAGGATTTGACCACCTCTAGTGGTCTTGCCTTCATTGCATCGGTTGCATCGGTTTGAGTTCTCCACGGTGATACGTGGAAATCGAAGTTGAGAAGCTTGTTACTCTTGGGTACTTGGGGTGCCCTAGAGCTTGTCCTCTTGGGTACTTGGAGTGCCCTAAACGGTCCTAGTTGATCTCAGAGTTTTGGTGGCTCGCGGGATTGTTGGGAGCCTCCAATTAAGTTGTGGAGAAGCGTCCCAACCTTGTGATTCTTGTGGCTTTGGGAGCCGTGGGAATTCGGTGAGAGCCTCCAATTAAGTTGTGGAGTGTGCCTCATCCTTGTACGGGTTCGGTGACCACCCTTAAGTGTCCCATAGTGGTTCGTGACTCTCCGCATTGGTGGAGGCACGAAGGAGATTACGGTGTGCCATTTGACGCCTATTCGGGATCACTTTGTGACTCCGCACCGCTCCAATGGAGACGTAGCTTCCATTGGGAAGTGAACTTCGGGATAAATCATCGTCTCCAAGTGCCTCGGTATTTCTATACTCGAGCTTCTTACTTATGCTATTTACTTTGTGATAGCCATCGAGCTTGAAGTAATATACCTTGCTATCACATATTTGCTTGTATTGTTTAGCATAAGTTGTTGGTGCACATAGGTAAACCTAGCTTGTTTAGGTTTCGTGCTTGATAAATTAAACGCTAGTTTTATTCCGCATTTATTCAAGCCTAAACCATAAAGATTTTTAATCGCCTATTCACCCCCCCCCCCTCTAGGCGACATCCGTGTCCTTTCAATTGGTATCAGAGCGGGTTCTCTCATTATTAGGCTTCACCGCTGATACGTCTCCAACGTATCTATAATTTTTGATGTTTCATGCTTGTTTTATGTATCATTGTCACATGTTTTATATGCATTATATATCATTATTATACATTTTCTGGGACTAACCTATTAACAAGATGCCACAGTGCCAGTTCCTGTTTTCTGCTGTTTTTGGTTCCAGAAAAGCTGTTCGGGCAATATTCTCGGAATTCGACGAAACAAAAGCCAAACCTCCTATTTTTTCGAGGGACACACGGAGCCAGAAGGGCAAGCCAGGGGGAGGCCCACGGCCTCCAAACCACATGCTCGCGCGGCGAGGAGAGAGTGCGCCGGCAGATGAGGAGGGGCCCACGGGACTCCACCGACGTTGCCCCTTCGCCTATTTAGTCACCCCGACGCGAAAACCCTAAATATATATCTAATACTCCAGAAAGACTTCCGCACGCCGCCGCCATCGCGAGACCTCGTTTCGGGGGTCAGAAGTTCCTGTTCTGGCACCCTGCCGGGACGGGGATTGACCCCCGGAGCCATCTCCATCGACTCCACCGCCTCCACTTCGACTCCATGATGGTTTGTGAGTAGTTCCCCCATGGACTACGGGTTCTTGGCTGTAGCTAGTTGGTACTCTCTCTCCCATGTACTTCAATACAATGATCTCATGAGCTGCCTTACATGATTGAGATCCATATGATGTAATTGGTGTTGTGTTTGTTGGGATCCGATGAATTGTTACATTATGATCAGATTGTTCATCATATTATCATACTATTGTTTATTTAAGATCTTGCATGCTCTCCGGTACTTGTGGTTACCCTGATCAAGTAGTTGCTTGTATCTCCAAGAGGGAGTATTTATGCTAGATAGTTGGGTTCAGCCTCTATTTAACCTGGGATAGTGACAGCAAGTTCTAAGGTTGTAGATGTGTTGTTGCCACTAGGGGTAAAACAGCAATGCTTTGTCTAAGGATGAATGTGTTGTTTACATTATGCACAATACTTAATGCAATAATCTGTTGTTTGCAACTTAATACTGGAAGGGGTGCGGATGCTAACCGGAAGGTGGATTATTTAGGCACAGATGCATGCTGGATAGCGGTCTGTGTACCTTGTCGTAATGCCCAATTAAATACTACAGTAAACCTTATCTTATCATAAGCATGCATTGTCATGCCCTTACAATTATCAATTGCCCAACTGTAATTTGTTCACCCAACACCTGTTATTTGTTTGGAGAAGTTACCACTAGTGTAGATAGCTGGGAACCCCGGTCCATTTGTCATCATCATTGCTCTCTGGTCCTATATGTCATTAGAAGTAGTATCAACTATTTTCTGGTGCCATTGCCTCCGTGTTACTGCTGCTGTGTTACTGTTACTATTGCTCTCATATTACTGCTGCTTTCACATCACCCCTGTTACTAGTGCTTTTCCAGGTGCAGCTGAATTGACAACTCAGTTGTTAAGGCTTATAAGTATTCTTTGTCTCCCCTTGTGTCGAATCAATAAATTTGGGTTTTACTTCCCTCGAAGACTGTTGCGATCCCCTATACTTGTGGGTTATCAAGACTATTTTCTGGCGCCGTTGCCGGGGAGCATAGCTCTACTCATAAGTTCACCTGGGGAGTACACTCTACCTCTCTCTCTGTTTTTATTTTATTTTGTTTTGTCTAGTTTATTTGTGCTTAGTTTATTTTTGTTTAGTTTATTTTTGTCTTGTTTTATTTTTCTTATAAATTCGAAAATCCATAAAAATTTGAAAAACCGAAAAACTAAAAACTGTTGTTATGGAAGAACCCACAACCTATAGGAGCTTATAGAATTATATATGAAGTATAGAGAATCAAAAAAGGGTGAAGTCATGAGTGTGTGTTAGAAAGGTTGAATACAATTGCTAAAATCTTGCTTAAACGCCATGATATAAACTGTTGCTCTAAACAGGATACTAAACATCTTAAATTCCAGTGTAGCTTTAGTGAAGAGGTTTTAATTGTGAACTATCATTGGAATAACTATATTCATCTTGGGTTCGAAGAAGTAGAACAATTTGTTTTATTTATGGGAGCCTCTGAGATAGAATCTTTCATGGCTAAAAATTATGAAACTTGTATTGCTTGTAAGGACCTTAAAGATTATGTCTCTTCTATCCTTGATTATTGCATAGAACATTACAGCAATAATCCTTATATCGTTGATTACAAAGAGAGACTCATTAATGCACAAGAATGCACTCACAATTTGCAGGAACCTGTGGAAGAAGAAATTGCTGAACCTGAAAGCTCATTAGATGAAAAAGAGGAGGAGAGTGATGAACAAAAGGAGGAAGAATGGATTAGCTACCCATGCCTACCTTCTAATGAGAGTAACTCTTCATCTCTTACATTATTTGATTGCCCTCCATGCTTACCCAAGGAGGATGAATGTTATGTTCCTGTTGATTCTCTTGAAATTTTTCCTATGAGTAAAACTTGTGAAATAATTATGCTACTGTTATATATGATAATCCATGCTATTTTGATAAATCTTATGATAATCCTTTATTTGTGGCTGATATCGAAATGCATGGTACTAAAGAGTTTTGCTTAGAAAATGTTTATGATAAAGCTCTAGATGATGGTCCTATGTTACTTGATAATATTAATTGTGCCACTAATGAAAATGGGATTGGAGAAGTCTTGACTTTATCTAGGCGTCCCATATATGTTGAGAGTGATCAATCATCTTGTTATAAAATTGTTACATGTGGGTTCGAAATTTTAAATCCCACTACTTATGAGCTTGATAAAAATTATTGTTTGTAGATCATGAAAAGCATGCTTTATGTGATAGTTATATTGTTGAGTTTATTCATGATGCTACTGAAAATTATTATGAGAGAGGAAAATATGGTTGTAGAAATTTCATGGTACTAAAACACCTCTCTATATGCTGAAACTTTTGAAGTTACTCTTGTTTTATCTTCCTATGCTTGTCACTTTGTTCTATATGAATTTATTTGTGTACAAGTTTCCTATGCATAGGAAGTGGGTTAGACTTAAATGTGTTTTGAATTTGCTTCTTGATGCTCCTTTTGCTTCATTTTCTATTTTCATGAGAGCATCATTAAAACTATCAAGCCTAGCTAAAAGGCATTAAAGAAAAGCGCTCTTGGGAGACAACCCATGTTTTATTTCTGTAATTTTTCTTTTGCTTTTTGAGTCAAGGAGCTTGCTTACTTCTGTAACAACTCCTTTGTATCTTTATTTTATTGCATTGTTGTGCCAAGAAGAGCCTTTAATGATTAGATGATGCTAGATTTGGATTTCTGCGCAGGGACAGATTTTTAGCTGTCACGAATTTGAGCTTTTTCCAGAAAAATCGAAAAATTCTAAAAAAATCACGCATCTCCTATATGTACGCATCTTTCATTAACTTCACTTTTTCCGATTTGAGCAACGGAAGTACCTCGAAAAAATTCGTCTTTACTGGCTGTTCTGTTTTGACAGATTCTGTCTCTGTTTTTTTGCATTGTCTCTTGTGGACTTTAAGTAAGGCTTTCTAGACGTGGAGGGCTGTAGCTAATGTTTTATTGAGTATTGCAATGTGTCACTACAGAACCAAAGTGGATTAATGTTTTTGAGTACTAACCCCTCTAATGAAGTTTATGAGAAGTTTGGTGTGGCAGAAGTTTTCAAGGGTCAAGAGGAAGGATGATATTGTGATCAAGAAGAGTGAAGAGCCTAAGCTTGGGGATGCCCCCGTGGTCACCCAAGCATATTTCAAGAAGACTCAAGCATCTAAGCTTGGGGATGCCCAAGGCATCCCCTTCTTCATCATCAACTTATCAGGTCATCTCTAGTGAAACTATATTTTAATTCTTTCACATCATATGTGCTGTTCTTGGAGCGTCTTTGTGTTTATTTTAGTTTTTTCTCTGATCATATCAATGTCGGATCCTATCTATCTTGTTTGGGAGAGAGACACGCTCCGCTTTTTCATTTGAATACTCCTATTCTTCACTTATATTGTTGAGTATTCATTTTCGCACTGTTTAGCTTCTAGCTCTTGGTTTTCATGTATCTCTTGTTCAGAGCTATTAGTTATTTTATAGAAAGTACTTCTTGCTTCACTTATATTTATTTGGAGAGTTGCTTGGTTGATGTGTTGGTCCAGAAATTTTTGCATGTGGTAGTGGTATAATGAAAAACTTGCATAATCTTGTAGATCATTGAACTTTGATAATCTGATTCTTTGCAAACGTTTTGAGGTATTTAGATGGTAAAGCTTGCTGGTTAATTAAGTTAAAATCATTAGTGGATTGTTGTCTTTAAGCTTAAAATTGTTGAAGGTGTAGTTGGACTTGATAGCTTTCCATGTCTGAAAGTTCATTGTAATAACTAAGTTGTGCTGAAGGTCGAGGGATCTAACGGGGTACTTGTGCCGCCGTGAACGGCCCTTCTTGGAGTGAATTTTAATCATGCTCTTAATGTTGAACCTGCTAGTTGTTTGCAATAAACTTGTGAGTTCTTTTTGACTAATGTTAAGCTACGGTTTTTGGCACTTCCACCATCCAAATTTGCTAGCCTCTTCGGTGCTGTGCATTGCCTTCTGCTCACATTGAGAGTTGTGCATACTTCGCCGGTACATCCAACCCCGTGGGAGGACTTCCTCTTGTTCTCCTACACATAAGCCTATACATCTTCCTCAAAACAACCACCATACCTACCTACCACAGCATTTCCATAGCTGTTCCGAGATATATTGCCATGCAACTTCCATTTACATTACATGACTTGTTGTCATTCATCACTTATATATTGCTTTGCATGATTCTATACAGCTGATGTGTGGTTTACCCATGTTACGCTAGATCATTGCATATCCTGCTACACTGGCAGAGGCATACAGTTTCATACATCATGTTTGTTCGTTATGAGTTATATGTACCAAAAAGTGTGTTGTCATATTAGAATGTTGCCCCTGAAAGTGAAAAGTGCTATGTGGCCATCGAAAAGAGAAACAGAAAAAGAAAAAAAAAAAAAAAGAAAAAAAAAAAAAAAGAATAAAGAAAAAGGGGGCAACATTACTATCCTTTATCCACACTTGTGCTCATGTTATAGCACCTGCAGTATTCATAGTCATCATTTGTGCTCATGTTTAGCACCTATACTCCATGTGAGAGAGTTTTCATGTTCTACTAGTATAACTATGTGGGGAATTTACACTATAGAACTTGGGTTGTATATTCCAATGATGAGCTTCCTCAAAAGTGCTCTAGGTCTTCATGAGCAACCAAGTTGGATGCACCCCCACTAGTTCCATTGGAGAGCTTTCATACACATATAGCTCTATGTGCATCCGTTGCATGGCAATCACTACTCCTTACATAGCTTCGATTATAAGACTTCCTCTTGTCTAATGATCACTTATAGCTTTGTGAGACTTTCTTCCATTGGCCTTCCAAACCCCCATTAATGTTCTCTTTGCCATAACATCCTGGTGCCAATACCAAATGCTTGCGCTCACCGGTTGAGTAGACTTCGAAACAGTTGATTCATGACGTTCATGTTTATGTTTACTTGGCTGAATCCTTCTATGTTATGAAAATTTGCTTGATGCTTGGATTGAAGGATAGAACTTCTACGCTGGATACTTAAACCATCTTTAATGAACCTTGTACGGTTTCATGTCTTTAAAGCGATATTCATGAAAACTTTTAGCTTGTTTGACTCTTGCTTTATTATCTCTTATATCAACTATAGACATTTGCTTTGAATGATTTGATCTCAGCTCACATGCCTTACATTATTATTGGATCAAGATTATGTTGGTAGCATGTCACTTCAGAAATTATTTTCTTTTTATCGTTTACCTACTCGAGGACGAGTAGGAACTAAGCTTGGGGATGCTTGATACGTCTCCAACGTATCTATAATTTCTGATGTTTCATGCTTGTTTTATGTATCATTGTCACATGTTTTATATGCATTATATATCATTATTATACATTTTCTGGGACTAACCTATTAACAAGATGCCACAGTGCCAGTTCCTGTTTTCTGCTGTTTTTGGTTCCAGAAAAGCTGTTCGGGCAATATTCTCGGAATTCGACGAAACAAAAGCCAAACCTCCTATTTTTCCGAGGGACACACGGAGCCAGAAGGGCAAGCCAGGGGGAGGCCCACGGCCTCCAAACCACATGCTCGCGGGCGGAGGGAGGGCGCCGCGCAGAGGAGGGGCCCACGGGACTCCACCGACGTTGCCCCTTCGCCTATTTAGTCACCCCGACGCGAAAACCCTAAATATATATCTAATACTCCAGAAAGACTTCCGCAGCGCCGCCGCCATCGCGAGACCTCGTTTCGGGGGTCAGAAGTTCCTGTTCTGGCACCCTGCCGGGACGGGGATTGACCCCCGGAGCCATCTCCATCGACTCCACCGCCTCCACTTCGACTCCATGATGGTTTGTGAGTAGTTCCCCCATGGACTACGGGTTCTTGGCTGTAGCTAGTTGGTACTCTCTCTCCCATGTACTTCAATACAATGATCTCATGAGCTGCCTTACATGATTGAGATCCATATGATGTAATTGGTGTTGTGTTTGTTGGGATCCGATGAATTGTTACATTATGATCAGATTGTTCATCATATTATCATACTATTGTTTATTTAAGATCTTGCATGCTCTCCGGTACTTGTGGTTACCCTGATCAAGTAGTTGCTTGTATCTCCAAGAGGGAGTATTTATGCTAGATAGTTGGGTTCAGCCTCTATTTAACCTGGGATAGTGACAGCAAGTTCTAAGGTTGTAGATGTGTTGTTGCCACTAGGGGTAAAACAGCAATGCTTTGTCTAAGGATGAATGTGTTGTTTACATTATGCACAATACTTAATGCAATAATCTGTTGTTTGCAACTTAATACTGGAAGGGGTGCGGATGCTAACCGGAAGGTGGATTATTTAGGCACAGATGCATGCTGGATAGCGGTCTGTGTACCTTGTCGTAATGCCCAATTAAATACTACAGTAAACCTTATCTTATCATAAGCATGCATTGTCATGCCCTTACAATTATCAATTGCCCAACTGTAATTTGTTCACCCAACACCTGTTATTTGTTTGGAGAGTTACCACTAGTGTAGATAGCTGGGAACCCCGGTCCATTTGTCATCATCATTGCTCTCTGGTCCTATATGTCATTAGAAGTAGTATCAACTATTTTCTGGTGCCATTGCCTCCGTGTTACTGCTGCTGTGTTACTGTTACTATTGCTCTCATATTACTGCTGCTTTCACATCACCCCTGTTACTAGTGCTTTTCCAGGTGCAGCTGAATTGACAACTCAGTTGTTAAGGCTTATAAGTATTCTTTGTCTCCCCTTGTGTCGAATCAATAAATTTGGGTTTTACTTCCCTCGAAGACTGTTGCGATCCCCTATACTTGTGGGTCATCAACCGCCTAGAGAGTAAAGATGTCGTCTAGCGGATTAGTGCACAATGCTTCTTTTATATTAGATGGCACAAATTATGATGTTTGGAAAATTCGCATGCTTGATATTATTCGGGTCATGGACCCATACATAGAGCGAATTCTAGATAGAGGTTATTCTCCTCCAAGGAATCCCAAAAGATTATCTTTATTGGATAAGAATAATTACTATCTAGATGCTCAAGCTTCTAATGTGATTTTCAATGCTTTGAGCGATGTAGTTATTATGTCAGTCTCTCCTTTTCGGAATGCTCATGAGCTTTGGACCAAGATTCAAGATAAATATGATGTGTCCAAGAATTGTGGAGATGATTGTTGTCCCTCCACTTCCGGCCGTGATGAGTTCTCAACTTCTTCTACTTCACCTACATGTGGCAAGCCACAAAGTAATGCAATGGTGAGTAGTGATAGATATTACAATAATGATAGTGAGCTTATTATTGATGATACTTCACCTCTATCTTATTGCAATGATTTATCTTTGGACTTAAACGCATCTAGCACCAAAAATGATATACATGCTTGTGTTGATAGTCCTTGCATATCATGTACAAATAGCTTGATTAATCCTCGTGATGATATGCTCTCTACATCTTGTTGCCATAATAAAAGTGCTTATATTTCCTCTAGTATTTGTTTGGCTAACCATGTAGAGGAAACCGAACACTCAATGGAACAAGACATGGACTTAAATGGTGCTTCAAGCAATTCTTCATCGTCATCATCATTTACTCACTTTTGCCTTATGGCTAAAGCTTCCGAGGTATCTCCTACCTTGGATTCCAATATATCCCATGAAGATAGTGATGATGATTGTGATGATAATATGTCTTCCTTAAATAGGAAAGGTCAAATTGTCTTTCATGCTCTAAGTAAAAATAAGAATGCTTGTTTTAACTTTATAGAAATCTTGACTATTGCTATCGAGAGCAAGAAACTTATTGATGAGCATGAAGACATGATTGAGAAAATGCAAAGCCGCGAATATAAGTATGCGGATGAGATCGCCGATCTCAAGGAAGCTCTTGAAGAAGAACAATCCACCAAGGAGACTCTTGAGGAAACTTTTGCTCTTGAACTTTCTAGAGTAACGGAATCCCATGATAGATCTCTTAAAGTGGCAAAGGACTTCAAATTATCAAATGGTAAGCTTATAGATGCACATGCCAAACTCCTTGAGGATTTTGAGCACCTAGATAATGGCTCTAGGGTCATTAAGGGTGAGCTCATCAAACTCACCAAGTCTCATGCGCAACTTAAAGCTTCTCACTCTAAAGAGCTTGCCAAGTTACTTTCTCCTATTGTCATAAATAATGATGCTTGTGCTACTAACTCTATCTCTTGTGAAGCATCCATATTGACGGAGAATGTTGAGCTAAGGGCTCAACTTGCATTTCTTTCTAGCAATTATGGGAAATTGGAAGAAAGCCATGAAAAGCTTTCGAGCTCTCATGAGGATCTTTTAGTCTCCAATGATAAGCTAAAGTTAGCTCATGAGGCCATTATGTCTAAGGTAACATCGTGTGAACCTCATGTGGTCAATGGCACAACTTCTACTCAACATGCTTTATTGCCATGTGTTAGTCCTACTAATTCATCCACTCATAATATTGCTACATCTTGTGATGAATTACTTTCCATACCTTTTTGTTCTAACAATCAAGCTTCTACTTCCTCTAGTGTTTTTGTTGATACTAACCATGTAGAGAAATTAAAAGAGCTCAAGACACAAGTCACTTCTTTGAAGAAAGACTTGGAAAAGCGTCATGATGGGAAGCCCACACTTGACAACATGTTGAGTGTGCAAAGACGTCCCAATGACAAGAGTGGACTTGGATTCAACTCCAATAGTAAGAACAAGTCCAAGTATAACAAGAAAAAGAAGGGCCAAGAACAAGTCAAGAATTCGGCCAAGATCACTTGCTTCAAGTGCAAAGTTGAAGGGCACCATGTTAGATCTTGTCCTATGAAGAAGAAATCTCCTAGCAAGAAGCAACAAGGGAAGAGGCCTCAAGTTCAAACTCAAGTTCATCAAGATGAAGAACGGTCCCTTCCCAAGAAGAACCATGGCATGCCTCCTCATGATGAAGCTTCAACTAGAAGAAAGGAGGAAGCAAATGCTGCTACATATGTCGTGAGAAGGGTCATTTTGCCTCTTCATGCACTAGTGGTAACTTATCCAATCCCATAATAATTGATAATGTTTATTCTCTTAGGAAGGATAAGGTTGGCAATGTGTTTGCCAAATATGTTGGTACTCAAAGTGGTGTCAAGAAAAGGACCATTTGGGTTGCCAAGCCTATTATGACTAACCTCTTAGGACCAAACTTTGTTGGGGACCAACAAATTAAAACTTGATCAATAGGTGTTGGTGGAGGGCATTGAGACTTGGCTACATCATGAAGAATTAAGGGATCTTCATCAATTATATTCTCTCAAGCCAAGTCATTTGGATTATATTATTCTATCTCATATCCAATGTTCCTCCTTGCGGTAACTTGTGTTTAAATCATACATACATTGAAAGTTGCTTGCACCCTTGCATGTATTTGGTTTTGTACCTTGCTAGTGTTTGTATGTGTTGTGCTCTCTACTTACTTATCTTGAGAATCAAGTATGTGTATGTTGGTTTGCACACCATGTATGTGTGAGTTTGTGTTGAGCCATTTGTATCAACTTGCTTATATCTTAATTGGCTCTTTTTGAGATATTTTTGGACTATCCCATTTTGGCGGAGTGATATGCTTGCGCACCTCACAATCCTAAAAATATGTATACATGAGTTCTACCACTTAGAGTTGATATATCAATCTTATCTAGTTTCTATGTGGTATGTCATACTCATGAGAAATTCAAATTCTATAATGTTCATTAATTATCTCTAGTTGGTTTTTATTTGCTTCTTGTGGAGAATAAATGGATTATCACATTATGGGGGAGTAATATGCTATGTGCATATTACAACCTAGTTAATGTGAACATGTGAGGTATTGCCACCTAGAAATGATATTGTTAATTATCTTGTTCCTATATGTGGCATGTTTCTCAAACAAGTTCCCATTTGCTTAAATGTTTTTACTCACTCACACTTTGGATCTTGTTTGGGATGAATGTTCTTGGTAAGGTTTTCCTCTAATATGTTCTCATATATCTCTTTGGAAAACCAATTGCTTCAAAGCACTCTTTGTAGTTGCTTGGCATAATCGCGTGAATATTTGAAGCTATCAAGGACATTTATCTACATAAGCATCGCGCTTAAATCTTAGCCTTCGCCATGTGCTTATTGGTTGTGAAGATGATCTTTAATATCAACCCAATACACCACTAAGAAATTTCTACATATACTCCTTTTCCATGACAGTTGATAGTCATAGTTGTGGTGAAACTTGTAGATCATCTTTATATTGGCTCTTGACTTTATTGCCTTATATCTTGCCAAAATTAATGTGTGTTATCTCTCGTTGTCTTCCTTGCCTCTTGTGGATTCTTTTACTTTACTCAAACTTTCCTAATGTTTTATTTGGTGTAGGAGAGGCTTTGATCCCATCATTGTGCACCTTGCATTCAAAGTCCACTTATAGATAATGCACTATTCTTGGGTGAGCTATCCTATATTGAATACAAACTTATATTTCCATTAGTATTGGATCTTATTGCTTTTACTTGATATATGTAGTGTTTGAATAGATATTTGGAGAGCGATGATTCCATATGTGTGCATTGTGTATCCAAATACAAGATCATAAATAATACACTTTTGTTGGGAGAGCTATCATGTATTTTTTTTTCTTTGGACTTTGATCCCGATGACATGTCTCATGGAAGACAAACCTTTTCGGCTTGGTACTTTGTGCCATCATGAAAAGTGTAGAGGGTGTGGTTTATTTGTTGGAATCCCACTCTTTCTTTTTGAGAGTTTTTCTCTCTCAATTGGTATCTTATTTTCGTTTTGATATCTTTGTCCAATTGGTTACTTTTCAATCATGTGTTGGTTTGTTTTTAGTTTCAATTGGCTTCTCTAAATCAATTTTTGATTTGGATCTTTGATATAATTTGGACCATCTTTGATTTCTTGATATTTGTCCAAATTGTATCTCATTTTGGTTATTAAAGTTAATTGGCATGCATATGTACTACATGTTTATTTTATGGCATGCTTTCTTTCTTTGTGCCAATATATAGGTGAAACTTCTCGAAATCCTAAATTTGTTAAGATGTGCATGAAATCCAATTTCATATCTATATGCACATATTTTTTGAGGAGTTCCTTCTATGTATTGTAGTTTGACTAACTACTTGGACCCAAGTAGTTTGGGAACAATTTTACTTGAATATGTTTCAGGTACATGGAGATGCATTGGATGCTTGTCTCATTTATAATGAAGGTGCCTCACTACATGCTTATTGGAGCCAAGCGAGGATGGTTGATGAAATTTTATATACTACATCAACCCAATGTCATCTCGGTAACAAGTATTCACCCTCATGCATACTTTTCTAGCATCCAACCTTGTGTAGGTTGCATCATGGCATGAAACTTATTTATACCTTTATTGTGGTTCTTGCAAAATTTTAGAGAGACTTTATTGATGAATTTGCAAATCCTATTCGATTCTTATGATACTTGTTGCTTTATCAATGCGTCCCATCTATCTCTTTTCACTTAGTGATATTTGTGATGCATTGTTGTGGTTGAATTTGAAGTTCATTATTATACAATATGAGAATATTGAGCTATGGGCTATGATCCTAAACAAACATCATATGTGTATATTTTATGACTTCCCTTTGGATATCGTGTTTCTTTTCCTTAGTAACTAATTTTATGTGTACATGTTTCTTTGTGGATATATATCTCATGATTGTTGTACACTTAGAAACCTATATACATGAGAGAAATTACATCTTTACTCGATATCATAATTCTTCGGTGTCACTTCTTTTACTATGTTTTTTTTATTCTTTGGCGTGACTCCGAAAAGAATTTGATTTATGAGTGCATATCCTATTTTATCACATCTTGGTGCTCTCATCTTGGTGAATATCTTGCTTGTCTTTACAAGCCAATTATCTTCACCATGGGATATGTCACAAGCTTTGTTTTTCATTTGCATCTTATTGAGCTTGTGAATTCATTTTTTTTATACTGGAGGAGTGAGGATTCCATGTTTGTACACCTTGTATTCAAATAATTCTAACTTGTGTACACATATTGGGGAGCTCCTCTATCTTCTTTAAAACACTATTTTGCTCAAATCATAATATCTTGTGTTTATTTGGTTAGTTGGATCCTTTTGATTGCTTATTTTTTTATTTTTGGAGAATTGTAAAAAGTTTTCCATATCATTCTTTTGCATCCTTTGGATTCTCAATATAGTTTGTGCTCTCTCCAATTATTCGTCATTGGATATGTGTATTTTATTTCACTCATATTTTCAGAAACGCACACGTTATGGGGGAGCTCATACTATATTGATCTTCTAAGATTTTTCGCCCATTTTGGAAATGGATGCCAATGGGGGAGAAGTTTTAGAGGGTTCAAAGGGAAGTTTTAGAGGGTTTAAAGGGAAATTTCGTGTTATGCTTTTGTTTTGGTCATAAGCATTTTCCTTTCATGCTGATGCATCCATGCTTGTCGCTTTGCATGGTTGCTTAATTCATTATATAAACCCTTGTAAAAGAGATTGTCATCAATTACCAAAATGTGGGAGATTGAAAGGGCATGGCGCCCCCATGTGTGGTTTTGGTAATTAATGACAATCCCTATGGACTAATGGCTTTATCGAGTTGTAACTGTAGGGTTTGTCCATAGACCATGCTTGAACTCCATATGTTGGATTCAAGGTTTTCGATGCCATGAATATATTGATATAATGAAGTTTTGGGCATCAAGATCATCGATGTTATGGATATATACTTGATATGATCAAGAAGAAGAGTATGTGATGACCAAGTTGTTATTCGAGAAGTTATCCGATGATTGGTCATGTGTAAGTTGAGCATATGGCAAGTATGTCTTGAAGAAAAGGATTATGTGACATTCATAATTATCTTCAAGACATCATCTATTTGAAAAGAGAAGAAAAGATACAAGGTTGATCAAGATTGATCAACACACAAAGCTCCAAGATGTACCAAGTAGGATAATACATCTCTTGGGATGGTAAGAAATTGTCCATATAGCTTTGTCAACTAACCCATTACATGTGTGTGGCATTTTCTATGTGTGGTTAGGTATCTTTATTTGGGTGTGCATCAAATGAAGATTTCATATAGCCCATGGGGATGACATCAAGTGGTGATCGTCATCAACCTTGAGTTGTGCAAGTTCAAGAGAAGTATCTCGAAGATATCATATGCTTGAAGCTTGCCACCCATTTTGGAGATAATGGTCATGTGAAGATATGCCGATAAGAGGCTCTCCCATAGTGGCGTATGGGGGAGAAATATGTGGATCTTCACCAAGCGAAGCGCAATCAAGAAAGGTGGTCCACTTGAGAAGATCAAGATCGACATCATCTAGTCAAGTTGTGGGGTTTACAGTTTTGCTGAGTGGCTGTTTGAAACAGCCCGGAGTTTCTGTCTCAGGGGTCCGGAGATTCCGGTCTATGTTTTTCTGGGCTGGGCTCACTTCGCCAGCGCGTGGCGTAAGCCTCTGGTGCCCAGTCCGGAGACTGGCCGGAGACTCGCCAGAGATTTCTGGAAGTTTCTGGTCTGGCCGGATATTTCGGTCCCCCGTGGGCCGGATATTCCGCCGGGCCGGAGACTCCGGCCTTCCAGGCCGGAATCTCCGGGGTTAAGTTTCCAGCAACGGCTCTATTTCGTGGGGCCATATAAAAGGCCCCCTTCTTCCCCATTGAGACCAGCTTGGCTGAGCACGAAATTGACCACCATTGTTGACCTTCTTGAGCTTGGCTATCTCTCTATCCCTCCATGATTCTTGCCTCCATTTAGTGGGAAAAGAGAGAGGAGATCTAGATCTATTGTTCCACCAATCCATCTCTCCTCTAAGTGAGGGGAAGCCTTTGGATCTAGATCTTGGAGTTCCATTTGTTGAGTTCTTCCTTGTTCTTCGTCTCTTCTCCCCCCACAAGCATTAGTTGCTTTTGATGGGATTTGGGAGTGAAGGATTTGACCACCTCTAGTGGTCTTGCCTTCATTGCATCGGTTTGAGTTCTCCACGGTGATACGTGGAAATCGAAGTTGAGAAGCTTGTTACTCTTGGGTACTTGGGGTGCCCTAGAGCTTGTCCTCTTGGGTACTTGGAGTGCCCTAGACGGTCCTAGTTGATCTCGGAGTTTTGGTGGCTCGTGGGATTGTTGGGAGCCTCCTATTAAGTTGTGGAGAAGCGCCCCAACCTTGTGATTCTTGTGGCTTTGGGAGCCATGGGAATTCGGTGAGAGTCTCCAATTAAGTTGTGGAGTGTGCCTCATCCTTGTACGGGTTCGGTGACCACCCTTAAGTGTCCCATAGTGGTTCGTGGCTATCCGCATTGGTGGAGGCACGAAGGAGATTACGGTGTGCCATTTGACGGCTATTTGGGGATCACTTTGTGACTCCGCACCGCTCCAACGGAGACGTAGCTTCCATTGGGAAGTGAACTTCGGGATAAATCATCGTCTCTAAGTGCCTCGGTATTTCTATACTCGAGCTTCGTACTTATGCTATTTACTTTGTGATAGCCATCGAGCTTGAAGTAATATACCTTGCTATCACATATTTGCTTATATTGTTTAGCATAAGTTGTTGGTGCACATAGGTAAACCTAGCTTGTTTAGGTTTCGTGCTTGATAAATTAAACGCTAGTTTTATTCCGCATTTATTCAAGCCTAAACCATTAAGATTTTTAATCGCCTATTCACTCCCCCCTCTAGGCGACATCCGTGTCCTTTCATTTGTCTACAAGACTTGTACAAGTTTATGGGAAACTAAAACAAGTTAAACTAAGATAATCATTTCTTAATTTAAATGGTAAGACAATTGTAAGTGACAATGAATGTCCTAGTGTACTATAATATTCCGTAAACTTGTACAAGGTCTTGTTAGACAAAGAAGATAGATTCAAATACTTTTAATTTGTGAAACTTGTTATGTTGATAGGATTGTTTTCTATGGATTACCAAGGAACATGCAAGAACTTGTGGAATAGACTTAAGATATAAAGGACTAGAATTTCCAATGAGTATGTATACATTATCCGTTCATTAGAGCCAGCATCTTAGACTCATGGTAACACCAAGCCTTGATTAGAATCATACTCCTATTGAAGAGATGCTATTTTCAATTTTTGCAACCTTATTCATGAACATACGTTAAATTTCAGGGACCTATTTTGCTTGTTCAAGTGTTTGGCGTATCCTTAAGACAAGAGATTTCAACTAGCAACTAGTTCAAAATACACCTACATATCGGCTTAGGAAAACAGAGTGTGGACTCCCATCAACTTGGTTGAAAGACATGTCCAAAACAACATTGTGGGTATAATACATTTGATGAGATCTTTCTGAGTGCATAAAACAATGGGAAAAGCTTTGGGACTACATTTAATATCAGTAGCTTGTATAACTATATACATACATAGCACCAAACCCACATTTAATATCATGTCCACACATTTGCTGATAATAAAATGGACAAATAAATAAACTAGGAGACCATGCATGATGACCGGTGATAAAATATGGTAAATTTCCAGACATTGTACGAATAATATCAACTCTTCATAGAGTATGCATGCTAGTCAAACCCTTCACTAAATGGCGCATAAAAATCAATGAGCACCATTGTTATTTTTAACAAGCACAAATATATAATAATCATGATTAAGTATTAGAAGAAAGAGTAAGAAACCAATCATTTGTGACTAATCAAAGGTGTGGAACTTATTTTCCAACCTAAAGATGTAATGCCGACATTCACACATAGGTATATGTTGCAAAACACTTTTACTTAAGTTGATGGTTCTTCTCAGTACACAATAAAATCTAGGCAGGCAAGGCGGGAGGATAACCGTTGAAAGAGTATAAGTATTACCCAAGACGAGTTCTTATCCTCCACCTTCCCTAGAGCCTCCGGTATCACGACGACCAATACGGAGACGGTTCTCCAACCGTATAGGGATAGAGTGGCATAAGTATGAAAATAGGATAATTTAGTGGCGAGACGAGCCGTTTACATATTTGTGGAAGTGCAATGATGCATGTAGCCGAGGCATCCAAACAAACAAATGATTTGGACATTGTTGCTACATGTCCCGATAAAATCAAGTAGGGAACTATCTATCTTAGTTGGTCAATTTTTTGATAAAAAGATGATGAAACCAAAAAAAAGATCCCCCATCTCTTATATGGATAGATAGAAGGTGGTGGGGGGGGGGGGGGGGGGTGAGGCATTTGGTGTCGTTTTCCTGGCTATCAAAAACAACGAAGGCAAGACCCTGTTACCAGCAAAAGGGGAACAATATTCCTTTCATTTCCCTTTTGACCTCTTAAGAGAAAGTACAATAGGCCTGAGTCAACAGGCTTTAAGGATTTAAAACATAATTTTGTTGAGTTGGAAGATAGAGAAGAGAAGCGGGTTGTAAAATAAAAACTAGCTGCAACACATGCTCCAGAACACTTTGTGAGAGTGTAAGGTGGACCAACTAAAACTAAAGTAGTATATGTTTATAACTAACTATTGTACATGTTAGATATAAATGACATGCACTATCTTACAGTCACCAGCTAGAAGTTCTATTATTCTTTCACGAACCTACTAAGGTGAGGAGAGGAGAGGAGATGGTAAGTAAGTGAACCAAAGAGCCACCACCCTATGGAGAAAGAGGGTAATTTTTATATGGAAAGTAACCTCGTTTTCACTATTATAGGCTATTTTGGCCCTCCATAGATCGGTGCGTTTGAAATTCTACCTGGCGCAAAGGAATGTGAACTGGAAAAGAAATCAACAAAGAAAATTCATGGAGATATGAAACCATTATTTTACCTGTTCCTTGGCTTGAACAAAATTTGAAAACAATCTTTTCACCTTCCTCGTAGCGTTTTTCTCCACTTGGTTCTAAATTAAGTACACTAGGCATTTCATAAGTCAAGGATGTACCAACCGAGCAATGTTTCCTAAAAAATGTAAATAGTTGTAATTCAACAATGATATTTCGAGCATATATATAACACATAAAGAAGAACTGGAACAGTTGTTGAGAAATGTAAGGGAGAAAGACATCATCGTTTGTGTAGATTCCTTATCATCTGTATTTCATACATATGCCTCAAAATGAACTTCCACTTCTTGCAAACAAACAATAATAGGCAAGGACACATCTCCAGATCTATAGCTAGATGGTACATAATAGGCAAGGACCAAATCCACAAATCTATAGCTAGATGGTACATAATAGGCAAGGACCACATCTCCAGATCTATAGCTAGATGGTATGGAGTACTATATGAGGAAGAACTTCGACAAACAAAAATAGTGCTACCCCATAAATATATTTAAACATTTATATGATAAATTGAAACACAAGACATATTGTCTATACTTTGGAGTACTGAAAAGTTTGCGTGTAGCAACATTACAGTTGAAGCACGAGATAGTCTCGTGATGAATTCACTGTGATCCCAAATATGTATGTCCTTTTATCGGCATAAATCCCAACCTTGACATAGAACACTACCTGAATATAGCTCTGAATCCGTATCACACACTTCTGCTTGTATAGATTCAAATTTGTTGCTCAACCGAAGAAAGGAGACACATTTAGCAAGTATTTTTTATTTTAGTTTATAACTGCTTGCATAGTTTTTGTGCACCCAGGTTGACACAAAATTCACTCACTCTAAACCCTTGCAAAATGTAATTAGAGAATTGATCACACAAACAATGGACATCAAACAATCTATTGTCTCACGTCATACAAAAAGTAAGTTTGTATGGTCATGGAGTTATCCAATCGTTGACTAGTTTACATATATTACACTTGTACTCAAACAATCTATAATTACCTTCGACAGACGTATCTCCATAAGCATATACACTCCAAAACAATTTGTCAAGATATCAAAATGATATTTCTCAATGGCGCTAGATCTGGAGGAGAGGGTGGCATTTAATTTGGCGGAGTGATGGAGGAGATGGTGGAGTGTCGCGGAGATCAACAAACATTGGAGTTGGAGTGGATTGTGTGACGAAGGGGAGGGTGGCGGCGGCGGGGCGACTGTCTAGGGTTAGGATAAGGGTGGGAGTGTATATATAATGGAGTAGGGTAGGTGGAGTGGGATGTTAGTGGGCTTTAAGTGGCTCAAATTGTCACTGGTGGGCCATAATACTTTGCCATCACTAATGTAGTGCTGAGGTAAACAACACTAGCAGACCTACTGCAGTATGGCCGAGTGATGCAGTTTGATAGTCATGTCACTATAGCAATCAATTATCGTTACTTTGAAATAGTCGGGTATAATGGGTAAGATGAAAACAAAGATGTATTTTGGATCTCATCTCCCTGTTGTGTTAATGTTTCTATATAAAATAATTTGCTAGTGACTACAAACTTGAGAACCATCGTTTGGTCTTTGATAGAGTGTGTGGAACCTACCCACCCGAGTTTGAATTCTTGTGCTCTCGGTTATATACATGTCGGTGCATTTAGTAGGTGTTTAGTGGTATTCGTTGATATATATCCCGTCATTCCTATGATGTGATCAGGAGATGGTTTACATTGGTGTGCGCATGTCGTATGATGGTGTGTGTGCGCGTGCGTGCATGTGTAAGTTTTTTACCAAAAATGTAGACATATAATCTATTAATAAATGATATGAGTTGATTATATATGACAGGCATGCTTTGGTTGCCAAATATAATTTATGGATAAGTTGGGAACAAATTTGCATCGTGTGATCTCACTTCCTCAATGTTACCTAACTCAACAAGAAGATCAGAAGTAGGTAGCTATCTTGATTGGTTGAGCTTTTTCAAAACTAATACACCGTAGAAAAGTGCATCATTTTATAAAATAAGTAGTTAAGCGGCCAATACAACGTCCGTTAGATTTACATATTCACTCTAGATTTAATTTATGTTCTCATATACACTTAGGGTGTGTTTGGTAGCCCGGGTGGGTTCAGATATTCCCACCTCACCCCAATTTCGGGTGTTTGGTAGCCTGCATATGCTATCTGGGCCATGCCCACCTCATGCGAAAAACGGCTCTCAGCCCTGCCCGCTTGGGAAGCTCGAATCGAGATTCTCTCCTCAGCCTGGCGAGGTGATGCCGAAAATTTTCCCACGTGTGGGCTCCACGCACGCCTCGCGATGCCAGCGGCCAGCCCCTCCGAAATTATTGGTCATTTGCCCCGGCTTCTTCCCTCCGCCCAGCTCGCGCTGCTCCGACCTCCTCCGCAAATCCCACCTGCAGCACCAAGGACGAGCACCCAAGGCCGTCGCCGAGCTCCTCCTCGGGCCGCCAAGCACCCAGTATCGCCGCCGAGCGCTAGAGCCGCCACCGCCCCGCACCTGGCCGCCGCCGCCTCGCATCTGGCCGCCGCCAACCCGCACCTGGCCACCGCCGCCTCGCACCTGGCCGCCGACGCCCCGCACCTGGAGCCTCCGCGGCCCGCTCCTGGACCAGAACGCCTTGCCCTGCGCCTGGAGCCGCCGCCGCACCGCGCCTCGACCAGCACGGCGAGCTCGACCGGCGTTCTCAGGAGCACGGGACGCCCGTACCAGAACAGAGGACTTGATCGCTTTTTCTTTTTCTAACCAAGGACATGATCGCCTTTTATTTTTATGTCTAAGGACCTGTTTGCTTTTAAATTATCTCAAGCCATACGGGACAACAAACAGAGTCTGAACTCAGCCCGTATCTGCTCGTGCATGCTACCAAACAAAGGGCAGTTGTATGTCCTCAGCCTGCCCCAACTCAGCATGCATGAGGTGAGAAAGGCATGCTAGAGCCACCCGGGCTACCAAACAGGCCGTTATAGTACCCCACCCCACGCAAGATTGCAACTACTGACAGTTTGTCCACCATTCTGAGCTTGTAGTCCTTCTAAATCCTAGGTGGTCCCTTGACTTGTTTGTAATTTTATCACTTTTAGTGATATGTATATTGTTGTTGATGATTATTAATAGACTGGTGGATTTTTTGGCCAAAGAAAAAAAGAAATGCATTGCTCATCGATTGATCCACATAACATACTCTACGGCAAAAGATCAAAACAAGCACAACTATTAGACTTCGCCTTTAAGAAGGGCTCGCCATGTGCATTGAAAATGACGAGTCCAACCATTGGCAATCCCAAAGCCGAGTTTCGATCCACCAATGTCTACAAGGGCAGGACGTAGATTCGTGCGTGGACATTACTTCCATTCAACCTAGTTTTCTAATAGAATTTCATACTATTTTATATGTATTTGGTTGAAATATTTGGTGCTTTGCCTGAATGTGGATAGTGTCACTCTGTAGCTTGAGCTTCCGGAGTCCACGTTTTGGATGACAGTTCGTCGAAAGAAAAACGAAACGAATCGCAGCCGTTAAACAAAGCATCGACGGCCGCGACATGGCCGTCGTCACATCGTGCTTCCGTCGCGCGACCGCCGCCGCGCTCGCAGTCCACCACCACCACCAACCGGCCTTCCTGGCCGTCCGCCTCCGGCTCCCGCGCCACCGGATCCCGGCGAAGATGGCCATGTCCTCGTCGTCGGCCGCCGCGTCGCACCAGGCCGGGGCGTGGTACGCGGTGCCAGACCTCAGCCTCCGCGACCACCTGCTTCGCCGTCCCGCTCGACCACTCCGCCTCCGGCTCCCCCTCCATCACCGTCTTCGCCCGCGAGGTCGTCGCAGGTGAACGAATCCGATTCTACCCTCCCCTCTCCCCGCTATGCCGACAGCGCGGGGGCTTATGTTGTTGCTTGTTGACTTATGTGGTTGTCAGTTGTCACTCCTCCTGCCCTGAATCTACATGACTCTTTTAAGTGCATCATTACAGCCGGCAAAGAAGAGGCGCCTTTGCCTTATTTGATGTACCTACAAGGCGGTCCTGGATTCGAAAGTCCTCGTCCCATGGAAGCAAGTGGATGGGTAAAGAAAGCATGCGAAGAATACCGTGTGGTATTGCTAGATCAGGTGCATTGTTATTTCTTTTGCATTCTCTGCACTTTTTTGTTTTTGTTACCTCTTGCTCTTCTTGTGCTGACACTCTTTTACTTTGCAGAGAGGAACAGGATTGTCAACACCGCTGACAACATCATCGCTTTCGCAAATAACATCTGCAACAGAGCAAGTGGAGTATTTGAAGCATTTCAGGGCTGATAACATAGTTAAGGATGCAGAGTTTATCCGTCTGCATCTTGTACCAGATGCCAAGCCCTGGACAATTCTGTGACAGGTATAGTATGTAACGTCATGTGACCTTGATGCACTTATTCACGTTCCATTTCATGTTACTATAGCACTGTTATTTACACCGTCTACCCTATACTCCATTACAGAGTTATGGTGGATTTTGTGCTGTCACGTATTTGAGTTTTGCTCCAGAGGGCCTGAAATCTGTCCTGTTAACTGGAGGGCTTCCACCACTAGGAGAGCCCTGCACTGCAGATACTGTGTACAGAGCCTGCTATAAGCAGGTTCAACAACAAAATGAGAAGTACTATAAGAGATATCCTCAAGATATACAAGTCATTCATGAGGTCGTAAGATACTTAAGTGAATCAGAAGGTGGAGGGGTAAGTCACCCTTTGTTTGTTTTTGCATTTCCTTTCCCATGTTAATTTTGAAGCTCGTATCTTATTATATGCAACAACTTTTTTTTATCAGGTTCTTCTTCCATCAGGTGGCAGGCTAACTCCTAAGATGTTGCAGTGCCTTGGACTGTCTGGTTTAGGTTCTGGTGGAGGATTTGAAAGACTGCACTACTGTAAGAAATACATCACGTTTTTATCATGATTTGGAAAAATAACGCAACTGTTCTTATATGTGTCACTCCTATTTTGTCTCGGAAGACTCGAGAGGGTGTGGGATCCTATACTAGTTCCTGGCGCAAAAAAGAATATAAGCTATTACTTCCTGAAAGAGGTACTCAGCATCACAATACCCCCATGATGTCGGTCTTTGAAATTTAGCATATTTCTAGTGGCCAATGCTCTTGTCGTTCTTTTTTTACACTTCACATGTTTCTAACGGGTAACCTTAATTATTTTATGCAGTTTGAAATGTGGTTAGGTTTTGATCAAAATCCTATTTATGCTCTCTTGCATGAGTCTATCTACTGTGAGGTAACTACGAAACCTGTAGCACTGTTTAGCCGGTACAACGACATTATTCTGTTGTTCATCGTCTAGTATTTTTCATGGATGCAGGGATCTTCATCAAAATGGTCAGCCGATAAGATTTTTGGTGAATATGGAAGTTTGTTTGATCCTATTAGGTCTACAGAAGAAGGACGTCCTGTGTATCTTACTGGAGAGGTATGTTCAAGTGAAACATCATTCATTACAGTCATGTTCCTTGCTAAGTTAGTAACCCATGAAGTGAAAGACATATTTTGCAGGTTATTTTCAACCAATAATTTGTCTGTAGTTTTACCTAAATATGGCAATTACAGAATTGAATTTCATTTGTTGATCTTCCCAACGTTAACTTGGGTTGACAATGTTCTTTGTAGAAAGGGATGGTATACAGGGCAAGAACTCTCCTAGTTTAGCTATTAGCACTACCTTTTCAGTACCTCGGTAACCTTCAGATAATCCATGTTGAGACTGAACTATTCAGTGAAGAGGACACCGCGTAACAGCATCCGTTGAGTTGATATCGCTAAGATTTAGTACAAATTTTCTAACATGTATTCATTTTCCGAAACACAGATGATATTTCCATGTTTCTTCGACGAGATCAATGCTTTACGACCCCTAAAGGAGGTTGCTCATTTGTTAGCTGAAAAGGAGGACTGGCCTCCATTGTATGACATCAGCGCTTTGAACAACAATAAGGTTCAGTCTTCTTCCTAAGATTATATCCTCCATATTTTAAAAAAGAGACTGGCAACTGCTTAGTTTCATGGGTGTTCGGTGCGCCGGCTGCTTAGTTCTATTGTAGGTGCTTAGTTTCACCTCAGAATTTGCCTGCTTTCTTATTTCTCTTGACCGGTACTCCCTCCGTCCAAAAATAAGTGTCTCAAGTTTGCCAAAAAATGGATGTATCTATACATGAAACATGTCTAGATACATCCACTTTTCGGTAAAATTGAGACACTTATTTTGGGACGGAGGGAGTATTATGTTTTGAATTAAATTTCAATAGCATTTGCTTACAATCTATCTATACAATAAAAAAGAAACCTTAATCTTGTATATTCTTGGTAGTGCTATTGCAGCACAAGGTTTGGTAGCGAAAGAACTTTCATCTGATGCGTGGTCTATGCATGGCACGGTGCAGGTTCCGGTGGCTGCTGCCGTGTACTACGAGGACATGTACGTCAACTTCAACATTGCCAAGGAAACGGCCTCCCAGATCGCTGGGATCCGGCTGTGGGTGACCAACGAGTACATGCACTCGGGCCTCCGTGACGGTGGCTCCCTCGTCTTCGAGCATCTCATGGGTCTTTTGAAGGGCAAGAAGCCTCTGTTTTAGAGGCGCGACAATAAGCATTTCGTTTTCTCGTAGTCAAGAACTGAATCACTACAATTCCTGGTTAAGATTTTTGAAAAATTGCACAGATCACTTTTGGCGTTCCAGACATACATGCGGATGTAGGAATCAAACTAGGCTATGCAAAATTCGTTAAAATCCTGAAACAGAAACATGTCATACTGAATACAACTCCATGATGAAAAAAAACGTAGAAGCCTATCTTGTTATACTTTGAAAGGAGGTCTCCAATCGGAAATTCTAAAGAGGCCAAACCAAGCTCTGCCATCTCCAGAAGCTCTTCCGGGTGCCAAAAATAACCTAAATGAGATGGGCACTAGTCCACTACGATCCCTAGTTTTGACGTTCGAAGGGCAACACGAGTCAACACATATTCATCTTGGCTTGTCTTAGCGATGTATGGGAGCTCCAGTCTAGCCGACATCATCGATCTCACCTCGAAGGAAAACGAGCATTCTTTGCAGAGGTGAGCCAGTCTCGTTGCAAGAGACAATGCCGACAAATGGGGTTATGACATATTGGCAGTGAGTTTTCTTGTATTAGTGAGTTATTTGTTGTATGGCATATATGCATATCAACACTCCGTGAGTGTTCCACAAAAAAATCACTGCGAGTGGTACATAAGCAAATTCTGTATTCATTCTACTCCCTGCGATCCTAAAAATGTGTCGCAGCATGTAATAAATTTTGTACGTACTCAGTTCTCTTTTCATGACATTTTTTACGGATCGGAGGGTAGCTTCTTCCTAGCGAATTAGCTCTCACCGATTATGTCCTAAAGACAGTGTATTATTACAGAGACAAAATTTTGAGCACCTACGAAGAACTACATGGCTATGCAATAATCTTCAAACAGAGTTAATCTTCCGTGATGTTGCAGCAAAGCTGAACCAGCTCTCTCTTGGCTCAGAATAAAACATGAGCCATGCATCCCCAGTCACGGTGCTGAGACCAGCTTCGATCTAACGCCCGTTGCAAGCTGAAATCATGATCAGGGATCTCCAGCACAGCTGAGCTTCTTTGTGTCCTGTGGACCGACAGTGGCTCCGGTAATCTTACCATGGCTGATAGCCAGAAATGCAGGTGCCAAGAACTTATTTGGCCCCAAACATTTTTCGTGTTATACCAAACTTGTTAGACGACCAGTTGCTGTCCCTTTCCTTCGTCGACGGCGCTTTTGTTGTGCTCTGCAACTGAGGTACACCATAAGGCCTGCGTGTTGGAGAAGCAGATGAGCAATTACGCACGCCTTTCTCATATATTTGATATTAAGTAGTATACATTATACTTACAAGTAGTGGCAGCAAAGCAAGGTACCATCCATTGGCTTGCCACTAACATTCCTATGTCAACCTGCACAATAGTAGACTAGTCAGTGCCACAAAACCAGCAAGCTCAAGGCAATAGATGAAGAAAGGAAAAGAAGAAAATTGTTGATTGACAAGAGAAAGACATGATACCTCTTCATGACTAAGAAAGCCGAAGTAATCTCTTTTATCATATAACTTATTAGCATTTGGTGTTGAAAGAGTTTTTTGCAAGCCAGCTTCATCTTGTCTGCTCTCAGAAGCTTTTATTGTTAGATTGGGAGTACTAGAAACTTCACTCTCTTGGTACTCTGGCAGCTTTCTTGTTGTGCCTGTTGGTTGAATACCATAACCTTTTGTTCCCCAAACTTCAAACCGGGAATCTTTGTGACAGATCAATTCCTTGCCAGCGACAGTTGAATATGTTGAAAAATTTACATCGGGTCTACGCAAGGGTTGCTGGATGTTCTCAAAAACAGGAAATTTCAACTGAGCTGCTTCTGAGAAAAGGATGGGATCTCTGACTCTGTTCCCAGCAAATTCCACAATTCTTCTCAGTAGCCAATAACAGTTTGTTACCATGTGACTACTGTCAAGACAATTCGAATCTCCATATACTGCAATTCGCCCTTCTCCTGCTTCAATCATACCAAGAATCGAGTAGAGCTGACAAGGAGAAATTAATAAGCCTTGGATACCAAATTCATATGGCAATGTTACATAATGTAAAGTTTGAGAAAAAATATTATGCAGCGTCGAAAGAGTCCAGCAAACTATTACTGTGGATTAAGTTGTGTGACCAAAACAAAATACAAACTTGTATCGCAAGGAGCCACTTAGCCACTATCAAACCATAATGAAGGAAAAACCATCACAACAAATATGCTACCTATCTGCTCCAACTATAGCTTTTTGTGATTAGCCATTATCATCTTCCTCAAAGTCTAGAAAGGGAAGGCGGGGCACTAAGAGCAAGCCCTACAGCGGATTATTTTGTTTTAACCATCCTGAATGCAGCCAAGTGTGTGTGCTCCCGAGGATTTTAGTTGGGTTTTATACTTTCTTTTGATGAAAAAGCCCGCTCTGGCTCAAATTTGTACATTGTTTTGCTCTCTTGCTTAATGAAAAGATGTGTATTGCTTTTGCACATTCTCCTGAAGATTCATCTTCATCAAGTACAACTAATATAGTTGGATATACAAGAATATTGACTGAAAATATCTAGACGCCCTTTGCAACATAAACCTGAACTTCAAAAGAGTCACGTACGACGAGAAATTCCAAAACCAACGGAAATAACCCCCTAGTCTGGTTTTGGAAGCAGTTTTGCCAGTGTACGATGACTGATACCCAGGCAGGCTATTAAAGTTGAAGGGTTATGGCAGACTGGGTTCGACTGCTGACTTGTATGGAACATCGAGAAACCACTATCCATGTAGCAAATCACTCTTACATTTGTTTAGCTAATTTAATTGTAGTAAATCTAGCAGTATAAATAGCTAGAGCTTCTGTTTAACCTTAACCAACAAACTGTTATATGTTCAAGGGGCTACCATCACGAAGTTTACATGATCCGTGTAGCTAGTTCCTAATCCACACTCACAGGTAAAAGAGTATGATATCAAAAATATCGAACTAAAAGGGTAATAGATGCTAACCTTGCTCTTTTCTTGGGACTGGGAGTTTTGTGTATCTGGAGTTGAGCTATCCTGTGCAGTTTTGGAGTTTTCCTGTAGTTCGAAGCTATGCAAAAAACCTCCTGCTGGGAACTGCACTATGTCGGTCCCAGAAGCATAGTGAGACTGCTCACCATTGATTGAGAAATCGCCAGTCAGTATTTTGTCGCCAAAAGCAATGCCAAATGGTGCCAAAAGTTCGTTAAGCGCAGGAATATTTGCACCTCCAGTAATCGGAGTCCACCAACTGCGGGTATTTTCATCAAAGAATGTCATCTTTACCATTGTATCAACATGATACCACTCAGCAAAAACAGCAAGGCCCAGCCCTTTATGTACAACATCATCCCTAAGTTTCTGAATCTCTTCACTGAAGTACTCGTCCTCCAGATCAACCATGAGCAGTGTACCATAATTGCTAGCATCAAAGCAGGTAAGTGGTGATCCAAGGGTCTCAATATAGTATCCTGCATCTCTCAGCATGTTGAACAGTATGTGGAAATTTGTGTGCAGGTGATCACCATGCCAATCAAGGATATCGTTATGCACATTAAGTGAATCCCTTGGAACATATCCAGATGGGTACTTGATGTTATGAAATTGGTCCCACAGTATTCTTCTTGACCTAACAGGTGTTGGAATAACAATGATCTTCAGGTAAAGAACACACGTACTACTTCGTGGGCTGCTTTCCCCCTGAGCAGCTGGGCTGTAAATTGACAGAGTAACATTGCCACTAATTATACCTGAAAACTGAGAACCTTCGCCTTTAACTTGCATGTGCAGGGCAAGGTACCCTGTCCAAGGCCAGATAGTGTCAGAGTACGTGAAGTGAACACTAAGAAGATTGCCCACATCTTCAGATGGCTGCCATACAGGTGGATCCTTGACATAACCAATCACTCCCATCCCGTTCAGAATTGTAGCATTGAAAACCACTGGCATGGCTCCAGCGTACAGAGGTTGACGACAAAAAGGCCAGAAATATGGACAGTCGGTGAAGTCAAGCGTGTTAGGAAATATGCTTGCACGTGGTTGGTAATTTTTCAATATTTCATATGATTGCCAGCTGGAAAAGGATGGTAGATAAATGAGCATGACTTGAGCAAACAATAATACAAAAGGGCTGACAGGGATACATTTGAACTGTCCAACACATCATAGACCTACGAAGAGTAACAGAGGCAAGGAACTTACAGATCAAGCTTGCCTGCACCCTGCTCATATATGTTTGGCCCCAAAAGCTTAGAAGCGCCTTCAACAAGGGCCTGTTTCATACTGGCAGGGTTAAGGATGGATTTCCGCTTGTCTTCTGGTATAACACTAACAAGTAGGCATACTACTCCAGCAACCACCGGGCTTGCAACACTGGTACCTGAAAGGGTCTTACAGCCTGTGCTGATCTTAGAACCCATTATATCACGACTATATGCGACAACATCAGGTTTTACGCGGCCATATCTGGAAAATTGAAGCCATACATTCTGAGGATGATATTTCCAAAATGCACAAAATGAAGTGAGCGAGTAGGAGTAAGATTGCTTAGAACTGTAAAAAAGGAATCATCACTACAGAACATGCATCACCTTTGCAACATCAAATTATTCGGTTCAATTTTTTGTTTACAATTACAAGCTAGGTATAACTAATGCATAAAACTTAGGAATATGGAAATTAGTTTTTCTCACCACATTTCACGAAAAAATACATAGATATGTCACACTAACATCTCAAGCAAGAAACTCTCATAGAAGGTGCAGATGTTGAGATATGTCACGCTAAAATAAAATGACGTAATTGCAGCCATTCAAGAGTCATTACATTGAAAATACAGTCACCAGTCTGGAACTTGACATGAATAATTTTGTTTTACCCCCAAAAAACAGCATTGCGCGTATTGGCTTACAGGAACCACATATGAGATAGTCAAGTTTCATAAGCAAAGACCTTTACCTCCCTCACAAAGACGAAAATATGAAATATCTGTAACCTAAAATTTCAAGATAGGACAGATATAGGAAAGTCACAACTATGCTACAGCTTTTTAGGCTTTGCACACTGTTCCAGTTCTATTGTACTCTTGCCATCGTACGCTTCTTCAAGAAGACTAAAAGGGTCCACCAAAATTGCCTTCGTGGATATAAAAAAACAAGTGACAACCCAAGAAAACAGTACACTACCAAGTTAGAAAAACTTACCCATGAGGAAGTTCCCAGGTAGTCATGCCTCTAGAGAAAATGAAGCTATATGGTTGTTGTAATCAATACCACCAACACCAATGACATCGCTTTGATCAGCTGGGTTATTTAATGTTCCATAGAGCGGACCATCATTTCCAATAGCTGATACCATAATAATGTTGTTTGCTGTGAGCTCCCACACCTACAGAACCAATTCTGAAGATTTTAAAGTCTCCCACTAGAAATTCATTAAAAGCATTCTTGACCCAAATGTTTATTCATTAAGAGGCACCTAACAAAGTTTAGCACTGGTGACTCAAGCTGGCTCTATTTACTCAAGTAAGAAGAAAAATATGTAATACTCGTACCATGTAATAAAGGGAAATGCAGTGAAACTAGAGATATGAGAAGACAGCAACCATAAAGAACAGTAAAATACCCGAGTATTATTCAAGTCAATGACAGCCAACATTCATAAAGACCATTTGCCAACGAATACAAATGCATAGCCAATTAGATCCAGATAGATAAGGAAGTACATGGATAACTAGTAGATTAAATGCTACGAAATTACTACAGAATCCTCTGTTCAAAACAACCCCTTAACTGGGTTAAGAAGTGGGATGTTCTTCCCATTGTTGCTACATCAACAAGCTAACCTATTTATCAACAACCAAAATAAATAGATGATAACTAATTGTCACAGAAGGCCAGGATACACACTACTTAGATACGGCCAATTACCAGTAGCCAATGATTGGAGGGCTATACGTTACTACCACTACTTAGTAACTACAAGCTGCTATATATTTAACGATTATGCAGTTCAAAAACCATAAGGTAATGCCATACAAATAAGAAAGTAAATAGGTAAATGACACAAATAGGAGTCTGACAATCATAACCAAGCTGTACCTTTTCCACAAAGGGGAGATCCAGGTAATCAGGTCCACCAATACTAAGATTCAATACATCCATACCAGTTGCTATAGCATAATTAAATGCATCCAAGAACCATGATGTGTAGGATATCTGCGCTGAGAACAAAAATAAATTCTCAAAATCTTACCAGCAACTTTCAACATAATTACTTGTAGTGCTTCCAATCGATAATGAAGCATAGCATCTCAAGGCTCTGCTATTCTAAGTTGTATTTTGCTTGCGTCTATAGAAATAATAATACATATCAACTGCATCTAAGAAACTGTAAGCCTCATGCTACGTCTTTACAGAAGGTTACAATTCGGTTTCACTGGTTTTGAGGATATTCCTTTCATTTGCAATTGCAAAGATCAAAGAAGATAACAGATAATTAGGTGGGAAAGTTGGTGGTACACTTCATATATAGCAACCAAGTCCAGTACCTGAGCATCTGTGAACACTCGAAATGCATATATCTCAGCGTCTGGTGCAAACCCAGGGCATTCTGCATCTTGACCAGCAATAACTCCAGCTACAAATGTTCCATGCCCAAGGTTATCATTTAATGTGTCTTCATTTGTCCAATTTGTACGCTCCTACAAAATTATGACATCTTAGAAAGACTTCACCTTTCTGGGAAAAATATAATATACAAAACAATAGTGCAACTTTAAGTTTGTCTTGCTATAATTTCTTTTGTCATGAGAGAAAATAAAAGTACAGCAATTTGGCCAAGGCATTGCCACCATAGTTTTCACAAAGAGCTGACATTAATTAATGCTTCAACATCTCGGAAGACGGACTTCAGTGAGGACACAATGTTAGACGACAAAACTCATAAGTGCATAGTGTGCATATTCTTCAACAGCATGACATGAACTTTCACAAGGATAGTTGTTTGCTTACTTCCTCCAAACTCATTTTCTCCTGCCTCTTATGCATGTATACTCTACTAAAATCACTAGTAACAAATTTACTCAATATCACATTATCATACCTTAATATTACGAAAGTGTGGATGATCTGCCCGAATACCAGTGTCAAAAATGGCCATTTTGACTTTCCTACCAGTGAAGCCTCTTCCCCATAGTCGCTCAGCTCCAAATAGAGATGTTACGTGTGATCTCTGTCAAATGACAAATATTAAAGGACTAAACATGCCAACAAGCAGAATGTCTGATCAATTCAACAAATACGAGTCGCCTATATGATACTAGCCAGTTTTTAGAACGCCGTACGCTAGGATTAGCATTGCAACTTAGTGCCAGAGCATCATGCTATTTCGGAGCCATTCTAACTGTAAGCAGAGTGTACATTGTAACATTGCACAAACATTCATTTCTGTTTCACGTTTATATAGATAAGGCTGTTCTGGACCCATTTCCGAAAAGAATAAAGTACAAGTCTCCCATTTGTGGTCACCAAAATAAAGTCATACACAGAGAACCTTCACTCGAATAGAATGATTTCACAACAAATTGAGGATACAAGCAAACAAGATGTTAAAAATGGCCTCCAATCCTTGACAGATCTTTGCGCACTCATTGTACGTTGGCGAGATGCTACAACAACACGATAGTTGGCAAAAAAGAATGATCATGCAGAGATGTTTCCACGATAATGAGTACCAACAGAAATGTACCTGCGCATGAAGCTTCCGCCTCCAACTACCAGAGGAAGAATTAATCTTCTGTCTATAAACCGCCTCGTTACCGCCGCCACCATCCTCCTCCTCCCCCTGAAAAGACATGGCGGTGAACCGCTTCCCCGGCGGCTGCGCCCTATCATCCACCGACAGGACGCCCCGCGAGTAGCTAGTGTCGGCGTGCACGTCCCGGACGCGGCCGAGCGCCCGGACGGCCGCGAACACGGCGTCCCGGCACGCGTCCCGGATCTCGAGCACGGCGAAGTCGGTCGGGTACGCGGCCGCGGGGTTCCGCCGCTCCACCCACCGCCACGACGACCCGGACGCGGCCCCGCGGAGGCCGCCCTCCAGGTACTCCCGGTGGTCCTCGGCGGGGCGGTACTCAACGAACCGCACGACGTACCTTGCGGCAGCCGCCGCGGCTAGGGTTTCCCCGCCCCGGCCGCGCCCGCTCGGGGAGTCGGAGGGGAAGATGCGGAGCCCGAGGAGGAGGAGGAGCGGGAGGGCGGCGGCGTACGCGAGCCCCCTCTTCTCGGCCGCCATCATCGGCGGCGGCGCGGCGCGATTCGCCGGAGATCGGCAGGCGGCCCCGCGCGGTGGCTCGCCGGGAATGGAATGCGTGTGGGTCTGGACAGAAGAGACGGGGACAGAGCCCACGAGGCCGGTTAACTGCGGCTGTTACTGCCACGGGACCGTACAGTTACCCTGCACACTGACAGTGGGCCCAGCCATTCCTCCTCGCGGAACGAGAAGAGGAAGCATCTTTTTTTTTTAGAAGAAGCGGTTAATGCACGTGGGTCAAACACGGCCCAACGAAAACGTACATAGCACGCGAGAAGGCCCAGTTTGCGAGAGGGAAACGCGACTCTCGCAAATGATTACTTTCGTGAAATGAACGAAATCTTTGGTTTATCAAGCATTTTGAATTTCCAAACATTTTGGATCGAAAACTGAAGTATCATGTCGTTTGGCAAAAGAAAGCCCAGGAGGACACAGCTTGAAACATATGCAGATAGGAGTCAATCCAAACAAAAACAAAAAAATAGCTTCGATCTTCATGCAACATCTGATATCATATAGTATCTGATTTTATTTGATTATAATACATGAACAAGCCAATTAACATGCTACAACGATTGCATTATAGGAAGTAAACCTGGAATGTCTGACTATCTGTATATCAGTATATCACGAATTTTGATCTTACATGTTCGTTCATTGTAACCCCTACTTTGTTTACTTCTCTGTCGCAGTAAGTTACAGCCATGCTCTACGATCAGGCTCTAGCAAATGCAGATATGCTACAACTTTTATTCAGTGGATGCTCAAAATCTATGGAGACACAACAAGAGCATTCTACTATAACTCATCCTTCACACTGTCAGCGGCCACCACTGTTTCGATGTCAGAAGCTTCAAGCTTCTCCTTGATTTCGGCATCGGAAATCTGAAGCTTTTCCTTGATAAATCTCGTCATGTCTTTTAGGCCTAATTTCTTTGAAAGTTTGATCTGCAGAACCGAAAACAGGGCAACATATATCACTGGGATGTGGCGGAGAGTAAATCACAGCATGTCTGCATTTGTTTCAGAAGACGTACCGGGTTGGTCTTGTCTTCAGCGGGATAAAGCAAGAGTGTGGGGTAATTGGTTACCTGCACGGAAGCATGTAGAATTGTAAGGGAAAGTTGATATGCACTCTGGGCTTATTAGATCCTTTCGTCAATAAGAAAGGCAACAAACTATGCTTCCAGGTTCCAGCAGTCAAAGCAAACATACTCAAAAATTTCACATCTCTTTTTACACATGTAACTTTAATGAACATGATAGTTAAAGCTCCTTTTGTTAACCCGCAAAAAAAAGCTCCTTTTGTTAGTTCACCTACAGTATCTTAGCTTTTCTTCCGAGGAGGGGTTAGCATATACAGTCATAAGTGGCAGCAATTCCACCAGAACCTCATCTTCAACGTATGGGAAGTCATTATTTGGCTTCTTTTTACAAGCTATCTTTGGAAGACCATGCATAACAACATTTGCAGTGAACAACAAACAAACTCCCCGTCAGAATTTGCAGTGGCCAACAAACAAACTCCAATCTACATGTATGTCAATATTCATGTGTTCTTCAAGCACACATTGACATTCTTCTTGGATGTAAATAACAGTGCTTATAAATTCATACGATGAAGAAAAATTAGAGCGACCTAATTTTAAGTGTCATACATTATCAAACAATATAGACATAACAGTGCTTAATCTAAGATTGCAGATATAGTAATGTATAGCACATAATTCTAATTAATATGGAAATCATAGTCCAACCATGGTAGAAGGTTGAAAGTATTTCTATGCTGTGGGCATATGATGGTAACGCAATAACTGAATTACCTTCAATTTGGGATGTTCATTCACAGAAGCATCAATGCGTGCAAATTTAAGATTGTCCAAACCACTGAAATGCTTGGCCAACTTCTCGATGTTTTTGCTTATCGCTTCACAGTCAACGCACCAAGGTGCATGAGCCTATGTTTTTATAGGTCAAAATTAGTGCAAATCTTGGCTATAAACATAAAATAATTTTGAACATTACAGATTATGAGTATTATTAGAGCAAAAAAGAAATAACTTTGAGTAAATTAAATACCTCGAGGAAGACATGTTGAGGGCTTTCTAGAACAGAAGAAGCAAATGTGCGTCCAACAATCTTTTCAACAAGTCCCTTCTGCAAAATGTTGGATGAGGGTCAAACATACTGAATATCTGAAAAACCTATCATGTATATGTGAACAGGGTTTATTAAAGAGCAAAAGCTAACTATACATGTCAAAAGCAGGAAGCGTATAAGTTGCTCCAACTTAAAATGTGGTTGTATTTAAGTTAACTGCTAAGGGAATTCATATCATGATGCATTAAACTTGCAAGATACGAAACTTGGCAAACATGAAAGCTTACTTCTTGCGGTACTTGTTCTGATCGGAAGTATGGAGGAAGTGTACCTTCCGAAAGGCTTAAGCAGAACTCCTGTTGGTCAGTTCATGATAGAGTTAATCAATTTGCCGCGAGTAACATACCATAAAAAGTCAAATAAATAACTCAGTACCTTTAGGTTCTTCTTGTTAATATCTGCCTCCAACAGATATTTGGAACCATCAGTGGTATCAAATGCTGTAACCTGGTAAACGTTATAGTTTTAGCAATAGTCTATATTGTTAAATAATACTAGTAATTAATAAAGAAACAAATCCATCATAATGCAAGCAGTCAGGCACACATGTGCACACGCATCTACTGGGAAATATATATAAAAGATGGAAACTTGTCTCCAAAATGAGATCAATGAACGTACAGTAGGTTTATCGCCTTCAAGGCCATAGAGTGACAGGAATGGTTTTGCAAGGTTTTCTTCAGCGGTGTCGACGTATACAAACATTATCTGCAATTCCAGGGTGACAACACTTTTAGTCATTTACATGATTACAACAGTGGCCAGGAAACAGAGTAAAGACAGACAAGTCTGTTGGTATGAAAGTGCAGACCTTTGTCTTAAATTCTCTGGCAACCTCTTGAACAATAGATTCAAGATCTTCAAAATCATAAGCTTCGGCAAAAGTGAAGACCTAGCACAAATTTGGAGGAAACTATATCCAATTAACCATATAAAGAAGACCAAGAGCTCATTCTAATTTGTACATTCAATATAAAAGGCTTATTGCATCCTTCCGCCCTCTAGGGAAGAATGTGACGTATACCAAAGAGTTTCACTTGTCAAATTAGAATCATAGCGAGAAAGGCTGAGAGTACAAACTACAAACCTGCAGCTTAATTGGGCTTCCATAGACTTTAGCAGAGTTTAGGTCGGTGAATACGGTAACTAGCGGAAACTTGTTAAGCTCCACAAACTGCACTATCGCCTTTTCTTCAAAGGTTCCATCTACAAAATGATTTTACATGAGATAATGGACTAATCAACTCAATCTCCCATTGTTTCACTTACAATAATGTACACCAAATGGATAAACATGAGCCACTAGAATTGAATCACGTGGCATTCTCTTTCAGTAATGAGTAAGGATTTAATTAAAGTTACTTACTCATCAAATCATGACATGCAAGGCGAAAATGTAAATAATGAACAAAAGGGAAACATCTAATGACATGAGGAAAATACTTACCAAACTTTTCAAACTTCTCCGGTTCACTTTTAACAAGGCCCAGGAATTGCTCTTCAGATGCAATACCCGGAAAAAGAATCTTGGCCACATCCCTATCATTGGTTTCTACAAATTGTACTTCATTTTCAGCAGTCGCTGCCTTCACAAATTCTTCATGGTCGGCTCCCTTCCAAAATGGATATACGAATAAACAAAACTATAATTAGATCCAGCAAAAAGAAAACTATAGCTTCAAGCTCACGTTGTCATCTGAAGAGCTATCAAACTATACATTCGCATCCAGAATTTCACGTACCTCGTAATTCTTGAATAAGCCAACAGCAAATGTCTGGCCCTTTTTGAGAAATTCCTTGGCCGAATCCTTTGACTCAAGCCTAATAACTGGTGAGCCGGTATTCTTTCTTACCCAGGTAACTATGGCGTCCCTGTCAACAAGATAAAGACAAATCTATTATGGTCAATTCGTCGAGCACATCGTACGCAGCTCCTACATCATGGAACAAAAGAGCTGCCAGGGTCCTCACTTGGTGTGGAGGCCAGTGTAGGTATGCTCGGTGCCGTTGACGAAGAGGAGCACGGAGGGGAAGCCGCTGACCCCGACGGCGGCGGCGGCCTTGGGGTACCGCTCCCCGTCGAGCTTGGCGAACGCGACGGCGCTCCCCATCGCGCGCAGCGCCGCGGCGGCCTCGGCGAAGCGCGGCATGAGCTGCGCGCTGCGCTCGCACCAGGGCGCGTACCCGAGGAGCAGCAGCTCGGCGTGCTCCTCCACGGCGCGCCGCGCGTTGTCGTTGTCGAGCACCAGCACCATCGACTGCGTGCGCCGCACCGCCTCCGCGCCCCCGCCGTCGTCCTCCGGCGCCGGGGCCGCGTCCTCCTCCTCGTCCACGGCCAGCAGCGCCTCCAGCACCTCCGAGTCGTCCACTTCGTCCAGATCAAGCTTCGCCGCGGCAGCCGAGACCGCGAGCAAGGCGGCGAGGAGCGCCACCACCGCGAGAAGCCGCCATGCCCTCATCGCACCAGCCTCCTCCGAGATCTAGGAGAGGGAATCCCGCACGACGACGCCACGAGGAGTCAGACGAGATCGAACGAAATGGGAAGGGGGGCGCGGTGTGCTCTAGTAGTGGTAATGGCGAGCGAGCTCGAGTGTTCAAACGGGAATGACCAACGCCGCTGCGCCGCGGCGATCACGGGCGTGAGTGAGGCTGGGCGGTGGGGCCATATGGGAGGCGGGACCCAGTGTCAGTGAGGTCGTCGGCGGTGAAGACGTGTCGGCCGCGTCGCCGAACGGGGAGCACATGGGGTTGGGAACTTGAGATCGTGACCGCATGATTAGCGCTTAAGCGAAAATCTGTGCAGCTGCATGTGATTTGTGGAGGAAGGTCAGGGTCAGCTATTGGCATCTCTAACTAAGTCAAAGGGCTTTTGTCCTCATCAAGGAACCTTTTTGTTTTCATTCACAAAGTTTTTTTAATAACTTTTGGAGGCATTTTGTATGATCCGAATACCATAGCTTAATTTTCTTAATTAAAACACACTCAATTTAGATCTCAAGTGCCCTTGAACTATGAGACCGAACTCCCCGCGAGAGGGAGTGGCATCGGCGCGCCGGAGGGGAAGAAAGAGCTCGTCGGAGTGGTTAGGGTAGTGGGATGAGGTCATCAACAATAATGAAGAAGCCAAGGAAGGAGGCCTAGTTGGAATTAGGGTGGAGGTTAGGAGGTGTTCAGTCGGCCAAGGATTAACATGACAAATGAGGAACGCCACCGATATAGACGAGGTTGTATTGCAGACATTGATTGCAGAGGTGATAGGGTTAGATGGCAAAAACACGGAAGAAGAAGAAGAAGAAGAAGAAGAAAGGTCGTTGGATCCAACATTCTACAGAAAGAAAATGGGCTAATGGGGAATATGATACAATATGATCATTTCCTTTTCCCCGCGAGGAGGGAGTGGCATCGGCGCGCCTAAGGGGAAGAAAGAGCTCGTCAGAGTGATTAGGGTTGTGGGATGAAATCATCAACAATAATGAAGAAGCCAAGGAAGGAGGCCTAGTTGGAGTTAGGGGTGGAGGTTAGGAGGTGTTCAGTCGGCCAAGGATTAACATGAAGAACGAGAGACGCAAGATAGACGAGGTTCTATTGCAGAGGAGATAGGGTTAGAAGGAAGAAAACGCGACATTTGAAAGCGTTCATTGAAAGCGTTCTTCCTTCTCAATGCATGTATGAACGTGACGAACCATAGACGCCACTGATAAAGACAGGGTTGTATCGCAGAGGAGATGGGATAAGATGCGAAGAAGAAGATGCAGAAGAAGTACGATCCAACATTCTACGGAAAATGGGCTAATGGGGAATATGATACAATAGGATCATTTCCTTTTTCTTTTAGAGAAAGAGATACATTAGGAACATTTGTCACATTATCTTATACTGCCGACTATTTTATAGGTCTCCCTCGCCCCTGGTGACGGATTTCGACACGCTTCCGCACTTGCATAGAGTCTTTGTCTAGTTTACTAGTTTGGTCTCCTAGTTTCATTCGCCTGGACACTAAGACAATCACGGTTTGAACCGTCTCTAAGGGTGCAGAGTCGTCAACCACAATGCTTCCGCATCGGGTTCAGGTAACGATGATGGTCTCATCGATAAGGTCCTACGTTTCAACGTCGACGTGGGGTTGGGTCTGAGTGGTGGACTGAACGTGCAGGTTGCGGTTACGTGGGCCAAGGCCCACGCTAAAAAAATTAAAAAATTTGTGGGGTTTCGTGTCATCATATGACAATCCATTAGACCTTTTAGGGCACAAAAATTGAAGACAAAACTAAATACTGGATTGTGTCTACCCTCTGGAAAAAAATATGGATCCCCCACTATTGGATCTCTTGTCCAGCCTTCAACTTCTTATACATGGCGACATTCCATGCATCGGATTGTCGTTGTTGGCGTCTCTTTGCAACTTCCGTCGACTCCCAAGTGCATTCACGACGAATCATTGTCTCAAGTGTGATGGAGCAGGTCGGCGCCGAGGTACCCACAAATTTCCCTTGGGCCTGTTCAGAAAAAAAATCACCAGAAGTGTTCTTGCAAGACTTGAGCTTGGCAGCATCACTGCACCAAGTGGTTTCGTCCCCTGTGGCTTTGCGATGGAGATGAATTTTGTACCAAATCGTAATTTTACTTTTACCATTCGGGTCTTCCATGCAAATCCCAAGGATTGGCTTGTAAATTTCGGTGTCCTTTGTTTACCTTGGTGTTGTAAACTGCAGTACCTAGCTACACTCCCTATTGCTGCACTAGGTCTCTCTGCCTCTCTGGGACTTTCGGGTGTTAAAAAAAATAACTTGGTTAACATATATGGCTTCTGTCTTTGGAAAAAAGGGAACACTATTGCACAAGGAATGGACCGATGAATTCTACCTTTCTTTTAGACCATGTTATGAGGATCCAAATTATGAGCCCAGATCTCAAATGATATACCGTCATCATTTAAGATGTCCAAGGCAAGATCACTCTTTTTGTCCTGTATCTGTCCATTCAAGAGCTAACTTGCAGCAAATAATTTTGTGGGACGTTCAAACTGTAATGCACTAATGCTGTACATGATTCCAGAATTTCTGCGTTCTTAGATAGGAGTACTTGCTTCACCAAAAGGATATGGTTCTCTGGCAACCTGAATGGATCTCGTTTTCTGAAAAATGGTGGAGTTTCTCTGAAAACATAACGCAAAAAAAGGCCCTAGTCTCCTAGTACATGGGAAGCTGCAAACATGAGGATATTATCTTGTAACCATCCCTAACACCACACTTAGGTACATCTTTTCCTGACATGCAGAAAAGACTGCCGCACAAGAGTAGCTTATCAACAAAACTGAAGCTGAAACGAGTTCTTATATACTGTATGTTTATTGTTCTTCAACAGAACAGTAAATACAGGCCGGATCTTCAGGCCTTGTTCATGGCGCAGGCCTTCTTGGGGATCCTGATCGGCCTCGTCGCCTTGGCGTCGACGGTGATGTGGCATGTCACGCGCACCTTGTGTGTCACCCGCACGAGCTTGCCGATGACGTAGCCCCGAGAGATCAGCTCGAAGTCCAGTGTCAATGGCACCGCCCCGCCATTGGTAGACAGGGATAGGCCGCCTCCTGCACCGTAGAGGGGGACCTTCTCGCCGTGGATGACCACCGATGCGCGGCGGTGACTCTTTCTCGGTTGGTAGTACTTGCGAACCTGCATTCACAGGAGAGATCTTAACATCAGCTTTTCTTCATTTACCTGGAATTCTGGGCACACATGTGTATCTTCTTGATGAAACAAGAGCATAGATTCAGGTGACAACGTATACGGATTTGCTGGACCATTTTTCATTGTCTTTCTCCCCAAACATTTGCAGCGTTCCTACTATTCTGCTGTTCTTACACTGAATGCCAATGCCCATCAATGTATTCAGTCTTTTGAATACAGTTATTAGGCAGATTCACTCTTCACTTGAGTGGTGAAATGCAGAGGGGGGAAAGGGCATTGGTTTTCACTTATTTCATGGTGTTTACATTTATGGTAAGAAGTGAAATACCACTATCAGATATGGACAAATAAGTTGTCACAAAGAAGCATGGACAATACCTACAGGTTGTTAGAAAAAATGCAAGGGATGCTGATAGGCATACCTGTCCAACCCCGATAGCGATCTCTGAATAGAGCAGACGAACAGGGCCCGAAGTGACATGGATTCCAAACATTGAAGCAGGGTTGTAAACGTTTAGGTTCAGAGAGCAGTTCAGAGTGACCATTTTGGTTGGAACCCCACTGTGGTCTGTACCCTCACCAGCATAGAAGTCATCCATGGCGATGGTCTGTGCAAAACAGAGAAAAGGAGTTCCTGGTTAGAGCACATTTGACAGAACCGGCAGATTCAAATCCGCAGAAACTTTGTTACGATTTTAAAGAGTGTCAGTGTGAAGTTTACCGTACCAAAACTAGTACTGCATATTTAACTGTTATAGAATTACTTTCTATATTAACAGGGTGAGCAACGGTTTGGGAATATAACCGAGACAGTCAGACATGCTAACTGCAGTGGCAGCCCACAAGATCTCCATCAGAAACAGAACAAAAAGAAATCTTTTGTTTTGCCTTGTGGTCATTGTTTTATATTTCTCCTTATATTTATTTATTAGCTATCACTAGTAACGTCCAACGAAGTTATTTCAGCTGGCTATTTCTTCAGTTTGCATACCTCTGCTTTAGCCTAGAAGATTTATACAGTATTTCTAATGGTACCTTTTGACTTCGTGTTCAGAACAAGGAACAACAAAGAAAATGAGAGGAAATTCTAGACAAAACAAGGTCAAATGGATCTAGAACCAATTTAGTTTGTTTGCCCAATTACTACTTAAATCACAAGATGCATCCATTATAGTAGTTTTTACTGATTCCTATTTTCCATTGTGGAGACATAAATGCAAGTTGAACAGTTAATTAATGTTTAAATTCGACCAAAGAGGAGACAATTTGGGGACTCGTATTCGCTGACTTTGCCAGGGCTCAACGTCACCTGACTTTGAGTCACTGGCAAGTGGGCCCACTGTAGGTGAGGTCCACATGTCAGCCACAAAGTCACCAACTCCCCAACGTCAGCGAATCCCGAGCGACAATTTGGAGAGTGTACAAGGACGGAGTAAACAAAGCTCCATGCAAGAATGGGTGGATGTTGTACACATGTATATACCTTGACGACGACATCTGGCTCGTAGCGGCGGGCGGCGCCCCAGATGATGAGGCAGAAGACGGTGAAGAGGAGCACGAAGCTGAGGAACCCGAGCGCGATCTGGCATCGGCGGGACAGTCCGCTGTCGCCGCCGGAGAGGCCCTCGTAGGAGCCCTCCTCCTCGATGACGCTGCACTCGGGCCACCCCTTGGCGTTCACCGCCTTGAGCTGGTCCCCGCCGCCGATGACCTTGCTGCGGCCGCTGCCGCCGCGGAGGATGCCGGAGAAGCGGCTGACGGAGGAGGCCCGCGAGTGGCGGCCGTAGGAGGGGTGCGAGGGGGACTCGCTGGGGCTGTTGAACACCGGCGTGGCCTGCATCGAGGAGGACTTGTACCCCCCGCCGCCGCCGTCGTGCGCCGAGTCCCGCGACGGGCTCTGCACGTAGTAGGCGTTGTTGCCCCGCTTCGGCGACCGCGGCGGCGAGGAGGCTGCCAGGCTCGTCACGTCCGACTCCGACTTGGCGTGCATCATCGCTCCCTGCTCTCAGCCTCCGGAATCCTACATGAACACCGACGATCAGAGGCAAAAGAAGAGCAGCAAGAATCCCCTAAAAAGAACTGAAAAAACGCATCATTCGGCGGCGCCCAGCCGGATCGAGCCCCCGCGGCGATGCACCGCACGTACCTGCGGCGACAATCGGCTGGGGGCAGCTCGGCGCGGCAGCGGAAGCAGCAGAAGCAGGTGAGGTGAGTGACGGTGGTGGGGGTGGCGCAGAGGCAGTGGAGGAGTAGCAGCAGGCACGAGGGGAGATGGAGCACTAAAAGAGGGGGTGCGGTAAGGTAACGCGCCGGAAAGGGCCGGGCCAACCTCCGGGGGCGGGATCCTCTGCGGCGCACTTCCGGTGGCGAGTAGGCGGTCTGCTGCGGTGGCGCGTGCGGAGAGCAGGGGGTGGATGGGACGGTTGTTGGTGGTGGCATTTCACGGCGCCGTGGGGGAATGGTTTATTGGAGGGTCGGCAGCGGCGGGGAGAATGTTCCTTTTCGCGCGTGGCAGCCAGCGTGCACGTATCCGCCCTAGATTTTCACATGCATCGCGCGTGGCTTCGCTCGCTCGGTCCCTGGCTAGCTAGATACTCCTACGTGGCGCGGTGTCATTTTCCACGTCACTGAGAGCATCTCCAGTCGGGGCGTCCAAACGGCCACCCAAAGGCGTTTGGGGCGTGCCGGCCACAAAATCGCGCCCACTCGCGGTGCCCAAACGCGAATTCGGTCCGGCGCAGCCCAGTTTTGTGTTCGACGCGTCCAGCCCACGCCCTCAACTTGGGGAGGCTTGGGGCGGCCCCGGACGGAAGGAAACGCACGCCTCCGACGCGCGGGCCACGCCTGGCAGTGACACGGCCACGCCCTGCCGTGGTCAAAGGCGTCGTCAAAGGTGCGTGCCGCGTGGCGACTCCTCGTTTTCACGTCCGGCGGGCAGCCAGTGAGCCGTCGCGTCCTCTGCTCGCCGGAGTGAATACGGCGCGCCTTTTCGAGGCGAGCGGCGTTAATGCCACCGCTCTCCGGTCGCCATAAAAGGCGAGCGCCGGCCTCCACTGTAGCGCCCTGACCCGACTGCTATACAGTGATACTGTGTCCCCGGTTATCCGATACCACCAGACACACTATCAAAGCATAATAGAGAGATCAAGACTTGTGGAACAACTGGCACATCACAGACTCTACGACACAAATCATATAGTTCAACTCTTATAATAGAGAAAGATAGCAAATGACAACCAGAGGTCACAGACCCAACATTACAACAAGCGGAAGCAAATTAAGTTGTTCTAAACAACAAGATCCAAATATGGCCTAAGAGGCCTACAGATAAACACCACAGCGCCAGCTGTTCCAGGATGTCCCAAGCTGCCACCTGGGAACCCCAGACTACTCGTCGACGTCCACAAAGAACCCACCTTCGAGGTCGGTGAAGTCCTCCTCTGAAACAAAACAAACGACGTTGAGTTCGACGAACTCGCAAGATTATATATAGAGCTTTGGCTCGATGAGGCTTCCAAGGTTTTATGGCTGTTTTGCATAAAGCTGATTTTATTTATGAAAACATAACTCAAAGGTATCGACTATTCAGAGTATTTTTAAAAGGGGGAAAGAAGTGACTCTTTCTTTCATCACCTTACTCATCGTCAACCATCAACAACCATTGTACCTGTTCATCAAAGGCACCTCCCCGAATCACCCTCGAGGGAGCTCACCTTGCATTTGTGAGTGGTACCTCTAGTACCCAGTTTTGAATCATTCCGTCAACGTTATTCTATGATCTTACCTTCACTTCCCAAGTCGTCCATAACCGCGGACACGGCTTTTCAAAAAGATTTACCCTGCAGGGGTGTACAAAGTGGAAGTCCCCGGAGTCCCGAGGGGCCCCATCTCCTTCGCCACGCGTACCGTCCGGCCCATTACCTGTACAATTAGCTCTCTTCCTTGGAAAGCCGGCTGGGTGGGAGCGGTGTCGACTTCTCCCTCGTTAAGGACTTTCCAGGATCATCAGTGGCGGCAGGACTGCCAGTGCCTTCAGCACCCGCCCCACGGCCACTCATTTTCCTAACACAACCATCCTCATCTCAGTTCATCCCACCATCATCACGCACGCGCAAATGGAAGCCCGAACTAGAGGACCCTGGCTAGCCCCGCCCGAGTTATTTAGTCTATGAGGGTTCCTGCAAATGCATAGGCCTCACGCATGGTTGCACGCTCAGTCTTGGTTCAAGAGGTATAGAACTCGCTCCTAGGCGGCGAGAACGAGACAAAACACCACAACCACAGTGGCCTCTCATCCCCACCTTTAAGCATTTTATTATCCGTCACCACAATTTCCTCCACCATCATTCTCATCTCATCACCGGTTTCCAACATAAACCCATCCACCGTATAGCTATGCAATTAACTAAGCATGGCTAAGCATCAACATAGCATAGTAGGTATCTCGGCCAACAATACAAACCTATGGATAATAGGGGGGGAAACAGGTATTGGCATCGGAAACTTAATGCAACTATAGGATACTCTAATCCAATAATTTGACATTTGGAACCGCATGCAATATTATAGTGGAGAAAATATTTGCGGAAAATAGGATAAGATATGCTCAGAGGGGGGATTACGCTTGCCTTGTTGAGCGGAGGAGTCAAGCTGCTCGTCGGAGTAATGATGCTCAACTCCGAACTCGTGATCTACCGGAGAGCAAACAACACCGGAAAGCAACAGCAACAAATCAACACATGGCAATTGTGCAAGGCATACAGAAATGATGATATGACATTTTAAATGCAACTAGGGGATCCTAGACATGATCATCGAGTTAAATGAGCGTCCCAAATAATTAAGCATTATTTGGCCTACCCTCATATTTATCTTAGTGGCAAGTTAATAACCTTAATAAGACCAGCACCTAAATATTATTCCAACATGCATGAAAATGATGTTTTCTGTTAGTATTTAACTTGCTGATCATTTTGATACATTGTTTGCAATTTTTGGAGCAAATATGAATATTTGGTAAATATTTCGAATCTGCATTTTGAATCTGCCATTTTAGTGAAGTGCAACTTATTAATATTACCAAAGTTCATTATTGTGTAGGACTGCTTGAAACAATTTGTAAATGTTTTTTTTGAACATTTTGAGGTATTACACACACATTTTGGAATTATTTGAATTAATTATTAATTTCCAAAAAAGGGATTTGATTTCTGCAATTTTTATTATTCCATTTAATCAGAGCAGAGAAATTAATTCAATCATGTCCGAATTAATTACGGATGTGTGAAGTTTGGTAAGACAAACATTTGGACACCTTAGTTGCTCAATTTGGAATCACAGAACAAAAGTTATAACAAACCACAAAAGAATCATTTATACCATTTTGAAAGTAGGAGGTGAAAAAGAACTTAAATTGGTGCTGAACATAATCGGATTATCCTAATCTTGATGCATCGGATTATCCGATCCACCGCTGACTCGAAATAGCGCTAAGGACTGAAAACTAGGCGGTACTGGGGTACTTCAGATTTTCTGATGTGCTCAACTCGGAATATCCGAGCTGAGGCTCGGCAGCGCACGGCGACGTGCAGGCGACGGCGAAGCAGAGGGTGAGGGGAGGAACGGAGGGGTCCCGGAGGACGAGAAGCTCACCCCCGACGCGTGCTTGAGCTAGTCTGGGATGGGGGAGGTCGAGGACGGCTTCCATCGGCCCGACGTGCGGCGTGCGAAAGGGCGGCGGCCGGCAATGAAGACGACGGCGCAATCCGGCGGCTCCCGGCCTTCCCAGCTTGCACGAGTTGACGGGGAGGCAGAGGAGAGGCCGACGGCGAGTCCTGCGTGCTCAGCGAGGCTCGGGGTGGACGGAGACGGCGTGAATCACCCGGCGAAGCTGCGGCGGCGGTCGGAGAAGAACGGGGCGGCGACGTCGATTGCGTGCTTCCCTCTTCGATTCCGTTGGCGGAGAAGGAGAAGACGACACGGCGGAGCTTTTGCTCCACACGGCGGTGCTCGGCGTGGGCTATAACGGCGGGGAGCGGTGGTCAACCGTGGTGGCGGCCATGGCGTAGCGCGGGAGCGCGGGGGAGAGGAGAAGGGGAGCAGGCAGGGGAGGAATGGAGCAGGTGGGGGCTCGGGGTCGCGCTCTTCTGGCAGAGAGGGCAGGGGAGGGGGGCCCGGGCGACGTCGGGGTGGTGCGGTGCAAGCACGGCCATGGCGCCAGTGCGGGCGTGCTTGCCCCGGTCGCTATAGGGAAGGGAAGAAGAAAGTTTTACAACTGGGTCCCTGGAACTTTTGAAAACATCACGAACAGGTCCTTTCCAGCACTGGTTGCACAGTTTTGTAATTAATTGGGGAAGTTAAACACCTCCAAAAATTATGCCAATTTTTGGGGAGTCTCTTTATATTAACATGAAGCTCCCCTAATTTTTCCAGATTATTTGAAAATCATTTAGTAGGAAAATAAAATAGAAATTGCTCACAGGCAATTTTGAGTTGCTCCCCTTTTATTTTATTTTACAGATCAAAATAGTTTGTCAAAAATTATCCTTGGAACATTTGGAACTTCCTTGACAGATACAAGTTGTCAAGCATTTGTATTTTGCAAGATTGAGTGCCTTCACTAATTTGAAATTGGTTGAAACAAGTTTGGCATTTGGTTTTTGAATGTTGCCAAATCCACCACAATTCCCTAGTGACAACAACAATTCCCTAGCACAATTCCCTAGTGACAAGTTAAAGGTTTCAATTGGTACACTTTGATGCAAGGATGCCATGACGCAATGAACCAAAAGCGGAAAAATTACACGGGTTTTTCAGGTTCTTAACTTGGGCTGTTACAATTCTACCCCCTTACAGGAATCTCGTCCCGAGATTCTAGAGTAGGAAAGAGGGAAAGGTTACGACAGTCTTCAACGGTCTTCTCGGTGCAGATTGATTCAGCGCATCCTGAAGATCTTCATCGGCCTCACTTCGAGTTCATTATCCTCGTACACCATAGGAAAGGAGGAAACCTCACCGGAAGGATGGATCTTGGTGAACATACCACAACGGAGTACCTCCTAGTAGAATATTAGGATGAGACTTCAAGCATCCCTTGGATGGACAGTTAGGAGACACATGCGGGTGACGGGAGATTGATAGGAGTTTCCAGTTGGTAGATAACGGTTTCTCAAAAATTCAGAATATAAACTTTGCACAAGGCCTTGAATTTCTGAGAGAGAGTGTTAAAACAAGATTCCAACAGATGAAGAGGCAACTTCTACCAACCCGCTTGAGTAGAACTTTCCTCACGGAGGAGCATTTCGGATCACATGAGAAGGGTCGGGAAGATGGACCGGGAGAACATTAGAAACTCCGAGAACGTTAGAATCAGGAACACTTCTTGATTTTTCTAGACATCGGGAACAAGCTTCTTGAGGATCACCTACTATCGTTTCTGATTGAGATTTAGATCTGGTCAGGTGTAGAGATACTTCAGACTCCACATAAAGGAATAGGGAATCTTTGCAAAGCATGCCAACGGGTTACAATTGCTAGGACCCCAAGAGTTGGACTACAATGTCAAACTCCAAAGGAGGGATGAGATTGCGGAACTCACAGATTAGCAACTTGTCAGAAGACAGCTGCCCTGATTGGATACCTTGCAGCGAGAGACGATTGAGTTCTTGATGGTAAACACCATAGGAGACAAAGAAGTTCTCAGACTTTCTCTCTTTCTGGAACTATTCAATCACTGACTTGAATGCATAGATGAAATTCTCAAGGGATGGAGGTAACAACATACCATTCCGAGAATATTCTACACATGCACGATCGAGTTGAGATGATTTCGAGGAACCAGACAATTCACTCAGATCCACGGCGACATCTTTCAGCAATTGCACGTGAACCGGAGAAAATCACTTCTACTTCCAGAACACATACCTTGTGATGACACAAAGTTAGTTCCAACAATTTTCCAATGCTAACACCCAGTATCCAATATGAATCTCCTCAAACATGGAGAAGATAAGAATGTAGTCGATGGGCTCAACGACAAACTTATCCAGATACTCCAAGACGGTAGACTCATATTTCTCCAGAACGGGACATAAGTATTGGTCAGACTAACACATTCTGGTAGGTAGGTCTGAGTTTGATTTGACGATAGCCCAATTCAAATCAAAAGATTTAGAGGTTAGAATATCCAAAGAGGGATACTTCCTTGCTTCAACACGAACAGACTAGACATCCCATTGAGAAGGAACTATATCAGATAGAGCTTTTGTCTTTTAACTCTCCAAGTTGTTTAAGCTCAACCGAATAATTCGGGACGTCCAGCACGATTTTCTTGGAGAAAGGAGTTGTTCAGAGAACCAGCTTACTCATAAGCTCAACATCACGGTCAGGTGACAACCTGGCGATACTTCTGGAAAGACCTCCAGAATACCACGATCCACATATAGGATATCACGATATACCGGTGGATCTTGAGTTCAAGAGAGAACCATGCCTTTCAAGGTAAACGAGGTGGTCTTGGGAGTTTCGGCACACACCTAGCTCTTTGACCGAGGGAGTGCATCAGAGCAACTGACTTGGTAGCACTGTCAAACTCAACTTATTGATTGGCTAACCAATCATGCTAAGGAGGACAATAAATGTCCTTGGATTTTTGCGCAGTAAGAACTGCTGACAATGTCCGATAGTTACATTATTGCTCACGACTTACCCTTCTCGAGTAACAAGTCACTCGGAACACGGAGAGTAAGGAGGAGTAAGAGCATCACTTCATCAAGAGGATCATGATACTTAGCTCAATTGCACACTCTTATACCAAGGTATCGTGCTATTCGAAGATGGAACAGAAGCAGAGACTGATAAACCTCTTATTCTGTGGAATACAAAACTTTGACCTATCCCGAGAAATGGACAAGGTACTGGAGTTTGTTTCTCCTAACAAGACGAAATGAAAGTCTTGACGGATCAAGAGAGTGACTTGCAGCGGAACATACCAACGCACGATAAAACTTTACTGTCAACTGACAGACAAAGGTTGGAAGGCAGGTCAGAGTACGAAACATACTCCGGAGAATCCTAAGATGTCGAGATGCACCGGTTATTACTCAATTGTGATAACCATGCCCAAAAAGGGGAGATGCAGCAGAGTCATGACATAGAGGGGGAGATTCGCTAAGGAAATCGGATCATAACCCAGATGATTCCAAGACAGAATCTCCAGTTATGGCAGAGTTAAAGTTACATAGCCATCCGAGGTGTAGTAAAGGTTCAACATTACCAAACACAAGGACTTGGGTAAAACAGCTTCATGTACCGGGATTCACAATTAGCATGAGGATCACATGGGTAACAACCCACATAATTCATCATGCCAGAATCACAGCACAATCCGGGACCTTCGGTTCAAGACCTTGGGTTAAAACCCAAAGAAAGGATCAAAAGATTAACCCGGTAGAAACATCTGAGTTTATTTGGGATTGCAACGCAGCGGGAGCAACGTGACACATAACACTAAAGGTCGAACCCAACCCCGTTTCTAATCATTTTGAAGTAACAGATGAGAAGTAAAACCTTTAACTCAAATCGAGGTAAGATTGCTCCGAGATTAGAGGGTAACCAGATAAGGAGTAAAAAGAATCCTAAGATGGTTTTCACAACTCATTTTTAGGTTAAAAATATTTTCACAAACACTAGACTCAACATCGACCAGTAGAAGGGTTTCCTACAGGCAGTACTGCTCTGATACCAACTTGTGCGCCCTGACCCGACTGCTATACAGTGATACTGTGTCCCCGGTTATCCGATACCACCAGACACACTATCAAAGCATAATAGAGAGATCAAGACTTGTGGAACAACTGGCACATCACAGACTCTACGACACAAATCATATAGTTCAACTCTTATAATAGAGAAAGATAGCAAATGACAACCAGAGGTCACAGACCCAACATTACAACAAGCGGAAGCAAATTAAGTTGTTCTAAACAACAAGAACCAAATATGGCCTAAGAGGCCTACAGATAAACACCACAGCGCCAGCTGTTCCAGGATGTCCCAAGCTGCCACCTGGGAACCCCAGACTACTCGTCGACGTCCACAAAGAACCCACCTTCGAGGTCGGTGAAGTCCTCCTCTGAAACAAAACAAACGACGTTGAGTTCGACGAACTCGCAAGATTATATAGAGCTTTGCTCGATGAGGCTTTCAAGGTTTTATGGCTGTTTTGCATAAAGCTGATTTTATTTATGAAAACATAACTCAAAGGTATCGACTATTCAGAGTATTTTAAAAGGGGAAGAAGTGACTCTTTCTTTCATCACCTTACTCATCGTCAACCATCAACAACCATTGTACCTGTTCATCAAAGGCACCTCCCCGAATCACCCTCGAGGGAGCTCACCTTGCATTTGTGAGTGGTACCTCTAGTACCCAGTTTTGAATCATTCCGTCAACGTTATTCTATGATCTTACCTTCACTTCCCAAGTCGTCCATAACCGCGGACACGGCTTTTCAAAAAGATTTACCCTGCAGGGGTGTACAAAGTGGAAGTCCCCGGAGTCCCGAGGGGCCCCATCTCCTTCGCCACGCGTACCGTCCGGCCCATTACCTGTACAATTAGCTCTCTTCCTTGGAAAGCCGGCTGGGTGGGAGCGGTGTCGACTTCTCCCTCGTTAAGGACTTTCCAGGATCATCAGTGGCGGCAGGACTGCCAGTGCCTTCAGCACCCGCCCCACGGCCACTCATTTTCCTAACACAACCATCCTCATCTCAGTTCATCCCACCATCATCACGCACGCGCAAATGGAAGCCCGAACTAGAGGACCCTGGCTAGCCCCGACCGAGTTATTTAGTCTATGAGGGTTCCTGCAAATGCATAGGCCTCACGCATGGTTGCACGCTCAGTCTTGGTTCAAGAGGTATAGAACTCGCTCCTAGGCGGCGAGAACGAGACAAAACACCACAACCACAGTGGCCTCTCATCCCCACCTTTAAGCATTTTATTATCCGTCACCACAATTTCCTCCACCATCATTCTCATCTCATCACCGGTTTCCAACACAAACCCATCCATCGTATAGCTATGCAATTAACTAAGCATGGCTAAGCATCAACATAGCATAGTAGGTATCTCGGCCAACAATACAAACCTATGGATAATAGGGGGGAAACAGGTATTGGCATCGGAAACTTAATGCAACTATAGGATACTCTAATCCAATAATTTGACATTTGGAACCGCATGCATATTATAGTGGAGAAAATATTTGCGGAAAATAGGATAAGATATGCTCAGAGGGGGGGATTACGCTTGCCTTGTTGAGCGGAGGAGTCAAGCTGCTCGTCGGAGTAATGATGCTCAACTCCGAACTCGTGATCTACCGGAGAGCAAACAACACCGGAAAGCAACAGCAACAAATCAACACATGGCAATTGTGCAAGGCATACAGAAATGATGATATGACATTTTAAATGCAACTAGGGGATCCTAGACATGATCATCGAGTTAAATGAGCGTCCCAAATAATTAAGCATTATTTGGCCTACCCTCATATTTATCTTAGTGGCAAGTTAATAACCTTAATAAGACCAACACCTAAATATTATTCCAACATGCATGAAAATGATGTTTTCTATTAGTATTTAACTTGCTGATCATTTTGATACATTGTTTGCAATTTTTGGAGCAAATATGAATATTTGGTAAATATTTCGAATCTGCATTTTGAATCTGCCATTTTAGTGAAGTGCAACTTATTAATATTACCAAAGTTCATTATTGTGTAGGACTGCTTGAAACAATTTGTAAATGTTTTTTTTGAACATTTTGAGGTATTACACACACATTTTGGAATTATTTGAATTAATTATTAATTTCCAAAAAAGGGATTTGATTTCTGCAATTTTTATTATTCCATTTAATCAGAGCAGAGAAATTAATTCAATCATGTCCGAATTAATTACGGATGTGTGAAGTTTGGTAAGACAAACATTTGGACACCTTAGTTGCTCAATTTGGAATTACAGAACAAAAGTTATGCATTTCTAAAACTCCTCTTTTAAATACGTCATTCTAAAAAGTTATAACAAACCACAAAAGAATCAGTTATACCATTTTGAAAGTAGGAGGTGAAAAAGAACTTAAATTGGTGCTGAACATAATCGGATTATCCTAATCTTGATGCATCGGATTATCCGATCCACCGCTGACTCGAAATAGCGCTAAGGACTGAAAACTAGGCGGTACTGGGGTACTTCGGATTTTCCGATGTGCTCAACTCGGAATATCCGAGCTGAGGCTCGGCAGCGCGACGGCGAAGCAGATGGTGAGGGGAGGAACGGAGGGGTCCCGGAGGACGAGAAGCTCACCCCCGACGCGTGCTTGAGCTAGTCTGGGATGGGGGAGGTCGAGGACGGCTTCCATCGGCCCGACGTGCCGCGTGCGAAAGGGCGGCGGCCGGCAATGAAGACGACGGCGCAATCCGGCGGCTCCCGGCCTTCCCAGCTTGCACGAGTTGACGGGGAGGCAGAGGAGAGGCCGACGGCGAGTCCTGCGTGCTCAGCGAGGCTCGGGGTGGACGGAGACGGCGTGAATCACCCGGCGAAGCTGCGGCGGCGGTCGGAGAAGAGCGGGGCGGCAACGTCGATTGCGTGCTTCCCTCTTCGATTCCGTTGGCGGAGAAGGAGAAGACGACACGGCGGAGCTTTTGCTCCACACGGCGGTGCTCGGCGTGGGCTATAACGGCGGGGAGCGGTGGTCAACCGTGGTGGCGGCCATGGCGTAGCGCGGGAGCGCGGGGGAGAGGAGAAGGGGAGCAGGCAGGGGAGGAATGGAGCAGGTGGGGGCTCGGGGTCGCGCTCTTCTGGCAGAGAGGGCAGGGGAGGGGGGCCTGGGCGACGTCGGGGTGGTGCGGTGCAAGCACGGCCATGGCGCCAGTGCGGGCGTGCTTGCCCCGGTCGCTACAGGGAAGGGAAGAAGAAAGTTTTACAACTAGGTCCCTGGAACTTTTGAAAACATCACGAACAGGTCCTTTCCAGCACTGGTTGCACAGTTTTGTAATTAATTGGGGAAGTTAAACACCTCCAAAAATTATGCCAATTTTTGGGGAGTCTCTTTATATTAACATGAAGCTCCCCTAATTTTTCCAGATTATTTGAAAATCATTTAGTAGGAAAATAAAATAGAAATTGCTCACAGGCAATTTTGAGTTGCTCCCCTTTTATTTTATTTTACAAATCAAAATAGTTTGTCAAAAATTATCCTTGGAACATTTGGAACTTCCTTGACAGATACAAGTTGTCAAGCATTTTTATTTTGCAAGGTTGAGTGCCTTCACTAATTTGAAATTGGTTGAAACAAGTTTGGCATTTGGTTTTTGAATGTTGCCAAACCCACCACAATTCCCTAGCGACAACAACAATTCCCTAGCACAATTCCCTAGTGACAAGTTAAAGGTTTCAATTGGTACACTTTGATGCAAGGATGCCATGACGCAATGAACCAAAAGCGGAAAAATTACACGGGTTTTTCAGGTTCTTAACTTGGGCTGATACATCCACTCATCGCCACTCTCGCCCTCGCCGTTCTCTCTCCCTCACCTCGCCGCTCCTTCTCCACTCGAAAAAACCGCCGCTGCCGCTCTCCTTCTCCATGGCCGGCACCTGGAGGCGCACCGGCGGCGACGCGGCCAACGGCTTCGCGCCGCGCACCCTGCTCAAGGAGCAGACGGAGGCGCTGCGCGGCAACGGCTATCCGGTGCCGCCAGATATGCGTGTTTGCCACGGGTTCGTCATCGGCGTCAACGGCGTGCCGGTGATGAAGCCCCTGACGCGGACGAGCCGCGGCTTCACCGCCACGGTAAACACGCACTACTGGCGTGACCTGACGCCGGAGCAGCGTCAGGACCCGCGTTGGGATCCGCGGAACCCGGCCAACCATGGCCGGTACGAGGCGGCGTTCCAGCGCGCCTACGAGGAGGAATTCAACCGCTGGGACGGCCTCGGCCCGGCGCCGACGGACAAGAACGTCGCCAGGCGCGAGGCGTTCTGGAGTGTGCCCGGGCGCACGCTCCAGTTCGTGATGAACCACATCGCGAACGGCGGCTCGCTCCTGACGGCGGCGCCCGCCGTACCACTGCCACCTCCGGCCAACCAGTGGGCGCCGCGCGCGACGCCGTCCTCGTCGCGGGCGTCGTCCTCGCGCTCGTCCTCATCCCGCTGCCGCGCCTCCTCTCTGCTAACGCCGAAGCCGGAGCAGATGAAGGTGAAGGCGGAGCCGGAGCTCTCGCCGTTCATGGCGGAGCTCATAGCGGCGCAGGAGGGGACGGACGACGACGCCATTGCGGCGGTCGTCGCGGCCGCGTCGATGGACGACGTGCCGCCGCTCGACGGCCCCTCGGCCTGCGCCTGGTCGGCGCGCGATGCCGCCAAGGAGAAGGGCGTGCCCTTCTTCGACCTCACCGTCGACGGCCCAGGACCGAGCCACGTCAAGGAGGAGGACGACGGCGGCGCGTGGACCGGCGGCGCGTGGAGCAGCGGCGGCGCAGGGAGCAGCGGCGGCGTGAAGGAGGAGGTGAAGGAGGAGGAGGAGGAGGAGGACCCCTACTACGCCTTCAGGCGCCGCTACCGTGGCCGCCAGTAGATTTAGGTTTAGTTTTTTTAAATTTCATTCAAATCTGTAAACTTTCCTAAAATTTGAATGAAATTTGTCGAAGTTTAAATTTAATTTTTTTTAGTTTGGGCGCCGCGAGTGGGGATCGACGGCGCCCAAATGGGCAAGGTAGTCCGGACGGCGCCCAAAGGGCCTGTCCGGACGGCCTTTGGGCGCCCATTTGGGCGCCGCGAGTGGAGATGCTCTGAGGGTTTATCTCTCCCATGGCGTTTGGTGCAAGATTAGCTAACGCAAAACGTGGACGCAATGCCGCCTACACTGTCGGTGTACACCAAATACCTACTATATATAAAGGGGCGACATGGCCACGGCCTCTCAGTGATTCTGTTACAGTAGTGAAAGGACACGGATGTCGCCTAAAGGGGGGGGGGGTGAATAGGCGATTAAAATTCTTTGCGGTTTAGGCTTGAATAAATGCGGAATAAAACTAGCGCTTAATTTATCAAGCACGAAACCTAAACAAGCTAGGTTAACCTATGTGCACCAACAACTTATGCTAAACAGGATAAGCAAATATATGATAGCAAGATATATTACTTCAAGCTCGATGGCTATCACAAAGTAAATAGCATAAGTAAGAAGCTCGGGTATAGAAATACTGAGGAACTTGGAGACGAGGATTTATCCCGAAGTTCACTTCCCATGGAAGCTACGTCTCCGTTGGAGCGGTGCGGAGTCACAAAGTGATCCCCGAATAGCCGTCAAATGGCACACCGTAATCTCCTTCGTGCCTCTACCAATGTAGAGTGCCACGAGCCACTATGGGACACTTGAGGGTGGTCACCGAACCCGTACAAGGATGAGGCACACTCCACAACTTAATTGGAGGCTCTCACCGGAATCCCGCGGCTCCCAAAGCCACAAGACCCACAAGGTTGGGGCGCGACTCCACAACTTAATTGGAGGCTCCCAACTATCCCGCGAGCCACCAAAACTCCGAGATCAACAAGGACCGTCTAGGGCACTCCAAGTACCCAAGAGGACAAGCTCTAGGGCACCCCAAGTACCCAAGAGTAACAAGCTTCTCAACTTCGATTTCCACGTATCACCGTGGAGAACTCAAACCGATGCAACCGATGCAATGGGAAAGAACACAAGAAGTGCTCAAAATCCTTCACTCTCAAATCCCACCAAAGCAACTAATGCTATTGGGGGGAGAAGAGAGGAAGAACAAAGAGGAACACCAAAATCCTCCAAGATCTAGATCAAAAGGCTTCCCCTCACTTAGAGGAGAGATTGATTGGTGGAATAATAGATCTAAATCTCCTCTCTCTTTTCCCTTTAATTGGAGGCAAGAATCATGGAGGGATAGAGAGAAAGCAAGCTCCAAAAGGTCAACAATGGTGGGGGATTTTCGAGCTCAAGAGTTGGGTCTTCTTGGAGAAGAAGACCCCCTTATATAGGTGGGTCAAAATCTGCCCGTTGGCCAGAAAAACGCGTACGGCCGGTAGTACCGGGCTAAAAACCCCGGTACTACCAGCCCACACAAAACATACAAGGCCCGGTAGTACCGGAGGTTATTTCCGGTACTACCGACCATGTAAACTGCAGAAAAACACCGACACGAAAACGAGCATAACTTGAGTATCCGAACTCCGTTTTCGATGTTCTTGGGCTCGTTGGAATCACCACAACGAGCACGACAAGTTGATGCAGGAAAACATCATAGTCCAACAAGGGAGTATAAAACCAAATGTAGAAAGGTGAAACCTCTCTATAGAAGATGAACCGGGAGAAACTCCAAAACCGAAAACGCAACAAGTTTTTCATACGAAATCCGTTTTCGGTGAACTTGAGCTTGTTATGAAGGTCACAACAAGCTCCAAAACCTCATAAAGAGATAAGACAAATAAGAACCAAGAAAGATGATGATGCTAAGTATGCACATGTTTGATCTCTCTCCAACTGATACGCTAAAGCTCAATCGAGAGCCCCTCTTGATAGTACGGTGTCCATCCAATAACCCGGTCTCCCGACTAACAACATGAGACCGGTAAAATAGAAATCCTATCAAGATCATACCTTTGCCTTGCGCATTCCACTTGACCAGATGATGACGATCTTGATCTTCTCAAGTGGACCACCTTTCTTGATTGCGCTTCGCTTGGTGAAGATCCACATATTTCTCCCCATACTCCACTATGGGAGAGCCTCTCATCGGCACATCTTCACTTGACCATTATCTCCAAATGGATGGCAAGCTTCAAACGTATAATATCTTCGAGATACTTCTCTTGAACTTGCACAACTCAATCTTGATGACGATCACCACTTGACGTCATCCTTCATGGGCTATATGAAATCTTCATTTGATGCAAGCCCATGGAAAGATACCTAACCACACATAGAAATGCTACACACATATCATGGGTTAGTTCACAAAGCTATATGTACAATTGCTTACCATACCAAGAGATACATGATCCCACTTGGTACATCTTGTAGCTTTGTGTGTCGATCAATATCTTGATCAACCTTGTATCTTTTCTTCTCTTTTCAATAGATGATGACTTGAAGATAACCATGAATGATCACCTAATCCTTTTCTTCAAGACATACTTGCAATATGCTCAACTCGCATATGACCAATCATCGGATAACTACTCGAATAACAACTTGGTCATCACATACTCTTCTTCTTGATCATATCAAATATATCCATACAACTCGATGATCTTGATGCCAAATACTCCATTATATCAATATCTTTATGGCATCAACCTTGAATCCAACATATGGAGTTCAAGCATTTGCCTATGGACAAACACTACAAGAATAACTCAATGCAACCATTAGTCCATAGGGATTGTCATTAATTACCAAAACCACACATGGGGGCGCCATGCCCTTTCAAGTAGCCACAGTAACAGATCCTGGCCGTCCGATTCCAGATCGACGGCCCACAACTGCCTCCACCGGGTGAACAACCGCGCGTCCTACTGTACTTGCACGATTTTTTGGCGCACGGCGTGACCCGGCTCAACCGGCCGCTTCCGGTTTCCCAGTGTCCACACAAAAATTAACGCGCGTCGCAAACGGTCGCCGCTCGCTGCTAGCCGGTAGCCCAGCGCTTCGCACGATTCTTGACGCGCACTTTCCCGGTAACCCCCCGTGAAGAACCAATATGCAATTTTGGGAACCCTAGGGACCTATCTGGAAAAACGTCCACACACCTCCCCCTCCCTCTCTTCTCTCTCCCGCGTCGTCCCGAGCTCGCTGCCGCCGCCAACGCGCCGCCACGCCGTTCTGCTCCTCCCCGTTCAGATTGACACCCACGGCGACCTCCGCCGTCGCTTCCCCTCCATCCTCACCGAGCGCCGCCTGCCGGGACGCCGCGTCTTCGCCGGAATCGTCCACGCCGCGCTTGGCGTCCGTGGCCGCGTCCACACGCCGCCGGCGACCTAGAAGCGGCGGCGCCACCGCTCCCGGATAGCCCGCGTCGAGGCGCGTCCAGCGCGCCCAGCTGCGCGACCCAGCTCGCGCTGGTTCGACGCCGGTGTAGTCGCCGCCGCCGCGGCAGATCCGGCCACTGCTGACGTCATCACGACGTCACAGTGGGCCCGGTCTGTCATTTTTTTCTTTTCTGATTTTTTAAAAAAGAAATTACTAAATTGCTGACAGGTGGGCCCAACTTATTTAAACAATTTTTAAAAACTACTAAATGTTGCAAAATCAATAACTTATAACTTTAAATATATGCAACAGGAAAATGTAGAAAAAAATATCAGACTTATTTAAACAATTTCAAAAAACTGCTAAATGCTACAAAATCAATAACTTTAAATATATCTAACGAAAAAATATCAAAAATATATCAAAATCATCACAAAAAAAAAGCTGACTATTTATAACATATGATCAAAATTCAAATTCGAATATTTTAAAAATTTAAATGTCCTTCAAATCTGAATATTTTAAATTTTTGAATTCCTTTCAAATCTAAGCATTTAATAAACGTCAACAAAATCCAAATATGAATAACTTCCTAATTTTAATTTTTTTTGAAATTTGGACAACTCATAAATGTAATGTTTTTTTGAATTTCAACAGATTTAAATCCGAACAACTTTCGAATGTGGACATTTCCAAATTTGAATTCTTTACACCGCGGTATTTACAAATATGACAAAAGAAAGCAGCATGACTACAAAAATAAACACTAACTATTTATGTCATACAATCAAAATTCAATATTTCAAAATTTTAAATGCCTTTCAAATCTGATCATTTACTAAACATAAAAAAATCAAATACAAATAACTTCCCAATTTTAACAATTTTTGAAATTTGAACAACTTACAAGTGTAAATTTTTCTTTTTGAATTTCAACTGATTTAAATCTAAACAACTTCTGAATGCGAACATTTACAAATTTAAATTTTTACACCGCGATATTTCTTCTTTTGATGACTGCCGCGCCAAGTTGCCTAGTAGACATAAAACTTTTTGATTACTGTGAAAAATGTAGCGCCAGAGCATCTCCACGACACCCGATAGGTCTCCTAATCGATTCAGTAGGGTTTAGACACGAAGATCGGTCTAAGGGACGCCCACATCGGTCATTCCTCTCCTTCGACACCGCATATGCCCTCCCGCGCGTCCACCAATCTCGTCCTAAGCTGCCGCCGGACGTGACCGAAATAACAAAGGAGGAGCACCATGTGTGGAAGGTGCCCGAAAGGCACATGAGACAGTCGGCTGCCCAAGGCCGTCGCAAACGCGAGAAGGAAAGGAAGATCCTCGGCCTCCACCTCCCGGAGCCCGCGGGTTGCATCGGCGCTGAATTGGTGGTTGAATTAAGTCATGGGAGCACCACTATCGGCTGTTCAAATAGCTCCTCGATGTCTTCCCCGAAATATTTTTGCGAGGCCCAAGATTAGCAACTCAAAACATGGACGCAAAGGCGTTTTACACACTGTCGGTGGACACCCGATGCACACTGTCTGAAACATGGATGAAAGAATGCACTAGAAGATTTAGGTGACTATCACAAAGCTATTTTGGAAGTTTTGGAGAGATTTGAGAAAAAAAATGACACAATCGATACAAATTATTTGAAAAATGTTGGAACTCCAAATATATTGACATTGAGAGAGTAAAACTATCTTGGCGTGAATGGTACCAAATTAAAATTCTCTTGCGATCTTATTTTTTGGTTATTCTTCCTAGATGTGTGGGGTAACTTAGATTTGGAAAATTGTGGCATATTGCAAATGCATGTAGTTTAATATTTTCACAATATTCTCATATATAGTAGGTACAATAATATCAAAGATATTCTAGAAGTGACAAATAACTCTGGCCAATAATTTGCATGATATTACAACGATAAGTAGGTACGGCGCGCACATCAACAAGTTAACCTTTTTTCAAAAGAATTCGGTCTACTAAGGACTATCGTTGTTTCACCGGGCGGGCGGACAGATGCATGGCGAGATTGTGATTAACAGAGACACGAATATCCGGCCGTCTGTTCCCTTTCATGAAGTTGACATGTTGGGCAAGCTTGAATTAACCAGGGACTTTTACAGATTGTGATTGCAAGGGACTTCTGTAAGTCCTTTTCGAAGGAAAAAAGAACTTATGTAGTAATGTGTAGCTGAAATGCCTACTACGTTGTTCTCTTGATTCGTGTTATGAGCAGCTGATTAATCAATTAATTAATCAGATAAGTGCAAGAGCGACCGAGACGTGTGAGGGAGTGGGAGAGCGATGCTTGGATGACTTTTTCGCAAAGGGTTGTGAGTGTGAGAGAATCCAACGCTTGGATTCTTTCTTGGTAAAGCTTTGCCGTCGTGTGTGTCGGTGATGCATAGGCTATTTGTCAGAAATAATCAAGCGCGGCGGGAAAATGACCTAGCAACAGACCCCGCCGGAGAACGGTTCGGGCTTCCGAGCGACGCGTCGCCTACTCTTGCCGGAAGAAGAAGAAGAAAGAATGGGCGAGTGAGAGCATGACGTGCTAACTTCTTCGGCGGCTAGCTGCTTCTGAGTTTTTGTTTTGTTTCATATAAATTTCATCGCTGTTTCTAGAGAAAGCATTTGGATTTTGGCCGTGTTAGGAACTTTTTTTATGGAACTTTGATGTTCTTATTTTGAACAAAAAGTACAGTAGAATAATACTACGAGAAGGTACGAAAGCCCTGGAGACACATATAGTACGCCGATCTGCGAGTTCGCTGGCGGGTGTAAATGCCGTCGACGCATCACGCAATTCACGCGTGGTTGTCTACACTGACCAGTGTTCGTAGCGGGTCCATGTCACCGGATTATTGTGGACCATCTAGCCCTGTTGCCGTTGACATGTCGACCACAATCTTGTTTGGTTCGTGCATGGGGGAGCATCACGTCACGGGAACCTGTACTACACATTTGAAAACTTCGTAAGCCGAAGATCGATCTGCATACGCCATGTGTATACCTGGTCAATACGGTTCGGTAAATACATAATTTGTTCTAAATACGGTTATTTGACACAGAATGAAACTGCAATTACCAACACAGAATTCTCAAATTATGTCATTTCAGATGGAGAACAATTTCAATTTTACATTTGACTAGTATACTACCTCTTCAGCCCACCAAAACGTTTTATATTTGTGGGCAGAGGTAGTATCATACAAAGTTGGCAATGATGACAACTGTACTGATCAATCCCAGTCCTATTCAACATAAATATATGCCAGGAGGATAATCTTATTGAGGTTGAGGCACTTCATGAAAGTAGTATGGTACAATCGGAGCTGACATTCGGTCGACATTATTCATCAAGAATACCCGCTCCAGGAAGCGATCGAAAGCCGATTTCTTGCATTCGAACTCCCTGTATGATCATGGTTGCTTTACTCATAATGCGGGACGAACATCTATTTCGAGGAGGAAGCGATCGAACCAATCGCTTGCTTGCTTCACCATGTTGCTGTCATTCTGTGGCCAACTCCTGGCTCTGCGATGAACTGAACAGTACAAGTAAAATGCTGTTAGGAACTCAAAGCCACCCTTTGTTTTCTAGAAAATACTATCCTATTCTATTCGAGATCAACACAATCAAGTATTTGTCGCAAAGAAGAGGGGCAGATTAGCCGAATAAAGTTAAAAAGAAAAAGGGAAAGTTGCAATGCAATCTATGCTGGAGAAAAGGCATCAAACGTAAGATACCTCATCGGGCATAATGACTACTTTAGATTAGTAAAGAATTGATTATTCAATCTTCCCTTCTGGTATGTGGCGCCCAAGCACCGTAGCTCCACATGGCTCAGCATTTAGAACATGGAAAAGGTGGTCCTCGAAACGAAAACACATACAGAAAGTCCAGGTCTGGAGCAGGGCAGGGTTTCCAAAACAGCCAGTGGACCAGGCATACTAGCTGGCGGTCAGTAGGATTTCTCCATCGCTTACCAGCAGTAATCGCTGAGTCGTGCATTATTTCAGAGAATATGCTGGCCGGCTGAAATACAAAACGGAGGAAGGGTCCAGAAAGGCTTGGCTGAACAAGCACCGACATTTCTCCACGTATCGCAGCAAATCAATAATTTGCATAAGTACGATCTTTCCTAAGTTTTTTAAAGTTTATCATATTCCTTGATAAGGTTTGTTTCAGAGCAGATTAAATTTCTTGCAGGTCTTATACACAAGCAAACAAAAATCGTTTGCAAGTCTTCCTCTAGTCTACAACTGTACTAAGAAAACTGTACTTCAGGATTTTATTTGTGTCGCTGTTGCATACAAAATCTTTTTTTTAACAAGAGCATACAAATTCTGTCCACTAAGACTTTACATGTAATGAACAATAAACACATCATATCAGTTTATGACAAACAACAAAGACAATCAGAAATCACAGTCCTAATGTTTAATCCATATAAAGGCTGGAGAAAACTGGGTATTTATCTTTAAATCAGAAGAACAAATAATATTTTATCAATGAGAAGAGACTTTAAATGCCAATTTCACAAAATTGCAAGCATATTGCTGTATAGCAGATTCCTATTACCAACGATAATTTTCTTATCAGGTTTAGCCCTTTAAAATGACAAACCAATATAAGCTTGAGATATATGAAATCAAGCTCGTTGCTATTTTTCAAGCAAATCCCGTTGTCGTAGGTTTCAGTTAGTGAGCGATAAATGTGTGACCTCGAGAGAACAGCGAAAAGACTTTAGTTTGCATTGTTACCTTGAACTTCTCTGTAGAACCAGCTTCTTCATAAGCATTAGCAGATCTGGAGACAGCTTCTTGTAAACCAGGGATTGGGCAGCGAGGGTCTTCAGCACCTGCATTGTAAATGAAGCTTCAGCAGAAGGTAACAGGCTCTACTAACATTACATTTTTATAATAAAGGCTAATAATAATCCAGCCTCAACCACAAACTGAAACACATAATGCAGATTCAAGGTCCCAATCTTTACACAAACAAGTGCTCGTTGAACACATAAAGTGAGAGATTTTTGTTAGATGTGGGATTATGCAACAAGTAATGGAAAAAACAGAAGCACTCAATAAGATATATGATTGGTTTTACCATTTAGGAGGAGCAGCGGACGTGGTGCTATCAGAGGAACTGAGTACAGAGCATCAAACTGTGAAGCCATACCAGGTGCTATCTTGTCCCAAACCTGGTAAAAACATGTCAATACACGATCATGAAATGTTTATAACAGAATCATCAGAAATAAAGGTCAAATGAATCAGATAGTCACCTTTTCCACAATCTCAGCATCTATTTCGCTCTTCCCTAAATCAATTCTTGCTTCTACAAGAACAAAACAAGATGAATACTTACATGCAAATGTTCTAAATTGATGTAATATTATTTCAGTCAAATTCTTTATTACGCAGCACAAGCCCAAACTTAAAATAGGATGCAAGAGAATTGCTTTAAGATGCATGCTATCTCACCTTCAAATAAAGGCTTAATGCTATTAACTCTAGCTTGCCACATGTTATTATCGATTGCCCATCGAAATCCCTGTAGTCACCACAAAGAGAATTGCTTTATATGGAACAAATCAGAAACCTATGTGCATCGATATCAATGATTTCCTGCTATGCGTACCTGAACACCAATTATTGGAACAACAACACTGTACCGTGTATCCACAAAAGCAGCATACCATGCATGCATCCCTGTATTCAGCTCCAAATAAAAAGGTGTATGTTCTAACAGAAAAGTGAAATCTATGAAATAATTAAATATCATAATACAACCATGATCCATGGTACCTCCGAGTGATTCACCAGTGATCCCGATCCTGGAGGCATCAACATCCTCCCTTGCACTGAGATAGTCTCCAAGCTTTATCAAATCCCATACCTGCACATGTCCCTCACTGAGTATGGTAAAAACCAAAAGGCCTAACAAATTTTGAAGTATGATATCGCAGATAGGAGACAATCATAAGGAGAGAACCAGACCAAAAGAACAAATTCAGAATTCAACAGAGTGTTGATCCAGCTAGTGTAGTTATGGTGCCAGTACAGTTATATTAACACCAACACCAGTGGCTTATCCATGAGCTTAGTTCAAGAGGAGACCACCAGGCTTGCACTGGTCCAGCCCAACTAAAGGCACACGCTACATATATTATTTGATATTGTGTTTTGGGTACAGAACCATCCATTTATTTGGAAAAGGAGTATTTGATGGACAAATTGAGAAATACAGCTTAAGAAGGATCAAAAGATTAAATGCAACAAGTGGAAATAGCATACGGTACCGTGTCAAAAATAAAAGGCATCGTATCCCCATTCTTCCAAGATAATTTCAGTGCCTGTGTTTAAACCATGAAAGTAGGGATGATCAGGTCAAATGAAATTCATGGATACTATAACTGTTAAGCATTGCATGAAAACAGTAGCAGATAAAAAGGAAGTAGATTACGTCTATGTAAGTAGTCTTGTTGCTGGCCCTTTCACCATGATAACGAGAATCAATGGCAACAGAAATATAACCCCTGGAGGCATATGCCTGCAAATGTGTAAGCAAGTTCAAAAACAACATCTTGTGCTAGACATTGATGTGCACTGCATAGGTGCGAGCCGGCATGGTGCAGACTTCAGATGCGATGTTATTTTACCTCAAGCAGTGGGCGCAACCATTCCTTGCATTTGTAAGAGCTGTGCAGTAGCACAATAACTGGCTTTCTTTTAGGAGCAGTGTCATTAAGTCTCAGCAGAAGTACAGGCACACGTCCCTGTTTACCTGACTGTTGGGGAAACAAGTAAGAACAAATTCTCCTGTTTATGAAATGAGAGGCAAAATAAAATCAAGCAAATTTGCCTTGACTCTAGGCTTATATAATGTAGGTGCAGTGCATGTGACCCTGGATCTCTGAACCAAAACTAATGCCAACTATCAAGCTGTCCACAGATGGGTCCTTCAGACAGAGACTCGGAGTGGGAACATGGAGACGACTTGGCAAGTGAAACCAATGTCTTTCATGGACATCGTCCCATCAAAGTTGATATGATAGCTATTATGTTATATCAATCTGCCTATGAAAGCACAATGGCAATAATTTGAGGCGATCTCAGCCCGTCCAGTGACTTAAGAAGACACATCTAGGCAAAATGCACACTACTTAGTTGCTCCTCGACTACCTTTTGGGCTGCTCAAATGTAAATGGCTCTCATTGGTCTCCAGTTCAATTGCATAGATATAAGCAAGTGCAGTGTGATACTCAGAATCGAGCAAATGGGCAGCGTGATACTCAGAACTCAGAAGCAAGCAATGTGCAGTGTGCTAGTAACACTCGATTGATCATAAGCAGAGTAGTACGGCCCAGTAATCAGTTAGTACCTCAGTGATCAGGTAGAAATTCTCCTCGATCAGCTTCTCCTCGAAGTTCTCCACCTCCTTCCTCGGGCACGACTCCATGGCCTGGGAAAATTCACAGACACAGTTGAGTTAACACGACCAACGGCAATCGCCCCGGTCTCGAACGTGGAATGTGTTAGCTCCGATCGAGGATCCTGACCTCGCTGGGCTCCAGAGGCCGCCCTTCGCCCTGGTACAGTGGCTCCTTCACCGGGCTCCCTTGCTCCACGGACAGAGGCACTGGCGCGATGAGCAGATTCAGGGCAAGCTCACGGGCACGTCGAGAGACAGGAAGAAGGAAGGAGATGGGGCCAGCTGACCTTGGAGGTCGCGGCGGCGGCTGAGCAGGACCTCGAGGTACTCCGACCTGAGGTCTCCGGCGGAAGCGGCCATTGGGGCTCCGGTGGCGTCGGCGCGGAAGCCGCTGGAACTGGGCGTGGACTTGGAACTGGAGGAGTGGCAGGCAAGGACCACCCCCATGAGTGGCTGCTTCTTCATCAAGTGGCCGCCTCCACGCGCCCGCTGCCTCCTCGGCACGTGCGCCGCGTTACCGGCGTCCGCGGTGGCGCACGCGAGGCGCGGGGCCCACATGGCAGCCGCGGCGAGAGCCAGCGCAATGGCCCGCCTCAGCATCAACGCTCCTCTGCGCGGCGGCGGGAAGACGCGCGAGAGGCGCCAACGTGGGTGCGCCGGCGAGCGGCGTCGTCCGCCGCACATCGCGGATCAAGCGGGGCGGCTGCTCTCTCCAGCGGGATCGAAACTCTCCGTTGCTATCGAAAATCCCGTTTTATCTGTTTTTTTTTGAACTTCCCTCTACATAAAAAAACATATCTATAAGTTCAAAATTTGAAAACAAATCCTGCTTATTTTCAATGATACGTACCACAATCGTGCAAAATCTTGATTTGAAATATTTATATTCTAAGTTACACAAAAATATCACACAAATGATGTATATTTGGAGATTTGAAAGTGTGTACATTTTGAATCCACACATTTGTCATTTTTGTGTAGATCCGAATAGAAAGTATTTCACATCTACTTTTCACGTTTGTGAGATATATCATTGACAACATGCAAGATTTTTCAGATTTTTTTGAAACTTATAAATATGTTTTTTTAATAGAGGGAGCACTGGAGTCCGGAGAAAGAAATTTCTACACCACTATTCCACTGTAAATGCAGGCCACTCCGAAGTTCCAACCGTCCACATCAAACATTTTTTAAAATTTGATATGTGAGCATCGACATAGAAAGATAAGTTGTTTCTTCGGCCAATGAAACCTTCTGTTGTCAACTAGTTCATGACTCCTTTTTGGAAGCATTTAGGTGGGGGATTGGACTATTATTTACACCGCATCGACGATCTGGAGGGGTTCTGATTGGATTAGTAACGCAACATTGACCGTCCAAAAGTGGCGATGGTGGATTATTTGCGTCAAGTTTCATCTTCTATCAAAGCAAGATGGCTTTTAATTACAAAAACTGCGTAATTATGAATGGCATCCGGTGGAAAAGCGTTTAGAAAGAAAGGTCTGATGTTGAAAGGGCAAGTTGTTAGGCGGCGGGAGGCTGGGGGATCCCCGGATCTGCGTTCCGGTTGTAGATAGAAGGTGTGCGGGCGGCGCGGCCGTGGCGGGGAGGTCGGCGCCGTCGCGCTTTTGGTGGCCTGCGGCTTCCCCACTTCGGCTTCGTCTCCGGCGAGGCTGCTGGGCTGCAGGTGAGTCATCCCCCTGCTGCTGTTCTTCCCGGCGGCGGCAGCAGTGTGGTGGCGAGTGTTTACAAGGCGGGAAGAGGGGGTTCAAGACGGAGGCGGTGCTGGGTTGTGGCGTGAAGGTGGGAGATCTGTGGTGCTCGCCACAGATCTGGAGCAGGTGGAGCTCGGGGGCTGCCCCCGGCCGATGTTCGTTCAGAGTTTGCAGGTCCTGCTCTTCGGAGCTGGCGGGTGATGCGGTTCGTCGACGCCTTTGGGCCAGAAGTTCTTGTGCTCCTCGGGTGGTCGTTCCAGGCGGCTGGTTTCTTCGACGGCTCCGGCGGTGGAAGGCTGGTGCGGCTGGCGATCCTGAGGTTGAAGATGGAGGAAGCCACTGCTGCCGTTCTTTGTTTTCTCTCTTTACGTGTACTTGGTTGTGCTTTGTACTTTTATCCGTATGAATACAAGTATCTACGTAGCAAAAAAAAAAAGTTGTTATCAACTTATCATATGGTGATAGAATTGTTCTTATCAACACTAGTAGAAAAAACCTTATAGGTGAGATGCTATCAGTGGCGCACCAGGTTTACGGTGCGCCACTGATAGTCTCTCACCTCGGTTTTGGGATTTGCCAAAAAATACCAGTGGCGCACAAGATATTGGTGCGCCACAGGTATATATTTACCAGTGGCCCACCGTAAACATGGTACGCCACTGGTAAGTTCCATCAAAATTTGGAAATTTTCAGGGTGGAGGAGAGAGACTACTAGTGGCGCACCGTAAAGTGGTGCGCCACAGGTAAAAATAGAGGAGAGAGACTACCAGTGACGCACCGGGTTGTGGTGCGCCACAGGTAATGTTTTATCTGTGGCGCACAGTGTGTGGTGCGTCACTGGTAAGTTCTGGACGATATTTTCGAACTGTGGGAGAGAGATTACCTATGGCACACCACAGATAGAAAATTACCTGTGGCTCAGGAATATTAGTGCGCCACATATATTTTGCTTTGGATCGATATGCATGCCCACCTACCACGCATTCCATGCCTCTCTCCCTTATCCTCTCTTTTTTTTCATCCCCGGCCACCTACCACGTCGCACGCAAAAAAAAAGACACCAAAATCCATCGATTCATCCCTAACCACACGCACGCACGACCTCTCTCCTCTCTCGAGCTCGATCCCATCCCCAACCCACCATGGCGGCGCCGGCGCCAACCCCGACCACCACCACCGCCCCTCCTCCTCCCGGCCACCACCCCGAAGGCTGCAGCTCCGTCCCGCCCCATGGCGCCTCCCGTACCAGCGCCCGGCGCCGCGTGCGCACGCATCACCGGAGATGGCGACCCCGATCGAAGCGGCTCCCATACACCGCCGCGGGCGCTGGTGGCGGAGCGAGGCGCGGCTCCGGCACGGAGGCCGCGAGATCCTTCCCCGCGTCGGCCTCGTCCGCGAGCGCCCCGCCGCCTCTCCTTTCTCATATCCCGCACCCACACCTGCACCTGCTCGATCCCCTTCCTCCAGCGCCTCGCCGTCGCCATGGATCTCAAGCGCCGACGACGAACCAGCCCAGACTGGCTCCTCCTCCTGCTGCTCACATACGACGGCCAAGGCCAAGGCCCAAAATTGGTGGGAAGAGGAAAAACTGGTGGTTGCCTGCTGCCCTGCCGACGTCCACCACCGCCATGGCCAAGCACCAGCAGCCTCCTCCTCCTCGGTCAGTTTTTCCTCCTACCCCTCCCTCTTCCGTGCGTCGCCGGTCACCTACACACCCACTCTCTCTCAGACCTCACATCCCTCCTCTTCTCTTCTTGCTGCCACAGGTCGCGACGAGCCACAAATCCACGCTCATGGCCTCATGGGTAAGTCATGCAGATTTCTGTAGTTGCTAAAAACTGTAGAAAATATTCCGATTATTTATGGCCTCATGGTGTTCATTTACCATGACCATGTGCGTGTGGATAATTTGTTGCTCTTCCTTAGGTGAAACTAATTTCCTTAGGAGTATATGTTCTGTGCCTTTTCATCTTTTGTTATGTGATGATTAATTCACTATATTTAAGAATGGGGAGATGCATGTTTTTCAGAATATGAGGAAATCATATTGGCTCATTCACAAGCCACAATTATGAATGTATGTGTAGAAACTATTCTATATGAGTAAATCACACACTCAAGTTAGTTTCGGGATATACTAGAATTTAATTTAAGTTATAAAGCTACACTAATTTTATAAGATTCTACAATCCAATTCGAAATATGAACTACTTGGATTTTAATGCATACAAATATAAAGTTAATAGGCTGTAAGTTGAATCAAAACCATGCCCTTACATATAAAGCTTCTTTTTGGAACTATTTCGGTCAAAACGCTTACAGGATATCATATATCCAAATGGCAATGGGCTATTTCGGTCAACACGAAAATAAACTAGCCCTAGGAACAATACATGCCTTTTAGTTTTGTTAACTTAAAATAACTTAAATTTTTGTATCATACTTTAACCATCTGTTTTCGGAAGATAGGGACATATGTAACACTAATGCAAATATATTTGACATGATTTTCTACTTCTTTCAAAGTACAAGGGTAATAATGATGTAGCAAAGTTTATGCCTGTAGGTGTTCAGTGATAGATGAGATTGTCGAAATATATGTGGTGCTTTAGTTCATACTGTCCGGAATGGCACTGTTTTCTTACCATCTGTACACATGTTCCATTTTCTGTGATCAATTCTGAGTTTCTTTTGCATGGCGGCGACAACATCAACAAGGGGCTGCGGGAGTGAGGACATCGACACGGGGCTGCGGAAGCGACGACATCGACACGGGGCTTGCGACATGGGACTGCGGCGGCGACGACGACATGGACACGGGGCAATGGCGGCGACGATGACGAGGACGACATTGACACGTTGCAGCGACGTTGCCGCTACTTCTGTATATTTGTGTTTCTAAAACAATGTGGTGTGTTGTAATTAATAATGTAGGATACCACTCTTTAAAATGCTATTTGTGTTTCTGAACTTCGCAACAAATAATTGTTTTGATAATTTTTTTTGAATCCCGAAAATGATACTAGTGGCGCACCAAATAGAAAGGGCGCCACTAGTAGTTAGGTAGGAATATTAAAAAATATTCTACTAGTGGCGCGCAAAATAGGGTGTGCGCCACTGGTATTCAACTTACCAGTGGCACAGTTTGTATCGTACGCCACTGATAACTGAGATAGGTGCCCCCCAAAGGTTACCTGTGGTGCACTAAAGTCGACTACCAGTGGCGCATGGGCCGGTGCGCCACTGATAGTGGGTTTACTGCTGGTGCGCCACAGATAACACTTATCAGTGGCGCAGATTTAGTGGCGCACCACCTTGCGCCACTGATAGCCAATTTTGGTGCGCCACTGATAGGCTTTTTTCTACTAGTGCAATTATGTTTAGACAAGTTTACACGTTTATGTTGTCCTTCCTTAAAATACCTAAAGGGGTACAGGAGCGTCTTACAGACCACAATTTTATGGCAAAGGATGACAACAAACGTAAATTAGGTTAGCAAAGTGGAATATTGTTTGTCAATTCTATTAAACGAATGGTTTTCAAACTTCTTAATTAAGAAGGAGTTCAGCAATAATTAGTACATATCGTACCTTCGTCACAAGACACTTGCTCAAGTGCAAGAAAAACCAATTGATTCTCCTTTTTGGAAGGGCCTTATGCGTGTGAGAGGTGTGTTCTTTAATAGAGGTTATTTCAAGGTTGGAAATGGTAGTATGGTACTATATTATAGGAAGATGTTTGGTTAGATAACTCGCCTCTTTCTCGATAATATCCATCATTAAATAATATTGTGCACATAAGAATGTTTTGGTGGCCTAATGTCCCTCAAAGTTGGAAATGGTAGTGGTACTATATTCTAGGAAGATGAACGGTTGGATTTGTGAGATTAAGAACTAAGAGAGATAAAAAAGAGAGTTTTTCAAGCTTGTGTGCCGTGATAATTTTCTCATGTTGGTCGATGCTAGGGCGAAAACCGAACAAATTGCATGCACCGCTCGACCAGCTCTGCAGCTCACTAGAAAGCCCATGCCGGGAGGAGGACCATGTGCATGCAATATACTTTTGACATTGTATATGATATTTTTCTCAAAAATGCAAGGCATCCGCGCAATTTACAAAAACATTTTTTGAGGGAAAGCGCGCAATTTACAATCAGTCCTGCAAAGCTTTGTTAGGAACCAACCTGTTGAAACCCCCTCCATGCATGCGCTGGGAGCTGGATTCGGACATGAGTTCGTCGTCCTCAGAAGTTCTGCTCCGCCTATCAGGTCGCTATCCTATGAGATGGATCTGGATGGGATCTGCTCCGGCTTGTTGTCACAGATTGGTGGCATGGCACCAGACACATCTCAAATCATGGGTTGCGCCCTCCATGCTGCATCCTTAGAAAAAAGGGACTAAAAAAGAACTAAGCTCTGGATCTCACCTTCTGAGCAAGTTTTTTTTTTTGAACCATAAATATCTCACTTCCAGAGGGGATCGTAAATCGTAATGCGACTTTCTGCATGCAAAGGGTGACTTCACTGTTTAGCTTCGTACACCATGCAAATGGACGTCGTCTACCTCGGCGTAGCTCTCGTGTCCCTGTGCATAGCGCTTCTTTGCAGGCGCAGACGCAGGCGCTCGGCAGCGAACGAGCCTCCGGGTCCGTGGCAGCTTCCGGTGTGATCGGCAGCCTGCACCACCTCGCCGGGCAGCTCCCCCACCAGGCGATGTTATAAACGATAGCAAATAAACGACGAAGAGCGGAACGATCAAACCAAAGGGGACACGAAATTTTAACGTGGAAAACCTCTCCAAACAAAGGAGAGAAAAAAACCACGGGCGCCAGCCAGCAATACTTCACTATATCGGGGTGAGGTTACAAACGCCAGGGATTTACACAATGCGACTTATCCCAGCCGGCGGCTTACAAGATGTATATGTAGTGGTAAAACCCTAGGTCAACTGCAGTCCGACCCGGAAACAACTCGTACCGTACCGCGCGCCCCGCACCCCCCTCCGCTCTCCTCGTCACAAGTCGGCCTTTATCAGTATATACGAATTTGGATCACCACAAAATAACAGGCGATGCGTGACCTAGCGCGGCGCCACGGGCCGGTGATGCTCCTCCGGTTCGGCGAGGTGCCCACGCTGGTGGTGTCGTCCCGGGAGGGTGCCCGCGAGGTGATGAAAACCCACAACCTGGCGTTCGCCACGCGGCCCCTCAACGCCACCCTGCGCGTGCTCACCGACGGCGGTCGGGATATTGTCTTCGCGCCGTACGGCGACTACTGGCGCCAGCTTCGGAAGATCGCCGTCTTGGAGCTCTTATCGGCGCGTCGCGTCCTGTCCTTCCGCGCCATGAAGCTCGCGACGGGGTTCAACCCGCCGGACCTATGGCCGTCGTCCCGCCTTGCCGGCTGTCTTGGCGGGGCCGTGTGCCAGGCTAAGGTGTGCCGCGATACCGGGAACGCCATCCTCGACGCCATCATCCGGGAGCGACTCGAGAAGTCGATGATGGAAGGTGGCGGAGGCCAGAATAACGAGCATCACTTGCTCGACGTGCTGCTAAGCATGCAAAAGGAGGGCAGACTTGACATGTGCGCCGTAAAAAACGACCTCTTGGTAAGTATACCAGCTAGTGTCCACTCTCTAATCGCTTTACTGAATTTATCTTACGCTAGTACTCCCTCCGTTTATAAATATAAGATATTTTAGGTTTTGTCCACGTTCACATGTGTCAACATGTATGTAGACATGTTTTAACGTGTATATACACTCCAATATGTGAGCTAGCTAAAACATCTTATATTAAAAAACAGAGGGAGTAGATTGTTAACAGTGAGATAAAGATTCAAGAAATCATGGACATGGCTGGCTTAGTTAAAAGCTCCGGAGAAGAGGGAGGCACTTTGACTTCCGAGCTCACCTTGTTCTGACTGAATGGAAAAACCGAAAACAATAGTAAAACATTTTAATAAAATTGAACAAAATTAGTGATGAACAGATATAGGTTTACTACAAAGGTGCCAAGTTTCGTGGCGAGATGACATTCGTGGTGCTCTGTGAAAAAATCAGTGATCTAAAAGGTATATTTTGAGATCTCATTTGGCCACTGATTTTTTTTTTGCACAAAGCATCACAAATGTAATTTTAGCACAAAACATGGCACGTATGTAAAATAACTTATATATATGTTACCATTATTTTTCAGAATTTATGAAAATGGTTTACTATATTTTCGATTTTTTATACGCGGTTGCTGAACTGCACTTCCATGAACATGGCCTGTCTTAATTAAAAGTTCAGACTCAATTTGCAGTTAGTGAACTGCCTTGTGCTATGAATTTAGTAAAAAAAAACTTACTAAGTTTGACCAAAAATATAAAAAAGTATCAGAATCTACAATATTAATAAAGATAATATAATAATATTTTTATGGTGAATCTATTGATATTGATTTGGTATCGTAAATGTTATATTTTGTCCATAATTTTCGTCAAATTTAGATGTTTTTAACTTCTGACTAAATTTATACGCTTTATTCACTTAGAAAAGGATGGAATAAACGAGATTGTAAGAATCCACCGGAACAAATGTATCCCTAGTCTCACAATTCTCTCTTCACAATCAATGTTTCGTGCATGTAGGACATATTCAGCGCCGGCAACGAGACGACGGCGACAACTCTAGAGTGGGCGATCGCAGAGCTGATGAGGAACCCTAAGGTGATGCAAAAGGCTACGGCCGAGGTCCGGCGAACCTTTGAGGCATGCGGCACCGTAGCGAAGCATGCCCTTGATGAGCTCCCGTACATGCGCCTGGTCATCCGGGAGACATTACGGCTACATATGCCCTCGCCGCTGCTCCTCCCGCGGGAGTGCCAAGAGCCATGCGAGGTGCTCAGGTATGACGTGCCGCAGGGAACACAGGTACTCGTCAACGCCTGGGCGTTGGGCCGTGACGAGCGGTACTGGCCCGACGCACCGGAGGAGTTCCGACCGGAGCGGTTCGAGGGCGACGGCGAGACGGTCGTCGTGGACTTCAACGGCACTGACTTCTCCTTCCTGCCGTTCGGCGCCGGCCGGAGGATGTGTCCCGGGATGGCGTTCGGTCTCGCCAACGCCGAGCTCCCGCTCGCGAGCCTGCTATTTCACTTTGACTGGGAGGGTCCAGGTCCGGACGAGTTCGACATGGCCGAGGTGTTTGGCATCACGGCACGGCGGAAGGCCGACCTCTTACTGCGCCCTGTCCTCCGGGTGCCCGTCCCTGGAGTTTAGCAGGTCAATCGGTTGGACATGGCGAGAGTCCATATTGCACCTTGAATAAATAAATATGATCAAAATAAAACTTTACAACATATATATTGGTAATTAGTATAAAATATTTCCAGAACCGTTGTGATAGCTTTGTAAGGTTGACCTAGTGGTTGTGCATAGATATTAGAAATAGCATAAATAATTTCCAAAACCGACGTGGTTGCTCTATCAAGTTGACCTAGTGCTTGAACGAGATATGCCCAAGAAGTAATAAAAATGTTACTTTTTAATATATGTTTCATAATTAATGTTTATGGTTTCTGAATTTAAATTCAGAGAAAAACCGATATGCACATGAACATAAACAACCTTAGTCTTACCTCTTTGACTAACTAGTTAGTTGCTTGATGGCTCTGTGTTTCCTGGTCATGAGCGAAAGGTTTGCCGAGAACAATGGTAGCACATTATTGGCAGAACAATGTGGCCGGGTAGATCCAACCCGATGATATGCTACGAGATATTTTTCGTCACGGTGTTGTTAGTAATATCACATAAAGGTTAACGTACTTACATGTCCTTAAACCATGAGGGTATTAGGATTATGCATGTTTGAAAAGTTGTTTTGATTCTGTCTAACGTTACACCGTAACATGGTGATCACAACAGCAACTTTTGGGTAACTCGGAGAATGTGTATTGGATTTAATGATTTAAGATTGAAAGTTACTCCTATGACAGAGAGATACAACTCGGTCCCGCTCAGCATGAAGGTATCTATACAGGAACTAGAAAAAGGAAACCAGTCGGTAAGGAGGATCACAAGATATCGCGATCAAGAGTTGCGTCTGAAGACATCGGAACATCCGCATCGCCTTCGTCTGGAGCGGAGCTCCTCGCCCGACACCGATGGCTTACAAGGTCGTGAGAGGGGGCCATTCGAGCCGTCAGGGAAGGAGAGGGTTGCAGCGGGTTGAATCGCCGATGACAACAACGTAGAAAGAGAGAAAGAATTTGGCATCCGAATGACATATGGCGCCACCTATCGAAAAGCTTATCCGGGCGTTGTACCTCTCCGCTGAACTACCTCCAAATTTGGGAGATTCGCTCGGTGGATTCGGACATTTTTTGGTTGGTCCGGACAGATGGAGGGCGTCGATAGAGGCAACTTTTGTGTTTGGAGCCCATTGGTCATTTGGTGGCGGTGGAGATGCTGAGCGGACAGGTGGGCAGTAAGTCAGTTGGGTGACCGAAGCGATTGAGAAGTGAGAACACCGATGTATTCAAGTCCTTTTTGACTTTTGTGCGCCAACATAACTACCTGTACTTTAGATTTGCATAGACCGGGAAAGTGAATTCGAATTTCAAAAACTTGGTGTGCTCGTCCTCGTCGTCACACTGACACCACCCAGCCGCGCGTCATTGAAGGAGACAGATAGATATCGGCGCGGCGGAGGCGAAGCCGGAGAAGAAGATTTTCTTCCGCCAGAAGGCCGTGCTGCACTATACCATCGGCGCCGACCTCCATCCTCGTGGAACCGCCAGCTCCGCATGTTCAGTGTCCAGTCCCCCCGCCCCCTGAGGCGCTGCCGCGAGGGCGAGGCGGTGGAGAGGGGCCGGGATGAGCTCCTCCGCGACAACAAGCGCCAGGCGGTGGGAAGGGGAAGGGAGCCCCGGAAGGTGGGCGCGCGGACGTGCGCCAGGGCCAGGCAGCGCGAGGTGGAGATCTCGGAGAAGGAGATTAAGGAGCTGGAGCGGCTAGACGCGGAAGAGGCCGACTACCGCCGCGTCTGCAAGGAAGGTTTGGATGTTTTCCTGATAAAGAGTTAGCCCTTCCAAAGCAGGGTCATCGATTGAGTGTTAGGGTCCTTAGGAATCTCAGGATTTTAAACTTTATAATTAAATAAAAAGTAATTACTACAATCCAAAATGTACCGAGTGTTGGGGTCCTTTTAGATCAAGAAGCATATCTCCCTACCTCAGAGGAGGAACTAGTAAATTACAAATATATTATGTGAGGATTTGGTGGTTGGGGGGATTCAAACTTTGCATAAATGTGCCATGAAATGGATTGCCTGGTATACATGCCGTGTTTGATTTTAAAGGCCGCACAAGTGGATCAAAAATCCAATCCTACTCTTTATCTAACCTATTTTTTGGTTTGAGAAATGTAATGGGCTGATCCCCCACCAGCTCACCAGGAGGGTATAATGGGTTGGCCCGTCACCAGTTCACTAAACAAGTGGACATGGCTCCTAGAAATCTTTGTTCTTTCTTCAAGCATGATACATCGAGCTCCATTTAGTACTGCCATTGTGATGTGCAATCGCTGTTTCTCACAGCTACGAATGTTTTTGCAGGCAAGGAATTCTTCTACGAGAAAAAATTTCAGGAAGCAGCAGCTCACTATACGGAAGCTATTAAAAGGAATCCAAATGATCCCGCAGTAAGTACGTTGGTACACAGTGAGTATGTTGGTACACAGTAAGTATGTTTTTGGTCGAGAGTTGCCGTGTGTCGACTGGTGACTGTTGTAGAAATTGTAGAATATATTGTTGTTGTATTGATCTGGACCCTGGTGGGGGGTTTGAGTTTATATAGGAGTACAAGGGGTAGGAGACTTGGAGAACAAGATGATCTAACCCTAATCAATCCTAACCGTACATATACTCTAACATCCCCCTCAGTCGTAGCGGGAGTGAAGCGGACGATTGCGACTGAAGAGTCCTGAAGAGTCCTGTGCGTCCGTCGCCTCCTCCACCTTGTCATCATCGCCGTCCCCTTCTGGTTCCTTCTCTTCCCTCCCGCAGTCACAGCGGGAGTGTCATGGACGCAAGGGATGACGCGGATGCTGTCGACTGGAGCTCTTGAGTTGCTGTAGACGTGTGTATGATGTTGATGTCGAGGTAGCCGAGTGTGATATAGCCGTGGTCGAGGTTGTTGCGGTTGGTGTAGCCGATAGAGCCGAAGGCGCAAAAAAAATTGCGCGGTTTTGGGTTTTGAGGCGGCGGCGGCAGGTTTTCTGCGGCTGCGGCGGGTTTTTGGGCGGCGGCGGCGGCAGGTTTTCTGCGGCGGCGGCGCGGTTTTTACCAGGCGGGCGAGGCGATCGTGCGATCGCCCTAGCAGAGCGCCGGCGAAGTTTTTGGGCGGCGGCAGCAGGGTTTCTGCGGCGGCGGCGGGGTTTTGGTTTTTGGCGGCGTGCGGCAGCGACTCGCTTGGGAGCGGCGGCAGGCAGGCGGCGGATTTTTGTGTCATTGTGCGGCGGCGGCAGCGGATCTGCGGCGGCGGCGGGTTTTGGGTTTTGCGGCGTGCGGCTCGACACGCGTGATGTAGACCTTGGCGCTGATTTGTGTTGGCGGTGTAGAACTCGACGAAGATCTTGATGTAGTCGTACAGCTTGACGTATAGTTGCTCATGTCGTGGTTCAGGTCGATGTCGTCCGGGTCGATGAGGTGCAGATCAGTCGGTGAAGCGTAGATCTTGGTGTCGTAGTAGCCGGTAGGAGTTGACGCAGGCGTGGTAGAGGCCGATCGATCTGCTGCATAGGATGTGGCGTACATATGTATATTACCTGGCGATGCATGCAAGTGCATGGCGCTCCTTTCCTAGGTGCATGCCATCAGTTGCATACGTCTGCCCGCATGCAGCTTAGCTTGGTGGAGGAGCTTGGGCGACGATGTGCTACCGATCGTGGGCGCGTGCGAGAGACGTGGCCAGCAGCAGATTGGATCAGCACGTCCGCGTGCGAGATCTCGCGCTTCCGTGATCTCGCCTGCGCCCGTCGTAGCTTCTGGATTTGTCGACGATGCCACGCGATCAGCGGCGTCGTAGATTTCTGGAGCCTGCGCTGCGTCGATGGATCGCCGTCTTTCAGCACCGATTTTGCACCAAATTTCACCGGAGGACGAGGGAATCTTGAAGAATTAGGGTTTTATTTGTGGATAATTCGGATCTAATCTACGGAAGAGGAATTTCGAAAATCTAGACTAATCTATCTATGAACGAATTTGAATCTAAGAACCGATTCGATCTTTGATCGAAACCGGGTGCCGCGCCCCCGGGGAGAGATTGATCTCCCCGGGGGCGGCGCGATGCGGAAGTGTTTAGAACCCTAAGATCGGCGTCGTGAGACTAACCGCTCTGATACCATGTGAAAATTGTAGAATCCCTAATATTGTTGTTCTATTGATCTGGACCCTGGAGGAGGGTTTATATAGGAGTACAAGGGGTAGGAGACTTGGAGAACAAGATGATCTAACCCTAATCAATCCTAACCGTACATATACTCTAACAACTGTAATAGGAGTAGAATTTCCGTTTATGAGATACTGCTGTGCCTTTTAGCAGACTCCCCTTTTACTTTTGCATGCATTGTAAGAAGACTCTGATGGTTTTGTTTTCGAGTGAAATGGAGCCGGGGAGAGCCTCCCTGTTAGTCTAAAAAAAAAAAAATTGTTTCTCCATTGAAGTTACTCCCTCCGTTTTTTAATATAAGATGTTTTATGTTTTTTTTTTGCGGGTGTATGAGAGCTTTATTCAACAAACAAAGTGCCCGAGTCATCAGCCATGATGCCGGTGACAAGGAAACTGGGTACAGAAGACAACCAAGAGTCAGTTACCTGCAGCGGGCACGCATGGCGTGTACACAGGTGTGCTGGCTGATTGGCAGCTTCGAAATACATGCTGAAATATAAAGGAAGTAAATGAAGCAACTAGCTCTCTAATTTCTAAGATAATTGGTGCAACTACCGATCTAGAGTTGCTCCGAGTTTTCCAGAGATTGACAATCTCCAGGCAGTCCGTCTCCAACACGACGTGAGAGAATCCACGAAGCTTGGCAAAGATCACACCTTCCCGAACAGCAAGCGTTTCAGCAATCAGTGGGTCAGAAATACCCACTAAAGGTTTGCTCCAGGCTCCAACAAAGTGTGTCGACGAGCGTACAACGCCGCCCGCCCCTCCGTTGCCCAGGTCTGAATTGATCGCACCGTCAGTGTTGATCTTGAGCCACCCCAAGTCCGGGGGTCGCCACCCATGTCCTGGTAAGATCGCAGCATGTTGTCGTGGAATATCAAGAAGTGTGAGATCCTCTTTAATTCTGCGAACCGAAAATGTTGGATGAAGGCCTTCACGATCATGTGTCAATCTGTTTCTTGAGTGCCATATCGACCACATGACGGAAATGATCTCAGCTCGTCGCTGATCTGAGAACTGTGACTCACATAAAATGTCACGAGCCCAGGTATCAGGATCTAACTGAGGGAGGCGAAAACTGAACCATGCTTGCGCTTCTGTCCAGAATGTTTGCGCATGAGAACAATGTATCAGTGCATGCATGAGGCCCTCGTCCATAGCTAGACAAACATTGCATCTGTTAAGCTCTTTTATGTGTCTTCTCTTCAACGTAGTTTCATAAGGCAGAATTCCACATAGGACTCTCCACCAGAAGACTCGTACTTTCGGTTGGACTTTTAATTTCCACAAGGATTTCCACATCTGTTGTTCGGTCTGTGAAGTACCGGTAATCGTTCCTTCCTCTAGAGCAGCCCGCTCTTTGTGATTCACCAGAGAACGATACGCCGATTTTACAGTGTAGTTTCCTGAGTTTTCAAAAGCCAATGCCAAGAAATCATCACCGCCTCCATTGCGCAAAGGAATATTAAGAATTGCATCCGCATTAGGCCGTATAAAAGTGTTACAAACCAAATCTGTCCGCCATGTCCAGTTAGCCGCATCAATCAGATCGCTAACCTTAAGGAGATCGGTATTATCTGGGCGAAACAATGGTTTCATTGTCAGGGTATTGGGAATCCACTTATCCTCCCAGATATTAATAGTGGTCCCATCTCCGACTCGCTTAATAATCCCCAGATTCAGTGCTGCACGGCCAGCTATAATAGAGCGCCAAATTGGCGAGGCCGAGCTTGGAATAGTAGCATTCATGAAGTCGGTGTCTGGGAAGTATTTAGTCTTCATTACTCTAGAGCATAGAGAAGTGGGATTTGTCATAAACCTCCATCCATGCTTACCAAGTAACGCAATGCTGAAGGGTTCGAGCTGCCGAAAGCCCATCCCTCCCTTAACTTTCGGGGTTGCAAGTTTCTTCCACGATATCCAGTGCATAGATCGCTTATCGAGGGAGGAACTCCACCAGTACTGACCCATGCAAGACGACTGCGCCTTGCAAACCTTTTTTGTTAACTGAAAACAACTCATGCTGTGGGTGGGTATAGCCTGAATTACAGACTTCAGAATTGTTTCCTTGCAGCACATGCTAGAAGCTTCTCAGAATAACCTTGTATCTTGCTCCGGGAGCGCTCTGTAATATGATCAAAAGTTCCACTCGTTATTCTGCCTACAGCAGTTGGCAAGCCAAGGTACCGATCACTAAAAGCCTCCATTGGAATTCCCAATAATTGCTTCATTTCAGCCCTGCAATTCAGAGGTGTATTTGGGCTGAAAAACACCGCACTCTTATCACGATTCACAGCTTGCCCAGAACTATCCGCATAAATCTGCAAAATCTGGTTTAGTCTCTGGACACTGCGACTGTTTGCAGCAATAAATATCAGACTGTCATCCGCAAAAAGGAGGTGATTAACCCAAGGCGATCGTGGAGACACTCTGATACCTCTGTCAACATAGTTACCTCCAAAAAAATTGAGCAGAGATGTGAACCCTTCTCCACACAATAAGAATAGGAATGGAGATATAGGATCACCCTGTCGGAAACCTCGGGAAGGACTGAAATATGAAAGATAGTCACCATTCACCTTAACCGAGAACCTGACAGAGGACACACATTTCATGATGAGTTGCACAAAATCCAAGCTGAAGCCTAACCTTTGCATAATCGCCTCAAGGTAGTGCCACTCAACTCTATCGTACGCCTTCATCATGTCCAGTTTCACAGCACATGAGCAATTTTTACCCTTTTTTCTTCTCCTCAGCGCATGAACACTCTCAAAGGCCACCAGCACATTATCTGTGAGTAAACGCCCTGGGACAAAAGCACTTTGCTCTTCACCAATGATCTCATCCATCACCCCTCTCAACCTGTTGGTTATTGCTTTGGATGCAATTTTATAAACAACCAAACAAAGAGAGATGGGTCGGAACTGTGTTATCTTTTGCGGAGAGTGTACCTTAGGAATTAGAGTGATAGACGTGTCGTTAAGACCCAGAGGTAAATCACCACCGTTCAAGAAATCAAGGACAGCCGGGACTAAATCTCCATGAATGATGTCCCAGTGCCGTTGGAAAAACACCGCTGTAAATCCATCAACACCTGGTGCTTTAGAAGGAGCCATATGGAACAATGCCTCCTTCACTTCATCTGACATATATGGTTTATCAAGATCGTAGTTCATTTCTGTACTCACCCGCCTCGGAACTAGGCTCAGTAATTGATTCATATCATTGTATCCTTGCGACAAGTACAAATTCTGAAAGAACTCCTGGACCTCAAACTTATCTTCCTCTTCGCTTGCACAGACAGTACCATCCGAACGCTGCAGATTCTGAATTCGATTTATGCGTCTGCGATGCTTTGCCTGGGCATGAAAATACGCTGTATTTCGATCACCTTCACGCAACCAAAGAACACGTGATCTCTGGCGCATCCAAATCTCTTCTCTGTGAAGAGCCTCTTTTAGTTTCAGTACCGTCTCTTTCTCCTGCTCGGACGGCCCACAGCCAACAGATTGACGGCGCAGCCGTTCAAGCTTCTGCTGTAATTTCCTTACAGTCTTGGCTAGGGAGCCAAACTCCCGGTCACCCCAAGAACCCAGCTCAGATTGAATTTTGCCGAGCGTATCGACGATACCTGGCAGCCCAGGACCAGCTATGTTTTGCTGCCACTGCGCTCTGACAAAGGCATCATAATCAGGGTGAGTTTGGCAAACATTTTCATATCGGAAAGGCCTTGCTCCCCTACTCCGATGAGTAATCAACTGATCACTAATTTCGACCACGTCAAAGCAATGGTCTGATTCCGCTGCACTGACGTGACGAACTCTCGTATGTTCAAAGCGCTGCAAAAAGTCAAGGTTAGCAAGCGCTCTATCTAGCCTCGCTTTGACATTTGCATCACCCGCCCGACGGTTATCCCAGGTGAAAGGAACACCTGAACAACCCAGATCCTGAAGAGCACAAGCATCTACCGTTTCTCTGAACGCACGCATCTGCCATTCTGGTCTCATCGCCCTACTGAAATGCTCGGATGCATACATGGTCTCATTGAAATCTCCGAGCACTAGCCAAGCATCATGTTGTATACCATACAATGTTCTCAGGAACCTCCAGCTGTGATGACGATTTTCTGCTCGGGGGGCCCCATAAAAACCAGTAAACCTCCACGGAGGGGAGGAAAGATCAGATTTCTGCACCACAGCATCAATATGGTCAGAACTATTATTTTTCACATCAACACTCATACCACTAGACCAAAAAAGTCCAATTCCACCGCTTAAACCTTCACTATCAACCGCAAAGCAACCTGCAAACCCCAACTGAGCTCGTAGGTCCTCTACCCTTTTCGCCCTGATCTTCGTCTCCATGACAAAGAGTAGAGGAGGAGCTTCTCGCTTCACAAAATTGTGAAGCTCTCTAACTGCCCCGGGGTTCCCAAGCCCCTGGCAGTTAATCCCTACACAATTCATTGGGCTGGGTAGGGCTGCTCCACAGCCTCTGCCGAATTGTTTGAGTTGGTAGGTGTAGGTTTATTCTTCTTCAGAGTCCTCTCAAGAGGCCCATCGGGCTCCTTCACAACACTCTCCTCCTGAACATGCACATGACGTGGATCATAGGCAACGAGCTCATTCCCTCCAACGTCAGTTTCAGTTAATTGCGGATAAACCACTTTCTTATAGACCTGCTTCTGAGGAACACCCTTCCTTTTGTTCTGTAAATTATTGCGCTTAACAGGTGGGTTGACCTCTGCATCCATATCAGCAGCTGGGCTCTTCTCATGCATATCTTTCTCCTTAGTGGAATGTGAAAACTGCTCCTTAGTCGAGCCCTCGCTAGATGGCGCCTGCTTCTACCTCTCATCTGCAGCCCGCAGGTTCGTTTTGAAAGGCAGCAACCCATCATCATCTCGTTTACCCGGAGAGGGGCAAACCAGGTCAGAATGACCAAGATGTCCACACAAGAAACAGAAGTTTGGCACATGCTCGTACTGAATATCATACCAATCCTTGCTATTCCTTTTAGCTGAATCAATCAGAATACCTCTCCTTAGAGGTTTGTTCACGTCTAGGGTAATCCTAGCACGTAGGTAGCCTCCCACTGGGTCAATCTGAACCTGCTTAATGTTCTTATCAAGATCACGTGCAATGGTCAGACCCCACTTATCATTCCTCAAGTTGAAGGGCAGATTCAAAATCCTTGCCCAAATTCGGAGCTTATCAAACTTGAGCTCGGACGGCCTCATGCAATCAACAACTTCCTCAAGGATTACAGCGTTCCTGTTGACATGCCATGGTGATCCGTCCCAGACCCGATCCCTATCCTTCTTGCATTCAAAATCAGCAACAAACATATTCTCCCCAATTGAACGGAAGATTAAACCTCTAGGGTTTCCCCAAGCTGGCCTCAAAGCGCCGGAAATCGTCTGGATATGCAATATACTCCGGTTCAGGACCTTACCGGCGAGCGACCACTTCTCTTCCAGCCCATCCTCTAGGTCATTAATCACCAGCGGCGTCGATTCCTCAGCCGTGAGATCAAGTTTTCCCATGGCGTCTTCCATCTGCTTCCTCGCCGTCCGCGGCGAGAGCGCCCCTTGCCTTCCCTTGCTAGAACCGGATGACGAGGCCATACCGATCCCAGAATCAAACGCGCACTCGTCGATGAAGATCGACGTGCGCCGCCTTTCACCTCGAAACCCTAATCGCCTAACAAGAGGCTCCTAGGTTTTCGGAGAACTCTCATATAATGTGTAGATGTTTTAATATTTGTCCACATGCACATGTGCACAAATGTATGTAGACATGTATTAGTATGCATGTTCACTCACTTTAGTATGTATCTAGACAACATGTGCAACACCTAAAATATCTTATATTAAAAAACGGAGGGAGTAGATGAGAGTCTGATTAATAAACATTCGGTCACATAACATATAATGCATGAGCTTTCTTATTTTTCATACGGCTGATTATTGTAATAGTTTACTTTGAATGATATTTTTATGATTGACCATCCAGGTTTATAGTAACAGAGCTAAATGTCACATCTATCGGGGAGCTCTACCTGAAGGTTTTGAAGATGCAGAAAAATGTATTGAGCTAGAGCCTACTTTTCTGATGGGTTATGTGTGTAAAGCTAAGGTTCAAGCCCTGTTGCACAATTATGAAAGTGCGCTTGCAACATACATAGAGGGTTTGAAGTGCGATCCAAATAATCGCCTAGTTAACGAGGGCTTAAATAGGTAGCTTTCCAGGCCTCTCTTTGACTTCTTGACATTATAACATGAACTGACGTTTTTTTTGCCTAGGTGTGTGACATGCATCAAGATGTTGAACGGTGGTGACGTGGGGCCCGAGGATCTAAAAGACATTTTGGTTAGTATACTTAATTTCTTTGAGACAAGTCTTCTGTCATTACTTGTTTCTCCTTAATTCTTCCACATACATGTCTTTCATGCATGGTTCACTGTGACTCTGGTAATCCTTGTGCAGCAGGAAACAAATAAACTGTACCTTGACTGGCAAGGTGCCTACATATGATTAAGCTTAATAAGTGTGCATGAGACATAGCTCAATGAAACATGCTCATTAATAGCTAAACTTCACCCCTTCATAAGTATCTGGTTGAGTTTTATTTCGCCAGTGACTAATTATTTGTGCTCAATGATCCTAACAGAGAGATTGGCATTCAGACATTGATTTGTGTAATGAACTTAAAAAGAGCATGGAAGAAGTTGCAGTATATAAGAAGGAAGCCTCTGATGAGCGCTTAAGGCGGATTGAATCTGAAGAAATGGTAAATTCATATCAGCATTATCATGATAAGCATTTCTATTTGAAAAAGTTATCTTATCCAGACTGGAGGGTCGCACGTTGGCCCTATCGGTTGTGCATGCACTCTAGATTCAATCATTTTTATTACAAACTTAGCAGGCTATTGATGCTAAGTGAAGCCATATTTCAAGTCATCTATCAGAGATAAATATGATTGAAAGGGGTGTGTTTTCTGCAGGCCAGGACATTAGAGGTAAACCAGGTGCAACAACAGAAAGAAAATGAGGAATATGTTTCTAAAATAGAACAAAAGTTGCAACAACTTAAAGAACGGAAATATGAGGTCAATGATGAAATTCAGAAATCCAATCACCATGCTCAACATGAGCTCTTGCAACAACTTCAGAAAACCAATGAGCATACCAAGAATGTTGAACATCAGCTCTTGGAATCCAAAGAGCGTAATAGTCGGCTGCAGTCAGAGCATGACCACTTGCTAAACGAACGAGATTGTGCAGTCAGAGAGGTTGAAAAGTTACGTCAGAGAAGAAGCGAGATTCTTTCAGTTTTGCATACGGCGATGCCCCGCCAGTTTTCATCATCTGAACTGGAGCTCGCAACAGACAATTTCAGTACTTCACTGGAGATCGGAGAAGGTGTGTTTGCCTCTGTGTACCGAGGTGTCCTGCGTAACATGAAAGTTGCAATAAAGGTGCTGAGACCTGATGAATTACAAGGACCCTCGCAGTTTGAACAAGAGGTAGCTGTACTGAACTCAGAAGTTTACTTTGCCTATGTCATGCTGGAAAATAGTACTACCTCCATCCGAAAAATGTGTCACAGTCTAGGTAGAAACTTGTGTGTTCAGCGTTTAGTTCCTCCGACACTTTAAATGGATCGGAGGGAGTAGTGATCTTCCTTTCCAGTTCAAAACTGACAACTCTTTTGTTTGTATTGCGTTGATGTGACTTCTGTAGTTCTGTGTTAACAAAATCCTTTTAATGAAGCAAGACTACTGATACGTAGTTTCTTTTAGATTTCTGTTGCAGGTTGCTATCCATAGTAGAGTGAGACACCCCAACATGGTAACTCTGCTAGGAGCTTGCCCAGTCATATACGCTTGTCTATGAGTTCTTACCAAACGGCAGCCTTGAAGATTTTCTTTTATGCGCGAATAAGAGGCAAGCTCTGACGTGGCAGATTCGTGTCCGTATCATTGCTGAGATATGTTCAGCTCTGATGTTTCTGCACGAGAACGAACCTGATCCAGTTATTCATGGAGATCTCAAGCCTGCAAACATTCTCCTTGATGTTAACCTTGTCAGTAAGCTTAGTGACTGGTATTCCTCATCTGCTAAACCTGTCCAACAGCAATAGCACCAACCATCCTGTGGAGGCCCCTATATACATGGACCCAGAATTTCTTGACACTTGGAAGATGACAACTCGCTCTGATGTTTATTCTTTTGGGATCATAGTCTTGCGCCTTTTAACTGGAAAGCCTCCTTTTGGTATAAAGAAGATTGTGGAGGATGTGATGGAGCAAGGTGACCTGAATTCTATAGTTGATACTTCAGCGGGAAATTGGCCTGATAAGCAAATCAAGGAGTTAGCACGCCTTGCTCTCAGCTGCACTGAGCTAAGCAGGGAGTGCCGACCTGATCTTTAAGGCGAGCTGTGGACATCGGTTGAGACCATGAGGGATGTTGCAACGTCATCTTTGAGTTCGGTGCAGGATGAAAACCCACCGTCATACTTTGTCTGTCCTATATGTCAGGTGAGTAGAAAGGAACTATATATGTGATATTTTCCTATTCAGGAGCACATGAATAGATGTTCAGAGTGAATGAATTTAACGCGTCTTTTGTCTCGCTTTTGTAGACATTGTGAGTCTGATAATAGTAGCTCTCTTATCTTGTAACTAATCTTCAGTCATCAAAATTTCAGGATGTCATGAACGATCCTCAACTCGCAGCAGATGGATTCACTTATGAAGGTGGTTGTATTCGGAACTGGCTCGGTATGGGCAAAAACACATCCCCTATGACCAGCCTACCACTCCAAAACCTCGAGCTCATTCCCAATCTCGCTAGCAAAAAACGCTGCTGCAATAATCTTTCTAGTCTCCATGCTTTTGCCCCAACCAACACAAATATCACCACGGCGTGTCGGTGCCTGCTGCCAAAAGCTTGAACCTGGCAGGTAGAAGAGCAAGTCATTGTCGAAAAAAAGGTAGAAGAACAAGTGTCCACCGGCTGCGTGGTATTAACAAGTACTATGACCTTATGTAGTTAGCATGCAGTGATTTTGTAAAATGATCATCAGATCCGTAGGTGATGCCTATGAAAAGCTTTGCAAAAAAACTTGCTATGCCATGCATGTACTGGAGGTCAATTATCGTCAGCTCCATGCCACTTCATACATTAGGGTTGTCTATTTATAAGTTCATTGATTTTTTTTTGTTGAAATCACTCAGAAATCAAGAACGAATTTGGTTGGAAATCAAGAGAAGAGTTTGGGCACCAATACGATGTGGAGAACTGGAGAACTCTCTAGTCTCTGCTTTCTTCCTCCTTTTCTTTTTACAGTGTTTACATTTTACATATCAACCCCTCTAACATGAGTAAAATATAAATATGGTACACACACTATTCTACACTCCCCCTCAAGATGGGTTGTATATATCATATAAGCCCATCTTGCTACACAAACGGAGGAATACTCTCTCGGATAAGCCTTTTGTAAGAATATCAGCCACTTGGTCGGATGAGCTCACATGAGGCATACAAATAACTCCTCGATCGAGATTCTCCTTAATGAAATGTCGGTCTATTTCAATATGCTTAGTTCTACCATGTTGTATCGGGTTATGCGCAATATCAAGAGCAGACTTATTATCACAGTATAGATGTAATGGCTTTGATTGAAATAGACCCAACTCAGTCAACAAAATTTTCAACCATAGTACCTCACATACCCCATGAGCCATTGCTCGCAGTTCTGCTTCCGCTGTAGATCGTGCTACCACATTCTGCTTTTTGCTGCGCCAAGTAACCAGATTGCCACCAACAAAGGTACAATATCCAGAAGTTGACCTTCTATCATCAACTGAACCCGCCCAATCTGCATCAGTATAGCATTCAACTTTTAAATTACCATGACGAGTATATAATAGACCCTTGCCGGGGCACCCTTTCAAATAACGAATAATTCTCATCACTGCGTCCATGTGATGGCTCTTAGGCTCATGCATGAATTGACTAACTAGGCTTACAGCAAAAGCTATATCAGGGCGTGTGTGTGACAAGTAGATTAAACGCCCTACTAGCCTTTGGTACTGTTCTCTATCTATGGAGATCCTCCCTCTTTGCTGATACGTTGATTTGGGTCAATTGGAGTAGAGGCAGGACGACATCCAGACATTCCAGTTTCCGACAATAAATCTAGAATGTACTTCCTTTGAGAGAGGTAAATACCTTTTCGGCTTCGAGATACCTCAATTCCCAAGAAATATCGAAGCAATCCAAGGTCTTTAACCTCAAATTCTTGCGCTAAGTGTTTCTTCAGCTTCTTTATTTCATCCTCGTAATTCCCTGTGATAACAATGTCATCAACATAGACAATTAAAACAGCCAACTTGTCACCATCACGCTTGTAAAACAATGTGTGATCAGCATTGCTTTGTTTATATTTCATTTGAATTATGGCTCGTCTAAAACGATCAAACCATGCCCTGGGAGACTGTTTTAGTCCATACAGAGAGCGACGCAATCTCAATACTTTTCCCTGGGTTTGAGCAGTGCTAAAGCCAGGAGGAATATGCATATAGATTTCTTCTTGAAGGTCCCCATGAAGAAATGCGTTTTTAACATCTAACTGATGCAGATCCCAGTCAAAGTTTGATGCACATGAAATTAGAGTCCGAATGGTGTTCATCTTAGCAACTGGTGCAAATGTTTCCTCATAATCTATTCCGTAGGTTTGTGTATATCCCTTAGCAACTAATCGGGCTTTATATCTCTCAATCTTGCCATCTGGACTGTGCTTTACTGTGTAGACCCATTTACAACCCACGGGTTCCTTACCGGGAGGCAAATTAACCAATTCCCAAGTGTTATTTTTTTCTAGGGCATTCATTTCCTCTAACATGGCTGATTTCCACTTACTATCATCCATTGCCTCCTTCCAGTTTTTTGGAATATCAATGTTATCTAAAGAGGTTAAGAAACTTCTGAATGTTGGACCACATCTTTCATAATTAACAACCTTTGCAATGTCATGTTTGTAGCCTACACAGTCCTTAAGCCGTGCAGGTACATCTGTGCGTCTGGATGGCTTTCTTAACGCAATGGGTTGATCAATTGACGGAGGGGTCAGATTATGTGTACCTCTTTCCTCCATCATATCTGAAGTAGCCTCGCTTGATGGTAATGAGCCTTCAGTCCCAATCGTATCCCGAGATACATCATCAAGATTAGGTAATCTTGCAGGAGACATATTATTAGCAGGAGGCATATTATCACTGAAACCTTCCTCTTCTGTGTCCAGAGGTATATTATGTACCTGATCATCATCATTAGCTCCAAAGATCTCCTCCCCCTGAGTTGTATGCTCGGTCTGAATTTTGTCTAGCATAGGAACAAAAACAGAACCTTTTGAATTAGAATTATCAGTTGAGGTCTCCCCTTCATGATCAATATTATTGCCATCATTACTCTTGTAGGAATAAAAGGGCTCTTTCTCTAGAAACGTTACATCCATACTTACGAAGAATTTTCTCTCTGTTGGACTCCAACAACGGTATCCCTTCTGAGTTGGTGAATAACCCACAAATATGCACTTTATTGCTCGTGGATCTAGTTTCCCAACAGAATTCCTGTAATCATGGACAAAGCAAGTACATCCAAATACTTTGGGAGGAACAATAAATGAGTTAGTTCCAGTTAAACACTCAATTGGGGTCTTGAAGTTTAACACCCTGGAAGGCATGCGATTAATTAAATATGCAGATGTTTTCACGGCTTCTCCCCACAGAAACTTGGGCACATTCATCATAAACATAAGAGACCTGGCCACTTCTAACAGATGTCTATTCTTACGTTCTGCTACCCCATTTTGTTCTGACGTACTTACACAAGTAGTCTGATGTATAATTCCCAGCGAGGACAGAAAATCTGAAAATTCTCTGTTAACGTATTCGGTTCCATTATCAGACCTAAACACCTTCACTTTTGCACCATATTGATTACACACCATCATATAGAAATTTTTAAAAGCAGATATAACTTCAGATTTATGCTTTAGCAGATATAGCCAAGTATAACGACTATGGCAATCGATAAAAGTAACATACCAACGTTCTCCCAAACAAGTGGTTACAGTAGCTGGACCCCAAACATCAGAGTGCACAACTTCAAAAGGTACTTTACTCCTTTCGCCACTACTAGGGTAACTACTTCTTGTGTGCTTGGCTAACTCACACACTTCACAAATAAGCTTGTCCTTACAACATGAACCAAACAACGATGGGTATAGTCGTCCTAATAACTGGAATGAAAGATGACCAAGTCTACAGTGGAGTAGCAACAACTCATCTGTGGATGAGTGGTATTTGGAGACAAGAGCAAGTGATGTAGATGCATTGTCCAGGTAGTATAAGCCACCTTGCTCAGTCCCAGTCCCAAGAATTCTTCCGGACTTCAAATCCTGAAATACACAAAAATCCGGTTCAAATATAGCTCTACAATATAGATGTTTAGTGATGGAGCTGATTGATAATAAGCTGACAGGGAACTTGGGCACATGTAGAACTGGACTCAAGTTCAGCGATGGGGTACAATTAACTGTTCCACATCCAATTATAGGGGCGGAAGACCCATCAGCTATGCTAACTCGATCTCTGCCTGACCGAGGTATATATGATGAAAACATCCTTGGAGAACCTGTCATGTGATTTGTTGCCCCGGAATCAATAATCCATGAAGTAGTTAGATCATCCTCACCTTTTCCATTATGGGAGCTTGAAGGTTCATCTGGTCCATCAGTAGCAGCTGCCATCAATTTTGCCTTAAATTCTTCAACAGCTTGTGCAACCACCTGAGGTAAATCTGTTGATGAAGTCACAAGATGGACCCGGTCTGGTTTCCTGTCCGCACTAGTTCCTGGACTGAACTTATTAATCTTTTTCTGCTCCCAGCCTGGTGGATACCCCACGAGATCAAAACATTTCCTCTTGATATGCCCTGGTTTCTTACAGTAATCACATATTATGTTCTTCTTTCTCGGGTCAAATTTGATTGCATTTGCCTGGTCATTTACTACTGCACTAGATGTCTGGTTGTGCATAAGTGCAGCTCGGTTTTCTCCATACAATGGTTCCACACCATCTTGATTAGCTAACCGGGTTTCTTCCTCTAAGATACTTGCAATTGTCTGATCAAGAGTAGGCCAATCCGTAGAAGACAATATAAGTTGAGCTCTAAAATTAAATTCTGGATTCAAGCCTTCCAAAAATGCTTGCACAAGAATTGGCTCAAACCATTCTCGGAGTAAAGGGACATCCCTGGGATCATATGCCTTAAATGGCCTGAAATATTCAAGATCCCTATAGAGCTTTTTAATCTCCCCTGCATACTCTGTAACGGTTTTCTTATCTTGTTTGATGTGCCTCAACTCATGAAGGATTCTGCTAACTTGCATTTTGTTTGACTTTCCGGAGAATTGTTTTTCAATACTCACCCAAACTTCAGCTGCGGTTTGAAATCCTTCAACTTGTTCCCTGACTGACTTTTCCATCGAGCCCAATAGCCACACCATAACTCGCTTAGTATTCTGATCCCACTGCTCTTGAGTAACATCCTCTGGTTTCTTCTCATCTTCCTTCAGAAATCTCTGCAAACCGTGGGATTCTAAAATCAACAGAGCATTTCGGGACCAGCTGAAGAAATCACCAGGGCCGGTTAACTTTACTGGATTTGGTTCGAGTGTTTTGAGAGTCTCAGAACCACTACTGATTTTAGCCTGAGATTGTTCCATCAACTGCCTCAACATTTTTTGCATGGTCTCACACAGCTTTGCCACACCTCCATCATTGTCTCCCATGATTATTACTACTAGTACTTAAAGATCAGCTAGACTCCAATCGATCTATCCACCGACAACTCTAGTTCCTCTACGCTACTTCCAGAGAGCAATAGTTAAATCCACCACAAGGCTTCCTGGGGTGAACAAGACTTGTACCTGTGAGCTGGTCACGGATGATTGAGAGGAGCTCCGGCACAAAGGCAACACACAGCACCAGGATAACGGCGACGAGGCGCAGGAACAGAACAGCGGCAAAGCAGGCTCAACACCAGGACGGCGGCGACCGTGACGAACTTGACGGAGATGGAGACGGCGCACAAAGGCAACCACGACGACCTTGACGAAGACGGCGCCGCCGCGCAAAGGCGGCCGCGGCCACGACGACGACCACCACCAGATCGGCAAATGTTGCCCGATCAGACCAAATCCGCGCCAGAAACGCGCCCAAGGATCGAGAGCTCTGATACCATGTTGAAATCACTCAGAAATCAAGAACGAATTTGGTTGGAAATCAAGAGAAGAGTTTGGGCACCAATACGATGTGGAGAACTGGAGAACTCTCTAGTCTCTGCTTTCTTCCTCCTTTTCTTTTTACAGTGTTTACATTTTACATATCAACCCCTCTAACATGAGTAAAATATAAATATGGTACACACACTATTCTACATTTTTCTTAAACCTTAGTCACGTTTCCAAGCGATCTGAATCAACACTCAACCATCCTCATCTCCAAACATTACTATTATATAAAGTAATGCACCATAATTTCACTAAAATTGCATGTCTTCATAGACTGTAATTTAGGCTTAGAAATTCTCAGTGAAAAGATGCTGCAATTTTTAGAAATCCTGCAACATACACTTGTGCTACTCAGTTGCTTCAAAAAAAAAAAATTAAACTCCCAGTCACCTAAAATTGCACCATTTGGAGGTGTAACTTTAGCATTAAAAATCGTACATTTTTCTACTTGTGTGCTGTATTGGCTGAGACTCTGAGTTTAGGATGGTTGGATGTTGATCCAAAGACTTGGAAATTTGACAGACATCAAATAAAATTTCAAGCAGCCCATAAATGAAAAACAACGTAAAAGCATTATTACCGTCACAAAGAAGGTATGAATTGTATGAAATGCAAGATTCACATTTTGTTGGGTAAACATTTCAAAGATCCAATTGAAGAACGTTTTTTAGTAGTGAATTTGGATGATTGTAGACACGCAGATGAATGCAACCCACTTTAGACGGATGCTCCTTAAGCTCACTTGCACTCTGTTTTTATAGGGTAGATGTCATTATTTCCTTAGAGTACGACTAATTATGTATGTTGAAAAGTGAATAAGACCACAATTTTGTACGATTGTTTTAGGTTGTAATCAAAAGGATGTTTGGAGTGGATAAGCAGGCGTCCCCACAATATAGATTCTTTAGATGTAATTCATATTTGGTTAGCGAATTTAGTCAACAATTTTCTGAGTAAATGATAGGACTGTATACAGATTTTGCGCGCGTCGCGATCAGTTGGGCCAACGGCAACTTTGACCACTGGCGTGGTAGTTGGCTATCCGACATGGCGTCCAGTCAGCTAGAAAGTCGGAAGACCGATAGACAGGACAAGCGGGACCCGACGACAAGTCAGAGATTCTGCTCCGCCGCCGATGCCCAAGACTTCCCCGAGTCTCCTCCCCTCCCACCCACAACCGCGTAACCGCCGGCGACCAAATGCATTTGCAGTTCCCGAGTAGCACCGCCCGCTAGCGCTTCAAGCGAGAGGGCCCACACCCGGCCGATACCGGCGATGGAGGCGGATGACGAGCGGGCGGCGGAGGCGCAGCGGGAGAAGGAGGCCGGCAACAACGCCTACCACAAGCACTTCCTCGAGACGGCCGTGCTCCACTACACCCGCGGCGCCGCCCTCGACCCCCGCGACATCTCCTTCCTCACCAACCGCGCCGCCGCGTACCTCCTCGGACCTCATGTCCAAGGTCAGTCAGCTCCTCCTCCGATCCCCTCCCCAAACCCTCGCCTTTCCCCTGCACCCACCCACCCCCCCCCCCCCCCCCCCCCCCCATTTTGCAGCTCGCTCTCTCTCGATCTCCGCTCAATCGCGCTCTGGGTTTCCCCATTTCAGTACAAGGAGTGCGTGCGGGACTGCGACGAGGCCGTGGAGAGGGGCAGGGAGCTCCGCGCCGACAACAGGCTGGTCGCGCGCGCGCTGTCGCGGAAGGGGTCGGCGCTGCTCAAGCTCGCGGCCTGCGCCGGGGACTACGCGCCGGCGATCCGGGCGCTGCAGCAGTCGCTGGCCGAGCACTACTGCGAGGACACGCGCGCCAAGCTGGACGAGGCCGAGAGCGACAGGAAGGAGGCACAGGAGCAGGAGCGGCTGGATCGGGAAGCCGCCGACCACCACCGCCACAAAGGTTTGGATGTTTTTGCTGGTTTTCTGATCACAGACGCTGTTGATTATGGCAATGTAGTAGCATATTACTGTCTTCAAAAGGGTGGCCATGAAGTGTTAACATTCTCGTCATTTTCTGACTTTTAACTTTATGTGCAACTATGTAAGAAGAAATAAAAAGTACTCCCTCCGATCCATATTAGTGGGCATAGCTTTGTCTAAATTCATATGTATCTAGTTAAGTATTTAGACTAGATACATGTGTATCTAGACAAAGTTGTGCCCACTAATATGGATCGGAGGTAGTACTAAATTCATGTTTTTTACTTCACGTGAGTATAAGACTAAGGCTTAGAACTTTTGCCATAATGTTCCAACACAAATCGATCGATGGACTCGAGCACTTGGTCTTGTGTTGTAAACAAGCATGACGAATGGGTACTCTGATCCTAACTCTGGATCTAACCAATTTTGATTGAGGAATGTAATGGGTTTGTCCATAACCACCTCACTACTCATGAGCACAAGTGTTGCAAAATGTGAAGCGGTCTCATCCCAAATTCACGTGGTCATCTGAAGATTGACATAACCCTCAAACCAAACACTATGGTAATAACTAAACAGGTGGACTTGGTTCCTAGCAATCTATGTTCTTTCTTCATGCATGATATATACAGATCCCTACTAGCAGTATGTGCTTTCGCCATGTAGAACTAATGCTTTTGAGTGTGCGCACATCTTGCAGGCAATGAATTCTTCCAGAAGAAAAAATATCAGGAAGCAGCAGATCACTATACTGAAGCTATTAAAATGAATCCAAATGATCCAGAGTAAGGATTTGGTTTACTGGGAATATACTTCTTATAACAGATGAATGCAACTTTGTGTCATTGGTCGAATTTATAGCTCTATTGAAACTAGAAGAGTCTCTGCTTAAAAAATATTTCCCACCATACATATCATTTATGACGAGGACCTATCATGTGAACCTGGGTTCTTGTGCAACCGGTGCACCGAATGCTAAAAATCCATGAAAAATGTTTTCAGTAACTCTGAAATAATTGTATGTATTGACACAACATTCATCTTAGATTCAGCTAACATCTTGAGAAACAAAATAGACAAATCATGTTGTGAATAGTACTAGTTAATTTGAACTGGGATATGAATTGGGCCCGTTAACACTACCACAACTGAATTTTTTTTTTTTGTTTCTTGAGTTTTGAGTCGAATTTGTAATTGAAATTCCTATGTCTATGTATTCGACCACTTTCAAAAATTTCAAGAATTTGTAGCCTGTGTTTTGGATGTTGGGTGCACCGTTTGCACAAGAACGCCGGGTGCACCCGATATGTCCTCCATCTATGGCTTATTTGTTATACATTCATTATTGTGATGCATGTTCCGTGGGACCCCTTCTTTTATCTTGGCACCGTGATTCTTGTAATGTTTTTCTTTCATGATATTCTTATGACTGATTATCCAGGTCTTTAGCAACAGAGCACAATCGCACATCTATCTACGAAATCTTTCTGAAAGTCTTGAAGACGCAGAAAAATGTATCGAGCTGGATCCTACATTTCTGAAGGGCTATTTGCGTAAAGCAAATGCCCAATTCCTGATGGAAAACTATGACAGTGCTCTGGCAACTTACATAGAGGGTTTGAAGTGTGATCCAAACAGTCTTGATGTAATTGATGGCTTAAGGAGGTAGTTTTCCAGCCTCCTGTTAGCTTTCTTGACATTACAACATGAACTGACCATTTATTTGTTTGCCTAGATGTGCGGCATGTATTACGAGGTCTAATGGCGGTGATTTTGGGCCTGAGGATTTGAAAGAGATCCTGGTTGGTCTATTTGATTTCTTTTTAACATGTTTCCATCATTTCTTGCTTCTTTGGAATTCTTTCAAACACATGTCTTGGATGTGTGGTTCAGTGTGTAATCCTTGTGCAGCAGAGGGCAGCAGGGAACTAAGAACTGTACCTTGACCAGCAAGGGTCCTACATATGATGAAGCCTAAGAAGTAGCACTTAATTAGTACCTTAAACAAGCTATATGGTGTACATGAAGCAGCTCAATGAAAACATGCTAGTTGATAGTTAAATTGTACCGTTTTAAAATACCTAGTTAAGTTTTAATACCCTAAATGATTAATTATTTGCTCTCATTGATCCTAACAGGGAGATCTTCGGTCCGACAATGATTTGCGTAACAAACTTAAAAGAAACATGGAAGAAGCTGCAGTATTCAAGAAGGAAGCCTCTGACGAGCGCTTGAGGCGGATTGAATCTGAGCGAATGGTAAATTCGTATTATCATGTTAATCATTTTTTATTGCAAAAAGTTATCTTATCTAGACTGGAGGCCTCACATATTAGCCCTATCAGTGTGCGTACAATCTCCAGTCACATCCTATCATTTTCCAAAGTTCACAGGCTATTGATGTTAAATGAAGGCATATTAGTCAAGTCGTCTATTACACAATGAATAAAATGTCTTTGATACTTTGATTTCTGCAGGCCAGGACATCAGAGGACTTGTATTTAAATCAGGTCCAACAGAGGAAAGAAACTGAGGAATTTCTTTCCAAAATACAAGAAGAGTTGCAACAACTTAAAGTACGGCAAGATGAGGTCACTGAGGAACTTCAGAAAGCCGATGAGCATAATGAGCATCTTCAACATCAGCTCTCAGAATCGAAAGAACAGTACAACTGGCTTCTATCAGAGCACGATCACTTGCTACATGAACGGAATCGTTCAGTCAGAGAAGTTGAAGAATTACGTCAGAGAAGAGGGCAGATTCTTTCAGTTTTGGTTTCAGCAATGCACTGTGAGTTTTCACCATCTGAACTGGAGTGCGCAACTGCAAATTTCAGTAGTTCACGGAAGATTGGAGAAGGTGGGTTTGGCTCTGTGTACCAAGGTGTCCTCCGGAACATGACAGTTGCTATAAAGGTGCTGAGACCAGATGGTTTGCAAGGACAATCACAGTTCGAACAAGAGGTAGTTTCACTCAAGTCACTCTAAAGTTTGTCTCTACCTTTATCGTACTGGATAATGGAGTTGATCTTTGGTTCCTTTCCAGTTCAAAACTGCAACTTGAATAAATTAGTGTTCTCAGAAAGACATTCTCGCTTAACCATGAATAGCTTCTTTTGGATTTTTGTTGCAGGTTACCATCCTTAGTAGAGTGAGACACCCCAACCTGGTAACTCTGCTAGGAGCTTGCTCAGAGTTGTCTACACTTGTCTATGAGTTCTTACCAAATGGTAGCCTTGAAGATTTTCTTGTATGTGAGGATAAGAGAGCAACTCTGACATGGCAGATTCGCGTCCGAATAATCGCCGAGATATGTTCAGCTCTGATCTTTCTGCATGAGAATAAACCTCACCCAGTTGTTCATGCAGATCTCAAGCCTTCCAATATTCTCCTTGATGCTAATTTAGTCAGTAAGCTTAGTGACTTCGGTATTTCTCGCCTGCTAGTCCAGTCTAGTAGCGACAACACCATCCTGTACCGCACCATGCATCCTTTGGGAACCCCTGCATACATGGACCCTGAATTTCTTGCCACCGGGGAGATGACACCTCGCTCGGATGTTTATTCTTTTGGGATCATAGTCTTGCGCCTTTTGACTGGAAAGCCTCCTGTTGGTGTAAAAAGGATTGTGGAAGATGCCATGATGCATGGTAACTTGAACTCTGTAGTTGATACCTCAGCAGGGGAGTGGCCTGATGTGCACGTGCAGCAGTTAGCACACCTGGCTCTAGGATGCACCGAGCCAAGCAGGAGGTGTCGTCCTGATCTTTCAGGCGAGCTGTGGAGAGCACTTGAGTCCATGAGGGATGATGCAACGTCATCTTCACCTTCATCTTCCAGATCAGCGCTGGATGAAAGCAGCATACCATCATACTTCATCTGTCCTATATCCCAGGTGAGTAAATAGGAGACCTATTCTGGAGCACATGAATATATGACAATACTGGATAAGTTGGATTGTAAAGCCGAATGCTCCATTTCTGTTTGTCGTTTGTCTGTAGAAAATTCTCAGTTTATATTAAAAGCTTAATAAGTCTTCCATCTCTTGGCTAACTGTCAGCGTGCTGAAATTTCAGGATGTCATGAATGATCCTCACATTGCAGCGGATGGTTTCACATACGAAGGTGATTTGATCCGGAGCTGGCTCAATACCGGCAGCGACACATCTCCAATGACGAACTTGCCGCTTGAGCACGGCGATCTCATCCCGAATCTCGCCCTTCGCTCTGCCATTCAGGAATGGCACCAGCAGCAGAACACAGCACTGCAATAGCCTGTTCAACCTGCACACTTCACTCCTGACCGCCACAATTATCACTGCACCATGGCGCCTACTCCCCACCGGGATCTTGCACCTGGCAGGTAGAAGAGCAGTTATCTATCAACTCTAACATTATTAACAAATGGAATGTAGCTATCTAGTATGAACTTATATGTAATGTAATTGCAATGGTTTCATGAAACGGTCATGTTGTGAAAAACCTATCGCATGAAGTGGGGGCTATCAGAGTAACTGTTTTGCGGTGGGATTAGGGTAAATGCTGTTCCTGTAAACTGCTGTCATATCTGTCCAGGCTTCCAGCTACATGTACAAGTAGACAACACATGCCGGACGGTGCCGTGAACTGGGGGCCAGGCCATTGGAGTGACTGTGCAAAGCAGCAGCATCCATTGATGATGAAGTGAGGGCTCCGTCTCCATGGGGACCTCTAAGCTACCATGGAGTAGCTGCTGTGATGCAAAGGAAAGGAAAAGGACGTGTGAGTGCGAACCATTGATGGTGTCTGGGACACTAGAGGCATCATGCATGTGTGGACCGGTGTCAACAAGCCGCGCCTGTCAGTTTGTCTTGCACAGTTGCACTGATAGAGGGCAGGTGCTGCAAACGGCTAGGGCAGGGCTTCGATCACGAGCCGGCCAGTTCCCAGTTTGTACGTTGCTGTTAATTAACTGCCGTGGGGCTTGGATCCAAACAAAGGAAACTACAAAAAAAAAAAAAAAATGTTCAAAGAAAACTCACACGCTACAAATCTCTTGCCAATTCATCTACAAAACACTAGACTTGCATTGGTGACCCGTTTACAAAAGTTCAACACAAAATGAACCAGTTTAAAAATATTTTAGGATCTCAACTTTTTCATAACGTCCGGACCTGGGGTGTCATGGCAGATAGCACGACGCCTTGGTCAAAAGAGCCATGCATGGACGGTCGAGGTGGGTAGCATGACGCCCTTGGCCAAGGCGTCATAGTATTTGGCATGATGCCGCAAGTCCGGGCGCCATGAAAAGGGTCCTATCGTGAGAGTGTATTTTTAGAGCTCGGGCTACATGGAGCCCTTTTTTTGAAAATTCGAAATCAACATTTTTAAATTTTCAAAAATCGTGAAAAAATTCCCAGATGTAGATATTGTTGAGATCTACAATCGTGCAAAGTTTCAGCTCCAAATTCGTTGTATTTTGACAAATCGGGGGAAATTTCAAAAATTTGAAATTGTGTATTCCTCACCACCCAGATCCACCCGTTTGTCTTTTTTTGTGCAGCCCAAAATACACATAGCTCAACTACCTCGTTTTTTTAGTTCGACAACAAAACTGACGTGTGTGGTAGGCATGTTTGTCGTAGCCATGGCCAACGTCAGATCTGCTTACCGCGGAAATATATTCTTATTGTAAGATTGCGGAATATTGATTGTATATTGCTTGATTGCACATACTGAGCCATGATGGGATGTCTATATATATTGGGTATAAAACTTGGAGGGCAGGAAGCCTTCTAGAGATAGACTTGGATTACAATCCTAAAGCTACCAAATAGTAGTATACATAAACCATAATACTATACTTAACACTTATTTCCTTGTTTTCAAAAAATTACCGTGCAAGTAAAATAAATAAAAAAGTCGTGAGTCGTGAGCAGAGTAGAGGAAAAGGATGGTCTCACTCACAGCTGGAAGAATACCCTTTGCACGTACTGCATGGTTTTATTTACTGCTCCAGCAGCGTCAGGGTAGAATGATGGAGGTCGCTGTGCCCAGACACCGGTCGACACGTGCTCGCTCAGCCACAAGTAAACAGTACCGGCCCCCTTGCATTTGCATGGCCTGTGCTCGCTCGCCGCTCGCCTCGCGCCCCGTGTTTGTCCAGACCCTGGTACAGTGCCAGCCGGATCGCCACTTCCCTCCGGCCAGGCCCCTTTTGCTTGTACTCCCTCCGTTCCATTTTAATTGACTTGCTATTCACTGTATGTGGATGTATCTAGACGTGTTACATGTTGGAACGGAGGGAGTACGTACCACGGGAGTACACGTACGTCTATTGCCACAGGAGCATGCATCGCATGGATTTTCCTTTTCATCTTGGTTCTGGCACATTGTGATCTGAGCCCTCAGATTTTAAATAAATATAAGATGTTTTAGATTTTGTCAGTTTCGTATGCATGCATGTGGGCTTATCTTAGTGTAATATTCACTCATTTTAGTCCGGACATTGCAATACCTAAAACGTCTTATATATATTGTTGTACTTCAAAGTCACCATGTTAGAAACCATACAACATGTACATATATCGTAATATCAAGATCACAAGTTACGTCATTGACTTTCCGAACTGAAAGTTATAACATTCATTTTAATCAAGCTATTTATATGGATACAGTAGTCCGTTGGGTGCATATATTGAAAAGCCTAGCATAAAGTGAAAACCATTTTTTTTATGTAAAATTCATTATTTTGATATTTTCCTTACGGGGTGAGACATAAGTAATCCTAATTCACAACTAGGAAACATCATAGTAGATTTTAGTTCGTACAAGTGCCCGATATGACACCCGTCAACATTTGTGTGAGAAATTAACCGTTCCTATGTTGATTGAGCTACGATCATTCCCTGAAATTATTGTGTTTTATTTCCATGCTCTTCGAAGTCCCCCTTCCAAAATGGTTTCACCAAGTCAATTCCTCATATCTCACCGCTATAACAGAAATGAAATTCAATTTGGAGGTAGGGCTTATTTCTAGCGAGACCGAACAAAGTTTTCTAAGGTTTGTGCAAAAAAAAAGAAAATAATGGATTGTGTTTGAATCTAGATGGAAAGTTGAAATTTCAGAAAACCAAGGGAAACTAGCTAGAAACCTAGTTAACAAACCACCCAAGGTAAGATAAGAGATATGAGCCCCTTGGTCTCTGAAACATGTTCAAAATTACTCCCACAAAATTGTTAATCATGTCCCCAAGCCAAGTTAGAGCATCTGCAAGGTCAGCCCGAAATATGGTCTAGAACACCCAAATATTGTCACCTATGGGTGCGTCTGGACAATTGTCCGGGCCGATGGGGCCGGTGCCCCAATGGCACCCGCTAAATGGACATGTGCATTTTTAGTTTTTCCTAAAACATCACAAAAAAGGCCAAATTTAATTTGATTTAAACAAACATAGTTTGATACAAACTAGTCCAGTTCAACATGGGAGTGCGCGAGGGCTACATAAGGACAAACATGGTTGGTGGGGGTAGGGACCCAATGAGTAAATGCCACAACGGTTGACAACTAGGGCCTGCTGCTGACAGGTGGGTCCGTGACCGACGTGGCAGGTGTGTCTGCACATGTTAAGACACCCCCTAATCAGCCCCATGTGTGTATGGTCGGTGGGTGGGTTTGGGGGGGGGGGGGGGGGGGGGGGGGGGAGGGGGGATGTCGATCGAGAAACCTGTTGGAGCGAGTTCTTGGTCCGGACCCCGAACGAGCCGATAGTTGGTAGGGTGGGGGTTTACTCCGAGGCGCTGGTGGAGATGCCCTTACTCGGCTATGGTCAGCGGTCTTCGCACAAGCCGAACGACTACTACATACCATCGCGGGCGACAAATTAGTTGGTCCCATCCTACAGGACAGATCATGATTGGGACCGATCATGCTCTCGGCAATAGCACTATCCCCCTTGGTCTAAGAGCATCTCCAACAGAGGAGCTATATTTTGGCGCGCTAAATGTCTTTTACAACACGCGGTATGCAATTTAGCGCGCGGGGCGGTGTGATGCTTTTCCAGACGCGGCAAAATTTAGCGTGCATCCTGTGAGCTTCTTCAGGCGCGCTAAAATAGCGCGCCGCAAACATATTTTGCACAAATATGAATGAAAAAAAAGATCAAACGGCGCAAAAAAATTAGACCGAAAATAAAATACATTGCATAGTTCACTAGTGCATACTGAAATTAAAACAAGCATAGTGCATACTGAAATTAAAATAGATAAAACATAGTAAAACTACTCCTCCTCCAACGTGGTGTAGTCGGTGTCGGTCCAGAGGTCGTCCCACCGAGGGTCGTCGTCCATGGTGGTCGGGCCGGCGAACTACGCTTCGGCGAATCTCTTCCGCGCGCCTGGTCTTCCTCTCGGCCCTCCGCTCGGCACTCCTCTGCGCCCAGAACACGTGCTCGTCCGCCACGTCCGGAGGGAACCCCTCCCTCCACGCGCCATGGCTCGCTCGTCCGCCTCGGCGACGAGGAGGCGGCGCTCCTGGCGCTTGTGTCGCCTGTCTTCGGCAGTTACGAGGCGTGGCGGCGGAGCAAGGTCTTGCGCCTGCTCGCTCGTCCACATGTTCTGAAAATTCTTCTCGCACCGCGGATGCCCGAGCCGCCACGCCGCCGCGTCGTACGCGCGGTCTCAAAAGTGCCGAGCTGCAGGCGCTGGTCGCCGGAGCGAATCTCGGCGTTAAGCGTTGGATGGCCGCTACGCACGCCGCGGTAGCCGGAGGTGCTCCACCGGCGGAGGAGGGGAGGCAGGAGAGGCTGAGCGGCGCGGTGGGGATTGGAAGTTTTGGGCGGTTGGCAGCGCACGAACGCTTGAGCTTATCCACAGCGCGCGAAGCGGCGCCCTCTATATAGCGCGCGCCAAAAAATTCCCCGCGCGTTATTTTTTGCCGCGCGGTGCGTGAAGCTTTCCGCGCGGTAAAAAACGGGTTTTTGCGCTGGCGCTAATATACAACGCCTGGTGGAGATGCTCTAACTGTACTAGTTTTAAAATGGAGCTGTACTAGTTTAAAAATGGAGGGGAGAAAAGCAACGTCGATGAGAGAAACAGAAAGGGAAAGCGAAACGAGCAAAACCAAGACAGGCAGACGTACCGTACGTGCATGCATGTGTAGTAGAGTAGGGTACACACACATCCATCGATCCATCCTAGCATAGCAATAGCATAGCATAAAGGAAGAGAAGGTCTCCTCCTGTCGTCGTCCTGGTAGTGCTATCTGAGTAGGGAGAAGAGAAGAGGAGAAAAGAGAGAGAGAGACTAGGTCAGGCCGGGAGGAAAGAAGGATGGGTCGTGGTAAGGTGGAACTGAAGCGGATCGACAACAAGATCAGCCGGCAGGTGACCTTCGCCAAGCGCCGGAACGGGCTGCTGAAGAAGGCCTACGAGCTGTCGGTGCTCTGCGACGCCGAGGTCGCCCTCATCATCTTCTCCACGCGCGGCCGCCTCTTCGAGTTCTCCACCTCATCATGGTATAAACGTCTATCCATCCGTACCTCGCCCGGTCCTGTAGATTAACCTCCGGCCAGATAGCTTCAGCGCACACATTTGCCTTAGATCGAGAGTCAAGATTCTTTTGTCACTAATTTATGCTGTGCTGAGGTCTTCTTATCTGAAACTTTCTTCTTAATTTGGGGGATTTTTTCTTTCTGGAAGATTGATTTCTTGGGCTTGCATGTGGTCTTGAAATTGCATGCATTTGCAGGGTAGCTACTACCTAGATGTTAGCTCCTCTTCCTTGTTTTTGCTGTTTTGGGGAAAGATTTGTTGGATCTTTCCATCATCCATCAGCTGGGCGCTGTGCCTTTCCTCTTTTGGTGTTTACATGAGCTCCAGTCGCTATAAGAATCTTATAATAAGAAGATGTGGCAGTTGCTAATTTTTTTTCCTTCTTTGAGGGAGATGAGGCAGCTCCAACTTCAATCGTCCTTCATCTGCAGTCTACAGAACTCTGGACTATTTCTTGATTTCTTCTCTCTGTTGTTTACAGCACAACACGTAGATAGATCAAAGCAACATGAACTCTCTGCTAACTAATTTCCAAGCGGCCATGTCGCCGGAGCCTATTCGTGAGCTATGCCTCTTCAGATCTGCACAAACACCACCCAAGGGAAAGATCCGCACAAACACAAAGCATTTTTTTCTCTTCTTGGGGAAACGAGCAAGTGATTTAGGAGTTTAGTTGTACATTTTTTCTGGAAGCAAAAACTTAATGATCTTCTGTGTTAACAAAAATCTTAACAAGCACAATCCGTCTCCTTCAGATAATTATACTGTTCCATTGAGGAGTTCTTGGGAGATCTCTCCGTCGGCATCTCTCTAAGCTTTTGTCCATGGCGTGTGCTGTTCCACTAGATTCTACTGTTCCATTGGGAACTAGCCGTTCTCTACTCCTTCAGATCCCAATTCTACTGTTCCATTGAGGCCTCTCCTTCTCTCTAAGCTATTTCTCTCTCTATGCCTCGTCAGCTGGGTTTGCTCAGCAGGCGCCGTATGTGCACGCGGCCACAGCAGAGGGCAGCCAGCTAGTACCAGGAGAGAAAAGTAATGGAGGAAATGATATCCATCGATGAGCTCGTCAGGGGTTATCCCATGTAGTAGTATTGTTCTTCGCATGTGAATCCAGTCCACCGTTGCCGTAGACGTTTGACAGACAGAGTTCAGGTACTTGTAGCTCGAGTATCATCGTCCACTGCCGAATTTAAAGGCAACAGCAGGAAGCAAACGTTGAATGCATTTGACAGTACCGTAGTAGTAGTATTGTCCTCCGGGAAGTTGGGCTTTTTGTGCTTTGAGCATGCGTCACCATGTCATAATCGTATGCAAGAAAACGGACATGGAGTCTGCAGTCAGAGAATGGAGGGAGATGCGCCTCCAGATGCCATGCATATGGAAGGCGAATAGATAAGACTCTGACAAATTTGAAACACTACCGTTTTCGCAAAGTTAGTTTCCTGTTTTCAAAATGGTTGCAGCTTTCTGAGTACTCGGTCCTGTCTTTAAAAGAATGACATTTTAGGCATAGTTTTAATCAAAATTTTAAAACCTTTGACCTCCTTTATTTATTCTTAGAAATAATTTGTTTGGATGTGTGATGTTAGCTTAGACTGTTTTCTAACTACTTCTAAAATATGGTGATTTTGTTATTTAATGGTAGAAATATTAATGGCCAAAGTGTAATTTTTTAAACAGTATCGATGGCCCAAGACCTGAGCGAGTAACTAAAAATTCTGAAAACATTTATATATGTGTGTGTAGTTTAGTGGCCTATTGAATAAGAAATGTCTAATATATATGATGGACACTTCATTCAGGTAGCATTAAGCCATTACCAAGGTTTTTAAGTCGGAAAGGCATCATAAAGCGATCAACCCCCACCTTCACGCCTAAGCGCCTCAGGTGGTCAAAATGCTAAGGCGCTGCCAGGGCGCCTTACCGCCTCAGACGACGCCTTAAAAACCATGCCGATTACTCACCCTGTTTTCGTAAATAGAAGATAGTCCAAAAAGCGTATGTGCAATCAAAGTTTTCTACTAAATTTGACAAGTAATTGTACGAAATAGTTGGATTGTAAGGGTAAAAATAGTATCATCAGATCTGCCATGAGTTTTTTGTCCATAATGTGAGATGTCACAGTTTTCTATTTACATGGACCTATAAAACTAATGATGAAGATGTATTTGGTGGCCGTACTTTCAATGTCTATAACACCATCTATTTACGAACTATTCATATTATCAATGTTAGTTGAAGTAAAAATATAAATTTCATAATTAAAATTGTGCGCCCCATAAAATTGCCAGGTGCATTCCTTATTCATGATTAAGAAAAGAACTGTCCCACAACAAAAAAGATCAAGAAAAGAACTGTTACAGTTTTACATAGCAATCATGCCTTAAAAGGGTGTTCCTGTCTGGACGATCTTGTACATTGAATATTTATAAAATTGAACTTAGGTAACTAATTTGCTGTTTCTAAATTATGGGCAACTTTAAGTCTACAATGGCGTAGTTAGGCAGTTGTACACTTGTAGACCTTGGCTCTTTGGTGTGATACTATATGAAAATAGAAAAAAAAATCCAGGATTTGGATGTCAATATTTTCAAAACAGAAAATTGTAATTTTCAAACATGGCTAGCTCTTCGAATAATTCATCGGAACTTTGCAAGAAAAACAGGGAGAGCTAGTTGTGTAATTCAGCATGTGCATTTGCTGAAGACAAAAAAAATTCCCCTGAGGTCTAACCTCTTGCTAGAAATCTAATGAAGTTGTGGTGTAGGAACGGATACCATAAAATGACTGTATTTTTTTGTGAGAAAACACTTTATTGTTTCAACATAATAAGAATTCTTTTGCACAAGTACTTATAGATGATATCTCTATGCCTGTAAAAATTTCATGAAGACATATTTTAATATGTGACCTCCACAAAAAGACAAATCTGTGGATTTAAAAATGATGTACCTTCTACTATTATAGATCCGCATATTTCTCTGTGTGTGCGTCGCACAAAGATTATTCATCAATGAATTTATAAGTAGATAACATCTTGATGCATACGTGGGGATTTCTTTTTAAATATTGTCTATAACTTCAAAATATGTTTTTTATTTTATTTTTGAAATTTCACAAGCAAACAAACCCTAGAGCCAACCACCTCACACGCTGTAGTAAATCCACCCATAGGTATGTTATTGGTACGGTCTTGTTAATTTGGTACTGGTGTAAAATGCGTGTGAATGTAAACGATGCACTAAACTGCACGATTTTTAGGTTAGATGTTTTCTTGGTAAAATCCATGTATATAATCATTTTGTTGTTGTTGTGTCAATAGCATGTATAAGACGCTAGAGCGGTACCGCAGCTGCAACTACAACTCTGAAGCAACTGCAACTCCGGAGACTGAATTGGTAACACCTTCTCAGCACTACTTTTTATACACATTTCACGAGTAAACAATATGAAAGCTTTGCAGATTTTTAGAAGTTTTTTTATAAATGACCATAGTGTTTGTGGAAATATATATAGGGGCGATGTGACATCCAGATACATTTTATGAATCGGTAGGTCTTTGATACACTTTCAGTTCATGGTCAGATTGATGATGGCAATCTTGTTAATGGAGTACTTTAAATTTAATCTCGAGGGTCATGGCGAATCAAGATGAAGAGACAAACATATATTTTTCAAATTCTATCTGTGGTTGTAAAATATTTATAAAATGTAGTAGGGTGGCTACACCTAATGCTACCGAGTACCAGACAATATTCAATAAAATCAAATGATTTCTGAACATTTGCACAAATATATAGCTCTCACATGATAGATAAGAAATGCTCTCTTTCTAATATTCCAAATATCAGATAATTTAAATAATTAATGCTACAAAACTATATATATCCTCTCATTGTGAAGTGCTGTAAAACGTTACAATGTGTGCTGCCACGCCAATCATATTATATATCAACCTCAAAACATATATAACAGACTAACAGAGTCTTACTATAGTATGACATGCTGTAAAAAATTAATTACATGAGCTTTTATTTCCAGTGTTGCGGTATCACCTGCTATCTCCTAGCAAGTTATAATACCCTTGTAAACACTGACACATATACATTTGTTTATAATGTGGCTCTATATTATATTCATGATTTCACTCGGTTAATCAGTGGACTGTTCATACTTTCTTATTCAAACTAGAACAATTACCAAGAGTATTTAAAGCTGAAGACAAGAGTTGAGTTCCTACAGACAACTCAGAGGTATGTAGTCTCTAGCCAACATAAAAAATGTTAGGTATATCATACAGTTAATTAATTACCAGGAGTGCCTAATTGGTTGCAACAGAAATCTTCTTGGTGAGGACTTGGGCCCACTTAGCATGAAGGAGCTTGAGCAACTTGAGAACCAAATTGAATATCTCTCAAAAATATCAGGTCGACCAAGGTACGATGCAGCTAGCAAAGTATATTGACCATATTTTCATGTATAAAGTGTGGTTATGTACGTCACACTTTGAAAGGCTTCGAACACATATGCATGCAACATATTTTTTCTATAACATTTAACATGGAAAATATGATCCTGAGTTTCTAACTGTCTATTTATGTCTACATATGTACAGAGCCAACAGTCACTTGATCAGCTCTTTGATCTCAAGCGTAAGGTAAACACCTGCATCTTGTTAATTTGCCTTGCTTTGGTGTTTACATATTTCATCAACTACGGCCCAGAATAACTAGCAATAATCTGTGCAGGAACAACAACTGCAAGATGTTAACAAAGACCTAAGAAAGAAGGTAATACAGTAATATGTGCGATAAGCCCTATCTTTCTCCTCGTGAAAAACAACTCTTTATCATATTGCTAATCGCTGGTCTTAATTGGTTTAGCCTGAATGTGCCATTTATACACTTATTCGTTTGGCTAATCCTTATTTGGACATACCCATGATTTCTATAGTCAATATCTGGAAGCCTCAAATGATGAAAAAACAATATATAGGGAAAATTAGCACTAGCTGGTGGATATTATATTTGGTTACTTCGTTTAAATTGTACTGTAATTATCTAGCTTCCTATGGCTAATTCGTTTCTCCTAAAGAGACATGTCACAATTAGTAGAATGGCTTTCCCTTTCAACGCTGGTTTGGATCTGTATATTTGCTTTTGTAAATGGTGATGCACTAATGCTGCATGACAACACTTGTAGAGCAGTCAAAAGAAGGAATAGGTTCTGAACATGGTTTATGGGAAACCCTAGTTATATGGCTGGGTGTGATATATATTTAAAGAAAGTGTGAGCTCTGCATGTTTTCAACTTTTATCTCTTTTATTGTACCAGATACAAGAAACTAGTGCAACAATGTGCTGCAAATGTCTTGCCAGGATGTTGGACCTAGTGGATCTAGTGGCCATGCTAATGAAGCTAACCAGCAGGAGCCTTTTCACTTTGCAGTCTGTGACCCGTCCCTGCATATAGGGTAATTTTTTTTCTTCTCTTGAATTGTTAATATCCAAGCAAGATATAGTGGTACTTAGGAAAAACTAATGGGAATCAATATTTCTTGTTTATTTAACATCTTCTTACGGCTGTTTATTTAACATTGAATGTATGCCTTATTTAGCTCACAGTTTAGAAAAATATTAAGTGCATATATTAAATAAAATATTTTTGAATGGAATACAGTATATTTGAACTGGATCGTCAACATGCAAATGCTTATGGATATAATTCCATTTTAGTATTATCAGCAGAGATTGAAGACTGCAACATGCACTAGAATCTAACTTGCACATAACTTAATTTGATTGAAAGAAACCATATGTTTTTAAACTGTTATTGGTTATTAAACTTTTATGTAATAAGCTACTACAATCTTGTGCAGGTATAATCAGTCTTACCTGGATCAACTGAACAATAAATGAGTGAATGGCTTAGCTGACGCCTTAGGGGATATCTAGCTTATAATAGCCTATTATTATGTACTAATCAAGAGGTCATGTTGTATGCTATTTTGAGCTGGAGAGAAGAATTATCTAAGTGTGCCGGATGCTAAATGAAACAGTGTATCTCAGCTGAATTATATCTACTGGAAAGTGCACCGTGTTAGTCACTTTGTAGAGTAATTTTCATCCTGAATAGACATATGTGCATTCGGTAATGCCAACTGAGATGTTTATAATTAATTATATAAATTAAGAAAGTAGATTAGAAGAAAAATAAGATTAGCATGGATTTACTCCACTTCATATAGAAAATACAAGTTAAAATTGATGACTAATACGCCATTATATAAATTAAGAAAGTAGATTAGAAGACAAATAAGATTAGCATGGATTTACTCCACTTCATATAGAAAATACAAGTTAAAATTAGATGACTAATACGCCAATATAAAATGAGAAACATATATATATAACACTTCTTTTGAAGCCATATACATACATACACATGATCTTATTTATCACTTTTATTGCAAATATATATTCCACAATACATTTAAAAAGGTCGTCATGCTATCTATAGCATGTCCCATAATACATTCAGAAGGTCGTCATATTACCTATAGATAACATGTCATATATAATAATATTACTGGTTTTTTCTTGCCCACTAGCAAGTTTGTGTTTGTGTGACCAACTCAACTAGATCCATCTCCTCCTTCACATGCACAGCCATGATTTCTGCTGGATCCAGTGGTGTCGTCAATGGCGATAATCCAGATTCAATGTTTATGAGTGCGTCGTCATCCCATGCCATCTCCATATCTATCTCATGGTCAATCTTAATAGCATAATCAATATGGTTGAAGATATAGTCCATGTCAACATCATCATCTATGCTGTAAACCTGGTACTGTGCCTCCTCCTTTGTGTCAAATAGACCATCGCACACATCAATGGAAAAATCATCACTTGCAAGAACTAGAATTTCTTCACAAGAGTGAGTTTGTCTGTCATCTGTGCTGAATATTCCTTGGGTGAGCATTATGTTGGATGGGCTGGATTCTGGCCAAATATCATTCACCTGTGCCAGATTTTGTGTTGACGGTGCTGGAGAAGATGGTGAGAATGGAGGTTCTTTTGGATCTAGAGGAGCAATGACCTTGCTAGAGCCAATTCCAAGGCTTTTGATGTAGTTTTGTAGAAGGGTCCCTGCTTTGGGATTCTTGGCGCTAGTGCGGGTCCGCCTTCGTGCAAACTGCCTCCTCTTCGTTGCATTCCAATGATTTTTTATGGAATTTTCTGTTCTCCCAGGGAGGCGCTTAGCTATCTCTGCCCATTTGTTGCCAACCTCCTTATGTGTTTGTATTAGAACCATGTCTTCTTCCTCACTCCAAGTATCTTTCTGCATTTGTTTTTCCATGCATCAAACGTTTATTCCACAAGCATATATACTGCATAGATAATATGGCGTGTAGGAAATCTTTATCTAGTATTTTCATAGCAAGATTGTCACAAACTAAGTTTAATTTTGAAAACACGACTTTTCACTTTTGTGCTTCACTATGATATTTAGCCATGTAACAACTAGGATAAGTTAACTGGTGCAAATTAGGATATATAAATTTTTCTAACTCTAGCCGACCACATGGTTTCAATTATGCTTTGTTTCTGTTTATTCTAAACTACTGTTTTTAATTTTCCCTCTGTTTTGTTTCTTCCCTTTTGGACCGTTGGTGTCTGAACAGTAAACAGACAATCGAAATAGAAAGATTTAATTTTAAGGTGGATAAAAGAGAAAGTAAACTGCAGTTTCGAGCGTTTGTTCATTGTCATTGATAAAAGTGCATTCTTTCCGCAGAAAAAGATAGAGGTGCATTCTAATACTAAAAGATATTTCATCTATGAAAGCTCTCAAATTTGATGCACCCGTAACGAATTGCATGTGGTCCAAGTGGCTTCCAAGTCTCACTGAATGTGTTTAAATTAGTTTACTATTTCATTAAATGTGGTCAAAGTAAAAGAAGTAACTGTCAGCTTTCCTTTATTATAGATAAAAATACATCAAAAGATATTTGACTCGTCAGGTCAAACAAAAGTAATGGAGATTAACCTTGATGTTAGGTCTCAAATGGTTGTGCCATCTTTCTCTGCATTGCTTTCCTACTCTTCCAGGCAGCATTTGCGCTATCTGAGACCACTTCCTCAGTCCAAACTGTTCCACTAACTTTACCAATTTCCTATCAAAATTTACAAGAATGAAGTAATTGAGAACCTTGTAAAGAGAGCAACTCAAAGGTGACAACTGGAACTTACAATACGGCCACAGTTTTACTTTTGAATGGAGAAAACATTGAACAAAGTCTGCATCAACAAATCCAATTTACCTGTCTTCTTCCAGAGTCCATTGCCCTTTGACAACATTAGCCTTCTTGAGAGCCTTACTTGAAGCCTTCTTTCTTGGAAGAAACCTGCGGCTCATCTCATACCTCCTGTATGATCCAAGGCCACCTCCCATGAGATGTGAAACCTCCAGTTTTGGCGTCAACAGAGGCAAGTAAGGTCCAGAACTATGAACCATCGATGAAGAGTCGTCGACGAGAGCCTTCTTTGTTAAGCCTTGTGGATAGTAGTCCTGGTAGAAGGCTGTAAACGGAACGACGGATCCACTGGCAGGCCCGAATGAACCATCAAGAGCCTGGAGGTCATAGTGGCCATTTTGCTGCACATGGAAATCAAGCGGCATGTCATCACAGCTCCCTTCGTGGGGCTGGAAGCAACCGAAATCCATGGGTGGGTTCCAAAAGCTAGCTATCTAGGGGAAGGATATAGAGAGACCGGACAATGGCTCCTCTTTACCTGCATCTCTCGGAGGAGGAGACAATGGTATAGCATGTCACATTATATCTAGACAAGAACCTATGTCACTTAAAGACCACTAGTTAAGGGTGTTTAAGGTTTTATTAATTCGCATTGTAAATGGGACATTTACTTTCATAAATAGATTACTTCATGCAAGAGAGAACTAATTAATTAAGCAAAGCATTACTCCCAAACGTGGCGCACACACCACCCACCGAAACAACTTGGTCATGAAGATATTAACATCGGAGAGCATGGCGTGTGATGCTATTAATCGTTTCGTGTTCTATGTGGTCTAAAGTACTTCACAACTACTCCTTAGCAAATAAATAAATAAAAATTATGCACAATTGAACTGTAAATTCCCTCTCTGCTGCATCTGTACGCGAGTTTACGCAGACATCAAAGAGTATGGAACTAGTGCTTAATAGGGACCAAGAATACGATCTTTAGCAAATGGAAGACATTAGGTTCTGGCTGGAGCATGTATTCAGCTAATTTGACCTGAATATTTCAGAGAAGGATGGCAGATTAGTCTCACAAGAGACTCGCCTCATAAGTAAAATGAAGTATCGATTGAGATGAAGGAAATTACGACAAATATTATTACCCGCACAAACAAAATGGAACCTTTTTTGTGAAGCGAAGAAACCAAATGGAAGAAACCTAGCTGACAAGGAGAATGCTGCTTCCTCAAGCGCAACGGCGAAGAACGGGGGACGAGGACGAGCGGCGCATACCTTCTATGTACGCCGCCAACGGGAAGTGCCCGTATCTCCGGCCCCGGAGAGGGAGCAGGAAGCAACCGGCGGCGATGGCGACGGCAGCGGCGACGGGCGGTTTGGACACACTGGCCGCCGCACTGGACGAGAAGGAAGGAGAAAGATATCAAACTGGGCTCGTTTTGGGTCGGGCGTAATGGACTCTTGGGCTTATTTTGAACGGTCTACGCGGGCCTGGTCCGGCCCGGTTGTGGTCAGACCTGCGCCGGCCCTAAGAGAAAGGCCGCCCTCTCGCCGTCGGAGGCGCCAGTGTCTCGCCGGCAGCAAGAGGGAATCGAATCTCCAGCTCCACGGCGTTTCTCGCGTGCTCCGGCGAGGGGAGGAGGAGATGAAGCTGAAGCAGCTGGAGGGCCTCCTGGGCGGCCTGACCCAGTTCTCCGACCCCAAGGTACAACTCTCTGCCACCTCCCTGCTCGCCTCCAGAACGAGGAGGGAAATGAGACGAGGAATTTATACGAAGTTTCCCGCCGGCGGCGGTGGCTGTGGGTGCAGGTAGAGCTGGAGCAGTACGCGACGGGCCCCCACATCGCGTCCCGGATGCTCTACACGGTAGGATCCTTCTCCGATTCCGATGCCTTCTCGCTTTAGGCGGCCAAATCCTGGTCTCTGTTGTGATGTGAGTTGGAATTTGGACTCTCCGAGTGCGCGCAGCCTTTGTTCCATGCCCAAACAAGGCAAGCTACTCCGGCGGTAGACTAGGGTCCATCCGTCCATGGTATGCTGGTGGCGGTTTTGGTGCTCTGCCGTAGAGAATTTTGAAGGATTCTGTGATAGTTATTCGCACTGTATGCTACCACTTGCGGTACAAATTTTGGAATATTCGATTTTTCAGAGGGTTGCAACCTATGCTTCTCAACCTTTGGGAATGTCACTCACTCACTTGGCTGTGTATCTCTAGGATGCTAAAATTCTATTGATTCTGGCGTGCTTCTTCCCTCTGGTTTATCTTTCTCATGGTGATTTGGTAAATCCATCAGGCCGAGAACAGCTTCGATGACATAGCTGGTAAAGTGGTAGCTGACTTTGGGTGTGGCTGCGGTACCCTGGCTGTCGCCAGTGCTCTGCTGGATGCTGAGTGAGTATGTTTAAGCTCTTAATATTTTGGTGATTCTGTTCCGGAGTTCTTTGTCACAGTTATTTCTGATATCATTAGAGACCTACACCCCTTAACCTCCAGTTATTCCTCTATACTGATATCATCAGAGATCTACACCCCTTAATGGTGCAACAGTTTTTCATTTTTATAACTCCGGTCCCATCGTTTGCACATGTACTTTAACCCTTGTCGATTTCAACGAAGTACTGAAGAGTGGCCACCTCTTCCATGATATGCTGATTGTTTGAGATGAATGAGGTTTGCCATGTTTTGGGAGGAAACTAAGGTTTTCTTTAGTAAACAGTGCTGATTTAGTAGTTTAGGAGATCTTAGTGCCTCATCTGCAACTTAATTACTCATACTGAAGAGCTAAAAGTTTCTACATTACCGGTCAAAAATATGTTGCATAATAGAATTCCATAGTCTTGTCTAACTGACTATGTGACAATATCATTCCCATTGCATGAAACAAACTCATATACTTGTTACTGGATAATATACTTTAAATAGTTGTCCATCAGTATCATGAGCTACAAATTGATGTGTTTGCGTGTCATTTAGTATCTTACGAATTTTGTTGTTATTCTGTTTTTTAGCGATTCTTAATGTTATTCACCATGGTTGCGGAATGACAGGCATGTTACTGGTATTGATATTGATCTGCAGTCCCTTGAACTTGCTCAAGAAAATGCTACTGACCTGGAGGTATGCTGTTGCTTTAGTCTCCACCTGCTTTTATCTGAAGGATAAATCTTCATATTGAGTCTGAAAATTCTGCAGATGTTGCTATAATTGTCATGTATACGTAGTTTGAGAAAATTGGTAATCAGCATATTCCTGTTGAACACCTTTGTCTAAGGTTTTACTCCAGCACTTAAATGAGCTATTTTTGCAACTCTTTAGCAGATTGACCAGCTTTGATCTATTACCTTGGTAGCATGTGGCATAACTAATTGAGTGCATACTACAGTTGATCAAGCAAGTGCAGTTAGCTGAAAAATGCCTTAGTTCCTTAGCATATACCAAATGCAAATCTTCTTTTCTAGGGTTACAAGAGTGTAATTCTGGAGTTGACAAGCTGTTGGTACACTTGTAGAAATCATACACCGTATGATGGAAGTGTGGGCCATCTAAATATAGTATCTATTTGAGAGATAGGTGCACTACCTGTCTACCTCCCTGTCTGGAACTCCAATACCGGTCAAGAAACAACACCCCTCAACTCTCAGAACCTTTCACTTCAGTTCCCTTGCATTTAGTACTCCATGGATGTGCAATGCTGTCCTGTCGTATCCCTATGTTTGCTGCCTTTTGTCCGCACAGGGATATTGGCTTCTATGTTTGCTGTCATCTAGTTCTTTTGCATTCAGTTCTCTCGGTGTTATTGGCTCCTACATTGTTTTTCTTGCTTAGTTAATTTGTGAGGTTGAAAGTAGCATGTGAGAGAATTGACACAGTAATTGATATTTGTAGATCTATTAAATATTTTAACATGTGAATGACATGTTTCTTTTCATTAAATGTTTGGTCATGCAGCTGGATATCGACTTAATTCAGTGTGACATAAAGAACTTAAATTTGAAAGGTATTTTTCTTAAGTGGTAACATATTTTTGTGTAGGTTCGGCGAAATTTAGTTTTTTTTGTTATCATACATTGTCTTTTATCATTATGGAGGCTCTTTTCAATGTTGTTCTTCTCAACTGCCCTTTTAGTATGCTCAACACATAAGTAAATAGTGTCTAGAAAATCATTTTACAACCAATTTAGTATCCTAGCTGAACATGCTTCACAAGCTGGCTGGGTTATTTCCTCTCTCCAGTATATCATGTAGCCTGTGCAGGTTATAGGAAGTAGATGAAATAAAATCACTTATAGCAAATGAAACACTTGCAAAATGTGGTTCTTGAAATGAATCATGTTTGTACACAAGTATATATGTTTTCAGCATTGAAAATCATTCATAACCTTTGGGGTGCTTGATAAGAGATATGGTGCAGGCCTTCTTGTTGACACTGTTGTCATGAATCCTCCCTTTGGGACAAAAAGAAAAGGGGCTGATATGGAATTCCTTTCTATGGGCTTGAAGGTGGTTAAAGCAGTAGTTCTTGTACCAATTTATGAAAGATGACATTAGTGTCGTAATTTTCTAATATCTATTTATGTTCACAGGTTGCCTCTCAAGCTGTCTATTCTCTACACAAGACTTCCACGAGAGAAGTAAGTTTTTTTCTCCAGAGCTACAAATGTTGTTTATCCAACCGCGCTCTTTAATCTAATGTGATTCTGCTGTGTAGATCTTTAAAGTCTCTTTTTCGTAGAGAACATTGTACTGGCAAAAGGAATTAATCTACTCTATACTCGATGAACCTAACAATTGTCGATATTTTTCTGTTTTCCATTTTGTACATTGATGAATGTGGAATATGTTGATTGACTCTCCACATCTGTTTTTGTGTTTGTGATCTTTAGTACATCAAGAAGACAGCCTTGCGTAATTGCAATGCAATCAGTGCTGAGGTTCTGTGTGAGGTAATGCTATTTGAAACATTGGAATATGATCTTTGCTAGCATCTCTTGCTTTTCTCAAAATCAGGAAAAATAACTCGTTGTTTTTTAATAGTTTTTATGCATTGGGAATTTCAGGTCCAAATCATGTCTTGTGTTCCGCACCTGATGTGATAATCCATATCTTCTCTTTCTCTTGTCACAGCTACGGTATGCCCTACCACAGACATACAAGTTCCACAATAAAAAGGAAGACGAAAGAGCAAGCTAGCATGATGCGGCCACACGAGGAGATCAGGACAATCTCGCTTCTTGAACCACCATCTGATGGCTGTAGTTGCTAGACGAAGAAAAATGGATGTGCAATTTACACATTTACCTCCCTGTGTAACCGGCAAACCTCACTAGTTTAGCTAGTTTAGCCCTGCCCTGGATAGTGATGGAACTTTAAAGAGTCAGCTTGCCTGGAATGGTGTTTTCTCTGTACAATGTCCGACACCTCTTCATTTCAATCTTGTTTTTTGTTGTGCTGCATAGAAATAACAGCTGTCTTGGCAGAAAATTTAGAGTTAGACCTCTGGCCTGGATAGTGATGGAACTTTAAAGAGTCAGCTTGCCTGGAATAGCGTTTTCTCTGTACAATGCGCGACACCTCTTCATTTCAATCTTGTTTTTTGTTGTGCTTCATAGGAAAAACAGCTGTCTTGGCAGAAAATTCAGAGTTAAACCTGTGGCCTGGGCAAGGCCATGGTGGCTGCGAGCTGCAATAGCAGCCGAAGCTCCAGTATTCCACGCCTTGCACACCATTATCATTGAGACCAACCCAGGTAAAGAGTAGTATATTCACAAGATTTGTTCCGCAACCTGCATGTCTGTCTTCAATGAAGAGGCATTGACAAGTGTTGACTGAAATTTCACCTTGCATGTACTCCCTCCGTTCCAAATTACTTGACTTGTGTTTGTCTAAATATGGACGTATCTATACTTGTTTAGTGTCTAGATACATCCGTATTTAGACAAACCCAAGTCAAGTAATTTGGAACGGAGGGAGTAATTCACAGTAACACAATTTCGTAGCACCCACTAATGTGGCCTTGCCCAGTGTCCAGTATGTAAAAAACAAGCCTCTGGCTGAGACAATGAAATTACCTGATATCAGCTTGATATTAATATATTATCATAATTGAAAAGTTCTCAGAAAGATGATGAAGACAACGGACGAATACTTCGTGGTTGTCTCTCTCAGATGGTAAATAAACTATAAAAACAAAGAAACACATAACTTGATGCCTCGTTGTCAACAGTGATACATTATGAAATGCCCTTTTTCTTCCATATACTTACCTCACCTACGATTTTTCTGTGATTAATCAATAAAGGTGGCTTAGCAGCCGGATCCCGGAGCCAGTCGCCAGATCGATGACCGTCCAGTCCCACTCTCACTACATCACCTTCGTGTTAGTATAACCCCTTACATTATCACATCATCGATCTTACACTATTCCACATCATCTATAAATGGATGTGCTGCCTCATGATAAGTCACTCATCTTCTTCATCCTGCAGCACACTCAAGCTAGCTAGCAGCTGCCGCCATTATCGGAGCTCAGAGTAAGAAAAGCTAGTACTACAACAATGGAGCCCATCCCTCTGCTGACGCCACACAAGATGGGCCAGCTCGACCTCTCCCACAGGTAACGATCCAATTTCAGTCTATCTTTTCAGACACTCAGTGCAATTATTCACGTACGGGCGAAGGTGATCATGCATGGCATGGATGCAGAGTCGTGCTGGCCCCACTCACCCGCCAGCGCTCCTACGGCAACGTCCCGCAGCCGCACGCCGCCGTGTACTACGCGCAGCGGGCAACCGCCGGCGGCTTCCTGATCACGGAGGCCACGGGCGTCTCGGACACGGCGCAGGGGTACCGCGACACCCCGGGGATCTGGACGCCGGAGCACGTCGAGGCGTGGAAGCCCATCGTCGCCGCCGTCCACGCCAAGGGCGCCGTGATCTTCTGCAAGCTCTGGCACTGCGGCCGCGTGTCCAGCTACGAGCTCCAGCCCGGCGGGAAGGCGCCGGTGTCCAGCACGGAGAAGGGGGTTGGCCCGCAGATGAGCTTCGATGGGAGGCTCGAGGAGTTCTCGCCGCCGAGGAGGCTCACGGTGGAGGAGATTCCCGGGCTCGTGGATGACTTCAGGAAGGCCGCCAGGAACGCCATCGACGCCGGTACGCGCCACGCCACGCACGATCATGATGTCATATGTGTACTACTAGCTTCCAGTCAAACATCTTTCTTGAACAACTTAATTTTTCGATAAAGAACTACTACTACGACCATGAAGAAATAGTTTCGAAATATATCATTCTTACGACCATGTCCTAGTAACGCGGTCAAAGCATGGCCTCAGAGACTATGTCCATGTTTAAACGGTAATGTATTCTCGAGCAGGATAGAGTAAATCATTTGCTGACCATCATCGAGAGGTCGTGGAGATTCACGGAGCCAATGGGTACATCATCGAGCAGTTCCTTAAGGACAACACCAACGACCGCACCGACGAGTATGGAGGCAGCCTCGAGAACCGGTGCCGCTTCGCTCTTGAGGTGGTCGACGCAATCGCAAAGGAGATTGGCGGCCACCGTGTCGGCATCCGCCTCTCCCCCTTCACCGACTACATGGAGTGCCACGACTCGGACCCTCACTCCCTCGCGCTCCACATCTCCACCAAGCTCAGCGACCATGGCATCCTCTATGTCCACATGATCGAGCCGAGGCTGGCCATGGTGGAGGGACGTCGTGTGGTGCCGAAGCGGCTGTTGCCATATAGAGAGGCGTTCAAGGGGTCCTTCATCGCCAACGGCGGGTATGACTTTGCGGAAGGGAACAAGGTGGTCACAAAGGATATGCCAACCTGGTGTCCTTCGGACGTCTGTTTCTCGCAAACCCGGACCTGCCAAAGAGGTTCGAGGTTGGCGCGGAGCTAAACAACTATGATAGGATGACCTTCTACACATCCGACCCTGTCGTCGGCTACACCGACTACCCGTTCCTTGAGTAATCATCGGCTACACCGACTACCCGTTCCTTAGAATAATCATCGGTGTAGCTTCTTTCTTCGACGACAGGATCACTTGTATTGTGTGAATAATTAAATGTACGTGAGTATTGTATTTTTCCAACAATAAACAATGTGTGATAGCTACTTCGAGTAATTAAATTGGTGAAATCATGGTGACATTATGGGGTCCTGTTGGACTTGCTCTCACTGGCATCTTGTAGCTGCATTTTCTTTTAGGGAGGAACAGTTAATTATCAGAATGTCTGGAGTGAAGTTTCACACGTGACAAATCACATTATATACAACCTTGTTTTACTTCTCTTTATTCATCAAGTTTTTGAGTGCCCAGTCTGTATTACAAACTATGCAGCCGCTCATCAATATCGCTCTTTATTGTTCGATCAGGAGGGCGTCAATGTTGCGCTTACCCTCTGGCCCTTTGCTGTACCAGGACGAGACGTAGTCACCATAGATCACATCCCTGTACTTTTGTGGATGGTCCTTGCTCACAAGCTGAGGTGCGGTACATATCTTCTGAGATTTAGGTGGGTCATAGAATGTCGCTACTGACAAGCGGGCATGCTCAGCATTGACAATAGCTCGATGCACAGCGCTCTTGTATCTTCCGTTGGTTATGATCTGAAGAAGGTTACAAAACATGAGCAACATATGAAGGACCCATATAGCAAGTATGCAGAGGATGAGATTTTCAGGTTGTCAATCTAGTGAAAAGATAACAAAATGTGCATACAGAAGTAGTGTGGCCACATGATGAAATTCACACTAATTTACCAAAACAGTGTACATGAAGCATAGAAAATGAACGCTAAGTAAACTGGGATCGTTTAGGGCAAGTAAATACAAGAAAGAATGGTGTATCATGATTCTGAATCTGTACATTATGTGCTGATAAGCCAACAACTGCAGTGATTTGTGTAATGGAGTTTACTGACAAATTTTCTCTGCTAGTTTACTATATTTCGGTTTTTGGCTAATGGAACATCAAGAGGCACATCATTAAACTAGTAGGTATCATTCCTACCGGTATTGTACATCTGCCGAGATTTTCATCACATTCATACAAGCTAGTCAAAATAGATCTGTAAAGCAATTGTAACATAAACGAGAAGATTGAATTGAAGTCATTCAGAATAGAACAAGATATTATAATTATATATGTCTAGTATATCTTAGAAGGCATATAACAAATAACAAACACATAAAGCATATGAAGGTAGTTTACCTCTGTCTGGTCAGACAAAATTACAAGGATTGCATCAGGCAAAGGAGGCACAGGTATCCACATCCCATCCTTCAACACCTCGAGCCCACCCACATCATCTTGAATTAGAAGTGTTATTGCGCCAAAGTCAGAATGAGATTGCAACCCGAGAGCAAGATCTGGTTGTGGACAAGGGGAATAGTAGCTAATGGTGATGTTCTGATAAACGTCTCCCACCGCCTCTTGTAGATAAGAGGGTGGCAAGTTCAGACTTTCGGAGATGATGCACAACAATCTCTCGGCTAGGAATTTCATGTTGTCACAATATTTCGCAACAAATCCCTGTACACATTGCAGGTATATCAGGTTCTTTGTTCTAGCAAAGATAGCTCATGTGATAGGCTAGAATAGAAACATGGACCGATAGAAATAAGTTGTATAAATTGATACTTTTCGTGCTACAATGATGACGAGCTACAGTTGTATCTGGAAAATGAAAAAATAAGAGACACAATGGGAATCATTGTCTGAAAGAGCATTTATAGATAACTAGAATGTTGCATTGAAATGTTCATTTCTTGATAGTAGGTCACTTCAACCTGAACATGAATCTACAGCAAAATAGCAGATTCAGGGACAAATGCAATATCAGTATGTCATGTGTTCTCTTACCCACCTTTTGTTAATCCCTGCATCTGAATGTATAATTCTTCGAGTGCTTATAAGCTGGTCAAAGCATTCCCCAACTTCTTGAAAAGATTTGAAGATGGGGAATATTTCTCTGTTGGGGCAACCCACCTGTATCCGGGGACGAAGTCGGGCCACCGGGCGGGGTCGCGGCGGGACTCGGGGAGGGTGTGGTGGTCGAAGAAGTCGCGCCAGTCGAGCACGGACTCGTCGTTGGCGAGCATGCGGCTGCCGTACCCCTCGGCGGCGGCGCCCCTGGCCGGGTCGCATCCGAACCGGAGCTTCTCGGCCATGGGCGCGCGGAAGAAGGCGAGCCCCGCGCCCCGCATCGCGTCTAGTAGCTCCAGGGGTACGCCGTGGTTGATGACGTGGAAGGCGCCCCACTAGGCGCACGCGCGGCGGACGGCGCCGGTTGTTGTGGTGGCGGCGGCCGAGAGCCCGAGAGGTCCACGACGGGGATGGAGAGGGATGCGGCCGGGGGGCGGTGCGAGGGGTCCGCGCGGAGGTCGGGCGGCTGGATGTACTGCGCCGGGAGGTGGGGCACGCCGGCGTCGGCGAGCGCCTGGACGCGAGGCGCGGCGGCGGCTTCCATCGGAGGAGGTGAGTTGAGCCGAGCGACTAGGCGGTGACGTGGTGACTGCTACTGATAGGGACGAATGGACAAATTTTGGAGAATTCGAACTTGTGTACGGGAAATACTACCGGAGTTGGCCCCCTAATTTGAAAAATACTACCGGACTTCTTCGATGTGTCATCGAAGATGTGTCTTTAACATCTAAAAAATGTCTTTAAGCTTCCGTCCTTGCGTCCGCCCGTAATTATAACCGTATTGCTCATCGTTTATCATTTTTCTTTGGACTGGGTTCAAGAATTAAGAGTATGTTGACATGGTGTATAGTTTATGCTTGCATACTATTACCCTATTCCTGAGTAATATTTCCTTAGAAAAGAACATAAGCCTCCTCACATAAGACCGGCACTCATGACTTATTAAGTTTCTTTCGAATGGTGCATTGGGGAGCAAATTCGTAGACAAACAACATGATTCTTTTTTTCGATTGGGTTATTCCTATTTCCATTAATTACTTAACATAAATGAAGTTCGACACTCACAAAAATTACAAGAGGATTTGGTACACATTTTGTCGCAACTGTTGGACCCGTAATAAGAGTAATGGAACACTTCCTTACCAAGAGATTGAAGTTGCTTTTTAAGCTTTAAGTTGGATATGGTAAAATTTGATATGTACTTGCATCATGCGTAGCTAAAAGACATTAAAGAAATCGCTTATGTGAGGCAACCGAATTTTCTTTGTTTTGTTTTGTTTTGTTTTGTTTAGTCAATGATGTTATTAAATCTGTAGTACCTTAATTTGTATCTTTTTCCTTTTGCTTATGTGCAACAGAAGCCCGTAGTGGTTGAAAGTTACATGTTTGCTTGCTCTCCAAAAAACAAAGTACATGTGCGATCCCGCAGGGTCTTGTCGTTCTCGTTGTCCTTGCCCGCGACGATGACCTTCATATGCAGGAAGTGCTCCCTGGGGCTGCGTCACCCGCTTCCCACGAGAGCTCGCTCGCCGACATCTTGTCCGTCTCTTGGCCTTGCCCTTCTTGGGGGCCGTCTTCTCCTTGGGCACCATGGGGACGGGATCACATAGGCAAGCGCGTAGGAGGCGAGGAGGCAAGAGCGAGGAAGAAAATGGAGTGAGGGCAATCGGGTGAGTTTGCCTTATGCCTACATGATGTAGCACAACATCCACACAAGCAAAATATAACAGTGGCATAACTCTTTCATCCTCTTCTCCGAACTAAATTCATCGAACACGATACACAATGCAAACACATTATTATTTCACCATCTTCTCCGAACTAAATCCATCGAACACGATAAACAACGCAAACACATTATTAAAACTTACAACAGACATTGCATACAGTTTGATGCAAACAAACACAGTGTAGAGAATAATTGGCACAAACCAAGCAGGCCCTAAATATTCAACGAATAAGTGTAAACAGGGAACCAAAGCAACTCAGGACTAAGCAACATAGCCCTTGTGTGATGGATTTATATCAATGGGTTGTGAGCGCAGTTGTCTCACGCTTACCAATACTGTTGTACATGATAGTAGAAGACATGATATATTGCTGAATCAAATTGATGGACAAACTGAGGAGCAAAAGTGAATCAACTGACTAGAAAAAAGGGTTAGATTATCGACATACAAGAAAGTTTATGGGGACTGACGAGGGAGGCTGTCGCCCGACTGCATCTCGAATCCGCTCATTTCCACACCCAGACGTTGCTTCTTTGCTTCGTCTTGCCATCAGAGTCACCAGTAAAACGATGCCTTTACACCGTCGAGTCACTCTGCAACTCGGCGGGGATCTTGAAGTCTGCAATAGGAAACGACATCAGGAAAAGTGCTTATCTGGATCGTTTGTTCATAATAAGTAACGAGTTTTCGGGGATGGGATCATGTAAATAATGTACGTACTGTCGGGATTGCCACTGACACCAACGCTGAGGAGGCGGCGGCGGCTTTCCTGTTGGTTAGACACAATCTTCATGATCTTACCCTTGGCGAACTCGGACATCCCGGCCCATTCCTCGTCCGGGATCATATCTTTCCATTCGGGCGGTAGTCGGAAACTACTAGCTTCTGCCTCCATTGACGGCGGCGGCGGATTTGACACCGGGGAGGGATCAGTGACGGTGAGGGTTTGACGGATTCCTCTTCGCATCGCTGCGGCCAAACATAGAGAGGGAAGAAATAGAGGAGACACCGTCCATAGTCGTCGTCGGCGGATTTGACACCGGGTCGGGCTAGGATGTTTAGGAAAATAGGAAAACGAAGGCCGCTAGCGTACGGACGGCTCGACCCGTGGGGGCTGGCGGGCTGCATAGGTCGGTTTTTCAAACAAAAAAAACCTTTTTTCCGACATTTTTAACGAAAAGGGCAAAAAATAAAAACTCTCAAATTCAAAAAAATTCTGAATTACAAAATTCGATTTACAAAACCCTGAATTATAAGTACACTGAAATCCAAAGTACGAAATTCTCGAAATATAAAATTTGAAGTACAAAATTCCCGAATCACAAAAGCCCAAAATATAAGTACATTTAAAACCAAAGCGCAAAATAACAACTATATTAAACCCAGTACAAAGTACACTACCGAAAAATATTCATCAAAACCGGTGGAGTACATAAATACTAAAGTACATGTACGATGTAAATCAGTTTTAAAAGTATTAAAAAAGTCGTCAAGACCTATCAACATAGAAATCTTGACGCTAGTACGGTAACTGTGAAATTTGTAGGTACAACTGTTATTGACTTGTTAAGTTTCTTCTGGCACTCATGACTTGTTAAGTTCCTTCCAAACGTTGCATTTGGAACAAATTTGTAGAAAGACAAACGTGATACCTTTTTTCCCGACCAGGCTATTCCCATTTTCATCATTTAGTTAACGGAAAATACAAAGTGCGACACTAACAGCACCTGCAAAGTAGAAAACAGGGAAAAAACTAGTTGACACACAAATACTCCCTCCGTTCATAAAAGAATGCCTCAACTTTGTCCAAACATGCATGTATCTACACACTAAATTATGTCTAGATACATGCATGTTTGGAAAAAGTTGTGACATTCTTTTATGGACGGAGGGAGTAGGAAACCCGAGGCGTGAACTCGGCGTCCATAACACATTATAGGAAAAAAAATCATTAGCACTACCACGCAGACAAAAATTTATAAGAAACGTGTTGTTAATGCAGACATCAAAAGGGCAACATTGTGAGATTTTAAGGTAACACGGCAGCATGGGCAAACGCAAAACATGAAGCCTACTGTTGTCAAACATAAATTGTACTCTATTTTCAACTCTGATATGGGTGGGACCGTGGGAGGCATTGCCTGAATTTAGAGCTGTGAAGAAATAGAACAGGAACATAATCAAAAGCGTTAAAAAGAATAAAAGGGGCGTTGCGAGAATCGAACTCGCGACCTCTCGCACCCAAAGCGAGAATCATACCACTAGACCAAACGCCCTTGTACGTTGTGCTTGCGATTTGGAGGTTAATAATAGGTAGTATGTATCAGATCGGACGCATGAGAAGTGTTGGCCTGTGGCCTCATTCAGAAACCAGGCACATGGCATCAGATCAGCACACAAGACAGGAGAAATTCCTTTCCCTCCTCCCTGGCCAAAACTCAAATGAGAGCAACTGAAACCCACTCACCAGCTTACTGGAAGAACGCCCTACATTGCTGCATGTTTCATTCATACGAAATGCATCGTCTAAAGAAAAATGCAGGACCATCAACTCATTGACAGAACCACAGAAATTTTCATTTATATGAAATGCATGAATGCGTCCGTCTTCCAAAAAGAATAGGCCAAACAGTATCACTGCAAGAATCCCAACACTGAAATGCTTCATCCGGGAAGCAGTAGCAACCACATCAGATTGATGGATGTCAGAAGAGCAACTTCTCTTATTTTGTTGTTTGGCTTATCTCTATGTAATGCATACCTTTGCTAACACTGCAGCAACTACAACCAGTGTCACTACAAAAGTTGTTCAGCCATTGAACTGAACGCTTTCAGCAGCTCTGAATCTAAGAACCGCGAGGCAAAAACACACTGGTTCCTCCAGCAAGGTGAGCGGATCAAGTCTGGAGAGGAAACACCAGAGCTGCTGAGTTTTCTGAACCTATATCTATCTATATGCAATAGTAGGCGCCCAGTTCTGTTGTCGTCATGTACGAGGCGGCGAAGCTTCTGAAGAGGATAACTGACTCCCGCTCTAATCTTTCTTTACACTGCGTTGACATCAGGGTGTCGCAGCTCATCGGCGGCTGAATTAGCAAAACACAATGAGGCAGTTAGGCAACAGATCAATAGTCTCAATGTAAGAACTTTGGAAAGTAAAAAAAAAAACGTAACAAAATCACCAAGACAAATCCTGAATACAATAATATGTGCAGAAACTACTTCACAAAAGAAGTGCAGAAACTAAGCTTTAGTGTGTAGGATACAACCTCAATTTTGTTCACATATTCTAACAGAAATCTAGTATCATCTCTACAAGGACGAAATGAGAAGACTGAACTGGTTTGGTTTTGTAGGTCCCATAATAGCGGTAAACTGTACGAGATGAACAAACTGGACTATCTGTGTCAAGGACAGTAGTGCAGATATGAATATGCGACTTATTAACAACCTTTCCAAGGATCTGTATACAGACTGGTAAATCCACAAGCACCAAATAGTATCTAAACTAACATCATTCTGTATAGCCAATTCAAGACTACCAATATGTATTTCTCGCCAAAGAAGATCACAGGAAGCAGAACAACAATCTAAATCACACAGTTTTGATGGAATACATTACTCTAACAATGCCAAGAATACAGCTCATGAACAAAACCTGAAAACTATATTATGTGCATAAACTAGCTTCTACGTAATACGGTAGGATAGAACCTGAATTTTGTTCACATTTTGTTCAACGCAAGTAGAATAGGCTAAAATCAAACACATATCACCAATTTCTCTGTCAGACTAAAAAGGAGACAAGTCAACTGGTTTTCGTTTTTTAGTTCCATAAATTTCTACGAGGTTTACTAAAAATATATGTTTACTAGCGGCAAATACTACCCTCCAATGGAAGAACTGAATCATCTGAATCAATGCACTAGTATGAAACCAACAAGAAGCCTCAGACCATCTGAACTGAATCAAGGTTGACTGCAAATACTACCCTGCAAGTATATAAGTAACCAGGTAGTTGCTCCAAAAATAAGTAACCAGGTAGCCTCAGATCAGCTTTTGGCATACCCTGACTTATAATCCACAAGGTACACGTAAATGCCTATTGTTTCCATTCAACTATTCTTACTTATCTACTACAAGACTACAATGGTTTCAGGCATGTCCCAAGTTCTAACAGAAGCAGATTTAGCAGCAGTTTCAGGCCACAGCTATTTCAGTAAACTGATTGTCAGACTACAACAGTTTCGGTCAACTGGTTTTCAAGCCCAAGCAGATTAACATCCATTCGAAAATATCAATACAACCAACATCTGCTCATTGTGCAGACCAGCAGAACAGATTCAGTCAAGATTACCAACATGTATTTCTTGCCAAAAGGAGATCAGTAGGGAGTTGGGGACATAGAGCTCTCACCTGGTGTCCCGCCCATGATGACGACGATCTCGATGGTATCGTAGTAGCCGCCGCGGGGCAGGTCGACGACGAGTGGGGTCAGCCTCCCGTAGCGGCCCGCTCGAACACACATGATGAGGCCCAAGAAGCCGTCGATGACCCCGACGCGGCTGGCCAGCTCGCTCCTCAGGTGGTGCACGGACCTCCCTCTGAAATGGAACGAGGACCAGCCCGCCTCGGTGTAGAACCCATCGTTTCTCGCCCGCACGAACCGAATCAGCTGCCACGCTGCCGGCTGCCACCGGTCGCCTGAGCATGACCACGGAGAGGTCTCCGGGGAGACGGTCCTGCAGGCGAGCCACAAAGGAACATGGTCATGTTAAGGAGATCAAAGAAGCAGGGTACGTAGTAACAGGATTTCGTTATCGAAAACACAAATGAAATCAAGAATTGGAAATCCGGTGGTGGAAACCAAGAACTGCTCCCCAAGAAGCGCAAATTAGGCCAGAGCAGAACCACAAATAGCTCCCGGGCGAATGAAATTGACACATTGAGTAGTACACGCAGCTAACGTTGGATGAACATCAGCGACATCCAAGAAACAATTTCGCGCAATCGACATGTTCCGCCGAAATCAATTCGAGAAGAATAGAGAAGCGGGCATGCCGAACTCACCCTGGCCGGACCTGGAAGGGCAGGAATGCCCAGTCTGGTGGGGATGGGCTCCACGATCCAGTGCATCATGGTGCTGACGTTCTCGAACTCGTCGACGGTGACGCCGTTATTCCAGCGGAGGTACCTCCCGTTGGCGCGGAGGTAGCGGCCGCCGACGTTGCGGAGCAGGATGTCGTTCTCGTTCCTGGAGCCGGCCCCGACGGCCTGCCACATGATGGCCTCCACCTCCGGCCGGTCGTAGTTACGCTGCACGGCGCGGTGGCCGAGCGGCGCCGGCGTGGTCGTGGCGGCGAGGTAGCGGCCGTAGGCGGCGTTGTGGAGGAGCACGTACAGGCCGTCGCCGTGGTAGACGTGCACCGCCCACACCGCGTTCAGCGTGTCGCGGCGCCGGCGGAGGGATACGCGCTCCCCGTCGTCGTCGGCGTGGAGGTAGGTGCCGTGCACGCGGCTCCGCAGCCACACGTGCTGCCCGTCGTGGAACTGTTCCATCGGTCGCCGCCTCTGGACTGCTGGAGAGAGCGGAGGCGGTGGGCGCTGCGCGGTGGAGAGAGAAGCGGAGAGGGCGAGCTGGGGTTGATGGGTTCTTGGTGCTCCGGCGAGGCAAGGCGATGTCGGTTGACTTGAGACGGTTACGCTCGGGCGCCAAGTCGGAGTATTTCAAGGTGCCTGACACGCCATCGCCGTCTTCTTTGCCTTTGGGCCGAGAAAACAGCCCAGCCCACTATTCCACAGCCACAGGCCCACACGAGTTCCTTCCCGATTCCCCAACAGTCGCGCGGCAGCGTCGGCGGCGGCCGGGACCGGCAGCGCCGCTCCTTCCCTACCCCGGCGAGCTTCTCCTTGCGCTGCACCGGAGCGCCGGCGCGGAGACGAATCCTCCAGCGGCATTGCTCCCTCTCCATTTTCCCTGCTCCAACTTGCCGGGGCGGAGACGAAACGCCCGCCGGCACTGCTCGCTCTCCTTGCCCTGCCCCCGCGTGCCGCACGCCCGCCGCCACCCCCGCCCAGCACCAGCGAGCCGACGCACGTTTTCTCTCGCTCCTTGCTGTTCGTCGCTCATGGCCTGCCGCTTGCTTCTAGAAATTTCTCGCCCACCATCAGATCTGCCTGGCGTGGTGTTGTGCCCTCTAATCGCTTGTTGGAATGTTGCTTGTGCGCGCGCGCGTGGTGTGGTCACTGCCGCCCTACCTGCTGAATGCCCGTCCTGCTGTGTTCATGTTGGTGTTTCACTTTGTCCGTCTGTAATCGGGTGGTATGGCATGGCTGTCGTCGTCGACACCGCGAAGCCATTGGCTGATTTGGCATGATCGTTCAACTTATGTCCTGATTGCTGGTCATATCGTGCGTTGACATGTCTTTTTTTTAGATAAAAAGGGCTCCACACCAGTTCCATTCAACGAACGAAACCATCAGTCTTACAACATCTTATTACAGCACTCGGGAAGGATCAGAGTGACCAACCAGAAACAAACCAGGAAAGAAAATAAGTTTGTTTCTAAGCAGAAAGCTACAGCCACCACCTAGACAAACAACTCAGACACCAACTACCAAAGACCAACATCAGTTGCCAGAAGCTGGAACCACCTTCCAGTTATCTCCGCTTTCAATCATCATCAGGTTGGCCTTCTTCAAGGTTATCACCAGCGCCTTGGTTGTAGATTCCCATTCAGCATTTAGAGCGACTCCAGCAGACTCCATCCACGATCTTTTGCGCGTGACAGAATAGCTTTGCATCAGCTTGGGCCTCACCAAGGCAGAGCGGGAGGGTTTCGGGCGAGTAGCTCCAGCTGGGTCACCAGCGCGTCCAACTGGGTTTTGGCATTTACCGAGAGCAGCACCACCCATTGTGAGAGCAGAGAAATTACTCTTCTCCACAATACCTGCATACCAGTCCATGGAGTTTTGTTAAAACACATGTCATTGCGAGTTTTCCATATAGTCCACATAATAGCAGCATGGACAACATTGTGCAACTCATGTTTTATCTCACACAGCCATAGACTAGCAATTTTCTCATAATTGACAGGTAAAATAGGGAAACCAGTCAAACCAGCAACTTCCGCCCAAATAAGTTGAGCAACCGCACAATCAAAGAAAAGATGATTGCAAGTTTCGTTTTTAGCACAGAAAAGACAGGTCAAATCTGGCACTGCCTGTCTCTTTACCAGATTATCTCTAGTGAGGATCTTGTTATGAGAGACAAGCCAGAGAAAAAAAAATGAATCTTAGGTGGAGTTTTGATTTTCCAAACAGCTTGAACAAAAGTACGTATAATCCCTCTAAAGTTCACCACTGCGTAAAGAGAACTAACAGAGTAGATCCCTTTAGATTCTAATTTCCACAGGATAGCATCCTCTTCCCCGGAAAACGAGATAGAACCAGCAATAGATAAAATATCATACCAATGTGACATAAGACGTTCATCAAAACATCTCCTAAAGGAGATTTTAAGTTGGTTCCCATCCCATACATCAGCAATAGTAGCATTTTGTTCATTAGCTAGAGCGTAAACATCCCAATATTGGATTGCAAGACTAGAGCCCCCAAACCACTGATCCTCCCAAAACTTGATTTTCCTTCCATTGCCTACTTTCCATTGGTATCCCATTTTAGCAGCATTCGCTGCCCACAGGACACCTTTCCAGAAAGGAGACACGCCCACTGACGAGCAAGAGAACAAGTTCGGGTTGTTCACATTATATTTGTGGTCAATAATTTGTTTCCACAATTTATTCTCATCTAAATGGTACTTCTTTATCCAGGAGGCAAGAAGACACATGTTCATCTCAGCTAGGTTCGGAATCCCCAAACCCCCGAACTCTTTTTTCTGTGAAACTAAACCCCAGTTGGCTAAATGATACTTGAAATGACCCTCATAATCATCCCAAAGACAAATGAGCCATCTGGGAGTTTATAAGGGCTATGGCCCATTTCGGAAACTTGATCACACTAAGTAAATAAAGCGGGATACTAGCCAACACACTCCTAACTAATTCTAGTTTAGCAGCATGAGACATAAACTTCCCCCTCCAACCTGCAGCTTTTTTAATTAGCTTGTCAATGATCGGTTGGAGGTCCTCTTTCCTTAGTTTTGTGTAATGTAAAGGGACCCCTAGATATTTCAAGGGAAATTTGCCCAATCTACAACTGAGGATCTGGGCAAAAACCTGAGCCTCTTCTTCCGGGACATTAATAGACACAAGATCACACTTGTGAAAATTAATTCGCATCCCAGAAAGTTGCTCAAAGCCAGATAGAAGCCATTTAAGGTTCAATGCACCAGTTTTATCGTTTTTCATAAACAGAAGGGTGTCATCAGCATACTGCATGCTAATCACCCCAGTCCTATTAAAACCATGTAAAATACATGTAATCAAGCCATTGTTTGCAGCTTTAATAAGCATTTTTGTGAACACATCCGCCGTGAGGTTGAAAAGTAAGGGAGAGATAGGGTCTCCCTGCCTAACACCTCTACCAGCAATATGGAAATCACTATTTGTATCATTGATCCTTACTCCAAAGGACCCATTCTCAAGCAACGAGTTAACAAGACAAACAAACTTAGGGCTAAAACCCCTTGATGCAAGCATCTTAAGTAGAACTGTCTATCAAATCTATCATACGCCTTCTCATAGTCAAGCTTAAAGATAAAACCATCTTGATCCCTACGAGCTACATCATGAATAATTTCATGTGCAGCTACGACACTCTCCAGAATAAAACGTCCTCTAATGAAGGCTGTTTGATTCGGAGAGATTAAGTCTTCACAAATTTTGCCAAGCCTATTGGTAGCACATTTCGAAAAGATCTTAAAGCTGCAGTTAATTAAAGCAATAGGACGAAACTTAGTAATATGAGTTGCATCCGGTTCCTTTGGCAAGAGGGTTAACAGAGCAAAATTGAGCCTATATAAGTCTAATGACCCCGAATTCCAGGCTTTAAACATTTCAAATAAATATTTCTTAATCAAATCCCAGAAATGTTGATAAAAGAAAAAAGGTAGCCCATCTGGGCCAGGAGCTCCTTCAGCGTATGAGCCGAAGACAGCTTCTTTAATATCCTGCTCAGTAAAAGGAGCATCAAGTATATCATTTTGTGTCGCAGTTACTTTATCAGTTTCCTCCCAGAAGTCATCGGATAAATCGACATTAATCTTCTGCTCAAAACCGAATAAAGTTTTATAATAATCAACTGCAATTTTAATTATACCTTCTGTGTCTTCCACCAAGCCCGCTGGACCTTCCAGAGCAACAATATGCTTCTTCCTCCTCCTCTGATTAGCCTGAGCATGGAAGTAGGAAGTATTGCGATCTCCTTCAAGGATTTGTCTTTCCCTAGACCTTTGCCTAGGTTTGATCTCTTCCTTCTTCCAAATATCTATTAATTCATCCGAAATAAATTTCATCCGAGATTTAGACATAGGAGACAAAGAGACATTTTCAGACAAAATATCTAGTTGATCAAACTCAGCAATAAGTTGCTATTTATATTTGAACTGCGCAGATTCAACATTAGCACACCATCCTTTAGTGTACCTCCTAAGATTTCTGACTTTAAACTGCCAAACATCAATAGGATTAGTAAATCTACAAGGAAGATTCCAGGCTTTAATCACCACTTCCTTGAACCTATCTACTTTTAACCACCATTTCTCGAACCTATACTGTTTGACTCTAGGAATAACTAGAGCCCCAGTATCCAGAATTAGTGGAGTGTGATCACTACCCAGTCTAGCCAAAGCACGAACTTGACTAGATGGGTACAACCGATCCCAACAAGTTGAAACAAAAACTCTATCTAACGTTGCCATAATAGCATCCGTTTGATTGTTGCTCCAAGTATATTTTCTACCAGCACATTTCAATTCAATTAAACCGAATTTATTAATCCAGTCATTGAATAGGTCAACCCAGCGCTGGATCACATTTATTCCCAGAGCTCTTCTCTGAACTATCTCAAACTAGATTAAAATCACCACCTAACATGATGGGACCATTCCAGCTAGAGACAACCGTATGCAACTCATTTATGAAGTCAAGCTTAAACTCATCATAAGCTGATCCATAAACTGACACAAACATCCACGTAGTTGCATATTTTTTGTTCTTAAGTAAACAAGATACACTATACGTAAGAATATTAGTGTTCAGTAGTTCAAACACATCTGAATTAATACCAACCAGGATACCCCCAGCTGTACCAATTGCAGGAAGCCATTCCCACACATAAGTGTCATAGCTATCTAATGTTTGAAGTTGCGCAGAAGTGAAATCATCTTTTTTAGATTCAGACAAACAAATTAAATCTGGATGATTATCTCTAATGAGATCTCCAGTCCTTGACAGCTTATCAGGTCTATTTAGACCTCTAGGATTCCAAAAGAAACCTATCATTTGTGTTTAAAGATAAGCTTCCTCCTACTCCCTTTCTTGTTGGACACCTCAATCCAAGGTGACACACAAGAAGGAGATTCAACATCATCCCCACTTTCACTAATGTGATTTGGGGACAACCCGAGCTGACTCCCATAATTGGAAGATTACATATTCCTCACTTGCCACATCAATGTTGGAAGGGAGGAACATATCTGGGTGGCTCTCTCTAAAATTTCCCAGCCTTACATTTTCAGTTTCTTTAATGCAATTAATATTGTCAGCAACTTCTGCATCAGAACCACCTAACACAACTCCAGCTAATCTAGCTCTAATCATCAGACTACTGTCATCAAGAGCAGAAAAGGAATTATGAAAGGTACTTTTCTTACCAGCAGGAGCTTCCAGATTCTTCTTCTTCAGTAAGTCCTGGGCCTTCTGAATTATGGTTCTTCCATCCTCCTTGTGCCTGCCACTTGTTCTTGTAGCTTGTACAGGGCCCCATTTCTTGCGTTGACATGTCTTGTCAGTGATGACTTCATTGTTGGTTCAGTTTACCATGCCGTCTAAGCTCTTGTTTCCGCCTTTTCCAAATTTGGTCATCCTTGACGGCCCTTCTGACGAAGAAGCGGTGTGGACCCAAACGAAGTTCTCAAGGATCTTAGGAATTGCTTAATTTGGATCGTACGCTCTTGCAACAACATATTGATTGGTCTGTCATGCCTTCGGTGTTCGTTTTCGCCCTACTAGGTGGAAGAGCAGTCATGTTAGGTAGTACTCCCTCCGTTCCAAATTACTTGACTTTGGTTTGTCCAAATACGGATGTATCTATATTTGTTACATCCATTTGGACAAACTCAAGTCAAGTAATTTGGAACGGAGGGAGTATGATTTTAGTTCTTAAAATTTTAGGATATTGTGTCTGGCATGACGTCAGAGGGTGTGACAAAAGGAATAATAGTCTTTTACCTCATTCACATATAGCAGTATGGTTGCATTGCCTCTAGTTTCGCCACGGTGCTATGAGAGTTATGATTCGAAGAATCTATATCTCGAAAAGCGAGGTTTGTTCAAGTGGTTGCCCATTCGCTACTTCCGCACAACTCAATGAACGAAAGAGGAATCAATATTGTGTGTTTTGTGTCCCGTGGAACGATTTTTTACTCTTCGACTTGAGAGTTGGCATCATCATCGATTTGAGTTTTTTTTTGACACATCGCAGATGCTTCCCCTTCTATTTTTCGGTTATAACCTGAACCAAGGTGCTAATAGTTCATATGAGGTTTTGTTGCCCCGTCATCGACGAGGTCGCAGACAAATGGTGTCCCTTCCTCATATTTTCAGGACTCATAGAGTGGTTTTGTGTGTAGGAATCGTTACCCGGAGCCGTGGAAACATGACAACCGCCCTACATTCCATTAGAAGAATTGAAGAAAAACAAGACCATGCGGTGTTAGTCAAACATGTAATTTCTGTAAAAATCAAAATGTAATCGATTTCTTCCTGGAAAGATTTTTGCCGTGCTACAAACTTCCAGTGTAATTGGTTTCGAGCTCTCCTCAACCTTGAGTAATGAGTATACGCAACACCGAAACATGTTTCCCCGGTTAATTTGAAGGTAGGAACCTCGCCGCCTTCCATCTCATCCTGACCGATGGAGCAAAATACGGCTTGCGCGGTGCGACCAAGGCGACGCGATTTCCCTACCCGCGTGGACGAATCCGACTCCAGCTCGGCGGCGGCAAGGCGGTTAATGGTTTTTACTGCAGGCTGCAGTGCACCGCGAGATTCAGGGTGTCGCCCGAAGCCGAGTCGGAGACGGCCGGACATCCTTTATAAGTGCAGACCCAGCGCCCCCATACGGACACATCGATCGCACCTCTCCTCGTCTCCAGCACCTCCGTCTTGCTGCCGCAAAGCGCTTGCTCGGCGATCTCGACTGTTCCCACCAGAGCGCGCGAGAGATCCATCGGTACGTGCGTGAGATGGGGAAGCGGAAGTCGGCGAGCTCGAAGACGGCGTCGCGGAAGAAGCCGGCGGTGAAGCTGGACACGTCCTTCTGCTGCCCGTTCTGCAGCCACTCCGGGAGCGTCGAGTGCAAGATCGACCTCAAGCTCTGGATCGCCGAGGCTGCCTGCTTCGTCTGCAAGGAGAAGTACTCCACCAAGGCGCACGCCCTCACCGAGCCCATCGACGTCTACAGCGAGTGGATCGACGAGTGCGAGAAGGCCAACGACGGCGTCGACGTCCGGGACTACCAGGAGGCGTACTAGCCTACTAGGGCAACGGCCATGACGATCGGTGGTGATGATCTTGCAGCGTCGAGTTAGTTTCAGGCGTTCTTGTGTTGCTGCTGTTCAATCATCCATTGTCGCCGTCCAAATTTCCTTCCCTTTAATTTGTTCTCATGAAACAAATTGAATTTTTGCAACCAAATCAGTCTGAAAAAATAAAGAAAATCATGTGGAAGAGATGGACACATGTACATGCAACCAAATCAGACCGGAAAAAATATAAACCTCCATAGATTCCGGGAAAAATGAAGAAACAATATGAGGAAAAAAGAAATCCACGAATTATGTCCATGATTAGGTACTGCAAACTCAGTACAGGGGGCAAGATATGGAACAAACGTTTTGCATTCATTTTGCAAAAGGAGTACATGGACAAGATTTGGAACAAACAGAAACTGAAAAAATCCACCATTGGCGGTCTTCGTTTTGTATCCAGATCGGAAAAAATCCAACATTAACACCGCGAACCTTCTTCCCTTCCCGCGAGCTGCCGCCTCACCTCCCCTATTCGCCGGACACCTTCCTCTTCTTCGCAGCAGGCGGCCGGCGACCGCAGACCGAAAGCATGCGTCTTCCTTCCCGAGCTTGAGGACGACAACGCTCCAGTTCTCCACCACACGCCCAGACTCGACGGCCACCGTGGAAAAGGGTGGGGAGGAGCTGGAGTCGAGCTCAGGTCAGACGCGCCGCCGTGGAGCTCGTAGTTGACTACGTGGAGGCGGCATGAATGGTGTCAGGAGAGAGAAATTGAGTGTTTGAGAGAGAAGAGAGAGGCGATGGAACAAGATATGCTGCCTACATGTAAGGAGCAGGAGTAGAAAATATCTTAGAATGCAGTAAGTTGGAGGTTTTTTTTGCAAAGAGGTGGGAACAAGATGGAGGGTGCTGCACAGATCTCAAACAGTATGTGGACGCTCACGATAAGACCTAGAAGTACACGACGGCACGGTTTGGTGTTTTCGAGCGCCATGGCCTCCGCAAGTTCAGGGTTTGTTATTCCATGGACATGATCGCCGCAAGCGGCCAGGCACGTACCAGAATGATATCGGGTAACCACTCCATATCCCATGTTGTGTGATGCCGAGAAGATCGCTGCATCCGAATTTACCATAACCATGTCAACCGGCGGCGGAGACCACTTGTACGTCGAGGACTCACGCCTGTGATTACAGCAGGTTTATATAGATGTTGAGCAATCATGGCAACGTAGGATTTAACCTTCATTGCAGTGGCACTGGGCGAGGTGAGGCCTTCTCCCTCACGCAGTTTATTACGTGCGTCCCAGATGTGCCAAACAGTGGTGATGACGGACGTAGCTTCAAAGTCCGAGCATCTCCTCAAGAAATCCAGCACCCAGGTTCGAGGCGAGCCAAGGGATTGGCGTTTCAGGTGGACAGGGTACTCAGCTTTAAGCTCCTGCCACACCTCACGAGCGTAGTTGCAGAGGAGGAGAGTGTGCTCGACTGTCTCCTCCTGTCCGCAAAAGATACAAGCTCCCGCCTCAGGATCTCCTCTCTGACGGAGCTGAACACCAGAGGGTAAACAATTGTGAGCAAAGCGCCACAACGTGATCTTCATTTTACCTGGAGCTTTGGCTGCCCACAGTTTCTTCCACAACTTTGCGTCGTCCACCAGGTTAGAGGAAGAGCCCGAGCCAGCTCTACTCCGATCTTCCATGAATTTTGCAGTACGAGCCAGATTATAACCCGAGCGGACAGAATAAACCCCAAAACGGGTATGTGGCCAGGAATAGAAATCCTCGCCACCATGGCGGCTGATCGGAACAGTCAGAATTTGCCCCATGGCGGCTTGGACTGTGTGTTGGTGTACTAGAGAGGCAGTTGCCCCATGAGTTCAATACAACTCGGGACATCTCATGTAATGTAAAATTAACCACATTGTTTATGAGAAAACTACATCTTGATTATCTTGTGTGCCTATGTGTATGGTACCTTTGCTAGCTAGTTTTGGCTGATATGCCCAAATCGCGAGACGCTTCCCGCCTCCGCATTAGAATTTCTGAACCACGAGAGAGTGGGTGTGGTGGTGTGACGACAGACATTGTGTGTAACGTGCTATTGTCGTATTTGTAATCCGGATGTTTTTCTACCTTCTATAAAAATAAGGTACGCCGAGGCGTACTCTCGAAAAAAAAAAATCTGAACCAAGAATCGACATCAATACTTACCTATCTAGTAGAGTTCGCTGCATGTCCCAAATTTCATAAGACTGCAGTCATCAGTGTGCCGAAACTATAAATGAAAAAGATGCATAATCATAAACTGATAAAATCTACATCGCATCGTTATTATCCAGATTTCAGATAACCTTTTTCCAATTCACGATTTTACACCCCAGTACTCATCGGAGGATTATTACTGGGTGAACAAAAATGGTTAATTATGGGTTGTTGTTGTCGTACGTCGTCGAGGCCACATGCATTTGTGGCCACTCTCATCATCGGGGTCGGAGTTGTCGTCCTAAAAGGATTTGCCCCGAATAATCTTGTTGTCGCAGCGGACATCGTTGGTGGCGTCGTGATGACCCACAAGTATAGGGGATCGCAACAGTCTTCGAGGGAAGTAAAACCCAATTTATTGATTCGACACAAGGGGAGCCAAAGAATACTTGGAGCCTTAACAGCGGAGTTGTCAATTCAGCTGCACCTGTGAATAGTCTTGCTCGACACAGATTATCAGTAGCAACAGTTTTATAGCAGTAGTAGCGGTGAAATAATAGCAGCAGTAAATAGAGACAGCAGTAGTGATTGCAGTAAACAGTAGGATTAAAACACTGTAGGCATAGGGATGGATGAACGGGCGCTGCATGGATAAGATAGCTCATATAATAATCAAGACATAGGCATTGCAGATAATAATGATAAAGCATCCAAGTACTAAGTAAACATAGGCATGTGTTCCGTATATAGTCGTACGTGCTCGCAATGAGAAACTTGTACAACATCTTCTGTCCTACCAGCCGGTGGCAGCCGGGCCTCAAGGGAATCTACTGGTAATTAAGGTACTCCTTTTAATAAAGTACCGGAGCAAAGCATTAACACGCCGTGAACACATGTGATCCTCACATCGCAGCCATTCCCCTCGGCTGTCCCAATTATTGTCACTTTGGGACCTCGGGTTCCGGACAACAATATGTGTATACAACTTGCAGGTATGATCAATAAACAGTGCATATCATTATGAAACAATAACATGTTCAGATCTGAAATCATGGCACTCGGGCCCTAGTGACAAGCATTAAGCTCAACAAGTTGCAACAACATCAATAAGTACTAACAACGGATACTAGGCACCATGCCCTAATGATCTTATAACTTATTACATGAACAATCTCATCCAATCCCTACCATCCCCCTCAGCCTACAGCAGGGAATTACTCACACATGGATGGGGGAAACATGGATGGTCGATGGAGAAGCGTCGGTGATGATGATGGCGATGATCTCCTCCAATTCCCCGTCCCGGCGGAGTGCCAGAACGGAGTTTCTGGTCCCCGAAATAGGTTTCGCGATGGCGGCGGCGTACGGTGATGTTTCTGGATGAAGTGGACGACCCCCTCGCGTTTTAGGTCAGAGAGGGTTAAGTAGTCGAAAGGGGGCTCGGGGAGGTGCCGAGTCGCCCTCCTCAGTGGCTGGCGCGGTGGGCCCCTTGGCCGCGCCACCATGTGGTTTGGGCCACTCGTGGCCCATCTCTGCTCCCCTTCTGGCTCCGTGAGTCTTCTGGTAAAATAGGAGGTTTGCGATCTTTTCTGGTGTTTTTCCCGAAAGTTGACTTTCTGCACAAAAACAAGACACCAGGGCAATTCTGCTGAAAACAGCGTTAGTCCGCATTAGTTGTATTCAAAACACACAAGTTAGAGGTAAAACAATAGCAAAAGTGTTCGGGAAAGTAGATACGTTTTGGACGTATCAACTCCCCCCAAGCTTAGCTTATTGCTTGTCCTCAAGCAATTCAGTTAACAACTGAGTGCGATAAAAGACTTTCACGAACACATTTGCTTCATATGATGCATATATTCTCACTATATGAACAAATGCTTAGGCAATTCAAGATGAGGCAAATGCAAATAATGTCACTCAATAGGCATGTAAACTATGAAAAGATACCAACATACTAATAGCGACAAACATGAAACATATTAATTCACAAGATTGTAATGCTCATAATAGGATATGATAAGATGGTATCTCGCTTGCCCGTTTTTGTACAGCAAAACATAAATGCCCAGGCACCTCTGAAGTTCATGGGAAGACTAGAATCAAAGATATCAAAGATAAAAGCATCAAAGTTATATCACAGTTAACCACATTCTGGGACAAGCACATTACACTAAGAATGACAACTATGCTCTCGAGAAAGTGCTCAAAGAAAGGATGGTGACTCAACATGAAAGTAAAAGATTGGCCCTTCGCAGAGGGAAGCAGGGATTATCATGTGCTAGAGCTTTTTATTTTTAAAACAGAAGCAAAATTGTTTTGGGAAGTGTTTGTTGTTGTCAACGAATGGTAGTGGGTACTCTAACCCCCTTGTCAACCAGACTTTCAAGAGCGGCTCCCATGAAGGATGTTATTTCTACCAGCAAGGTAGATCATCCCTCTTCTCTTTTGTTTACACATGTATTTTAGTTTCATTATGGGTGACACTCCCCCCAACCTTTGCTTGCACAAGCCATGGCTAACCGAATCCTCGGGTGCCTTCCAACATTCACATACCATGGAGGAGTGTCTATTTGCAAATTAAGTTGCTTACTGATAAATCAGGGCAAAACATGTGAAGAGAATTATTGATGAAAGTTATAATTAATTGGGACTGGGCACCCCGTTGCCAGCTCTTTTTGCAAAATTATTGGATAAGCGGATGTATATGCCACTAGTCCATTGGTGAAAGTCTGAATGACAAGATTGAAAGATAAAACACCACATACTTCCTCATGAGCTATAAAACATTGACACAAATTGAGAAGTACTTTGAAGGTTTTAAAGGTAGCACATGAAAATTTACTTGAATGGTTCGAAATGCCATGCATAGGTATTTATGGTGGACACTTTGGAATAACTTGGTTTTCATGGTTTTGGAAGCACGAGCAGCATTCCCGCTCAGTACAAGTGAAGGCTAGCAATAGACTGGGAAGCGACAATCAAGAGAGCAATAACCGTCATAATCATGCTTGCGACAAAATGAAATTAATTGAGGCATAAAAGTGATACAAGAACTCTGAGTCAAAATAAATCATCAAGGCTTAATTGACTTTTGTTTTTCAGTCATATGCATGCATGAGCATGTGCCAAGTCAATTCGAATGAATTATTCAGAGGAGGATACCACAATGTCATACCCTCTATGAATAGAACAATGCAAGCAAACATCAACATAACATGCTACCACTATTAATAAATTGGGACCGATCATGAGAGAACAAGAACTACTAAGCATCCACTAAATGACATATACCTCACATGAACCAACTAAGCATGCTCACATAGATGAGTATATGTACAAAAATGAAAACAAATAGAGTTCATACCAGCCTCTCACCCCAACTCAGTTGTTGTAGATCATCCTTATTGCTTTTTCACTTGTGTTGCTTCGAATGATAAGAATGAAAACCAAGCTCCATCGGAGTCACGGATGGCTGTCCAACTCTGAAAACACTATACAAAACCAAAAAGAAACAACAAATATTTTTGGGTTTTCGAGTTTTTGAAACAAGAGCAAAAAGAAACAAACAATAAAGCAAAATATTTTTGATTTTTGAATAACAAACCGAATTTTAAAACTAAGCAAACTAATACTGAAACTTAAAGAAACAAATGAAGAGAAACAACAGAAATATTTTTGGTCTTTTTGTGTTTTGGAATGCAGCAATAAAAGGTAAACAATTAAAAAGAAAGAAAGAAAACTGCAACATGGATATACAAAGTATCGACAAGATATGATATGTAAATGAGTGAGATGTCGATATACCTCCCCCCAAGCTTAGGCTTTTGGCCTAAGTGGAGGTCAACCATGTCCCATGGTGCCACTGTCGTGATATGATGAAGAAGGGTACTCATCCTGGTACGAGCCTGACGACGCACCAGGATAAGTGACGGTGTAGTGATCATCAGGCGCTCTTCCTCCTCCTGATGCTGCTGGTGAAAGCCTCGCACTCTAAGCTGCTCCTCCAACGCCTCCTTGGAGTACGACCACGGTCTCCTGTGTATAGGGAACAGATCGGCCTGGGGCAAAGGCACTTCATATTCATCCCCGTTAGTAAATAAAACTTTGTAAACAATGTTTCCTAAATGAGAATTAGGTGTGACAAACTGATGGCCTTTCATAGCAGAAATATCAAGTCTGAAAGGGGTTAGCTTCTCATCATTAGGACTAACGGAAAGACCTAGATATGCGATAACTCGTGAAGCAACAATTCCTCCATAAATAGGTCCACTAGCAGCCAAACGGCGAGCAATAAGGGCACCAAGGTTGTAAGCAGTGTTACCATTAAGTGCAGCAGCAAGAAAAGCAAGATGATAATTAGAAATGTTACTGGTGTTTTCCCTACCAAGAATGCTAGTAGCAAGATAATAAACGAAATATCTAATGGCAGGGAATTGGATGTTCCTTATCTTGCCGCGCTGAGCGTGCGGTCATCGTCGTTGGTCACTCCTCGGTAAAGTTCCACAAAGTCTTTGGTGTTCCCTGCAATCTCTTTGCTGTACCTAAAGGAGCAATATCTATGGCAGCACAAAAGTCTCCCAAGTCCATTGTAACAGGCCTGTCATAAATCTTAAATTGGACAGTAGGCGCATAAGATGAATTCACAAATTTAAAACTCTCAACAAAAGTTTTGGTGAGCCAATAATGTTGGTCGCCCTCATCCTGCATATAAGTGGTTAGGCCAACTCTCTGGATAAGGAACATGAAGTCATCAAGCAACCCTGCATTACGCAAAAACTCCATGCATGGAAAGGATGAAGCATTTGGGATTTGGTCATCCCCTCCATCTCCAATGTTCGGTGCAATGACATCCTCATCATAGGAACGCCTAACTCGAGTAGATGCCCTCAAAGGCCTTCTTGCTCTCTGAGAATCCCTTTCAAACACCTCCCCAAAGGTGTGGTTATGCATTTTCCTTTTCTGAATTTTTTTAACAAACATTATAAAAAATGATTTTGAGACATACAAATGAGGGGAACTACTATATGAACTTGCTAGAGGACTAAACATGCATCAAAACTAATAATCAACATAGAACAAGCATGCATACTCACTTAACAAGTCACCTACAGCAGCAAAATACTCAAGGTATACTTACTAAACAAAATTCTACTTGGATACATGGAGGAGTCACATACCTGAGAGCAATTGCCCCAAATCTCAGCAGCTGAGATGGGCTGAACAAAGAGATCGAAATCGCGAGGAAGAACAGCAAAAACTCGAGTGTGAGAGAGAAAAACGAGCTGAGTGATGCAAGAGGAAGAAGTGGTAGGTGGGGGAACTGCTGGAGGGCCAAGGGTGCCCCACCTCAGTGGCTGGCGCGGCCAAGGGGCAGCCGCGCCACCATGTGGTTTGACCCCATGGTGGGTCCCCTTGGTCAGCACCAGGCACTCCCACGATGCTCTTTGAAAAATAGGACCAATGGTATAATTTTTACAGAGTTTTGAAAACTTTCAATTTGCATGAAATCTGGATATTTAAATTAATAAAACTTGGGCAGAAAAATTATTTTTAAAATTCAAAACAACTAAACTTTTGCAACCTAATTATCACTACAGGAGGTAAAACAAAGTTGAAGAAAGAAATGCTGTTTAGCTCTTTCATGTATGCAAATACATTTGATAACAAGGTTGATCAAGTCTTGGCACCAAATAAATTTACATGACACAAATGATTTAAACATCATGAAACACTCATGTTACCTTGTATTGTATTGATATGGATCCAATCATAATGTTTTGATATCCTTCTTGATGATCATATATAGGGCAATCAATACTTCCCACTTTGATAGTTTTAAAATTGGAGATGGTATTGACTCCATAAATCTTGTCAACTTTCTTGGGGAAATAAACAGTATGTTCTTTATCATTAACATTGAAAGTTACTTTTCCTTTATTGCAATCAATAACAGCACCTGCAGTATTTAGAAAAGGTCTTCCAAGAATAATAGACATATTATCATCTTCAGGCATTTCAAGAACAACAAAATCAGTCAAAATTAAACAATTGTTAGCCACTTGAACAGGGACATCCTCACAAATGCCAACAGGAACAGCAGTAGATTTATCAGCCATTTGCAAAGATATATCAGTAGGTATCAATTTATCAAGATAGAGTCTCTTATAGAGAGAAAAAGGCATAACACTAACTCCTGCTCCCAAATCACATAAAGCAGTTCTAACATAATTATTCTTGATGGAGCAAGGGATGGTTGGTATACCTGGATCTCCAAGCTTCTTAGGAACCTTGCCATTGAAAGAATAATTAGCAAGCATAGTAGAAATTTCCTCATTAGGAATTTTCCTCTTGTTAGAAACAATATCTTTCATATACTTTGAGTAAGGAGGCAATTTAATAGCATCAGTCAAAGGAATTTGCAAGAACAAGGGTTTCATCCATTCACAAAATTTATTATAATGTTCTTCTTCCTTTGATTTTAGTTTCTTAGTTGGAAAAGGCATTTGCTTTTGAACCCAAGGTTCCCTTTCATTACCATGTTTCTTAGCAATGAAGTCTTCCTTAGTGTACTTTGTGTTTTTAGTATGCTTTTCAGGTTCCTTTTCACTAACTTCTTTATCAAGAGCATCATTTTTATCCTTATCACTATCAAGTTCATTACCACTTTCAGTTTCAGCATCAGAGATAGATATACTATTAGGATCATTAACAGTTTCAGAGGATTCTACAACATTTTTATGTTTCTTCTTCTTCTTTTTCTTAGAAGGAGAAACTGGATTTTCAGCTAGTTGAGAATCTTGTTCAATTCTTTTAGGGTGTCCCTCAGGATATAAAGGATCCTGAGTATGAGCTCCACTTCTAGTGCTAACATAGACAGGTTTTAATTTTTCTTTAGAAGCATTGGCTAACATGTCTTGTTGCACTTTAGTGAGTTGATCAATTTGAGTTTGAACCATATGGAAATGTTTAATAAGCATCTTAACATCATTGGAGGTTCTCTCCACAATATCATGCAACTTACTAATAGCTTGAGAGTTTTCATGCAAATGATTCTCTACTCTCATATTAAAATTATCTTGCTTAATAACATAATTATCAAATTCATCTAAGCATTGATCAGGTGGTTTAGAGTAGGGAATATCTCCTTCATCGAACCTGTGGAGAGAGTGAACCTCAATTATGGATGGATGAGGAATTGGCTTACACAAATCTTCAATAGGTGGAAGGTTCTTCACATCTTCAGATTTAATACCCTTCTCAATGAGAGTCTTCTTGGCCTCCCTCATTGTTTCATCATTCAATTCAATCATACCTCCCCTCTTCTTTGATATTGGTGTCGGTGTAGGTGTGGGGGTCGGCGCAGGTAGAGTCCAATCATCATAATTCTGGCTGATTTTAGCCAATAATTCTTCAGCTTCTTCAGGGGTTCTTTTCCTGAAAACACAACTAGCACAACTATCCAGATATGCTCTAGATTCAATAGTTAGTCCACTGTAAAATATATCAAGTAGATCATGCTTTTCCAAATCATGTCCAGGCCGAGCTCTGATAAGAGAGCAAAACCTTGTCCATGCCTCTGGAAGTTTCTCTTCATCTTCCTGGTCAAAGTTATAAATTCTCTGCAAAGCATCATGTTGAGCACTAGCAGGGAAATATTTCTGAAAGAAAACATTAAGCAAACCAGTAGGACTAGTAATAGAACCAGGAGACAAGTTGTTATACCAAGCTTTAGCATCATCTTTTAATGAGAAAGGAAAAATCTTAGCAACAAAATAGCTACGCTTCTTAATATCATCAGAAAATAAGCCACTCAAAGTAGAGAGCTCATTCATGTGCTCTACAGCACTTTCACTCTTAGTGCCACAAAAAGGAGTTTTCTCAACAATAGATATATGAGATAAATCAAGAGAAAAATCATAATCCTTATCTTTAATGTTTATAGGAGAAGTGGCAAACTTAGGATCAGGTGACAACTTGTATTTAACAGCATGTTGTGCAAGAAAATTTCTATATTACTTGCACCAGTAGTAGCATTACATTTATCAATAAAATCATCATCAAGTTCCACATAAGTTTCATCAGGATCATCATCACAAGTATAATCCCTTAACTCAGGTGAATAAACAGGAGTAGTAGGACTTCCATTAGGTGTTCTAGTATTTTCAAGTTGTTTAGACTTAGCAATAGCAGCATCTAAAAGTGGACCTAATGAAATACTCTCATCAATCACAGTAGAAGCATCATCAATATTATCAGAGGCAATTTCAGATTCAGCAGTAGTACCAACACGTGAAGATTGTGGTGGTGTAACAAGTTGACTCAATACAGATGGTGAGTCAAGAGCAGCAGAGGTACTAAGTGTCGTACCTTTTCTTGTAGTGGATGGCAATACACGGACCCTCTCATCACGAGCTTTACCCATGATGAATAAATTTCAGCGAGCAATATAGATCACAAGTGAACTCACAAATAAAGCTATGCTCCCCGGCAACGGCGCCAGAAAATAGTCTTGATGACCCACAAGTATAGGGGATCGCAACAGTCTTCGAGGGAAGTAAAACCCAATTTATTGATTCGACACAAGGGGAGCCAAAGAATACTTGAGAGCCTTAACAGCGGAGTTGTCAATTCAGCTGCACCTGTGAATAGTCTTGCTCGACACAGATTATCAGTAGCAACAGTTTTATAGCAGTAGTAGCGGTGAAATAATAGCAGCAGTAAATAGAGACAGCAGTAGTGATTGCAGTAAACAGTAGGATTAAAACACTGTAGGCATAGGGATGGATGAACGGGCGCTGCATGGATAAGATAGCTCATATAATAATCAAGACATAGGCATTGCAGATAATAATGATAAAGCATCCAAGTACTAAGTAAACATAGGCATGTGTTCCGTATATAGTCGTACGTGCTCGCAATGAGAAACTTGTACAACATCTTCTGTCCTACCAGCCGGTGGCAGCCGGGCCTCAAGGGAATCTACTGGTAATTAAGGTACTCCTTTTAATAAAGTACCGGAGCAAAGCATTAACACGCCGTGAACACATGTGATCCTCACATCGCAGCCATTCCCCTCGGCTGTCCCAATTATTGTCACTTTGGGACCTCGGGTTCCGGACAACAATATGTGTATACAACTTGCAGGTATGATCAATAAACAGTGCATATCATTATGAAACAATAACATGTTCAGATCTGAAATCATGGCACTCGGGCCCTAGTGACAAGCATTAAGCTCAACAAGTTGCAACAACATCAATAAGTACTAACAACGGATACTAGGCACCATGCCCTAATGATCTTATAACTTATTACATGAACAATCTCATCCAATCCCTACCATCCCCCTCAGCCTACAGCAGGGAATTACTCACACATGGATGGGGGAAACATGGATGGTCGATGGAGAAGCGTCGGTGATGATGATGGCGATGATCTCCTCCAATTCCCCGTCCCGGCGGAGTGCCAGAACGGAGTTTCTGGTCCCCGAAATAGGTTTCGCGATGGCGGCGGCGTACGGTGATGTTTCTGGATGAAGTGGACGACCCCCTCGCGTTTTAGGTCAGAGAGGGTTAAGTAGTCGAAAGGGGGCTCGGGGAGGTGCCGAGTCGCCCTCCTCAGTGGCTGGCGCGGTGGGCCCCTTGGCCGCGCCACCCTGTGGTTTGGGCCACTCGTGGCCCATCTCTGACTCCCCTTCTGGCTCCGTGAGTCTTCTGGTAAAATAGGAGGTTTGCGATCTTTTCTGGTGTTTTTCCCGAAAGTTGACTTTCTGCACAAAAACAAGACACCAGGGCAATTCTGCTGAAAACAGCGTTAGTCCGCATTAGTTGTATTCAAAACACACAAGTTAGAGGTAAAACAATAGCAAAAGTGTTCGGGAAAGTAGATACGTTTTGGACGTATCACGTCGCACGCGCCCTTCCACTTGGCCGGTGACGACAACAGCATCCCGTAGCCATCAAAGGAGGGGTGCTTGGAGCTGCCTTCGCAGTCCAAGACACTGATGATGACCCCCTTGCCTTAGCTGGAGTCGTCCCAGATATAGCCTGTATCCGTAGTCAGGTTGAGGACTTGGGCTTATGAGTCGTGTCAGGGTACATGATCCCGTTAGGGAACGCAGGCCGAAGCCGGGCTTCCTAGACACAACCTCCAGCTCCTCCTTGGTGAGCCGAGCAGCGAAGCCTTGGAATAGAGACGGAGCCATGAATAATATTTAAGGGGGGCATTAGGGCTAATTTAGGTAAATTTAGAGATAAAGCACACATATTACTAGGGGTTTTCACAAAAAAAATCAGCATAGGGAGGGGGCCATGGCCCCCCTAGCTCCGCCCCTGCCTTAGAAGAGGGTGTCGTAGGAGGTGATGAGGCGCGGCTTGACGTGGTCAGTGAGGTGATGGGGAGGAAGGACATGTGTCAAATCACGGCGCTCGTCGTCGTCCATGGTGAGGTGGGCGCCGTCCACGCAAGGCTTGAGCAGCACGATGTAGATCTTGTAATCTGCGGGGCTGGGGTGGTGGTGCGGAGGAGCAATTGCGGAGGATGGTGGGGTGGAGGAGGAGGAGGAGGAGGATGGAGAGGAGTGAAAGGGCGTAGGCGGGTGCCATTGCAGCGAGGAGCATGCAGGACGTGGCTGCCCTAGTTACTACTACTATTATATTATTTTATAATAATAATCTCCCTTCGTTGGACTGAAACTTGAAACCCCACAGCTAAACCCAAGTGCTCAACTCATGGAATGAACCACCACATCAGGTGCTACGACTAATACAAATGCAGCTGATGGCGATGAAGTATTGGCCAGAATAAGATCGCGCCAATTACAAAAAAAAAATGTCACCACATAATGGTTCAAACATGTTCAGAGTTTTTAGAACCGTAAGGACCAAGGAAGAAGCAATGTCACGACAATGGAACTAGTTTAGCTAGCAACATAAAAAGGCCCAGAGTCGACGTGTCCATACAAACTCTTGACATTTGCCTTGTAGTTTCCCTCTTCTGAAATGTCGCTGCCTTGGACCCGTTTGGAATTTGCATATTTTTTGACATGCAAAATCTTGCTGTCATGCTAGAATCAAATATGATCAAGTATTGAAGTATTATAAAAAAAATCGTGCAGGGGATGACTTGTATTGTATCATGGGCCAAAAGATTGACGAGAGGCTGCTACATGCTCGATCATCTTTGATTCGACAAAACAAATTCAGCATTTTTTTACTTCTTTTGTAATTACTAAATTATTTAGCGCAAATGGCAACAGAGAGCAAACAATTCCCGTTTGGAATTTGCAGATTTTTTGGACATGCAAAATCTTGCTGTCATGCTAGAATCAAATATGATCAAGTATTGAAGTATTATAAAAAAAATCGTGCAGGGGATGACTTGTGCTGTATATGGGCCAAAAGATTGACAAGAGACCGTTGATTCGACAAAACAAATTCGGCATTTTTTTAACTTTTTTTGTAATTACTACATTATTTGACGCACATGGCAACAGAGATTAAACAATTCCCGTTTGGAATTTGCATATTTTTTGGACATGCAAAATCTTGCTTTCATGATTTTTTTTTTTTTGCATGAGGTTTGCATTTGGCAGTGAGATGTTTACGTGAAAAATTAAGCTAAATAATCTGTGTTCTCGTTTGTCATTGATTGGAGATAGGGAGTTCAGTTAATGAAATTTAATGGTATTAAATGGCATGTGGGGGCTATGGACCGTCATGTTGCAGAAAGACAAATTTAATGCAGAAAAAAATTAAATATAGAGGACGGCATATGTTAGGTTTAACAATCATGTGCGTGGGTTAGTTGTGAAGCGGATGATGGGATATACGAAAGGGTCGTCGCCGTGTGCTCCTTGCATTTTGGACTTGGAATTTTCGGACTTGGATCTCCTTAACATTGAGACTCTTCTAGTTCGTGTAAGAGCATGAAAAGAAAAATGCTACACACACGCTCCTCCTCCGTCGCCCGCCTTAAGTCTTAACGCACACGTCGGGTTCCAGGAATGAGCCAAGCTAGAAGTTGTGCCACATGTACGCGTTATCTTTCTTTTTTGCCACGCAAGAAACAGAGAACGAATCTCAATGGTTCATCTCATCGGTTTCTCCTCCACCATCCATTTCGTCTCCACCGTCTATAAAGAGGTCGTTCCTCGCCCTAAAAGGATACACAGCACATGAGGCTTTATCGTTACAAAATCTTGTGCGATCATCCAATTCTTATCCATCCCATGCATTTTCAGGCGTGCACCTTAAGGCGGTACAATATGCCTCTGGAATCCCACTTCTCGTGATCCTGAATGGGAGAGAAGCGATCAGATTTTTGGGGAAAGCACTTGGCGACTACTGACGACGACTCCTTCCCAAATGGCAGCTTCTTCCCCAACATCAACCTCTTCGAAAATATGGTTGAAACCGGCAACGCGAACAAGAGCGGTTCTGCTCCCGCTACACCATATGTGATTATGTTCTCCCTATTTGATATCCTGCTAGAATTTATGTTTGTAGACATTGCTTCACATATGTTGTTTTCACCACTCGTACAAATAGCTAGTTTAATACTCGTTATTACCTTCATGATTTATCAACTACTTTTATGGATTAAATCATATGGTCGATTACTTATATACTCAACAAAAAACCAACCTTCATTGGATTGGTTATACCTAACATTGGCGGATCTCTAGCTGGTTCCTTGTTGAAGGTCTTGTTTGGGGATCACACAGAATTTCTCCGGGGTACGTTGTACCGGGAGTCAATTTTAGGTGAACTATAAACCTGATAGACGGAAATCCTTAATCAGTTGCCGGATTGTTACCTATTTTGGCGAAATTCCGTCGCGTTGTTTGGAGTCCAGCCAAATCATTGCCGTATCCCACCATGCAGCCTCGATAATGATCCATTTTATACAATATCGAAAAAAATCGCGCAATATATAACCTAAGGGGGAGAACGCCGACAAAAAGTAGGGGAGCCAACAGTGGGGCAGAGCTGAGCAGTGAGGTGCGGCGCGGGCCGGAGAAGGGCGCCACAAGTCAGCCGACTGGGCCAGAGTAGGGAGTCGAGGGCAGTGGTCGGGGCAGTAGGGCGGCATGTCTGGCCGGCGCTAAGTAGGTTGGGGAGCAAGGGGCGGGGGCGAGCAGGGTCAAGTCTAGCAACACGCAAGGGAGACGATGGGCGGAGAGAGAAAATAAAAAGAAATTAGGAAAAGAGGAAAAATAGGAATAGCTTGTGTCCTAGGCATCAAATTTTTATTTACGGTACCCATATTTGGGCATCTATTACGGGAGAGCACCACTTTCTACTGCAAAACGTTTTACGGTGTAGATAGATCAAAACACTTTTGCGGTACACCGTACACTCCGTAGCTGGAAGAGAAAACACTGGCGAGAGGCAGGGCCGGGCCAAGAGCCCAGAATCTAAACCTCGCGACACCTGTCGTCCCGTGGCCACGAACCCAGCCCGCTGTTGTTTGTGGTGTCCGCCGCGCTGCCCTGTGCCGGACGCAGCTTGGGTGACTTTGCGTGGGTGACTTTGTTTCACTGACCAGTGGGGCCCACCGTGTGTAGGGGCCACATGTCAGTGAAACAAAGTCACCCACGCAAAGTCACCCAAGCTGCGTCCCCATGTGCCCCGCCCGCTTCCTCCGGTCACCTTCTCAGCAGGTCCGTTCACTTCCGTTCGTTCGTCAGTAGATCGAGGAGGGAGCGCCTAGGCGAGGTCAACACTGGCATCGTTGCTTGGGATTCGTGCTTGGTCAATGGATTCCTTTTTGATATCTGATGAGATCTTCCGGAAAGATGCCGGTGATTCTGTTCACGGCGTGGAGTGGAGTGGACTCTGGCAGAGGGAGGGAGCAAGAACCGGGCGGAACCAATGCGCCGGAAGGGGCCTCCCACTTGCTTCCGGTGACCGCGCATTCTCTCGGATTTCTGCCGATTCTTCTCCTCTGTCTCTCGTCCCCGACCGTGGATCGTGAAGAAGGTAGTTGTAGTGCAGTTTAATTTCCTCTTCTCGTCAGGGATTTAGACTCTTTTGACGTTGATCCAGTACAACTGTACAAGTATATCAAGTCCCCTGTGCTGCTTTTGTCAATAGCATGGAAAAAAATAGCGCGCTATTTCGGCGCTAATAGCGTGCTATAGCATATCTGGAAGGTCCACGCTATATTTTACCAGTTTTTCACGCTACGGCGCTATTTACGAAATATCACGAAATACCACGCTATATCGCGCTAAAACGTCATAACTTTAGCACGTTATTTTCTTTTTCTAGCCTAATGACGAAAAGCACAAAGTTTTCCAACTTACGAAATAGCTGAAATTTCTTTATGTCTATCTTGATGATGAACTACGATAATACTGAATTGAAAGACAACATCACTAATGCTGATGATCTAAATATATTATGTTGTTACTTCATGGGATGTTGATTTTAAGCTTTTAGATAATTGTAGAATATTTTTCATACGTGGTTATGCATATATTGTTCTTCTATTTTTTGACTCTATTGTTTATTCTTGTTAAAATTCTTCAATTTTGAGGGATATATGGTATTTTTTCATAGCGCTATATTGAAATATAGCACGCTATTAGCACGCTATAACGTGTATAGCATCTGGAGGAGGCCCACGCTATTTTTTGTAGCACGCTATTTTTTACCTTGGTCAATAGGCGACGAAGTGGAGAGGAGGAGAAGGCCGCGCTAGCGCTACTACTCACTTCCAAGCAGCAGCCTCGGTCAACGCTGGAATCATTGCTTGGTAGTCGTGCAGTCGTGCTTGGTCCAGAAAAAAAAACTCCATTTTCGTTTATACTTGATCTTCGGCACGGACTCTGGAACTAGCAGGATTCAGATGGAGCACAAGCCGGGTGCATTTCTGCCGGTTCTTTCCTCTGCCTCTGATATTCTCCTCCGGACTGTGGAGTCGTGGACAAGGTCCCTCAGGTTTTCTTCTTCTCGTTAAAGCATCTCCAACAAACGCCCAACTCGCCGGCGCGCTAATTTTTTTTTGCCGCGCCAGAATTGCGATTTCTCGCGCGCGACGCCTGTTTTGTTTTAGCAGACGCGCTATATTCCAGCGCGCGCTTAAAATTTTTGCTCCAGCAGCGGCGCTAAAAAATTCCAGCGCGCGTGTAGCACAGACAACATTTTGCATCAAACATATATACAACCGAATCAAAAGATGGACTGAAAATAAAATTTTATTATTAGAACGAACAGACGAACGTTTGTTGACTAAAACATAGACTAACATACTCGATTAAACTAACAGACTACATTGCTAAACTAACAGACTACATTAAGCTAACTAGATATCAAAGTCGAGTCCGAGCTCTCGGATGTATCGGAGATCTCGGACCACAGATGTTCCCACCTGGGGTCTTCCTCCGCCCAGGTGGTGTTGTTGAGCTGCGCCTCCGCCTCGGCCTTGCGCTGGCGCCGCTGGGCCCGGAGCTCCCGCCGCTCGAACCTCCGCTCCGCCCGCTCATTCGCGTACTGGGCCAAGAGCTCCGCCTCGGCGGCGGCTTCTTGTGGATGCCTCCGGCGATAGTCCTCCACCAGCTGCGCGTCCCTGTCCGTGATAAGAAGGCGCGCCTGGAGCTGGCGGTGGGCGGTCCGCTCTTCGACGGTGACGAGGCGCGGCGGAGGCGCCAGATCCGCCGCCTGCTGGGCGTGTGGACGTCCGTGAAGTTCATCTGGCGCCGGCTCCGGCCGAGGCGCCATGCTGCCGCGTCGTAGGCGTGGGCCGCCTCGTGCACCGTCTCGAACGTCCCGAGGGAGATCCGCTCGTCGCCGGAGCGGATCTCCGCGTAGAACGTGCCGTTGGGCCGCACGCGCACGCCGCGGTAGCTGGACTGGCTCCTGCGGCGCGGAGGCATGGTGGCGACGGCGCGGTGGCGGCGGCTGGCGGTGCGGATTCCGTGCGGTGGCACGAGCGGTGGGGGAGAGAGGGAAGCGGTTGGGGGGAAACTGGGGACGCGTGGAGTGAGCGCGCGCGCCGCGGGGCGGTGCATATAGCGCGGAACGTAGGGCTTCGGCCAGCGCGCGCCGGCATTTTTTGCGCGCGCGCTTTTTTTCCCGCGACTGCTGGAGCGCGCGAAATGACCCCGCGCGCGGGAAAAGCCCGTTATTTGGCGCGCGCTCCATTTGCCGCGTCTGTTGGAGATGCTCTTAGTGCTGCTTGGATTTTTCTTTCATAGGATGTTGATCCAGTACGAGTATGTTTAGTATTTCTGCTTTTGTCCGCTCCTTCATTAAGAAATAGTATCTCTTCTTTGTCCTAACTCGTTTTCTGTTCATGATTGGCGCAGGACCGACACAAGAGCTGATCCACCTGGAACAAGTGCAATACGCCAATGAGGATGATTTCACAGATGGGTTCCGTCTCAGGTAACTCCTCCCCTCAACTCATGTTACATAGCTGAATCTGAAATCTGGGAATCCCACCTCACTCGAATACTACTTCATGAACAACACGTCAGGTTCTTGGGTGCTGAACTTGTGTGGGAGCCCAGTATGCTCCGGTCCAGATGTGGCCTCGTGTGCTTTGAAGCAAATATTCGACCCTCTACTTGCATGAATCATCTAGTGCAGATTGGCGCCGTCGTGCTTTTCCTGGTGGTGCTCCCACTCCAGCTGATTGTCAAAATTCGTAAGAGTAGAGCACCGGGGCGGCAGCTTGTCACAGTCAGCTCACCACTGCATTTTGCTGCTGTGGCATCCAATGGCGGCTTGGGCTTGGTTTACCTTGGGCTAGGACTCTGGATGCTGGGGAATAACTTCAGTCAGGATGCTGCTGTTCACCTGCCACAGTGGTGGCTTCTGACATTATCTCAAGGACTGAATTTGATCCTTGCCGGCTTCGCTTTCAGCATCAGTCCTCAGATTCTTGGTGTGACATTTGGTCGATTCTGGTCGGTCTTGCTGACCATCTACGCAGCATTCATCTGTTGTTCTTCAGTTGTTGACATTATTTCAGAGAAGACGATCACCGTCAAGGCTTGCTTAGATGTTCTATCCCTACCAGGTGCTCTTTTCTTCTTTGTTTATGCCTTTCAGCGCAGCCATGATGAAGAGGGTGATGGAGGACTTGGGAATGGTTTGTACAAGCCCCTTAACACAGGGACAGACGGTGAGGCAGCTAATTCTGAGAGTCAGTTCACTCCCTTTGCTAAAGCTGGTTACTTCAGTGAGATGTCGTTTTGGTGGTTGAATCCTTTACTGAAGATGGGCTATGAGAATCCCCTTGAGGACAAAGACATGCCACTTTTAGGCGCCACAGATCGAGCACAGAACCAGTACATGATGTTCATGGAGAAGCTGAACGGCAAAAAGAAGTCGCCGTCACACGCCACACCATCAATCTTCTGGACTATTGTTTCTTGTCACAAGCGTGAGATCTTGGTCTCGGGTTTCTTTGCTTTGCTCAAGGTTCTCACCTTATCTGCAGGCCCAATGCTTCTCAAGACATTCATCAACGTGTCACTTGGGAAAGAGACCTTTAGATATGAAGGCTATGTGCTTGCCGTGACATTGTTTGTCTGCAAATGCTGTGAATCGTTGTCACAGAGACAGTGGTATTTCCGCACTCGGAGATTAGGACTGCAGGTGAGGCCATTGCTTTCAGCAGCTATTTATAAGAAACAACAGAAGCTATCAAATGCAGCAAAAATGAAGCACTCTTCTGGAGAAATTATAAACTATGTGACCGTCGATGCCTATCGGATTGGGGAATTCCCATACTGGTTCCATCAAACATGGACAACAAGTGTTCAGCTTTGCATAGCTCTGGCAATTTTATACAATGCCATTGGTGCTGCAGTGGTTTCAGCGTTGGTTGTCATCATTATCACCGTACTCTGTAATGCTCCATTGGCCAAACTGCAACACAAATTTCAGAGTAAACTTATGGAAGCACAAGATGTGAGATTGAAGGCTATGTCAGAGTCATTAGTTCATATGAAGGTCTTGAAACTTTATGCATGGGAAGCTCACTTTAAGAAGGTCATTGAGCGGTTGAGGGAGGTTGAGTACAAGTGGTTGCATGCTTTCCAGCTTAGGAGGACATTCAACGGTTTCCTGTTCTGGGCATCGCCTGCTGTGGTTTCGGCGGCTACCTTTCTAACATGCTATGTTTTGAAAATCCCTCTTGATGCTAGCAATGTCTTCACCTTTGTGGCAACTCTACGTCTCGTGCAAGACCCAGTTAGTACGATACCAGATGTTATCGCAGTTGTGATACAAGCTAAGGTTGCTTTCACTCGGATATCAAAGTTCCTCGATGCACCTGAGCTAAACGGGCAAGTTAGGAAGAACTACTATGCTGGCATTGATTACCCTATAGCAATGAATTCGTGTAGCTTCTCTTGGGATGAGAATACATCAAAACCAATTCTAAAGAATATCAATCTGCTAGTCAAAGCTGGGCAAAAGATTGCAATTTGTGGAGAGGTAGGATCGGGAAAGTCCACACATTTGGCTGCTGTACTTGGAGAGGTCCCTAAAACTGAAGGCACGGTATGTTTTTCTACTAACTTTATCATCTAGTGCACTATATGTTATATTCAGAATTTAGACATTTAGACATGTTCTTAAAGAAACATAGCCGGTTGACAACTCCATAGAACATATTTCCTTTTTTTCTTCTTTTTTTTCTATTTCCCACTGGGGCGATCCATGTGGCCCTATGTGAGTATGTCTCTTGATGGCCACTCTTCTAGAGGAGGCCATTCCCAATGCGTTTGGCTCTTAACGCGGTATCATAGGAATGGATAGACCCAATGGATTGTCCCTTAGGTGTTGTATCTAAATGAGGTTGCATTTAACGGGTTTACGGATCTCCTTGCATCTCAACGGCATGAGATCCAAAATTTGATTTCACTGCTTAGGGAGACGTGCTAAGAGCTGTATCCACACTAACATACATTTCCTTTCTCTTCTTCAATTACTGTGCGACCTCAGCATTTTACCTATAAAACCGTGCTAAAACTCAAGCATTGGGACCGGTATAAAGCTTAAGCAGAAGCTCAAGAATTCAGCGGTAGCGTATTTAATCTAGCACGTCATTAGAGGTGCACTAGCGCGGGATTCCGGGTTATTGTGGCAGGTTTAGTGCAAAATTAGCGCCACGCCTTCTTTCAGGGAATTTTGGCCAAAAAATAAATGGAGGGAGTTTTTTCTCAAAATATGTCATTTTACATGTTTAAAAGGTACACAGCTTGTTAATAACTGCACCAATGTTTTGCGTTGCAAAGTTGTTGTGAAAATTTCGTTGACAATAGTTACCATCATAAGGTATTTTCCTTTTCTTTTTGTATGAGCACTTAATATCAAATTATTGATATTTGCATAAACGTTTCAGATTCAAGTATGTGGGAAAATAGCATATGTTTTGCAGACTGCATGGATCCAAACAGGAACTGTGCAAGACAATATTCTCTTTGGATCTTTGATGGACATACAAAGATACGAAGAAACGCTTGAGAGGTGCTCCTTGGTCAAGGACCTTGAAATGCTACCATTCGGAGACCATACTCAAATTGGGAGAGAGGAGTAAATCTTAGTGGTGGTCAGAAGCAGCGCGTCCAGCTTGCTCGTGCACTATACCAAAATGCAGACATCTATCTTCTTGATGACCCTTTCAGTGCTGTTGATGCCCATACAGCAACAAGTCTCTTCAATGTAAGCATCATGTCAGAAGAATGCAGATTTTATTACTGTTTGATTATGAAGTGTTATCTGATGCTCTTAGTTGTGCAGGAATATGTCATGAGTGCTCTCTCAGACAAGACAGTTGTTTTGGTGACCCACCAAGTGGATTTTCTACCCGTATTTGACTCCATTTTGGTAAATCTCTCTCCACTTCGAAAAATTCACCCATGATTATATTTGTGCCTCTATGTTCTATACAATCTGTAGAGAGCTTCATTTATTTGTTGATGCCACCTAAAACTAGTGATGATTTCTGCAGTTAATGTCAGATAGAGAGGTTATCCGTTCTGCACCTTATCAAGATCTACTGGCAAATTGTCAAGATTTTAAGGACCTTGTAAATGCGCATAAGGATACTATTAGTTTTTCAGATGTTAATAACAGCAGACCCACTCACAGTGCGAAGGAAGTATCAATAAAGGTAACAGATGGCATTCATGGAAGCAAATATACAGAGTCTGTGAAGCCATCTCCGGCAGATCAACTGATCAAGAAGGAGGAAAGAGAAAAAGGGGATGCAGGTTTTGAGCCTTATATTCTGTACCTGCGGCAGAACAAAGGCTTCTTGTATTTCTCTTTTTCTATGATTTCTCACATGATTTTCATATCTGGGCAAATATTACAGAATTTATGGATGGCTGCTAATGTCCAAAATCCTGATGTTAGTACATTGAAATTAATTTCTGTGTACATTATTATTGGAGTTAGCGCAATGTTCTTCTTGCTATCAAGATCTCTATCAACTGTTGCTCTTGGGATGCATACATCAAGATCCTTATTTTCCCAGTTACTCAATTCATTGTTCCGTGCACCAATGTCCTTTTTTGATTCTACTCCTCTAGGAAGGGTACTTAGCCGGGTAAGAATTCTTACACAAATGATAAATACAACAAATTATAGTTTCATTTTACACCTGAAAATTTCGAATGCAGGTCTCTTCAGATTTGAGTATCGTTGACCTTGATATTCCATTTACCTTTGTGTTTGCCCTTGGTGCCGGCTTCTACGCATATAGCAGTCTAGGGGTATTGGCTGTTGTTACATGGGAAGTTATGTTTGTATCTGTTCCGATGATTGTTTTGGCAGTTAGGGTGCAGGTAATTGGCATGACTTTGTTTATATATGGCTAAGCCTCTTTTCTTGGATTATTTGATTTCATTCCCTAATTGATGTGCTCTTCTGCTATTTTGTTCAGGGCTGATTATTTAATTCTATAGTTTTGCATTCAAAGTTCTCATTAACTGAAACATGTTTTGTTTGTCATGCAGAGATACTATCTAGCCTCGGCCAAGGAATTGATGCGTATCAATGGTACTACCAAATCTGCTCTAGCGAATCACTTAGGTGAATCGATTGCAGGGACTGTAACAATAAGGGCGTTTGAAGAAGAAGATCGTTTCTTCGCTAAAAATCTGGACCTGGTTGACAAGAATGCTAGTCCATATTTCTATAATTTTGCAGCAACTGAATGGTTGATTCAACGTCTGGAAATAATGACCGCAGCAGTTCTTTCTTTTTCTGCCTTAGTCCTGGCTATTCTTCCTCAAGGTTCATTTATCCCTGGTAAGTTAATATATTGCACCATGTTGCTTGAAATATAGGACAAAACTGATTATCCTGCTTGTTCTATGTCCATCGACACTTGCATCTGATTTGTGATAAGTCTTAGGTCGCATTGACATGTAAATGTTGTTACCTTTTTGTTGCCTGTATAGATGACATTTTAGACATGGAACGATCTCCAACAAACTTACTTGAGTGTTTTTATATGTATATTTTGGTAGAAAACTGGAAGAGAGTTATATTATTGAAACAGTACTGACAAAAAATCAATGATAGTATTTTGACCTTACCAGTCCAAATACTTCTTTCCTGTAGTAGTAGTCAAAGTTAGGAAATTTTGACTGAATGCTTTCTAGAATGTATTGTATTTACAAATTGAGGTAGTAACGTTTGTTGTTGCAAGGAAATTATATGTTGAACACAAAACACCGTACATTTCTCAAGCGGCAGCGACCACTAGTTCTGACAATTTTATGGGTTGGTTTGTATCTTGTATGAGAATGCAGTTTTAGTCCCAATGTTTATTTTCTGTAGTCAGCTTAATAAAGTATTTCATACTATTTAGTTTATGAGTATTAATGTTACACATAGTAGAGCTAATTCCCTACTTTCATGGTTGCACAGGTTTTGTGGGAATGGCGTTGTCCTATGGTCTTTCCCTGAATACATCACTTGTTTTCTCTATTCAAAACCAATGCCTCCTTGCGAATCAAATAATCTCGGTGGAACGACTAAACCAGTACATGGACATACAGAGTGAAGCAGAAGTTGTTGAAGAAAATCGACCGGCACCAGATTGGCCTCAAGATGGCAATGTGGAGCTTAGAGATTTGAAGGTAATCAAATATAAATAATTACATGTACTGATATACGGGTTACATGCAAGGTAAAATCCTATTAACACTTCTAACAAGTATTTGTTTCATTTGACAGATTAGATATAGGAAAGATGCTCCCCTTGTACTGCATGGAATCACTTGCAAGTTTGAAGGTGGAGATAAGATTGGTATAGTTGGTCGAACAGGAAGTGGCAAGACAACGTTAATTGGTGCATTGTTTCGTCTTGTTGAACCTGCTGAAGGGAAAATAATTATAGACTCCGTGGACATCAGTACGATAGGCTTACATGACTTGCGTTCGCGTTTGGGTATCATTCCGCAAGATCCAACACTTTTTCAGGGTACAATAAGATACAACCTAGATCCTCTTGGGCAATTCTCAGATCAACAAATATGGGAGGTAAGATGTACGCAGCTATCTATGTTGAATTTTCTCGTCTTACCAATGATCAGATAAGATAACCATGGAAAGGTGCACTGAAAGAACCTGATGTAATGTTTAATCATGAGGCAGTCCTCTTAGTATTGTTGCAATTCAGCTTAGTTACTGTGACCATAAAACTAACAATTTCAGAAAGTCCAGAACACTGAAAAAGGGGAATCTCACGTGACAAGTCACCTTTCTCATAAAAAAACTAGATTGCTGCGAGGATACAACTTTTCATTGTTAGTAGGAATAGGCACCCAAGTTCGAGTTGAGGAGAATTCAAACTTAGCTAGGCTCGGGGCCCCCTTTTCTCATTTATATCATATATTCAAAAGTTATCACTAAAGGGGTTACTCCATTTGTTATTGTGGTTCAGGTTCTTGAAAAATGCCAACTTATTGAAGCTGTCCAGGAGAAGGAACAGGGATTGGATTCACATGGTACGAAACTTCACTTCATCTATAATTTGGTTGCTGGAGTTCATTTTCTCAAACAAACAAATTGGGCAAAACAGAAAACTCTGCTCTAGCCATTTCAGAAATTAAAAATAGGTGTAGAAAATACATGTGCCACTAAATATGTCGAACTTTTAGTACTGTGCTGTTTGAAATTATTTCATTCATTAGTACTGATCAAGATTGTCATAATAGTGACGGAGGATGGGTCGAACTGGAGCATGGGCCAAAGGCAACTCTTCTGTCTGGGACGAGCACTTTTGAGAAGGTGCCGAATCTTAGTTCTTGATGAAGCCACAGCCTCTATAGACAATGCAACAGATGCGGTCCTTCAAACAACAATCCGTACGGAATTCAAATATTGCACTGTCATTACAGTTGCCCACCGCATACCAACAGTTATGGACTGTGATATGGTACTGGCAATGAGTGATGGTATGTTTCTCTTACTGGAAATCTGTTTATACTTGTCAACTCATCGTGCTACTGACTAATGTGGAATATATGAATAATACTTGAAACTAAATGTAGAACTTTCCCACTACTAATGAGCTATATATGTGAACACTTCCAGGGAGAGTAGTGGAGTTTGACAAGCCTGCAAAGCTCATGGGAACTGAAGGATCTCTCTTCCGCGAGCTGGTCAAGGAGTATTGGTCGCACACATCGAACACAAATATTTAGAAGAGACTGCCGACTTTTGTTGCTACAGACTTTCAAAGTGGCTTCCCACATCCCCCACAGTTGATTAATTCTTGTGAATCTGGTGACACCAAATAATGCAAACCTGTCTTGGCTGTGGACTTGTCCTCTTGCCTCTACTCAGGCTGAGGTGATGCTTCTGCAATTCAATCGCCGTGTCACTGGTTCTGAAGCTAGATCCCAACATATAACAAGAGATGCATGCATGTCTGAAAAAAACATAGAATAGGGGAGCATCTAGTAGAGAAGTTTGATATTATCTCATTGGACAAGAACAAAATTGTTGTGGATTGCATGCATGTTTAGAATTGAAAAGGACTTTCAGTGTTTTTTTTTCCACGATAGAGCTGTTATATTAAAATATGGCTGGAAGCACATCAGGTAGCAACAAAATTGTGGCATTCAAGGCTACAGATTTAGCAAGATGTTTAAGTCGTAAGTTATACAATAAATAGGCGGTTTGAGTATGGCCAAATGTTTTATCCAAGAACTAAAAGGCTACTTTAAAAAACAACTTGAGGCAACTTACGAATAGAGACTTCTCATTTACAATGCTGGGCTGGGGGCAGCAGGTCGCAGGCAGTAGAACTTGGAGTTTGTTCTACAGAGTTATGATTGGAACATCAAGCCGGCTGTTAGATCAGACCTGTTCGCAGTAGAACATAAGGAGCAAAGTGATTGTTTTTGTCAGCTCGGTCGTTATGGATCTGTTTTCTGATGCGCACTGGGGGATCATTAACATCTATGGTCGTGTTCAGCCGGAAGAATGCTTTCTTTGTTGAAATCATGGATAAAGTCTTGAGAGCTCTATTGTCTATCTGTTTAGGAGATGATTTAATCTCCTTTGCACGACAATGAAAAAACCAGAGGTCTCCTTCGTCGCTCTCTAAGAGCATCTCCAGTCATCCCCCAAGAGCCCCCCCAATGCCACTTTTTAGGTTCGGTTTTAACCTCGGTGCCTAAATAGCGCCGAAATCCTCCCCCCCCCCCCCAGCGCCCCCAGGACGTCAAAATAGCGCGGGCAAACGCAGGCGAAACCCGGCGCGCTGGGGGGGGCTCTTGGGGTTAGTCCAAATTTATGTTGCCTTTGCGGTCGAGCATCGCGTCTGCCCTAGTTAGTCCGCTCTGGGTTATCACCTTGTCCTTCCCGGGCCCTCTCGTCAGCGACACAGCTCTCAGTCCACCCACCCCCATCCAGCCCCCTCCCTCTCCGCTTCGCTGCCACCTACGACGTTTATGGTTGGCGTCTGTTTTGACCCGTTGCTTGCCGGAGGCCAGTCATTTTGCTGGGTTCTTTGGATGCCGTTGAAGGAGCTCGAGGCATTGCAACCATCCCTCGGCGTCATCCTGGATCACCACCGCCACCTCGCCGACGCCGAAGGAGGCTCAATTTTGCGACTGTCCTCCCGGATCCGCCAGACAGCTGAATTTCGTCGTCCGTTTGCTCGAACGTAGGAAACAATTAGTAATTTCTTCTCATTTATTTGATTTTATGATATTGTGTGAACTATGTTGTGTAGTTGACTGCGAACAATTTCAATTTAATTGATTATGAAATTTGGTGTTGTATAGAATGGACGAAATAGAGACAATGGCAAAAAAAAAGGATCAACTCCAGACTAAATGAGTGCTGCCGCTGGGTGCACTACCCACTCCAATCGGATGAGTGAAGGACATGTGGTCACTCCAAACAAACTAAAACAACAAATCAGCGTAAAACTATCACCTTTTCTGTTAAATTTGCCGAATGGTACCACTTTATGTATATGCGACGTAAATCTACCACATTTTTTTTGACTATTCGCAGAAAACACTGATCACTACGTGCGAATGGTATCCTGCTCTCACGTGGTCGACCGAGTAGATGTTGATGGTCATAAATGCGTGTGTGATCATGCACAACATGATCATTTAGAATAAGCGTGTAATCCAGTGCATGATCATCTTCCGTATGATTTCCAGGGTCCTCTCGCAGATATTGATCACAATGTGGCAGCGGATTGGACTGACTACATCGCCATGCAGATGAAGATATGAAGGTGCTCATGAGCAACTACAACATAATCTAGTGTAGCATTTGCGGGTCCGCAAAGGATTGGCCACATCATAGTTGAACTCCGATTTATTTTAACTTATTTTAATTGTATGAATAATCTTTATTTTATTGTTGAAAAATTGGAACTATTCTTTCTTTGTTGAACTCCAACAATTTGTAAAACTATATTTTTGATTTTGCTAATTCTCAATCGAATGAGAATTAGCTTAGTTCTCAATCACATGACGTCATCAGTTGCAAGTGGAGTTGCAACTGATTCGGACCACTTGATTTGCTTCGTGATACGTGCATCAGTTGCAAGTTGAAAGGACATTTCTTAATCCCTTGTGTTTTGGGTGTTAGGCAACAACACTAGTGATGATTTAACATGTGAATCAAGTGATTAAAACATCTTTGCATCAAATCCAAAAAGGGAGTTGAAAAGAGCCTGCATTGTTGCTGGAGGGAATCGGATTATCCGATTAAGGATGTATCGGATTATCCGATTGCAAGGACTGCTCGAATTCTGCTAAGGACTAGAAGCAACCGCACACTGAAGATCCGGATTATCCGATTTGGGAAGAATCGGATTATCCGATTGTCAGGAACTGCTGGAATTCTGCTAAGGACTAGGAGCAACCGCACACGGAAGTTATCCGGATTATCCGATTTGGAAGATTCGGATTATCCGATGGAATCGGATTATCCGATGCTGACTTGGATCGGATTATCCGATTTACCTGTCTGCAACGGCTAGAATCTGGGAGCAGTATATAAAGGCCTTCTCCTACCTTGGAGAGGGTACCACGACCAGAACTGAATCCCCCACCATTGTTGAAAGCTTCAACTACTAGATCTCTCTCCCTACCCACTCAAACACCTTGTCCTTCTAGGACTTGGGAGAGTTGGCCTAGATCTACACTTCCACCCAAGCGATTTGATTTTCCCCTCCGTTCTTGAGAGGGCTTGAAGCTTGTAAGTTCGTTGATACTTTGGATTGTCGTTGGTCGTTCTTGTGGCTTTGGGAGCCGCGGGGACTAGCCGGGAGCCTCCAATTAAGTTGTGGAGTCGTGCCCCGGCCTTGTGATTCTTGTGGCTTTGGGAGCCGCGGGAATTTGGTGAGAGCCTCCAATTCGGTTGTGGAGTGTGCCTCATCCTTGTAAAGGTTTGTTGCCGACCTCGAGGGCATCATATAGTGGCTCGTGGAACTCCTCATTGGAGGATAACACGAGGGAGATACGGTGTGCCATATCAAGGCTATTCGGAGTTCACTTTGTGACTCCGCACCGCTCCAACGGAGACGTAGCTTCCATTGGGAAGTGAACTTCGGTAGAACATCTCCGCGTCACCGTGTGGTTATCTCTTAACCTTCCTTTACTTGTATTGCTAGCTTATCTTGTTTAGAATATCTTGCTAGCTTGTTTATTGCTCATCATATAGGATTGTTCACCTAGTTGCATATCTAGAGAACTTATATTTGAGCAATTCCCAAATTTGTATAAAAGAAAAAGAAAATTTGTAGTTGCCTATTCCCCCCCCCTCTAGTCAACCTACTCGATCCTTTCAATTGGTATCAGAGCAAGGTCTCTTTATTAAGGGCTTAACAGCCTAAAGAGGAGGATGACTAGCGACGAGGAGTTAAAACTTGCTAAGGAACAACAAGAGAAAAATGATAAAGAACAACTTGAGAAAGAACTAAGTGAAGCGGGGATAACCCCCCGATGATAATGCCCCGGTCACCATGAAAGCCATGATTGAACTCTTTGGGTTCATGAAAGGCAAAATGGTGGACGAGGTGTTTACTCGGGTCATTAATAATCAAAATGCCTCCTCATCAACCGGTGTTTCTAACGTTGAGGCCTTGGTTGTTAAGGATAACAAAGATCAACCTAAAACTAGTGAGAAGCCCCTCATAACTTTGCTCCACCTACTTCATATCTCACTCAAGTTCCACTCAACCTCATAAACCAACCTAAGTAGGCCACCTCCTAAGCTTGATAATACTCGTTATTTCACTTGGAAGAAATCTATGGAGTCTTATTTTCGCAGCTCATCGGTGCATCTTTGGAGGGTGGTTTAAATGGTTACAATCCGGTTGATCCCCAACTTGACAAGGCAAGAAGAGATTGATGAACAACTTGATGCAAATGCCAAGTACATCCTTGAGAGTGCCATGACCGCCCATGATGAAGATCAAGTGCGGAATCTCAAAACCACCAAGGAGGCTTGGGATTTTCTCGCATCGTATATGAAGGAAATGAGGGCCTTCAACGCTCCAACGAGCCATCCTTCAACATCAAGTGGACAACTTCATCATGCTAGAAGAAGAGACACCATGATCTCTTCCGAAGACTCACCAAGCTTGTTGTGGCATGTAGGGAAAATGGAAAGAAAGATATGGATGATGAATGGGTCAAAGCCAAGTTCCTCAAGACCATTGTTCCATACAATGAAAATATGGTGATGAATCTCCATAGAGCGGACTACAAAACAATGTCTCCCAATGACATATTGGCACAATTCGTCACTTATGATACCTTGAAGGCCACTTCCAAGTCTTCCATCAACCAAATTCGTGGCACAAAGAACCTTGCCTTGAAGGCTCATGTGGAAGAACATCCAAGATATGAAGAAAGCACAAGTGGTCATCATGAAGAAGATTTTGTGGGTGAACTCAATGAGGTGCTTGCTCTTGCCGCCACCAAGTATTGGAACAAAAAGAATATCAAGAGCAACTTCTCCCCACAAATGAAAAGAATGTGCTTTAATTGTGGAAAGGAGAATCACCTTGTGAAGGATTGCCCCTATGAGAGAAGAGAAGATTTTGGAGGCCAACTCATCTTAAAGAAGAAAAGTTCTTCACCAAGCCCAAGTACCTCATCAAGAGAGAACCTCAAAAGGCTCTTGTCACCGCAACACATGAAGAAGAGTATGAGTCCGGTGGCGAAGAGGAGGATGATGATACAAGTGAGGAAGTGGGGATGGCGGCTCTTGCAATGGGCAACCTTCCTCCTTCATTGGCACCCCTTTTCTCCGCTCCAAATGACAACAAGATCCCAAGCCTATGTGCCTCATGGCCAAGGAAACCAAGGTGAATTCCCCACCTAAAATTACTATCTCCTCTAAACCATCTCTCTTGGATTGTGTTGAGGATGTAGGGAAAAATGAGGAGAAAGAGGATACAATTACCCTCTTTATAAACAAGCTCCAAGGTCCAACCAAGAAAATGGTTGAGGCTCTCATGTACCAATATGGAGAAGCCAAACACCTCCTTGAGGAGAAGGAGAATAGGATTTATGAGCTTGAGGGGCATGCACGTGATCATGCCGATAAAATTGGTGAGCTAGAAGAGCAACTTGTTGAGGAACAAGTGTTCCGGGAGCAACTTGAGGAGACCCAAGCCAAGGATTTATCCAAGGCAAAAGAAACCCGTGAAACCTCTATTCAAGTTGCTAGTGATCTAAAAATTAAAAATGATGAGCTTGTAGAGAGTCATAACAAACTCCTTGAGAATTTTGAGCAACTTAGGGAAACCCACAAGGTGACCTCAAGTGAGCTCACCAAGCTCAAGGGGTCATATGCTAAATTACAAGCTCAATTTATATATGCTAGCTTCACCACTCCTCATAATGATAAAGATGCCAATGCTTGTGCTACTAACCCTTTATGTCTTAAAGCATCTCTCATGGAGGAGAACACTAGGTTGAAGGCCCAACTTGAAAAGGGTCTAGCCACTTGTATCCAAGGGGAAAAGAACCTCAATGATCTTTTGACCAATCAAAAGGGAGTGGTTAGCAAGGAAGGGCTTGGGTTTGCTCCCAAGTCCAAGAAGGCAAACAAGAAGAAGATGCCTACCTCCCCTTCAAAAGATATTATTTTTGTGAAGGAGGGGGAGTTGGGCAAGAAGAATGTTGAACCCATTGTGGGTGGTAAAGCCACAAGGGGCAATGCCACTCACAATGACTTTGCCGGAAAATATAACCCCTCATATGTGCTTATGAAATCTAGAAATGGTTATGTTTTTGCTAAATATGTTGGTACCTCATATGGAGATGATTATCACTATGCTATTTGGGTTCCAAAGACCCTTGTGACTAACAAAAGAGGACCCATTCCAAAATGGGTACCTAAATCAAAGACTTGATTTATTGTAGGGCTTTTCTTCCGGTGGATCTTCATGGCTCATTGATAGTGGGTGTTCATCTCACATGACCGGAAGCAAAGAAGTAGTAAAGGGCTTATTGAAACAATTACTCTCATTCTCTCATGTCACCATTGGGAACAATACAAGACTTAAGGTATTGGGATATGGCAAGGTGGTGATCACACCGGAGTTATCAATTGAGAAGGTCCTCCTTGTTGAATCCCTTTCATATAATCTACTTTCCGTTGGTCAATTATGCGATGCCGGTTACACCGTTATCTTTAATAAATACCACGTGACCATCCTTTTCACAAAATCTCTTAAAGTAGCCTTTGTTGGATTTCGTGAGAACGGTTTGTATGTGGTCGATTTCTCGAAAGAGACCACTCAAATTGCCACGTGTCTAATGGCTAAATCCGACAAGGGTTGGCTTTGGCATCGCCGGCTAGGCCATGTCGGTATGAGAAATTTACAAACTCTTGTAAAGGGTGGACACGTGGTAGGACTAACCGATGTTAATTTTTCCAAAGATCGTCCTTGTAGTGCTTGCATAGCCGGAAAGATGCATGAAAAGAATCACCCCAAGAAGACCATTATCTCCACTAAGAGGCCTTTGGAGCTCCTTCATATGGATCTCTTTGGGCCTCCCACATATGATAGTCTTGGTGGCAAGAAATATTGTTTGGTGATTGTGGATGATTATTCAAGATATTGTTGGACTTTCTACATCAAGAAGAAGAGTGAAACTCAAAAGATATTCATTGACTTTGCAACCCTAGTTCAACGCCAATATGACTCCAAGATTTTGGCAATTAGAAGTGACAATGGTACGGAGTTCAAGAATTACACTATGGATGATTTCCTAAGTGGGGAGGGCATTCAACACCAATATTCCGCTGCATATACTCCCCAACAAAATGGTGTCGCCGAAAGGAAGAACCGCACTCTTATTGATATGGCAAGAACTATGATGGCCGAATTTCATTCCCCATACAACTTTTGGGCCGAAGCCATCAACACCGCTTGTCACTACTCAAACCGGCTCTTCTTCCGTCCTCTCATGGAAAAGACACCATATGAACTCCTCACCGGTAAAAAGCCAAATGTATCTTACTTTCGAGTCTTTGGTTGCAAATGCCATGTTTACATTAAAGGTTGCAAAATTGCTAAATTTGAATCTAGATCTTTTGATGGTATACTTGTTGGATATGCCGCAAAGTCTCATGCTTATAGGGTCTACAACATATCCACCGGGTGTGTTGAAGAATCTATGAACGTGGAGTTTGTCGAGGATAATGGCTCCCAAGCGGAGCATATTGATCATGATGATGTAGGTGATGATGCTCCATCTCAAGCCATAAGAACTATGGGGATTGGAGAACTTATTCCTATTGAAGGACCTATTGATGATACTCAAGAAGAAGGAACAAGTTCTACTCAAGTTGAGCCATCCACCTCAATAGTTGATCAAGAAACTATCCAAGAACAAGAACATGATATTCATTCACATGATCAAGAAGATGGTCAAGACCCACCCAACTCTAGTGGTGAACAGAACATAATGAACCCACAACCCAAGAACTCCACTTCGGGTTGACCATGAGCAAGATGAAGGCAATGATGAAGATATTTGTGTTGGTGAAACAATTGGTCAAGCCATGGAACGCCGGGTCATCCGGCGTGCATCAAAATTGGATCATCTTTCCCACTTCAAAGAAAATATCCTTGGGAGTATTCGTAGGGGTGTGTCCACACGCAAACAATTATCTAACTTTTGTGGTCATGTCTCTTGTTTGTCTAGCTTAGAACCTCTCAAGGTATATGATGCTCTTGAAGATATGGATTGGGTTGCGGCTATGCATGAAGAGTTGAACAACTTCGAGCGCAACAAAGTATGGTCATTAGTTGAAAAACCCAAAGACACATGCCATAATGTCATTGGAACCAAGTGGATATTTAAGAACAAGCAAGACTCACATGGTCAAGTCATCCGCAACAAAGCAAGATTGGTTGCACAAGGCTACACCCAAATCGAAGGAGTCGACTACGGTGAAACCTATGCCCCCGTTGCTAGACTTGAATCCATTCGCTTACTAATTGCTTATGCATCTACTCATAATATTGTCTTATATCAAATGGATGTTAAAAGTGCTTTCTTAAATGGTCCACTAAATGAGTTGGTGTATGTTAAACAACCTCCGGGTTTCGAAGACCCTAAATTTCCTAACCACGTCTACTTACTACATAAGGCTCTTTATGGGCTCAAGCAAGCTCCACGTGCTTGGTATGATCATCTCAAGGAGTTCTTAGTAGACCGTGGCTTTGAAATTGGGGTAATAGATCCCACTCTTTTTACAAAAAGGGTAAATGGAGATTTTTTCGTATGCCAAATATATGTTGATGATATTATCTTTGGTTCCACTAACCGTGAATTTAGTGATCAATTTGGCAAGCTAATGACCAAGGAATTTGAGATGTCCATGATGGGAAAGTTGAATTATTTTCTTGGCTTTGAAATCCACCAATTTCGAGAAGGAACATTCTTATGTCAAGCCAAGTATATTAAGGACATGCTCAAGAAATTTGACATGAACAATGCCAAGCCATATAAGTTTCCCATGGACTCCAAGGCGGATCTTCACTTAGATCCGGATGGTAAGGAAGTTGATCAAAAGCTTTATCGTTCTATGATTGGATCTTTGCTTTACCTTTGTGCATCTAGACCGGATATTATGTTTAGTGTGGGTATGTGTGCAAGATTCCAATCAAGTCCTAGGGAAAGTCATGAAACCGCGGTTAAAAGGATTCTAAGATACTTGATGGATACTCCTAACTTTGGTCTTTGGTATCCCCATGGCACAAGCTTTGATCTTGTAGGTTATTCGGATGCGGATTGGGCGGGTTGCAAAATGGATAGAAAATCAACTTCGGGTACTTGCCAATTCCTTGGTAGGTCCCTTGTGAGTTGGTCTTCTAAGAAGCAAAATTGTGTGGCCTCGTCCTCCACCGAAGCCGAATACATTGCCGCCGGAAGTTGTTGTGCACAACTATTATGGATGAGGCAAACTTTAAAGGATTATGGTGTCATTTGTGACAAAGTGCCTCTTTTATGTGATAATGAAAGTGCCATCAAAATTGCTCACAATCCGGTTCTTCATGGGAAGACCAAGCATATTGAGATCCGGTATCATTTTATTCGAGATCATGTTGAGAAGGGTGATATTGCAATCAAGTATGTCAACACCAAGCTTCAACTCGCCGATATGTTCACAAAGCCTCTTGGTGAAGCAAGATTCAAGGAGTTGAGAGGAGAACTTAATGTGGTGGACATAAGCAATTGGATTTAGTGGACTTCTTGCATACCTACCCATATTAGACGATATTCATTTGGTTTGGATGTAGGCATGGACATAGGGGGAGTGCGGTCCTAATCCATTGGACTATCCCTCCCCCCATTATGCCGATAGTAAGAACTCATTTTGTCTCTATATTTTCATTTCATGAATTGTGAGCTTAAATGACGAGTAGTGGCCGTGAACCCGAGATACATCTTCGCGGTGTCACACCACAAACTCATACATGGTGGCCTTGGCCACCGCCCTCTTCTTTATGAAGAGTTGGTTCTTTTCGGTCTTAATTGAAAATCATTTGGAATTTTGGTCCTATTGTTGGTTTTATGGGAAACCCACTCATCTTGGCATTTCCTTGTTCGATTTTTGCAAGTTTGAGTGTGGAGTACCAATGTCAGTTTGGCAATCTTATCCCAAGCCTATCTTTCCTAAAAACACTCCATCTTATGCACACAAGTCTTATTTTGAAACTGAGGAGAAAGGGTTTAGCAGGCCAGAATTTCTAACGAAATCCTGACAATCGGATTATCCGATCAGACTTGCTCGGATTATCCGACTATCGGATTATCCGATCAAGTCAAGATCGGATTATCCGATTTGGCGGTTCGTCGCCTAATAGAGCAGGGGTCGGGGTGAAGGGCTCAGTCGAGCGTTTCTTCCACCCCCGACCCTCTCTCTCCAGCGCCGCCGCCTGCTCTCCCCGCGCCTCCCCGGCATCTCCGGCCGTCCCCAACTCCGGCATTTGGCCGGATTTGGTGCTCCTCCTCCCCGGGAACCCATTCACCCAAGCTTTTTCCTCAATGGACGAGGGTAACTTCTTCTCTCTCATCTCCTAGGTGTTCTCACCTAGATCTTTGTAAGAAGTTGTTTTGGCTGGTGGTAGTGGTTCCCATTGGTACTTAGAACACTAGGCTAGCCCCCCTTATTGTCGATCTACTGCTAGACCTAGGACTTGAATCAATTTGTTGCTGCCAGATTCAGATCGGATATTCCGATTCAGTATGAACCGGATATTCCGACCAGTCGGATTATCCGATTCATACTTACTCGGATTTCCGAAATTGCACAGTGGTATTTTTCAGCCACATTTTGATTTGTCCAGGACTTAGTAGACTCAACTTAGGGATGCTCTCCTAGTGTACATTGTACCATTCCTTGCTCTGTGACTTGTGTGTACTCATCTATGCTATCCATCTATTGCTCTATCTCACAGGTGGTTCGGGTAGTCCTCCGAAGAAGCATGCTAGAAAAGAAAACTGCCATCCAAGAAGAAGCAAGTTGCCACTAAACCTTCGAAGAAGGGCAAGGAAACTCGCCCCAACTACTTGACCATGCCAACGTTGACTATGCCCAAGTCCGTCAGTCCAACTGGTATAGGAATGTGCCAGAGATGAAAATATTGAAGATCCCAACTTCTGGTGCATGGAGCAGATCTATATATACAATGACATCTATAAGCATTATCTCCACCCTATTCGCCCGATGCAGCCCTACAGAATGCGAGATATCAAGGCCAAGGCCAGTTATGCTCAAGCTGCAGATGTGATTGAACAGATGGGCATGGTTTCTCTCATTGAAAAGCAATGTCCCTACAATGTGCCACTGATTCTGCAGTTTTTCTCCACCTTGGTGATCGAGACTGACCATCAAAAGACCATGAAATGGATGACGGGTCGCACTCAGTGTACATCCTCCTTTGCTCGGTTGGCTTCTCTTCTTGGCTATTCATCCTACCGCAGCAACCTTCCTCCTAGTGGTTACCGTATGCACACTGTTGAGAAGCCAAATAAAAACATATTGAAGGACATGTATGGGGCTGGTGGAATTATTGGCCAAAAACAGGGCCTCCTGCCCCTCTATGACCAGCTTGTGATCATCTTCCGCTCAACTATTGCTCCCAGTGGAGGTAACAATGACAATATAGTCGCTCCTCTTGCCAATCTGCTTTGCCTTGCTAAAAAATTGTTGAGAATGAAGACCCTGAAGCTGATTTTAAAGTGGATGTGATGCATTTCATCTTTCGTGAGTTGTTGACTCTATGGTCAGTGGGCTCACTATTCCTTATGCTCCTTACATCATGATGCTCATCAAGGACACTTGAAGAACCACAACTTCAGCAAGTATGATATGGAGCCCCATTCGTACAAGAGGGTTTATCAGAAGAGGAAAGAGGTCATTCCATCTTCTGCTGCTGCAGCTCCTGCCCGAGGTTCCTTCATGGGTGATGCTCGTCGTGGCGCCACCCGTCAGTCTCCGGTTCCTTCCTTTGCTCCGCCCAAGAATCTGAACTGGTTCCAGCGGAACATCCTGTGCATGAATGCGGACATCCGGAGGGGACAGTATGACACTTATCTTAGGCAGGAGAACATTCTCAAGCACCTTCCTCGCCTCGCAGATGACCCCCCAGTGTCTGCTCCTCTCTCTTATGATCAGTGGAACGAGGGCTCTCAGTTTCCATGGACTCAGCTTGAGTCTCATCTTCTAGAGACAGCTTCTGCTGGCCCTTCCCGGCCATCCTACACTCGTGCCCGTACTTATGAGTCTTCAGAAGAGGATGATGCTGAGTCTGAGGAAATGATGATGATGATGCTGATGGCGGTGACGGTGTTGGTGATGATGATGCCTCTGAGTCGGAGTGATCTACTTGGGCCGTAGCATCGCTCTTTTCCCTTTTTGGCGTTTCGATGCCAAAGGGGGAGAAGTAGTTCTATTAGGTCTCCGTGTGGGATTTGCATGGGTTTCGGGCACAAGCATATGCTTTTACCATTCTTGTTGCGCTTGTGTCCATTTATGTCGAACTTATTCGTGTTGTGTTTTCATGTGGAACTTATGTGTGTGAACCTTTGTGCTTAAGTTATGAGACATATGGATTTCTTATATGGTTATGAGTTGTATCTTGTGCTATGGTTTATTCTACTCTATTGTGCACAAGGTATAGTCCTCTCTCAAAGCTCAACCTATTTTGATATGTCTCCCATGAAATTTCCTATCTAGTTTCCTTACTATTTGGAGGTGCCCTCTTCCTATATGTGTTGCATTTGTATTCCAATGCAATTTAATTATATGCACACATTCAGGGGGAGCTTCTCATGTCTTAAGCTCGGGAATCTAGATAATATATAATTATGCTTTCCTTGCAAATCCTAGTGTTGTCATCTAACACCAAAAAGGGGGAGATTGAAAGGACATTTCTTAATCCCTTGTGTTTTGTGTGTTAGGCAACAACACTAGTGATGATTTAACATGTGAATCAAGTGATGCAGGTTTTAAGTGATTAAAACATCTTTGCATCAAATCCAAAAAGGGAGTTGAAAAGAGCCATTGTTGCTGAAGAAAATCGGATTATCCGATGTTGGAAGATTCGGATTATCCGATTTGCAAAGTCTGCTGAATTCTGCTAAGGACTAGAAGCAACCACACTGAAGATATCGGATTATCCGATTTGGGAAGAATCGGATTATCCGATGTCAGGATTTGCTGGAATTCTGCTAAGGACTAGAAGCAACCGCACACTGAAGTTATCCGGATTATCCGATTTGGGAAGATTCGGATTATCCGATGGAATCGGATTATCCGATGCTGACTTGGATCGGATTATCCGATTTACCTGTCTGCAACGGCTAGATCTGGGAGCAGTATATAAAGGCCTTCTCCTACCTTGGAGAGGGTACCACGACCAGAACTGAATCCCCCACCATTGTTGAAAGCTTCAATCACTAGATCTCTCTCCCTACCCACTCAAACACCTTGTCCTTCTAGGACTTGGGAGAGTTGGCCTAGATCTACACTTCCACCCAAGCGATTTGATTTTCCCCTCCGTTCTTGAGAGGGCTTGAAGCTTGTAAGTTCGTTGATACTTTGGATTGTCGTTGGTCGTTCTTGTGGCTTTGGGAGCCGCGGGGACTAGCCGGGAGCCTCCAATTAAGTTGTGGAGTCGTGCCCCGGCCTTGTGATTCTTGTGGCTTTGGGAGCCGCGGGAATTTGGTGAGAGCCTCCAATTCGGTTGTGGAGTGTGCCTCATCCTTGTAAAGGTTTGTTGCCGACCTCGAGGGCATCATATAGTGGCTCGTGGATCTCCTCATTGGAGGATAACACGAGGGAGATACGGTGTGCCATATCAAGGCTATTCGGAGTTCACTTTGTGACTCCGCACCGCTCCAACGGAGACGTAGCTTCCATTGGGAAGTGAACTTCGGTAGAACATCTCCGCGTCACCGTGTGGTTATCTCTTAACCTTCCTTTACTTGTATTGCTAGCTTAACTTGTTTAGAATATCTTACTAGCTTGTTTATTGCTCATCATATAATTGTTCACCTAGTTGCATATCTAGAGAACTTATATTTGAGCAATTCCCAAATTTGTTGAAAAGAAAAGAAAATTTGTAGTTGCCTATTCACCCCCCTCTAGTCAACCTACTCGATCCTTTCACAAGTCAACTTGCAACTAGGATTTGATGACGTCATGCGATTGAGAATTAAGTTAGTTCTCATTCGACTGAGTTGCAAATGGACCTGCAACTGCTCCAGACCGTTTGATTTGCTTCGTGATTCGTGCTAATCATGAGTTGCAACTTAACTTGCATGTTAGTTCTCATTCGATTGAGCGTTAGAGAAACCCATATATTTTTTATGTGTTTAAAACCTGCTGGGGGCGTGCGTTTAGGGGCTGCGAGTGGAGAGAGGCGCCCCCCAATATGCGCCATCTCGCCGGAGCCCCTAGAGCTCGTTCCAGCGCCAGTCTAGACTTGTTATGGGGCGCGATTAGAGATGCTCTAAGACATTTATTTAGGCTAGGTGCAACATATTATTCATAAGTTGGGGTTATCCGACAAATGGTTTTAATTCTGTCTTTTATTCAAGTTGGGGTTATCTGACAAATGGTTTTAATTCTGTGTTTTATTCAAATTTGTCACTAAAACATTGATCTTGTGTGCAATTAAAAAAATAATAAAAATAAATAAATTAAAAAGAGTGGTTGTGGAATTCGACTAGACATTGAACACCCAGTCAACCCCCCGCGTCGCCCGCGCCTGGCGACATGGGGGAACCCTAGCCGCCGGCCGCCCAGGGGCTCCCTCCTCCACCCGCCGCTCCGGCGCCGCCAGAGGAAGCGCCGGCAAAGCCGCGCGCATCCAGGGAAGGTGGCGGCGGGCGTTTCTCTGTTGTTCTCAAGCTCCAGACACGGAGGCACGTCGTGGGCTGGAGGGCGCGACGAGCTGGTGGCGGGATGGCGGCTCGGCGAGCTGGTGGCGTGGTGGGTGTCGTGCGGTGCATGGAGGCGGCAGGGGTGCTCTGAGCTTGGGCGCGGTGGTGCGGTTGCGGGAGGCGCCCGCCCGGGCCCAATCTGGGCCGGTGGCGGGCCGTGCGGGCCGCGGGGTGCCTGCCCTGGGGCTTCGTCTCCGGCAGGGTACTGCACGTGATGGAGTTGCGGCGTTCGGGCAGAGTGATGGCCAGGGCGTCGTCCGGCGCGATGGCGGGAGGCGAGCTGAGGGACGGTGCGTGCTGCTGGCCTCGGCGGGGGTGGAAGGAGGCCGCTCCCGCCCGATGGAGAAGCTGCGCGCCGGTCGTGTTCCCGGGAGCGTGGTGGCCGGTGCTGATGGTCATTTGGAGGTTCGGTGGATGCAACAATGATACCTTGTTTGGCCTGCTGCTCCCTGCGCTTCGCGGACGGATCGACCTCCGGGCGAAAGCCTTGCGCCGACTTGGTCGGGGCCAACGACGGCGGCGCCTCCGGGCGTCGTTCCCTTCTTGTTTGCGTCGTTTGTGGAGGTTCGATCCAATCCGACGCGGGTGGTACCAACATCTCCGGGTGAAAACCTAAGCTCTTTTAGTGCGGGTGGCGGCGACGGATGTGTCGCTACCTTCTTGAAGGCGTCGCCTGGGAGGTGTTTGGCCCTCGTGGTGCAACGGCTTCGCGATGGCCGGGCGGGTTGATGTTGTTGTCGAGGAGGTGGACGCTGGGGCGGCGGCTCCGGACGGTGGTGGATGTCGAGGCGGCAGCCTTGGTCTCTCACACTACAACGGTTCTATGAGGCAGAGCTGTTGTTTGGCGTGAGTCTGGGTGGCGACCTGGATGAAGACTGCGCGGGCAGAGGGTTCGTCGACCCGACTGGATCGCCTTCGGGCAATGCGAATGTCGATATGGTTGCTACGCCGGGGCGGCGGCCTCAGAACAGGTTGGTTTTGGTGGCAAACTGGATGAAGACTACGTGGGCAGAGGGTTCGTCGACCATGACTGGATCGCTTTCGGGCAATGCAAAAGTCGATCTGGTTGTTATGCCGGGGCGGCGGCCCCGGAACAGGTTGGTTTTGGTGGCGACCTGGATGAAGACTGCGCGGGTAGAGGGTTCATCGACCATGACTGGTTCGCTTTCGGGCAATGCGAAGGTCGATCTGGTTGCTACGCCGGGGCGGCGGCCCCGGAGCGGGTGGTGTGTGTTGTGGCGTTTGATTGACTTATGTCGTGTGGGCGGTGGGTCGTTTCGTCTGTTCGGTTTTTTAACGCTGTTTTCCTCATAAACCAGGCATTGTACAGTTTGTATAGTTTTTGGTCCCGTTTTTCCTTATAAACTAATAAGTCAATTCTATTCTATCTATTCAAGCGGTGGATATCCACCACTTTTGAGCTCAAATCTTGTGTGCAATTTTCTCAGCAAAACGGCCGAGGCCATCACAGTACCGAGGACCCATCGGCCGCTCCGCGTCACTGCCCCGCCTCCGATCTGACGCTGCCGCCGTCTTGTCCCACGCAGCCTCGACGCCCGCCCCGTCCGCGGCAGCCATCAGCCATGCCCAGCTCGCCCAAGCTGTTCTCCACCTCCGCCGCCGCCGCCTCCCGCCGCTCCTCGCTCCGCCGCCTCCTCGCCTCGCCGGCCTTCTCCGCCGCCTGCCTCCTCTTCGGCCTCGCCGGGTTCCTCGTCGCCGCGGTCTCCCTCTCCCGGGCGCCGGCGCCCGACCCCGCGCGCGGCCGCTGCCCCGACTCCTCCCGCCCGCTCTCCGTCTCCGTAGCCTGGGACCGGCGCCCCGGGGATGCCGGGGCTGGTGCCGCCGAGCTCCCGGCGGACTACGCCACCGGATCGCGCGGTAGGCACAAGGTGATGGCCTTCGTCGGGATCTTCACCGGGTTCGGCTCCGTCGGCCGCCGCCGTGCTCTCAGGCGGACCTGGCTCCCCGCGGATCGCCAAGGTCTCCTCCGGTTAGTTGCTGGTATCGGACACAGCTTCCTAGTTCGTGTTACCCGAGATCTAGTATAGCTATAGTTTAGTGTTGAACTCTTGATTTGGTTGTTTACCAACTTACCTAATACCTACCATGGTGACACTTAGTGGTGAACTGCTGATAAGTATTGGGTAGGCATTTTCCGTCTGTCCATTTCCATGATCCAGATTTTACAACGGTGTACCAACATCTTCATCAATTGGCAGATAGTTTTCAGGCTCTTGCATAAATGTTGCTGGTTAATTTTTCATGCATATGTAGAACTCATCTAATGGACCTTATGGATATCGGTTTCTACTGTTTCCCACTTTGCTCGTCCAGTTTGCTTTTGAGTTATCTGCTTGGTGACATTAGGATCGCCAAGTATTCTGTAATGTGCACTTCTACTTTCGTAGACAGAAGGTTTGCTAGTTACTCGTGGTTTTAGTGGAATCACGACCCCTGGCTTTGATTTTGGTTTACTCTGGTCATGATGTTGCCTGAGTGCTCTACCAATGATTGCCTTTTTGGTTCACTGCAATGCAGGTTGGAGGAAGCTACTGGCCTGGCATTCAGATTTGTGATCGGCAAAAGCAATGACAAGTCTAAGATGGCAGCTCTTGAAAGAGAGGTTGAAGAATATGATGATTTTGTGCTTTTAGATCTCGAGGAGGAGTATAGCAGGCTTCCATACAAAACGTAAATATATTGTAATCACTATCCTATCGTTGTGCTATCACTTCATATGGAAACTGATTTGATCTTATGTTTTAGTTTAGCTTACTTTAAGGCTGCGTACGCGTTGTTCGATTCGGATTTCTATGTTAAAGCCGATGATGACATTTACTTGAGACCAGGTGAGTGGTGAACTAACAATATCCAAGATATAGCTTTGACCAACATACTCATTTTGTTTCTGCTGGCATCACCAATTTCTGTTCTTCAGACAGGCTTTCCTTGCTTTTGGCCAAGGAGCGTCCACATACACAAACATACATCGGATGCATGAAAAAAGGGCCTGTTTTTACTGATCCCAAATTGAAATGGTTAGCTTCTTTTCCTTCTTTTCCATAATTCCATAATGCTTTTCCTGGGGAATATTGAAAGGATGTCTAACTCTTAGAAGCAATACCTGCAGTAACATGCTAAATATGTTGAAAGTAGCTAATACTGCAAAAACCTGATCTAGACGTGAATTTACTTTCTACAGCATAAAAATAGTCCATCAAACTTTAGTTTATGGTCTCAGAAGTATTTGTGTTCCAGATTCATAATAGAATGGTCATATCTTATTGTCGGAAACCACAATTGTTGGCATTGTCTAGTAAGCAAGGAGTGGTGACGAAATGATCCTTGTTTCACATCTAACTGTTTATATGCATTGATTATACGACTACCTGCTTTACCTCCCAGGATGTATGGAAGTAGTGTGTCCAAATGTTTAACAGATTGGTCTAGTGGGCAACATTTGTTCTAAGGGTCTAAATTTGTTTTCTCTACGTTCAGTGCTGATAACCGTTTTGGACGGGTTCTAATACTTCCGTATCTGGATGGTTTTTTATGGTTAAGTTCTTAGCTACCCTAGATATGTGATGTCTGGAGAAAACATTTGCGCTTGAAGATTGGAAGAGAAATGCATTGCTTTGCATGGAATGAGTCTACTGAATTGTGTATAGGACTATAGTAGGTTATAATGCACCTGCATTGTGAACTCTTGACAACTAGTTCTGGATATCAATTCTGTTAGGGTTGGTGTGGAATCAAAGAAAATTCATGTTCGCTATCCTTTAGTGGCTAGCATTTTGTCAAGTGATGTTCCATCCGATCCAATGTTTGGGTCAAATATTCCTAAATTTGACTGTTAATATATAGTGTTTATGTTTGGATGAACGATAAGATAACGTTCCAGTGTGAAAAATGTAGTAAGTACTGTCATGGTATTGCAAGTTTCTTGGTTTTCATTAGCAGAAGTGAATGACATTGCTTCTTGAAACATTAGCTTCCTTACTTTTACATACATTAGTTTCAGAAAAGAAAGCTTAGTGCCATCAGTGGGTACAAATGTTATCACCTAACCAGTCGTAGCAGGCCTAAGTGATGTTGGAGAAACTTAGTCCTCAGTGATTATGGTAAATGCTGCCTAGTGCGTAGCATGTGCTTGTATGTGGTAGCAACTTGGTTTTGCGTGGCTATATGGCACAGTGCAAAAAACAACTTTTTCGAGCATCAAAGACTGAAAATATCTCTCATATCTGTAGCTAAGGATTGAAACTAGCTTACTTGAATTAGGCTCAGCCAAGATTGGCTAGCTAACCACCTAACCCGTTAAAGCTACATGTGTGATATGAGTAAATGGCCAAACATGGATGGCATGAATCAACATATGTGTTGGAATGAATTGTGCCATGAGTTCCTAAACCTGCATATGTCTGTTATTATTTAGGTTGACAACCTTACAGTCACTTGGATGGGAACTTGTAACTCGGTCTTCTATTAACTAAACATTAACTGTTCTATTAGTTAGATTGCTAACCTTGCAATTTATTTGTGATCCCTAAAGTTACACAATTTTCTCCACTACTAGCACCCTTGCAGAAGTTGTACTAGTACTGTAGTAGCCTAAATTACCATGGGGATGGTATACTAAGATATATCAAACACGACATCAGTACTTGGGCAGCCCCTCTGATCAGGAAATAGAATTACGAGAACAGATGTTGTTGGGAAATGTGTGGTTATGGCTGTGCTTAATTGCAGAACAATTGAATTGTTTCTGCGCAAAAGAACCTGCTGTGTATTTTTTTTTCAGAAAGTAGGAAGTGTCCCTGCCTCCTTGGTCTCTGCATCAATTTATGCACACAGCCACAAAGAACTTGCTGCGTGGCATCCAAAAACAATGCCACGAGATTAAACTACTGGTCTGACAATGTCACCATGAGGGTAAATAGTCAGAACAAGACCGTATTGCAAGTCAAGGGACCTAATGATATTACGATTCAAACTTAGAGAAGATGCCAGAACAAACTTGCTAGTTTACAGAACTAGTTGATACAAACATGCAAAGTTAAAGACCTAACAAATGGGATTGCACAGTTCGGGATTTGAGCAGCATAAAGTGTACACATTTAGGTACCTAGAGGGTAATTCGCTCCATAGGTTGTTCATATATAATAGCTAATACTTCAAGTCTCCATCTGGGAGATCATACTGTGTTATGTGTAGCAAATTCGTGCCTACCTATTTTGTTTGATCTTGCTCATTTAACAAGTGCAGGTATGAGCCACAGTCATTCCTACTTGGATCGGAATACTTCCTTCATGCATATGGGCCTATATATGCTTTATCAGCTGATGTGGTGGCAAGCTTGGTTGCACTGAGAAATAACAGGTAAGCTACTGGTTCACCTTCTCGTAGTGGAACTAGCAATCTCAAACTTACCATCTTACACAAGCTTTTGTAATTGTACTAGCTTATCTATCACCTCTGTCCGAAAATATAAGATGTTTCAGCCTACCAAAACATCTTATATTTTTGGACGGAGGTAGTATCTTTATATCTTAGGCGCGTCTAATACTCTAATGGTATCCAAAGTTAGCTAGGTACAATAAGAAGACGAATCATTGGAAAATTTTATTGAATGTGGCGCTAACTAGTGGGCCCTGAGGCCTATTCTAGTGGCGCACGAGTGATCTTTGGATGGTACAGAGCAATTGACCCCTAGTACCAAGTAGTCATGCTGACACATAGTCTTGAAGTGCCTTACTACTTGGCAATGTGCTTTGAACGTCAACCTGAAAACAAATCTTGATGCGGAACATTCTTCCCACATGCCAAAATATTTTGCAGTTATTGATGGTTGAAATTATGTGATGCCGATAGCATAGGCCAAATCGTGAAACTTATATCTGAGTCTCTGATATGGATAGGGCTTATGGACTTATGGTCATGTCTCTTCCATCTATTAGTAAATGATGTAGCTAGGCAAACTTCCCCTTTCCTGTGACTGGTCAAAGTAGAGCAATGAGAAAGAGTGGAAATTGGTCAGATTGTGTTAAGGTCAGTATCCCTCAAGCCTATAGTAGGCTACAGTCGGAGCAAGGAAATTGGTAGCTCCTGGTTCAGAAAATTCAGAAATATTGCTTTCTCACGTAGGCACACTATCAAATTTCCATTTTTGTTTAACCTCGAATTGAGTCATGGAGTTATAATAGATTCTTACCTATCTTTGTGCAGTTTCCGGATGTTCAACAACGAGGATGTTACTATTGGATCCTGGATGCTTGCTATGAATGTTAACCACGAGAACACGCATGCTCTCTGTGAGCCTGAGTGTACACCATCTTCAATTGCTGTTTGGGACATTCCAAAATGTTCAGGTTAATTTCTATCTTTGGGTGGCTCTATTGAAGTAAAAGTGCATCGTCGAATTTCGGTTTTTCACATTCATGGAGTATGTATTATTTGTGCCTATCCCACCAACTAGATAACATGTGTAGTGCCATAATATTGTACATTATTTTGATCTACTGCAACATGATGAAGCCCAGTGTTTAGTAATTAATGATGAACAAAACAGAGTCTTTTGCCCCTGTTTCTAGAAAATGAAGCACAATGATTAGTAAAATTCCTGAGGCTGGCATGCGTACAAGTCGTGAAGTAATCTAGATTCATTTTAGGCAGCTGAGTAAAATACATGGATAACTTTTCTAGAGATGTGTTTATAGAGGTCACAGATGAGAGAATCACATCAGGTGACTGATATTCATGCTTTGTTTGGGTGCAAACATCTTCAGACCAATCTCATGAGTGCTAACAAGTTTCTCTATCTGCAATGCAGGGCTATGCCACCCAGAGGTAAAGATGCTAGAGCTTCACCGGAGAAAAGAATGCACAGGTGGTCCAGCTGAGGTAGCTGAATCCGATGACGAATGAGCTTCAGTCTGGACACGTAACTATGGACCAGGCGACATGATGACACACACAATGGTTGACCCCTGCCGCCCCCAGTAGAGATTCTTGGAGTGCGTACTCATTTGATTCGATCACCAGGTACAATCATTTGCCACTTTGCCGGTAATACCGCTGAGGAAGCCTACAGCCACGATCCAGGCGCCATACCATACCTTGTCGTCCTAACTCCAGCACGAGCTGCCCTACTCCATTCCTGTCACATTCTTATCCGCTTTATCTAAAGCAGAACTGCATTACAAACCAGCACACCATATGCACTCTGCTTTCACTGACGAAATTTTGTTGTATAGAAAGAATGCATTACAAACTAGTAGCACAACCATGCACTTTGCTTTCGGCAAAGATGGTGTAAATTGGCTCTCTCTTTTTTGAAGATCTGGATTGGGCAATCGATTTTTTTTTCTGCGCTACTTTTCTCGAATTCCCTACCACAGCTATGCCATCTCGGTCTAGAGATGGATGATGTCGCATTGAATAGGAAGGTTCCTCCTATTCCTAAGGATGATGATGGGTCTTGTAGCTGTCTGGATCTTTGTTAGTCGAAGAACAGCTAAGAATAGCTCTCTCCACTTGCGCCTTTGCGTCACCCACTTGCGATGTATTTACTCCCTTGTATTTAAGATGTGGTTGTTCAGATTCGGCCGTCAAATCGACCACATCAATCACTGTCCGAATGGGCTGTCTATCTGTAGGATCATATCCTTCAAACACTTTCTGGTGAAAATTTGACAAACCTTTAATAATTGGGGTCATGTTTGCAACGAACTACAACTATTGGGGAAAGTTATAGAAAACTACAACTTTTATGTACACATATTGTACAAAACACAAATAATTCAGTTAGCTCATTGAGGTGGCTTCAATGGTTGTGAATTCACACATAGGTAGTCGCCTAAAAAATCTTCAGGAGCTCCATATGTAAGAGCGGATGTGATGCGGGTAGGTCCCGATTTTCACGGATTTGTGCGGATGGGAAGATGAACACGAAGAACACGCGAAGAACAATGAACACAAAAAAGGGGAAATCAAACACACAAGGGTAAATAGCAAGTAGTAACCCGGCAAGAATCGACTGGTAACAAATCCCCGAGGGCAGCCCCCAATCCTCCTCTCCCAAGCACACCTTACTCTTAGGATTGTTTGTCCAATTGGTCAATCCAACCAACCCAATCTACACTCTAAGAGGAAGATTAGCAAGTAATCGCAACTACAAGCGGAGCCTTGGTATCCACGCAGGGATCTTCTCCTCAAGAGGAGGCCTTGGTTCATCTCCACATGTGGAGGTCTTGATTCATCTCCATAGGAGGAAAGAGACACTTTGAGAAGAAGGAGCAAGGCTCTAATTTAGTTCCCAAATCATAGTCTAACCCTAGATCTAGTCCAAGGGGTGCCTTAAATAGTCCAAGCAACTAGGAGGACGAACGGATAAGGTTGCACAGCAGATCTGGCGGAGAGGTACCCGCACTGGCGGTAGTACCGCTGGCTTAGCCGGTGCTACCGCTGGTGCGGGCAGGCGAATCTTCACCCCACGTCCCCGGTACCAGTTGGTACCGCTGCTGCTGCCGCTGGCGGTACCGGAAGACGCGCCCGAGTCGTGGTTCCAGCGGTAGCAGGCACGGTAGTACCGCCGGCGTGGGAATCTTCTTCGCTGCGGTATCCCACGCTCCCGGTACCAGTTGGTACCGCCGCTGGTACCGCTGGTGGTACCGGAATACACGCCAGACGGGTGGTGGTGGCGGTAGCGCGGGCGGCAGTGGTGGCGGTAGCGCGCTGGCGGTAGTACCGCTTGTCCCAGCGGTACTACCGCTTCCTGGAACTGCTTGTTCTTCTTTCTTCTCCTCTTCCAAGCCTCTGCCTTGACGGGCTCCATTCCTCTTGCGCCTTGTCCATCCTCCCGTGTACACGTACTCGTCGTGGTAACCCTAGCATCATCAAGTGGCAAAGCATGACGTAGAATACCATCCAAAGGGTGAGGAATGGGGCTCAAGTAGAGGAACGAGCTCACCTTTGATGTCCATGGTGACTTGTGGTATGTTGGAGTGCTTAGGGCAGGTTGCACTACATCATCTCCCCCCCCTTTAAAAAGAGTCGTCCTCGACTCTTGCTCGTCATCATCATGGCAAGGAGGTAGATGCGTAGAGCTTGTCGTGTGGTTCACCATATAGTCGATGGAAATGATGTGGCACTTCTTCAATGTTCCTTCGCCTTTCAAGTAACCTACAAGACTCACAAGAAAGACGAAACAACACTCAAAGAGTAGCCAATTCTTGAAGGTGATCGCATGAGCGCTTATGTAGAAGGAAGTCACCTTAGCAAGATGTCGATGTGCTCTTCTTGCAAGATCTTCCGTCATAGGAATGCGTGGTTGAAGCAACTCATGGAGGCTCATCCAAAGGTACGACCTACACATCAAAGACCAAACAAACCATGTGTGTGCAAGATAGAGGAGCATATCATCAATGACATGTCCATTCATGTTCATTACACCATTAGCACAACACAAATATGTGAAATTTATAGCATATGCAAGGTCAATGTGCAAGCAACTTCTTGAAATGAACTCATGACAAGACATGCACAAAATGTCATTATGGTTGCAAACAAACCATTGGAAAGAACAAGTGTTCATCATATTTGTTGCAACACATAAATCATTCATGGGAAAGATGGAAAAATTTGTCTTGCCATAGGAGGAACCAACATCACAAACATGTTTGCAAACAAACCAAATGCAAGAGAAATTGGTCAACTTGTTTGATGCAAAACACGGGAAAGGTATTAGAGCCGGGTTCGATCCACGACTCAAGTGTATGCTCTCAAGAGCTCGTTTTGTCAACTCATGATCAATTGAGGTTGACATTATCATGCGTTTACCGGCACACACAAGACACCATGTGAAGAAATGATGTGCACGGTATATGAATACGTCATCCATCATGACGCGTCTCTTCATTTGCACAACACCAACCACACCAAAATCAAATGGAAAATATGACATATGTGGATGGTTACTATGCAAATTGAAGGAGGGAACAAGGTCCCTAAAAGAAAACTAAACATCTCCAAAATGTGAGAAAGCTATGGGTGCCATCTCATTATCAAGAATGTTATCATTGTTGCAAACAACACATGTGAAAGAGAAATTATTCAACATGTTGCATGCATCAATGGGAGAAAATTGCAAGCATTTGTTGCAAAGCATGCGGAAAACGTGATCATTGTTGTCAACAAACATTGGAAAAGAGTAATTGTTCGTCATGTTTGAGTTGACAACGGGAAAGAATTGGAAACACTCATAACTAGGCATGTTAATGAAAAATCATCACAAATAGATGATTCCACATGATCAACATTAGAAGTATCACATGGGAATAAAAATGTATCATATGATGGGGCAAGGAAATCATCCATAGCATGCGAGCAATCAAAATTCGTCATGTCCACTAGCGGGATCATGGTCACATCAACACCCATACCTTTGTTGTCCTTCTCATGTGAAGTAGGTGTTGAAGTAGGGGCCTCTATGTGGCCGACTCGTTCATCTTGATGTAGGCATGTGGTGGCATCATCATCATCCATGAAACCTAGCACACGATGAGAGAACATACTAGAGGAAGATGGTAAGTTGTTAGAAAGCAAAGTGGCCTCACTTGCCCTATCAACTACCTCTCTCAACTCAAATGGTGTATCACTCATTCCCTCAAAGCGAAAACACTCAAACTCGCATATGGTGGAGGCACTCAACTCACTCTCGCTCTCACTCAAGTGGGCTAAGTGGCTCTCATTCTCACATGGGATTGGTGCTATCTCATCATTGAAGCACATGAGGGTAGGCTCGGTTTCCTCATCTCCACACGCCTCCAAGGTTGAAGGGACACTCTCATGCTCAACCTTCTCGAGCTCATCGCCTCCAAAGATGCATGCCATAGTTTGGCCATCCTCATTCAACGCATCCACCAATGTGATAGCATTGCTCATGCTCGCCTCTGTGGTCGAAGGGAGAATCCCATTCTCGACCATCTTCTTGTCGCCCTCATCTCCATTTGGGCACTCCAACATCATGTGACCATTGCCATCGCATATTGGACACGAGAGATTGGGACATTCTCGTGAGCCATGGTCTTGGCCTTGGCAATTGTCGCATATGCGTTCTTCCTCATGCCATATGGGAGTCCAAGTGTCTCGGCGATCTCTAGGGTGAGGTGGTGGCGAAGGAGTGCGTTCATGGCGTCCACCATTTGAGCGATGAAGCTCTTGATGCGCGTTGGCATTGTTCACGTGAAGATCATGTGGGTGTTCCATGTTTGGAGGAGGTCTTTCATGGGCGTCGCGCCTTGGATCAACTTGACGTTCTTGTCGAGGTTTATGACGCTCTTGCCTTGCTTGTGACGACCTTGAAGTGCGTCTTGTACGACTTGAGCGTGATGAAGAAGAGGCTCGTTGTTGCACAAGGGTGTTGAGAGCTTCGGTCATCCGCTCCATAGATGCTTCTTGCGCATGCATGCGTTCGTTGAAGTTGTTCTCTCGAGCTTGAAGACGGTGCTCGTATCGTCCTAGGCCATCACGAAGAAGGTGTCGAAGACCAACAAACTCCGTTTGTGTGAAATAGTCATGATCACCGCGAACTCCACCATGTATGTCCTCTTCCGAGCTTGAGCTTCCGTTTGTACTTCCCCTAAATATTTTCTCAAGATCAAGTGAGATATGTGGTAAAGAAAAACCAAGACAAACTATATCCCAAGTATAATGTGGCTTGAGAGGAGAGTATCCGGTTCTAACACCCAACACACACACTTATGAGGATAGGAAGGTATGAAGTGGCAAACGAAACAAACAAACCCGCCGACAAGTATATTGTCAAAGGTAGAGAAAATCCACAATGATCAAATTACCAAAGAAACTCCAACCACAAATGATGAAGAAACACACACAAAAGCGAATGATGGGGTTGGGCGACCAAAGGGCGAGCACTCGAAGATAGACAACCTAACGAAGACTACGTGCTCAATTGTCACCCAACACAAGAAGGACGCTAGCTCAATTGCTTTTTGTGGGCAACGGATTTGCACAAGAGTTAACACTCACACTCACTTTGGCGGTCTTAGCTTTGTCGCAACCTACAAGAGATGAGACTTGGCACCACTTGATTCTTTTCTTTTCTCTTTTTTTTTTTTGATTTTTGCTTTTTGATGATGACTCCTTCTCTTTTGCTAGTGCCAAGCTCTCTAACGATACACACTCGCCAATACTTGAAGACAAACACTCAACACGTGCAATGCCTCGCAATATCACCGAGCTAGTCCAATAGGTTAAGTTGCGCGAAAGGAAGAAGGGCTCACAACGGAAATGATGGTGGGGGAATGTCGAGTCCTTGGTGGCGTCGTCGCTTGGCGTTGCAGATGCGTGGCTGCGGAAGCTTGCGATGTTGTAGACGTAGAGCACACCAAGAAAGGACTCAAACCAACAAGAGGAAATGCCAAAACGAACCGAGGAAAAGAAAAAAAAATTCTGAAAAATTTGGCCCTGGCGGTAGTACCTCTTAAGCCGGCGGTAGTACCGCTGCTGGCTTTTCTGCTCGAATTTTTCTGCGATTTTGGGCTCCAAAACTTCCTCGAATCCGTGGGGAAATGGCAAAATTGAGGCTAGGGAACGCAAACAAAGGTGGAGGGGGTCCTAAAGCAACAGATCCATGGACAAAAACTACAAAAAACGCAACGAATCGACAGATCGGCTCGAATCAAGGCAAGGCTATTTTTGGTGGAAATTTTCGAATTTCTCAAAAACGAAGAAAAATTTGGTGGATTTGGTGGAAACACAAAACAAATCCGTGTCAACCTAGAGCTCTGATACCATATGATGCGGGTAGGTCCCGATTTTCACGGATTTGTGCGGACGGGAAGATGAACACGAAAAACACGCGAAGAACGATAAACACAAAAAAGGGGAAATCAAACACACAAGGGTAAATAGCAAGTAGTAACCCGGCAAGAATCGACTGGTAACAAATCCCCGAGGGCAGCCCCCAATCCTCCTCTCCCAAGCACACCTTACTCTTAGGATTGTTTGTCCAATTGGTCAATCCAACCAACCCAATCTACACTCTAAGAGGGAAGATTAGCAAGTAATCGCAACTACAAGCGGAACCTTGGTATCCACGCAGGGATCTTCTCCTCAAGAGGAGGCCTTGGTTCATCTCCACATGTGTAGGTCTTGATTCATCTCCATAGGAGGAAAGAGACACTTTGAGAAGAAGGAGCAAGTCTCTACTTTAGTTCCCAAATCATAGTCTAACCCTAGATCTAATCCAAGGGGTGCCTTAAATAGTCCAAGCAACTAGGAGGACGAACGGATAAGGTTGCACAGCAGATCTGGCGGAGAGGTACCCGCACTGGCGGTAGTACCGCTGGCTTAGCCGGTGCTACCGCTGGTGCGGGCAGGCGAATCTTCACCCCACGTCCCCGATACCAGTTGGTACCGCTGCTGCTGCCGCTGGCGGTACCGGAAGACGCGCCCGAGTCGTGGTTCCAGCGGTAGCAGGCACGGTAGTACCGCCGGCGTGGGAATCTTCTTCGCTGCGGTATCCCACGCTCCCGGTACCAGTTGGTACCGCCGCTGGTACCGCTGGTGGTACCGGAATACACGCCAGACGGGTGGTGGTGGCGGTAGCGCGGGCGGCAGTGGTGGCGGTAGCGCGCTGGCGGTAGTACCGCTTGTCCCAGCGGTACTACCGCTTCCTGGAACTGCTTGTTCTTCTTTCTTCTCCTCTTCCAAGCCTCTGCCTTGACGGGCTCCATTCCTCTTGCGCCTTGTCCATCCTCCCGTGTACACGTACTCGTCGTGGTAACCCTAGCATCATCAAGTGGCAAAGCATGACGTAGAATACCATCCAAAGGGTGAGGAATGGGGCTCAAGTAGAGGAACGAGCTCACCTTTGATGTCCATGGTGACTTGTGGTATGTTGGAGTGCTTAGGGCAGGTTGCACTACATCAGGATGAGAATCCAAAAGGTGCAGTGCGATCTTTTTTTCAGCTCGAAGTAGTCATCATAGTCCCTAACACCATGCACAATGGTCTTCAACACGTCCCTCTTCGTTCTAAACTGCCGGCGAACATCATGATCATTGTTTGCTTGGTTCTGCGTAAAATAGTCATTGAACAACATTGTTTGCTTGGTTCTGCGTAAAATAGTCATTGAACAACAACATATGACCCATTGTCCTTCGAAGGTTCTTGTTGGCTAGCCATCCCGCCCTCGATCCTCTGTATTTAGGAGTGGCTTCCAGCTCCTCTTGCGCAGCTAGCGAAATATTGAGAACCATTTGATTTTTCGTCATCGGCTGCAAGGTTGGTGTGCTCTTAGATCCTTTTGTGAAACATAATCTAACGGTCGCCGTCTACAACCTATTGAAGCAATGCAATGAATCAACAAGGACTTGTTGACAAAAGGCCAAACACCTTGCCTGCGGGGCTGGAGGGAGATAGCGGCGGTACGGGGACGAGCTGTGGAGGTGCAGAACAACAACATGGCGGCGAGTCGGATTGCGAGGTCGCTGCGAACTCTCGGCGGTGAGTTTGCGACGACAAAGGGTGTCGGCGATGGCACTAATCGCTGGCTAGACAAAACTAGAGGACGAGGTGGGGGTAAATGACTACCGACCCTGCCTCTATGATAGGCGGACTCGCTTGTCGGAGGCGTTGTCCGCTCTCCAATTTGGATAGAATTTGGATTTGCCGGGCAGATGGGGATTGGGGTTGACGTTGTGGCCTTTTTTCTGTCCAAGATCACATTTAGGGGTGGGGACCGGTAGCGGATAATTCATATTGTCCGACATTTTCGTATTCGAGAAATTGAGAATAGAAGCGGTAAATATCCGAATCCAAAAAAAATAGAAATGGAAGTGGTAAATATCTGGATTCGTTTTATAGAAATACAAATGTGGTATTGAATTTTGCTTTGTGGAATTTTCTTGATCTTTCTCCACGTTCCGTTTCATGAGAATAAACACACACTCACCTGTGAATCATCGACTAGGGATCTTAGCGCGGCAATGCCGCGCCCGTTTGTTAAATTTCAATTTTTTTTTTAAAAATGTTGAAATATGAATATTATTTGAATTCGAAAAAGTTTGTGCTTAAAAGAATGTTGAGATTTTGGAATGTCCGTATTGGAATGTATTCAATTTTGTATTCTTTTAATGGTAACAAAATGATCAGATTTGGAAGGTATTTAAAATGCTGAAATATGTAAATGTGAAATTTGAGTTTGAGGATGTCAATATCGGAACTTAAATGGTTGTATACTTTTCTGTGCAACAACTAACCTGATGTCTTAAATAAAACTGCACTTAGAAGATAAAAGGAGGTATCAAAAGACTGTTGATGTATAACAAAGCGACCAATTCAGTCTAGCGTTGGCTTATTTCCTCAATAATCAAAGCGATGAAGGATTTAGAAACAAAAGTTGAATGCATCAACTACTAAGCCCAAATAAATATCACACCTGTACATCATTGGCACAACTTTCCAGGGAGAAAAATAGCACAATATTTTGAGGAAAATGCAGTTAGGATAGTGTGCAGTAACACAGTATGTAGTAAAAGGGTCAAAGTGATAAATATGCAGCAAAGGAAAACATGAAAAAGATAAACCAAATAATTGTATTTTCTATGTACAACCATGGAGGTATATATATTGTAATACCAGGGAGAACAGGCTCGTTGGACTGTGCCTTGCAGTTATAGTTCATCGTCAAATTTGGCACCCATAGTTTGGTGTGCATCCAACTGCGGAGGTGAGAAAATAATAGTGAAAACAGAGGAGCCGGAGAAGATTGGGAGAACATTATCCCAGACATGCAATACACAAATAAAATGTGCTAGTACACAACGCAGTTAACATATATGCCACTTATTTGATACAAAATGTATCATATATATGGTTAAACAGTGCGATTTTGACATTACGACAGGCTATTCTCAGCGACTGTGAAAAAAAATTGAAACCAAAAGGTCATATTTGTGTGGATATAGGGATAATACTGTACCATGCTACAATTAAAAGGAAGCTCAAGCATGAAACCTACTATTTTCGTGTATGTGCAACTTCTGAACTCTGGCCTTTATCCTCTTCCCCTCTCTGGAAGAACAATACAGTCCTGCAGTTCAGCTATAGATCCCACCAACCTGCACACCATGATGGCGCATCATAAGAACCTACATATGTAACCTATACAAAATATCAGCACAAAGAGCATGAGTAGGTGCTACAAAGGCTTTCCCTGATTGTTTAGAAGATCCTACTTGCTAGAAACAATCGGAGAAAAAACCAGGCAACATGTTAGTAAGAAAGAAGCCTGTACGTGAATACCCTGATTGGGTGCAATACACAACCTAGCCATAGATCTTTCAACTATCCAGAGAGCCTCAACCCAAATCAGCACATACTGCATTCGTATATTCTACAAACGATTAGAAACCATAATGTGAGTGTACACTTCACCATAAAAAAGAGAAACAAACCTGGTCAAACAGAAATGACCACTCAATACACAAATCAAATGTGCTACTACACAAAAAGGTATCATATATATGGTACAGGTATGGCTTGCTTTCTGCATAGTGAGCGCTCCTTGCAAAATGCAACACACCATTTTTTATTCAGAAAAACAAAACAACCTAATAAGTTATAATAAGTTATATTGTGCATCTCCATAAGAAGCCACCATTAGAAAGCACAGATGATAAAGAAAGATGAAAAGAGCATCAAGTACAGTCAGCTATGCAGGAAAAAAACACAAATACAGCTCTACTCTATGCCCAACCAATAGCACAACTAAAATTATCTCTTTATTCAGATAACCGAAAAGCAGGCCATTTATACGGAAAAAAAAATACCAATCAGTTTCAAGTTTAAGCTAAGTGGTCACTGCATTCTCAGAGCTGTATTTGCTCTCTGATGGCTGACACACCGCGCCCTTCGGGGGAATAGAATGTGTAATGCGCTATATATTTCATTGAAGGAAAAATTGGCATAAGAAACATTATAAATTCATATATACAATCTAGCATTAGAATAAAAAATCCAATGTAGTCCATCCATATAATTAGTATTAGAATAAAAAATCCAATGTATTAGGAGAACAATTAGACATGCAATGTTTTGTAATGTAAGAAAATTCGCTTACATAGCAAACTCAGAGTTCAACAATACTTCAAACATGAAGAGTCATTGCCTTTTAAACAGAAATGAGATACCCACCAGCCCCTTGTGGACATAGGTATGTAGGACAAAACAAACGGTCCAAATTATAGCATCACGTGTATGTTTATATGACCATCTAAGCTGAACTTGATAAAAGAAGCTCTCACAATATACTCTAGAAATGATTGACTTATACCTTAACAGCGTACATCATCTCAGAAAGGCTCTTTTGTTCCCTGCAGAAAAAAGTCTTCCATGTTGTGAGAATCCTCCTATTATAACCGCCTACAGTTGAGAAATAACCGCCTACAGCTGAGAAAATTATGTACCAAATATCAAGAGGCATTTAAGAAATAGACAAAAAATCCTGAATCAAGCCTGCCAAAGTTATGAACTAACAGACCTATGCATCAAAGAAGAGCAGCACACAATAAAATAAATGTCAGGACATAACTTCCAATATGTAGATTATATCTTGCATGTGAAATTTGACGGAATACAATATATGCATGAATTTATGATATTTTTCTAACAGCATGTATGAGTTATTAATCAGCACTAATATGTGTGTTGCGAGTGAAAGAGCACAAATATTATTTTTTTATCGATCAAAGAAAAGCAAACATAAGCTGGTCATGCGTGTGGCGAGTAATAGACAGATGCAAAGTAACCTTTGAAAGTATCTGGTTTGCTTCATCTAGCTATCGTGGCAACAATATATACAGACTACATGTATGATTTGACTTCTTTTCTCGTTTGAGACCAGCGGTGAGTAAATTCACTCAGCAATTCAATGTGGCGATGAAAGAACATACCGTTGAACCAAGGTGGTTTGAGTGTGTTGGCATGTGGCGTTCGGCCAACATGTCTTCTGTCAGTGTGCACTTGACCTTTGATACGATTGCCTCCATGAACGTCAGGAATAGCAATCTGAAAAAAGACAGGAATTGGAATCAATCTGCCATCGTTTTACTCCAACTGCTAGACAGGGCACACTGATGTCATCTAGATTATCAAGATCCATGCCTGGTGATTAACGCCAGCTTTATAAATTGATCTGCTAGTTCGCTAACTGCATTATCCTACCTAATGGAGCAAGGATATGCGGAGAGTGGCTGCAAGAATCTGTGTGGAAACAATACATGATAGTTAATCTAACTAACTGACTTGATGGATCATATATTTCTATATTAACTGTTTATTCCCGTAGTAATATATTCAGACTTCTTTAGAGCGGAATAATCGAGTAACACCAAAACAATATGGTAAGTAGTTGAGCATGGAATACATAATTTCGCACACGCACCATAATATACATTTGGATTAGTTGGTTGCCGTAGTATGATATCTCTTACAGTATTAAAAATGTTTACATTATTGAGACTTAAATCAGAGTTGAGCAATTTCAGCATATACCGCAATTGTTCCCCGAAGACAAATTAGTACTGCAAGTCGACATATGGAGTAAAAATAGAAGGCATACCTTATTGAAAACCAATGCAGTGTCTCATTAAAAGGCTGCAGCTTCGGCAAGATGTTCGAATCGTGTGAGCAGCAGCTTGGTTGGGCATCAGTGAAACTTCCCCGACAGATGCAGGCTGAAGTATCTTTCCTGTCACTGCGTGTTGGCATGGATCAGAACTGTAGCAATTCAGTTCACTTCATCCCTGTTTAGATCAGCCGTGCCCAGCACCAACTACTGAATGTTTGCTGGAAATGGAGGGTGCGGTGCTGCTACAACAGCATGGACAGCTAACGCCGGCCCAGATACGGAGAAGAAGGCGAGCCGGCCAGGAATCGAAGCAGAGAAGGTTTCAGATAACAGCAGACCCTGGACGAATTTCAGTTGTTGGAGCTTCAAGAACATCCATCAGTGGAGAAGCAGGAAGAAGGGCTTGGGGATGGCCAGCGAGAGACGGATGCCCTGCTCCCACCACGTCGCCATTCCCGGTGCTGTTCACCTACCGCCGCCGTTCTTGGCAGCAGCCGATCTAGGGTTTCAGGCAAGGGCACGCATGCCGGACCGAGGAGGAGAACACAGAGAGGAAGAGGAGTCTGAAGCGAAAGGTGGCACACGCGGCAGTGCGCCGGACGCGCACGGTCGCGAGCTGCCATCCCGCAGCGGCGCCGACCCTTTTGGGACACCGGAGATGGCTCGGCGACGGAGTTCCGCGGCGGCGGACGTCGGACTGCACGGGGAGGTCAAATTAGAGCGAGGGGGGAGCGAAGGAAGAGGTCCAAGAGAAGCGGCAGGTGAGCGAGAGCACGAACCTGTGGTCGGGGGCGGCCGGAGAAGGTGGAGGGAAACCGGAGTGAGCACGGCGGCCGACGGCCAGAAGCGGAGGAGAACAGCTCGATTCCGGCGGTCCGCTGCATCCCGGCTCGATTTATTCGGGGAGGAGGTAGAGGGCGGCGATGCGGTTCCGCCGGTGGCCTCAGATCCGCCCGGGGAGGCCGGAGACGGCGGGCAAGGGCGAGGAGGGCCGCGGCGGCGGGGGCGGGGTGGATGCGGCCGCGGCGGCCCAACGGGCGCATGGCGGCGGCGATTGCGCGGCCTGCACGGCGTCTCGGACGCCGATTTGCGGCGACGACGACGAGGACGCGGCGGCGGAGGCTTCCGTGGGCGTCGATCCGGCGGGGGAGGCGTGGAGGGGCGGCGGCGGCCGGCGGCGGCGACGGCGACCCCCGGGGTCGCACGGGAGAGAGAAGGAGAAGGGGAGAATGCGGTGTCGTTTTTGCATCGCGGTCCCTGGGTCTTCGCGGATTTGCGGACAGGTCTTTTCCTTCAGGAAAATCGGAGTGCGTGATGGAATTAGTGGGTGACCGTGGGTTTTTTTGGAAAACCGGCGGCAACCGGCGGGGTACCGGGTGACGTGGCGAGCGCGGATTGGTAGAAATTCGCTGTTACTGTAGCTAGCTACAGTAGCACGTTTAGGGGCCGACGTGGGGTGCTGCGTGCCGTTGGATGGCGCCGATCGGACGGCCCTCGTTCTGGGGCGACGTGGATGGCGAAGTTGAGGCAGAATCCAATCAACCTTTATATATGGATCTATCTATATGCTCACTGTTAGCCTCGCCTGGCCGTTTAGCTGCCCCAGTTTGTCTGTCGCTATCACGGGGGCTTTGCTCTCACGGGTGACCACAAGCGACTAGACTAGTCTCGGACAGGATGAGCATCAGAGCGAGATTTGTGCAGCGTCTTTTTCGAAAAGCCCCAGCCACACATGACCCAGCGACTCAGCGAAAGATCCAAAGCCATACTAGCTGCCACGGCAGAAAGTTCCTCTATTTTATCAATTTTCATTTCAAACACATAGTAGTTGCACATATTATTCGAAAGAAAGCTGCCGTGATTTTTCTCTTCGGCAACGTAAACATAACATCAATTTCCTTTTCGCCATTACACACACACCCTCACATTAATTAACCCAACTGAATAAATAATAGTGATTGATTAATAATGGGATGATGCCGGATCGATGAATTAGCTGTGGAGGATGGCTGGGTGGCAGAATGCGCCGTTGAGCCAGCCGTCGGTGATCTGCTTGTATGCGGCCTCGGTGAGGTGGATGCCGTCCCAGCTGAGGTGCGACGCCGGGCTGGCGCAGGCGGAGGCGCCCGACATCCCGCACCGCGCGCTGTTGGCGTAGTTGTACTTGCCGCCGCCGGAGCCGCAGCACGCCTCGAACACCGAGCTGAAACCTGCAACACAAACAACATTACAATCTTCTTGTGACCGAGAGATTCGCAGGCTAAGACAAAGAACACCGTGTCATAGACGCTGGTGGTTTCTTTCTCTCCATTGTTTCTTGTTCGCTGAGATCTACAAGTTGACGACGAATATTCGTGATTTCGTTCGTACGCTAGCTGAGCTAGCTTCCGAGGGTTTCCGTTCGAGAACGTGAGGGAGCAGTGGTGAGGCATGTGTTTGGTTGGGGGACACTGGCTGCTCTCTCCGCAGATGCGCCGATTAAACAAAAAGTGGCCACCAAATCGGCGGATCTACCATTATTATTATTTCCCCATAATTGGATGTCTGTAGCTCACGATCCTGGATGTATCCTACCAAATCGCCATTATAAAACCGCTCGTCAGTGACTCCAGGAGCGTGCACGGACCGTGCCTTGTCGGACGACGGACCACGATCTCGATCTTCCCCCTAGGCGCCGCCGCCGCCGGACAGGAGCACGCTCGGCCACGTTCCCATGCACGGCGCTGGCTGGCCGGGGCGGCAACGGGAGGAATCCCCGCCGGCCCGCGGCACATGTGGTGGCCAGCACTGCCGATTACTGCTCGACAGTACGTGCACGGGTTGTAATCACGGAACAATCCTGTGTATTTAATCCAAGCACGCTGCTTGTCCCGTGTTGTGCTAGTACTGCTGCTACTGTACTCTTAGGATCAAGCGTGACGTACCCGGCCAAAATATGCTCTACGCCGACGCCGGAGGCGGGGTCCAGAGCAGTCACGGCGAGTTTGAAATCTAGCTAGCCACAGTACCCGCCAAGACGCAGCGCAGAGTCCCACGGGAAACCACTCGTCTATGTGTGCAGCCATGCATCTACCATAGCTTAACGGCAAATTAATCAAGCTTAACGTACCGTATTTGCTGGGGCTCCTGACCATGTCGTAGACGCCGGCGTAGAAGTCGGCGTACATGATGCGGGCGGACTTGTACTTGGCCTGGAGCGCCGTTATCTTGGTCTGCAGCTGGTTGTTGTGGTTGGTCGACAGGTCGTTGAACTTCTTGAGGCAGCCGAGGGAGTCGTAGTCGGCGGCGCTGGAGGTGCCGTAGATGGTGAGGTAGATGGGGAAGCAGCCGATGGGGAGCACCCCGGGGACGACGATGTCCACCGCGCCCAGCGCGATCAGCTTCTCGATGCCGTCGCCGATGGTGCTGATGATCTGCGGCGTGTACGTGCTGGCCTGGTCCGAGTTGTAGTTGCCGAACAGCATCGCGTTGTAGTCGTTGCCCCCGAACTCGCCGAAGATGAACAGAGAGTTCGCAAGGTAGCTCTTGCAGCCTGAAATGAAACAGCTCCGTTAGCTTGGTCGGGACCCATGAAAAGTAAAGTCTTTCTTGCCTCTTGGCAGTGGCAACGGCTGGAAATGATGCTGCTGTCCGGCCAGACGGAGGCATTCATTCAGTGAGTGCATGCATGATGGGTGGAGCGCTTACTGCTGCCGCAGACGGCGGAGGTGATCTGCTGGAACCACTGGATTTGAAAGCTGATGGGCCCGTTGTTCCAGATCTTGTCGGAGAGGCCGAGGGAGCGGAAGAAGGGCGCGTCCATGGCGGTGGCGCCGGTGATGGCCATGTTGGCGCCCTTCTTGAAGTCGGCGCTGGTGGACTTGGACGGCGGGAGGAAGGGGAGCCCGAACTTGTTGCTGAGGAAGTCCACGATGACGCGGCCGTCGCAGCAGCGGCAGGTCGGGCTGCCGAAGTAGGTCTCGCCGTAGGGGGGCTGCGTGAAGGTGATCGCCGTCGGCCGCCCATTCGTGCACAGGTTGCCCGTGTCCGTGATCGAGTCGCCGAAGTTGTACACCGCATTGTACTTCTGCGCCGCCGCCGCCGCTAGGACAAGCGACGAGCAGAGCACCTGAAGCAGCAGGTTCTTCATCCTGTGAATGCCGGTCACACGCAACTATGGACGCGAGCAAGGCGGCAAGAAAGCTACCGTGGAAAGCAGAGGAGGGGATCGACGGTGCGTTGTTGCCTCTGCTGCAGAGATGAGCAGGGCAGAGAGCACTTTGAATGAATGGAACGGCTGGCGAGGGGAAGCGCTTTTTATAGGCCCGTGAGCTTTTGCTCCGACTCGTCAAAGCCTTTTCCATCTCAGCTGTCCGGATGGGCCATGACGCGTAGATACAGGTATACATGCAAGAGCAAGAGCAAGACCCTTTGCTTTATGTGTCGTCGGTACATGGCAACCACCCTTCCTGTTGGACTCAGTGTCGGCGGCCTGACCCTGTAAAATTGAAAAATTTGTGATAAATTTTAAACTAAAAATTTATCATATTTTATTATTATTGTGTAGAATAAAAGATATTCTCCTTGAAATATCAGATTTCTTGTCGATATTGGTTGATTAATTTAATGGATGCGTGCGTGCACGTATACTTGACATTGCGGCTTAAAATTAAAATTATGAGAGAAGCCTCGTTGATATTCACATGTTTATGGTTTGGTATCTTTGTCATTATATGGCTGCTTTCAGAAAAGTATAAGATTATGTCATGGAAGAAGAAAAAGTTTCAAAATCCCGAATATTTGCTGGTTTCTCTTAGACTTTATTTTGTAACCGCCGTAGTCCGCTCATGTATCTCTACCGTCTTGATAGAAATCCAATTTTAATCATATTTTTTGTTCTCCTATCATAAAAATTGGAAGGCAGGAGTAGGGTTTCTCTCATCAAATCGAGAGGCCCGAACCTAGCTAAATACTTGTCTAGTTGTCTGTGTTGGCTTGAGACCTTGGACCGTACAAATAAATATACTCTCAGACGCATGGTTGCCGAGGAGTCTAGAGATTATCCCTAAACAGCTGGCATGCCACATAGGGGGCTCACGCCAATAGATTGGATCCATACCAACCTCTCGGATCGTCCAACGGGACATCTCTACATCGAGCGACAATGGCAAGGGGCTTTGTAGGAGGCCCCCACCGAGGTCCTCCTTGAAGCTCTTCCCATATCACAACCCACGACGAACTCAGGATCCTTGGGCATTGATACGTCGGAAATGTATCTATGAAATTTGTTGTTTATTATGTTAGTATCTCGTTTATTTGCATCACATCATGAGTTTGCGTCATATTTTTTGTTATTGTGGAAATCCGGAAAGCAGAAATCCCTATTTCTATTTTTTTTGCATTTCAGAAACCTTCCAGATGTCAAATGGATCGACGACTGTTGTGACACCAATATTTATGGAAATCTAAGATTTTGAGATCAGGGAGGAGACATAGCTGAAGCCACCTGGAGGCCCAAAAGACCTCCACGACGCGGCAAGTGGGCCACCCGTGTCGTGGAGTGTATCTGGAGCCTGGAGCGTCCAATCGCCTATGTTCTTTTGTCTGCCTCTTCGTTTTGATCTAAAACCGACTATATGTATCTTCCCTTCAATATTTTTAGAAACATCATGATTAAGAGAGAGAGCGTGAGAGAGAGAGAGTGGTCAAATGAACCCATGAAGCCCGTCCACTTTATACTATAAGTAACATATTTCACATTGTTGCACTACATTTACATTTTCAGTTATTAATTATTCATACTAGATGCACCGACAACGCCTTCTTTCTAGCACCATGGCATTAGGTTTTATGTTAAGTTTACATTCATGTACATCTCGTAGTAATATACACCGTGTTGCCTCACAACCACCACGGTCGAGTTGAGTACAAAAGAACAATTTGTTATTATTTTGGAGGCATTGCCTGAAGAGGAAGAAGGAAACTTGGTAGCTACATGTGTTGGATCATAAACCCCGAGTCACATTTGTTGGGAAAAAGTCACATGCTGCATCATGCACTCTGCCCTTGAATTTGTAATGAGTTGGCACCAAGGAAAAAAATAGCGTCCTATCAAAACTAGCGTGGCCCTCTTCCAGAAGCTATACAAGATATAGCGTGATATAGCGAAGTTACGTATAAAATAGTGTGATGAAAAAGTTGTAAGAAATAGCCCAAATATTAAGGATTTCAGCACTAATTTTTTTCCAGAAACAATACATGCATAACCAGCTAACCATATTCAAATGTCAAGGCCAAATCCATGGCACGAATACAAATATGAGGCTTAAAACCATGAAAAAGTAATAAACTAAAAGATAAATATTTTAAACTTTAATCAGAATCATTGACATCATCGTCAGAATAACTAGAAGAACCACCAGATTGCCCGCCTTCATCATCACCTAACGTTATTTCCAGACTTTTTGTTAGCGTAGCTATAACGTTACCACGTTTAGTGTGGTTTCGGGCGTCTAAGACGAAAATAGCGTCGTAGCGTCAACTTTAGGCTAAATATAGCGTAGCCTCTCCAAATACGCTATATCGTGCTATTAACCGGGAAATAGCGTGCTATTTTTTTCGTTGGTTGGCACACAGATAGATCGGTCACTGGCAACCTGCGAGAAACCTAGTCACTGACTGAAAAAAGATTCAATTTATGGTAGGTGATGTAAATTCGTGAACTGTTTGGCAAAGGGTATTCCTCCTGGCAACTGAACTGATAGCCATCTCTCGCTCGGGAGACAATAGTTTGCGCCCATCATGCAGTGGCTACTCATGACGCTATTTCAGGCAGGAGGAGATGCCCTACATTTTCCCATCAAAAAAGGAAGATAAAGGAGATCGAGGGCTTTAGCTGAGTCGTGATGAGCTAGCTAAGCTACGGGCGATTTCCATGTGATTTTGTGCGGTGGGTGATCGTGAACGGACGAGGTCTTACTTAACCGGAATGATCGAGACAAGGTCCAGCTAATTAATTGACATTTGCACCGGTAAGGATTAACTTTTGAAATTTGGCCACCCTTTTTGCTTTGCTTTTGACGTTTCCTTGGTCTTGGGCCGTGGTAGGTTAGCTTAATTTGGTTGATTACGAGGCTCAAGGTGCTGAGACGTGAGGGGACCGACACTCTTTCTTTCTGCCTAGCTACTACTCCCTCCGTTCCAAATTAATTAATTTTCATTTGTCTACACATGGATGTATCTAGGAAGTTAATTAATTTGGAACGGAGGAAGTATGATCGACGCCATGGTCGACATGTTGCGTACTCACTCAGTTACTTCCATTTGTACAAAAGTGGATGTATGTAGACCGCTACATGTCTAAATACATTCATTTTTTCACAAATGAAAGTCATCTAATTAGGAACAGAGTAAGTACTTGCGTGCGGCTCTCTTGTTGGATGGATGCGAGCTACTTTGACCGGTGTCTCTGCTCTTAAGCTCACGTTTCTCCGGTTCCACGAATAAATGGCTCGTGATTATCCGTTTGTTCGTCTATATGCATGCGATGGAATGGAATGTGTCCACTTTGCGTGTGCTGACTGAGGTCGTCGTTGGCGATCGACTGTCTGGTGGTGGACAGAAGAGGAGCAGAAACACTTGTCGAATTGTACAAGTTTCTTGCTACATATCCAATCCACATAAATATATATCCATCCGATCCGAGCTAGTGTTCACTGTCGAAACAAGTTGAAGTTCCACATGTCATGTCATGTAGCACCGCTAATTGCCAGGCTACAAGTGAACCCTGACGTGCGTGGGTATATATCTTCGTCCCGGCCGGCCGGTCGTATAACCTTATATATAAAGGCGTGACAAGGCAGCACTCTTAATACTGGACGTCCTGGACGTCCGACCTCAGATCGACGGTCCACAGCTGCCTCCACCAGGTCAACATCCGCGCGCTCTACTGTAGCTGCACGCTTTTTGGCGCGCGGGGTGACCTGCTCGACTGCCCGCCTCCGATTGCCCACTGAGCGCACGAAAATTGATGCAGCTCGATAGCCGGTCGCCGTTCGCTGCTAGCCGGTACCTCCTCGCTCCACACGATTTTTTACACGCGCCTTTCCGGTAACCCCCTGAAGGACTAATATGTAATTTTGGGAAACCCCAAGGACCTATCTGAAAAACGTGCAAACACTTCCCCCTTCTCTTCTCTCTCCCGCGTCGTCCCGAACTCGCCGCCGCCGCCGACGCCCGCCGCCGCCGCACCGCTCCTCCCCGCACGAATCGAAGCACGCAGCTACCTCCGTCGTCGCATCCTCTCCCTCCTCGCTGAGTTTGGCGTGCCGGGACGTCGCGTGCGCAGCGGAATCGCCTTCGCCGCGCTCGCCGTCTGCCGCCACCATTTTGCTCGCCGCCAGCGAGTCCGGCGACCATATGGTCCGCCGCGCCGCCCTTTCTGCTCCCCTCTACTTCCTCTTGCAGATCGCCGTGGTCGTCGCGGTCGTCGCGGACGAGAGCAGCAGCTCCATTGCTGACGTCAGCAAACGACGTCATCATGGGGCCCAGCCGTCAGACACATAATTTTTTAATGCGTATTTTCGGAAATTAATAAATCCCTGCTAGTGGGTCCAACTGTCAGAAGTTTAATCTTTTCCAAAATTTCAGAATTCATATTAAACTTTTAAAATTCATAACTAATTCTTTTTAAATCAACAAAATATTAATAATACACCAAAATGTTCATAAAAATGACATCTACATGTTTGTATCAAATTCATGCATAGTTAAACAACTTTAAATCATGTTTATATAGGATAATTAAATTACCTATTTTGTGTAATATGGAGTTTCTCTAAACACTACTTATTTGGGCTCCAATTAAAAAGATTTCGACGATCACGATCATGTAACAAGAAAATCTAAATTAAGCCATGAAAGAAAAAAAAACAGCATAAGTGCAAAAGATCTTATAAGTGTGAACTTATCTAAATGTGAGGCATTTTTACGTCATATAAAAACTGATTAAACTTCATTTTAAAAACATGTGTGACGATATCAGGGAAATGGAGACTCTCCAAGCTTAGACAAAGTATGTCGACAATTTATTACCATTGTGGATTACATGTAAAGATGATAAAAAGATCATGCACACAATATTCGCCGTAAAAAACTATGCCATCTTGAATATTGCAAACAAAATATCAAAATTTGCACGTAAATGCAATTTCCCGAATAATTCATTCTCCAAAAAAAAAAATTCAATAAGTTTTAAAATTTCATAATTACAGAAACCACTAAAATTCGTAAAATTAAAATCTTTTAATCGCCTAATCAAAATAATACAAAAAATATATCATAATTTGCAGAAAAATGTATTTTCTCGAATAATTCTTTCTCACCGACAATTATTCAGCATTTCTAATAAATTTCGAAATAAATTCCAAACAAGTTTTTCTTAAATTTTTCCCAACAAATATTTCCCTCCCCCCATAAAATATTCAACAAATTTTTAATGTCTAAAATAGCTTTCACACGGTATTTGATGAAGATCTTTCCAACAAGTATTTTTTCCCCAGAGAATATTCAACAACACGAAAATATTATTTCCCCAAGAATATTCAGCAATATTCACAGAAATTTCAAATATATTTCATACATGTCTCTCTGATTTTCTTTTCCCAAACAGGTTTTGGTGCGTTAACTCGATACAAATTACGTAGACAGATACAGAATGTATCAACGCCACTGCAGCGGCACGGCGTGCCAAAAATTTCAAATTTAAGAAATTTTTAAAATTTCAACACAAAAGTTGCACCAAGTAACCATTGCACAAACAAATAAAACTAAGACATTTCAAAATTTAAGAAATTTTCAAACTTCCCACAAGAACTAATAAATGTTCATTTTGTTTAAAATTTGTTGGGTTAACCCTCCAGATAATTCTTCTATTTTCACTGGGAACAAAAAAAACAAATTCCAAATAGAATTAAAAAATTTATGAACATAACGGGCACCGCGTGTCAACACGATAAATTTCCCAACAGTACTTCCCATTGTAAATTCAGGACAAAAAAAAATCACCTCCGCGATAATTTCCAACCGATAATACTCCACATTTCGAATCCCGACAGGTGCGGCGTATCGCCACATAACCATGATTATTTGGAATAACAAAGATAACCAACTCTTAACCATATTTAAAATGCCACAGCTTTCCCTTAATTCACAATATGGTTAAGTTTTTAGAGAATTCAAATGTATATGAATATTTTCCGCACTTCTACAAAATACATAATATTAAAATGAACTACATCAATACAACCACACGGGCACGGCGTGTCGACGCGCCATCTTACCTAGTCCATCTTGACGATCGATCGACAAACCATCGTTTCAGATGGACGGAAAGAAGCACGATCTTGGTCATTGATTTCCGATCAGACAGTCAGAAATTAGCTAGTAACCAGAGTTAGCCATCATGGATGCATGGTGCATGCAGAGATAAGATCGATCGACCTTCGCCGCCATTGCAATCAAAAACTTCGAAACCCGAGTTAAGTGATCCAAGAACAGATCACACCAACTAAGCAAAGCGTGATGTGGCATAGCTTGCAAATAGGGTCATGTGGCCATCCCCGCAATGCAAGATTGTCCGCCGTGCGGATCTTGCCGTGTGCAACAAGCCACGCAAAGAACCGGCACTTGGGTTCAGCGTGGGCTCTCCAAATCTTCTTCGTGTCAAAGGGTGCGTGGGCACCAAGAAATTGGCACTTGCATGCCGAGGCCGCCTTGTAAGAGGCCGATGGTGTCAATCACCATGTTATCATGTCCGGTTGCGGGAGGAGTTGCACGTCCCGCGTGATGCTCCAAAGGCGGACGAAGCACTCAAGGTCATTCGCGGAGGCAATGTTTTGCAAGGAGCGGATCCAATTGCCTCCGTGCATCTCCTTCTTCACCGATCTGTTCTTTCTTGTTGCGATGGCGAAGAGGGTCGGGAAGCACAGCTTTAGGGGACCCCCCTCCATCCAAGAGTTGTGCCAAAAGAGGGATTTGGCCCGTCGCCCAAGCTGATCGTCGTGCAAGCGCGGAAGAGTGCCATATCCGTGGGTGTGCAAGGAAGGCGTGCACCGATCCATGGCCTTGTGGCATCCGTCCATGCAAGCCACGCCCACCGAAGTCGCAACGCCCTACCGAACTTCTCCAAGTCCGTCACCCCGAGCCCGCCAAGGGCGGTAGGGCGAGAGACGGTGCTCCGGTTGACGAGAGGGTGGCTGGTTGTGTTCGGATCAGCCGACCCTTTCATCCAAATGAAGCCTCTCCGAATTTTGTCGATCCTCCGTATAACCCACTTCGGAAGAATGAAGATCGTCAAGTAGTAGATCACCATGGAGGAGAGGACTGATTTCGCAAGAATGACTCTCCCCGCCCTAGTGAAATGCTTTCCCCTCCATCCGGCAAGCCGAGCACCAATCTTGTCGATTAGGGGTTGGAAGTTTGCAACCTTTAGGCGGGCGAACTGCAGCGGTGACCCCAAGTAGGTGCAAGGAAAACTTCCTTGTCTCGCCAGGAAGCAAGCCAAAGCCGCCGCAATCTGGTCATCATCGCATCTAATAGGAAAGATATCCGTTTTGCAAGGTTTGTGCGCAGCCCCGTTGCATCTCCAAACACCTCAAGAATCTTGGAAACGGCCAAGAGGTCTTCATTGGAGGGGCCAACGAAAACCGCAGCGTCGTCTGTGTATAGGGAGACACGGAACCGGACTGCGGTGTCTTGTAGCGGCTGTAGGGTGCCCGTCTCCGCAGCCCGGCGCAGTATGTGGTGGAGCGGGTCGATTGCAAGGATGAATAGCATGGGAGAGAGAGGGTCTCCCTGCCCAAGACCACGAGTGTGTCGGATAGTAGGTCCTGGTTTTCCATTCAACAAGACCCTCGAGGACGCCGTGGAGAGCAACATGCACACCCAACGTCTCCACCTAGGGCTGAATCCCAAAACCCCCAACAGCTCCATGAGATATGACCAGCTCACCGAGTCGAATGCCTTGGATATGTCAAGTTTAATGAAGAAGCTAGGCGTCTTGTCTCGGTGTAGATCCCGCAGAGTGCTTTGTACGTGTAGAAAGTTGTCGTGGATGCACCTCTTCTTGATAAAGGCGGATTGGCTAGCCGAGACGAGTTCCGAGAGGAAAGAAGCCATGCGAGTAGCCATCATCTTGGAGAACAACTTGGAGACGCTATGGATCAGGCTTATAGCCTGAAGTCTGTTGCCGTCCCCGCATCCGTCCTCTTTGGGATCAGAATGATGTTGGCCGAATTTAGAAGGCTTCCTCCTCCGTCCCCACTCTCCGCGAGCTGCGTGATTGCCGCAAGAAGGTCAACGAACCACTGGATGCATGCATGACCAGACGATGCAACCACGTATGATTACGAGTGATTTAATTAGGTCCGATATAGCCATATAGCCAGCGCCATTTAGGTAGCCATCACGCTAGCTGTACGTCGTCTAGCTGATTGTCTCGCTAGAGTAGCATAATTGCGAGTGGCGACTTCTCAGTTCTCACGCGCCACCACATCAGACGTACTCCATAACGAACTTGCACTAGGATCGATTTACCTGGATTACACGCACGCACACTGATCAGTGACTGATTGCTCTCTTACCTCATCGTGCTCTTATCACTGCTAGAAAAATGGTCTGTAGTCCCGGTTCGGCTGGGCTTTCAGTCCCGGTTGCCGAACTGGGACTGGCCAATCGGGACCAATGCTGGTCCCGGTTGGTCCACGAACCGGGACCAATGCTGGTCCACGTGGCCAGTTCTGGCTGGGCGTGGGGGGAGACTCATTGGTTCCGATTCGTATTACGAACCGGGACCAATGACTGTTTTTTTTGTATTTAGGGTTTAGGGTCTATTTGGGCCACCTCTCCTTCTCGTCGGTGCCCCCTCTCCCTCTCGCCGGTGCCTCCGCCGTCTCCCCCTTCTTCGCATCGCCGACGTGCTCTCCATCTCTTACTCGTCGGCATATCGAGGCCAAGCTTCGATATTTCTGTGCAGGTACTACTCGTAAAGTAGTATCGTAAACTCGTAAAGGTCGGAACTAGTATCGTAAACTCGTAAACTAGTATCGTAAACTCGTATCGGACCACATGAATTAGTATCGTAAACTCGTATAGGTCGGAACTAGTATCGTAAACTCGTAAACTAGTATCGTAAACTCGTAAACTCGTATCGGACCACATGAACTAGTATCGTAAACTCGTAAATCGTAAACCCGTAAACTAGTATCGTAAACTCGTATCGGACCACAAATTAATGCCAGATGTACACACGAGTTTCATGCATATATACATTTCTTTTACACTCCCATTTTAACCGGCCCATAGTATTCTCCGTTTGGATCTAGGATCTCTGCATATAAGAATCCCGCAATTTCCTTTTGAATTGCGCGTACGCGATCTTGTGGTAGAAGACCGTCCCGCAGCCGTTCGATCTAATTTAAAGAAGGGGTCAATATATATGAATGAAACTAAACACAATTGATGGCAATAAACTAAAATTGTGAATATTGTTTACGTACTTCAAGTTGTTCAAAGAACCGGCTCTTGGATCGCTCTTGGGTCGTCTGGCGAATGAACTCGCAAACGTAGTATCCACATAAATTATTCTCATGTTCCTGCCTCAAGCACTTTACGAGAACAGAGTTCAATCAAAATAATAATCAAGCATGATAATGGTATTGAAACTAAAATCAAAGAGATGCGCGGAATAATAATCAAGCATGATAATTTACACTTATTTGTTCAAATGTAAGCTTCGGCGCCCAAATACCCCTAGCCTTGGCGGTGAACCGTTTTCAAGCCCTGTCCGGCAAAGAAAATGAATAAATGAGTTATATATTAATTGCTTGCTACCAGAGAATGAACGGAAAGTTGCCGATATAGTGTCATAATGATTGAAATTACTCTTGGAGGCATTCCTGCATGTCCGCCCACTCCTCAAGGGGTTTACGTTTCGAGTCCATGACAAGTACTACTCCTTTGTCAGGTTTAATGATTAGCAGAATAAAGTGGAAGTTGCGCACGCATAAGTCATCAATTATACACTTAACATTGAGTAAGCGAAATAGAATGTGTACAAGACAGTAACACTCACCCGTAGTTGTAAGGAAATAGTATTTCCCTTTTGGTTTCGTTAAACCTTAACGCTCTTACCAAGTTATCCTCTGTGTCGTTGTAATGACGTTTGAGAGATACTTGATGAATGTAGTATGGGTCAATGAACCCATTGTCATAGATTTGTCCTCTTTTGCATTGGAGAATCTTCATTCTGCATAATTAATATAGTGATGAGTAAGATTATACATGCAATGAACGAGCTGAGCTAGCTAGAGACTTAATTACAGAAATAATACTTACAGACAATAGGCACTGAGGATAGCTTTGTCGATGGCCTCTTGTTGGTATAACTGAAATAATTCAGGAAATTCAATCATTACCACGCCATTTCCATGCCTGTAATGCTCGTTTCTATAGGCCACGTAGATCCAGTTTGCCCCTTCCTCACAGGCTCGCATGTACCACTTATGCAATCTGCGCATTTTTGTTGGTAGACTGTTGACTAGCTCAGGTTTGACGAGACTATTCCCGTACTGGTATTGGTATGCTACTTCCTGAAACTCTTGTAATTGCCCTAAGTAGTCCGGAATAGACATGCCATGAGCAGCGGCCGCTTCTCCGTATATTGCAACAAACTCAGGATCGATAGCGACATCACCTGTGGTCGACCCCTCGGCGGCATTGGAAAACACTTTGAGCGGGGGGCACGACTGGTTTTTCTGTTCTCCGAGCCGGGGAACTGATTTCCCGCTTGCACTACTACTGTTCGACCGCTCCTTATTTGCCTGAACCGACTTGCGAATCTGGCGGTCATAGTCTGGGGTCAGCCTTGGCGGGGGTTGTTCAAGGGTCTGATGACCCACAAGTATAGGGGGTGTATCGTAGTACTTTCGATAAATAAGAGTGTCGAACCCAACGAGGAGCAGAAGGTGCTGACAAGGAGTTTCGGTAAAGGTTTCACTGTAAATGCTAGCAGACAAGTTTTTAGGGGTTTTTGATATAGCAGGTAAATAAAATGCGAGTAAGTAAAAGACAGTAATAATAATTGCAGCGAGTGGCCCAATCCTTTTTAGAGCAAAGGACAAGCCGGTTGGTTTACTTATGATGACAAAATGTTCTTGAGGACACACGGGATTCTAGTCAAGTGCTTTCGCTTCACATAGTTGATTAATCTTCATTGTTTTGATAAGTGTTGTGTGGGTGAACCTATGCTAATGCACCGCCCTTACTTGGACTAATACATACTTGTGATTATACCTCTTGCAAGCATCCGCAGTTACAAGAAAGTAATTAAGATAAATCTAACCACAGCCTTAAACTCTGAGATCCTACGCTCCCTTGTGCACCGGTATACTAACGGGGGTTTAGGTTTCTGTCACTCCGGCAACCCCACAATTAGCAACCAAATACACAATGCATTCCTCTAGGCCCATAAAGGTGAAGTGTCATGTAGTCGACGTTCACACGACACCACTAGAAGAATAGCACCACAACTTAAATATCAAACCATTAAATATTACTCAACATAATTCCACTACTAACAGCGTGACTTCTCCCATGTCCTCAAGAACTAAACGAACTACTCACGAGACATCATATGGATCATGATCAGAGGTGATATAATGATGGATAACATCTGAACATATACTTTAATTCACCGATAAAACTCAATAGCATCAACCACAAGGAGTAATTAACACCGGGAGAGTTTCCCCTATGAACTAAACAAAGTATAGCCCTAGATGTTACAGCGGAACGAGATGGTGCAGCGGTGATGGTGGTGATGGCGGTGAGATGATGATGATGATGATGATCCCGATGAAGTCCAGCGCGATGACGATGAGGATGGCGATGATCTCCCCCCTCCGGGAAGGAATTTCCCCGGCAGATTTCTCCCTGCCGGAGAGCTTTTTCTCTCTTGTTTTTCCGCCTCGTGGAGGCGGCGGAATATTTTCTCACGGACTCCCCGTGTCTTAGGGTTTCTGGGGGATGAAGTACGCGAAGGGGGAGCGCCTGAGGTGGGCCAGGGGCACCACACCTGGCTAGGGCGCGGCCAAGGTGGGCCCCGCGCCCAGGGGTGGTGTGGGCCCCTCCTGGCCCATCTCAGCCTCCCCTTTTGGCTTAGTCCATCTTCTGATAAAATAGGAACATCTGTCTTCTCGGAAATATTTTTAGTGCTCCAGAAATATAGTGCCTTGACGTGCTTTTTCCAGCTGAAATCTGACTCCGGCAGTTAATTATCCAATGATCATCAAACATGCAAAATAAGACAAAATAACATAAGTAACTCCTCTTAATATGAAATATATCATTGAATAACAGTAAATTATGCTATAAAATAGTGATGCAAAATGGACGTATCAACCCCCCCAAGCTTAGACCTCGCTTGTCCCCAAGCGAAAGCTGAGCTCAGTAAACTAGAACAAAAGTTTATGGAGTGAAGCGTCGATAATAAAGAATACGGACAAGAAGCATCAGTAATTACTAAACAACACAACTCATTTTAAACAGCAACTACTCTTCATATAACCTAACTTGAACATGAGTAGTGAAACAACCACAATAAAAATACACGAAGGAAATTATAGATTAGTAATGGCACACTTCATTCTTGGTCATAGAACAATAAGCAATCAATACTTATCTTTCGAAAGGAGTCTTTATATTAGAGCTTATATTGCAGAACTTCCACACTCAATTATCACACCTTCTTTACAGTCATTGATAACTTGCAAAGCTATATTCTTAGAGGCAAAAGTCTTTGTGCTAAGACAAGAAGGATAAAAGACATGATTGACAATATTAATGATATATATGGTTGAATCACAACAACTCAAATGCTTGCTCAAGGAAGAAGGAAATAGGTGTACTGACTCAACATGAAAAGTAAAAGAAAGGCCCTTCGCAGAGGGAAGCAGGGATTAAGTCATGTGCTAGAGCTTTTAAGTTTTTGAAATCATATAGAGAGCAAAAATTAAGTTTTGAGAGGTGTTTGTTAATTGTCAACGAATGGTAGCGGGTGAAAACAGTATTCTCCCTGTCAAACAGACTTTTAAGAGCGGCTCCCATGAAGGACGTTATTTCTACCAGCAAGGCAGATCATCCCTCTTTCTCTTTGGTTTACACACGCAGATATTTCACTGTTTGTCAATGCTTACTGATAATTCAGGGCAAAAGTGTGAAGAGAATTAAGCGGTTAAAGTTGTAATTAATTGGGACTGGGCATCCCGTTGCCAGCTCTTTTTGCAAGTTATTGGATAAGCGGATGTATATGCCACTAGTCCAGGTGTAAAGTCTGTTTGACAAGTAGAATAAAGGATAACCACACTACTTCCTCATGAGCTAGTAAACATTGACACAAAAGGGAATAATAACATTTTGAATAATTTAAAGGTAGCACATGAAAAATTTACTTGGAGTGGCAAAGAAATACCACATATAGGTAGTTATGGTGGACACAAATGGCATGGGTTTGGCTCAAGGATTTGGATGCACGAGAAGCATTCCCTCTCAGTACGGTGGTTAAGGCTAGCAAGGTCATGTGGCAAGCATAAAAGTTGGGGGATACACACAAATATATATAATAGAAGCAACCATGCTATCTTCCCTGTAAGCACAAATGTTTTAACTCAAAGAATACTAATCTTATTGGCTAGCAAGAAAGAAAGATAAAGGGATAATATTTTTGCATGTAATTCCCTCCTTCTACTTAAGTTTTCATGGTATTGTTGCTAATGACCAATACTAAGTTTGCCACAACTAATATAATTTACTTAATGTACCCAAAAGTGGCGTCAATACTAATGGCAAGATCAGCACATAAAGAAGATTGCAGGCTAAAATAAAATGTACCGAAAGTAAAGGTGGAACTTCTCATTAATATTCTGAACAAAGACACACTCAAACCAACGGATACATGGATAACTAAAGGATTGACACTCCACATCGCAAACCATCTTATAAGATAACTTCTCTACTCATGATATGACCACGAAATTATAAAAACGAAAGGATAAAGATGATACTGGGCACTCCCCCAAGCTTGGAACAAGCCAAGGGAGTGCCATTACCCCTTGACGATTTAGGCTTGATCTCTTGGTGGCGACTCCCTAATGAGCTTCTCGACCAAATCCTTCAATTCATCTATCTTGTATGTGAGGATGCGGATCATCTCCGAATTGTGTTCGATGCGGTTCATGAACTGGTCAGAAGGTGAATCCCAGCTCTTGGAATTGTTTCCCCACTTCTCACTGGACTTAGGGCTTTCTTTTCCTGCATTGTTAGATCGATCTATATCCCAACAAGTAGGCAACTCCATCTCCGGAACTCTCTCAAATTGATACTTATGGATGAGGGTATGGAAAGGGTTACTGGAGTTTGAGGCGAGTGTCTTGGGTGCAAAGGCATGACGCGATGCCTCACCACCCATGTTCAGGTTCTTCACAGGATTGAAAGGGTTGGCAGTCACCCCGATGCTTGCAATAGTAGCGCGAGGACGTGGAGTTGAGTCTTCCTCTACTTCATCATCGGTTTCGCTCTTGACCTCCTCCTCGATCCTCTGGTCCATGATGTCCTCCACGCCTCCTTGCTCTCGTTGTCGTTGGAGAAGACCATGGCGCTCTAAATCCGAAATAGTTCCTGGCAGAAAACAGCTCGAAACAAAACTCGACGAAAACACGATATACGGACCTCGGGAGATCCGGGTGATTATATAGCAAAAAGTTTTACGACAAAAGGAAGGTACAGGACGAAACGGGGTCGGAGACGGGCTCCGAGGTGCCCACACGCACCCACGGCGCGGCCAGGGTGGGGCCCGCGCCCAGGGGTGGTGTGGTGCCCTCGGGCACCGTTTCCTACCCTTTTCCGACTCATAATTTTCCATATTATGTAAAAACAACAAATATTTAGTTGAAAAGTAAATCGCGAACTTTTTCTTACCGAAACTGTTACCTATTCCAAATCAGCTTTTGCAGTTGTCTGAATTTGACTTTTTATAAAATCCTCTGGAGTTACCACTTTGATAAATCAACATCTTCATTATAAGAATCTCCAGAAATGTAATGCTTGAGTCTTTGACCATTAACCACTTGTGGTCTGTCCCCATCTAGTGAATTGATTTTAATCGCACCTGAGCGATAGACCTCCTCATGATATAAGGTCCTTCCCATTTTGAAAGTAATTTTCCTGCAAAAAATCTGAGACGAGACCTATACAATAAAACTTTTTCACCTACGTTAAATTCTCTCTTAAGAATTCTTCTATCATGCCATTGCTTAACTTTCTCTTTAAAGAGCCTAGCATTTTCATAAGCTGCATTTCTCCATTCATCTAAAGAATTCAAATTAAGCAATCTCTTTTTACCGGCAAGTTTAAAGTCTCTATTAAGTTCTTTCACCGCCCAATAGGCTTTATGTTCTAATTCTAAGGCAAATGACAAGCTTTTCCATAAACCATTTTGTAAGGAGACATTCCCATAGGATTTTTATAAGCAGTTCTATAAGCCCACAAAGCATCGTTAAGCTTTTTAGACCAATTTTTTCTAGATTTATTAACAGTCTTTTGCAAAATAGACTTAATCTCTCTATTTGACAATTCTACTTGACCACTTGTTTGGGGATGATATGGTGAAGCAATTCTATGATTAACATCATACTTAGCTAGAGTTTTTCTAAAAGCACCATGAATAAAATGAGAACCCCATCAGTCATGAGATATCTAGGCACACCAAACCTAGGGAAGATAATATCTTTAAGCATTTTTAATGATGTCTCACCATCAGCACTAGAAGTTGGTATAGCTTCTACCCATTTAGTAACATAATCAACAGCAACAAGTATATGAGTATAACCATTTGAGGAGGAAAAGGACCCATAAAGTCAAATCCCCAACAGTCGAAAGGTTCAATAACAAGAGAATAATTCATAGGCATTTCATTACGTCTACTAATGTTACCTACTCTTTGACATTCATCACATGATAAAACAAATTTTCTAGCATCTCTAAAAAGGGTAGGCCAATAAAAACCTGATTGTAGAACCTTTTGCGCAGTTCTATCTCCAGCGTGATGTCCTCCATAAGCACTTCCATGGCATTTGCTCAATATTTCTTTCTGTTCATACTCAGGAACACATCTTCGCATAATGCCATCTACTCCTTCTTTATACAAATGTGGGTCATCCCAAAAATAATGCCTCAAATCATAAAAGAACTTTCTTCTTTGCTGAGCTGTAAAGGTCGGAGGCAAATACTTGGCAACAATAAAATTAGCATAATCAGCATACCAAGGACTTTCGCGTGAGCTTACCTTTATCGCAGCCAATTGTTCATTTGGAAAACTATCATTAACAGGTATAGGATCATCTGAAATGTTTTCTAATCTAGACAAATTATCAGCAACAGGATTTTCAGCACCTTTCCTATCTACAATATGTAAATCAAATTCTTGCAGTAAGTACCCATCTTATGAGCCTAGGCTTAGCATCTTTCTTTTCCATAAGGTATCTAATAGCAGCATGATCAGTGTGAATAGTAACTTTTGAATCAACAATATAAGGTCTAAATTTATCACAAGCAAAAACAACTGCTAAAAATTCCTTTTCAGTAGTAGCATAATTCTTTTGAGCGGCATCAAGTGTTTTACTAGCATAATGAATAACATTTAACTTCTTGTCTACCCGCTGTCCAAGAACAGCTCCTACAGCAAAATCACTAGCATCACACATTATTTCAAAAGGTAAAGTCCAATCAGGAGGTTGAACAACAGGAGCTGTGATTAAAGCCTTTTTTAGAGTTTCAAAAGCTTCCTTGCAATCATCATCAAAAACAAAAGGTACATCTTTTTGAAGAAGATTAGTGAGGGGTTTTGAAATTTTAGAGAAATCTTTAATAAACCTCCTATAAAAACCGGCATGACCAGAATACTACGGATACCTTTCACATCCCTTGGACAGGGCATTTTCTCGATTGCTTCAACTTTAGCTCTGTCCACTTCAATACCTCTTTCAGAAATTTTGTGCCCTAGGACAATTCCTTCATTAACCATGAAATGACATTTCTCCCAATTAAGAACAAGATTGTCTCCTCACATCTCTGCAAAACTTTATCAAGATTGTGCAAGCAATTATCAAAGGAAGTTCCGTAGACGGAAAAATCGTCCATGAATACTTCCACAATTTCTTCACAAAAACCATGAAAAATAGCAGACATGCATCTTTGGAACGTAGCAGGAGCATTACACAAACCAAAAGGCATACGTCTATAAGCATAAGTTCCATAAGGACAAGTAAAAGTAGTTTTCTCTTGATCTTGTGCTTTAACAGCAATTTGTGAGAATCCAGAATAACCATCAAGGAAACAAAAATGTTTTCTTAGACAACCTTTCTAACATTTGATCAATAAAAGGCAAAGGATAATGATCTTTCTTAGTTACTTTATTGACCTTTCTAAAATCAATGCACATCCTATACCCAACTACTACTCTTTGAGGAATAAGTTCATCATTTTCATTTGGTACAACAGTAACTCCTCCTTTCTTAGGGACACAATGCACAGGACTTACCCATCTACTATCAGCAATAGGATAAATTATACCAGCATCAAGAAGTTTTAATACCTCATTTCTTACCACTTCTTTCATCTTAGGGATCAAGCGACGCTGATGCTCAACAACAGGTTTTGCATCGGGTTCAATGTTGATGGCATGTTGACATATAGTAGGAGAAATCCCCTTTAAATCATCCAAAGTGTATCCCATAGCTCCTCGATGTTTCTTTAGTACTTCTAATAACCTTGCTTCTTCATTACCTGAAAGTTTAGAACTAATAATAACAGGATATACTTTCCTTTCATCAAGATAAACATACTTAAGATTATCAGGTAAAGGTTTTAAATCGAAGACAGGATCTTCCTTAGGAGGCGCTGAGGTACCCAAATCTTCCACAGGCAAATTATGCTTAAGTATTGGTGGTTGACGAAGAAAGGCATTGTCAATCTCATTCCTCTCCTCCATAAATACTTCACTTTCGTGTTCCTCCATGAATTGCTGCAAGGCATTGTTAGGAGCAACAGCAATAGAAGCAAGTTGTTCATTTGAGTCTCATTAGGCAATCAGTTTCATAAAGTTGTTTACCAAACTTAGAGAAATTAAACTCATAAGATTCTCCATTAAATTTAGTGTAAATTTTCTCTTTCTTACAATCTATAATGCACCACATGTATTCAAGAAAGGCCTACCAAAAATAATGGGACAAGCTTTACTAGCAACAGAACCAAGTACTAGAAAATCAGCAGGGTATTTAGTCTTACCACATAAAACTTCAACATCTCTCACAATACCAATTGGGAGATAGTTTCTCTATTAGCAAGCTGAATAACCACATCAATCTCCTCAAGTTCGCAAGGACCAATTTCATGCATAATTTCTTTATAAAGATCAAAAGGAATAGCACTAGAACTTGCACCAATATCACATAAACCATAATAGCAATGTTCTCCTATTTTGACTGAAAGCACAGGAACACTTGTTTTCCTAGCTCTACTGGGATGTGAAACAATATTAGAGGCATCTTCACAAAAGATAATATGTCCTCCTTCTACATTTTCAGTTACCAAATCCTTTACTATTGCTATTGTGGGTTCAACCGCTATTTGTTCAGCAGGTTCTAAAGCTTTCTTTGCACTTTTATTAACCACACTAGCTATGATAGAATGTTCCCTAATTTTAACAGGAAAAGGTGGTTTCTCAATATAAGGTTCTGGCAAGATACGATCAACTGTATGAACTTCAATGTTTTTAATATTGGCAGAATTAGTATTATCTTTGTAAGGCAAATGATACTTATTGCAACTTTCTTTAGGAACATCAAGATAAGAGGCAAAAGCCTTGTAACAGTTTGCAATAACTTGAGAATCAAGACCATACATATCATAGAGATTACGAAAATTATCAGTATTCATAAAAGTTTTAATGCATTCGTAATCATACTTTATACCTGATTCTCTACCTTTGTCGTTCTCCCATCCTTCAGTATTTTCCTCAATCCGATCAAGAAGGTCCCATTTAACTTCCTCTTTATTACGCGTAAATGATCCAGCACAAGAGGTATCCAATAGAGTTTTATCTTGAAGAGAAAGCCTTGCATAGAAGTTATCAATAACACATTACCAGGAAGCTCATGAATGGGGCATTTGAGCATTAATGATTTCAATCTCCCCCACGCTTGGGCAATACTTTCTCCATCATGAGGCCAAAAATTATATATATGATTCCGATCTTGATGAATTTCACTAGGAGGATAAAATTTAGAATAAAAGAGAGGCACAATCTCCTCCCAGCCAATAGAACGCCCATTTTCAGCATCCTATACCATTTTGCAGCTTTACCAGTCAACGATATAGAAAACAATTTCTTCTTGACCTCTTCCATTGAAATACCTGCACACTTGAACAACTCGCATAATTCATGAATAAATAGCAAATGATCCCCAGGAGGGACAGTTCCATCTCCTGCATAGCGGTTATTCGTAACTCGTTCAACAATTTTCATAGGTATTTTAAATGGAATTACTTGATCAGGTGGTTCCTCTTCTACTACCGTAGCAGTGGTAGTAGTATTTCCAAACAGGGATTCAAATGGAGATCTCTCCATGATAAAATAAAGTAGCAAGCAGAAATAAAAATAGCACCTACAGTAAAAGTTTCCCTTACCAATTCCACTCACCAATAGCGCTTCACTCCCCGGCAACGGCGCCAGAAAATAGTCTTGATGACCCACAAGTATAGGGGGTGTATCGTAGTACTTTCGATAAATAAGAGTGTCGAACCCAACGAGGAGCAGAAGGTGCTGACAAGGAGTTTCGGTAAAGGTTTCACTGTAAATGCTAGCAGACAAGTTTTTAGGGGTTTTTGATATAGCAGGTAAATAAAATGCAGTAAGTAAAAGACAGTAATAATAATTGCAGCAAGTGGCCCAATCCTTTTTAGAGCAAAGGACAAGCCGGTTGGTTTACTTATGATGACAAAATGTTCTTGAGGACACACGGGATTCTAGTCAAGTGCTTTCGCTTCACATAGTTGATTAATCTTCATTGTTTTGATAAGTGTTGTGTGGGTGAACCTATGCTAATGCACCGCCCTTACTTGGACTAATACATACTTGTGATTATACCTCTTGCAAGCATCCGCAGTTACAAGAAAGTAATTAAGATAAATCTAACCACAGCCTTAAACTCTGAGATCCTACGCTCCCTTGTGCACCGGTATACTAACGGGGGTTTAGGTTTCTGTCACTCCGGCAACCCCACAATTAGCAACCAAATACACAATGCATTCCTCTAGGCCCATAAAGGTGAAGTGTCATGTAGTCGACGTTCACACGACACCACTAGAAGAATAGCACCACAACTTAAATATCAAACCATTAAATATTACTCAACATAATTCCACTACTAACAGCGTGACTTCTCCCATGTCCTCAAGAACTAAACGAACTACTCACGAGACATCATATGGATCATGATCAGAGGTGATATAATGATGGATAACATCTGAACATATACTTTAATTCACCGATAAAACTCAATAGCATCAACCACAAGGAGTAATTAACACCGGGAGAGTTTCCCCTATGAACTAAACAAAGTATAGCCCTAGATGTTACAGCGGAACGAGATGGTGCAGCGGTGATGGTGGTGATGGCGGTGGAGATGATGATGATGATCCCGATGAAGTCCAGCGCGATGACGATGAGGATGGCGATGATCTCCCCCCTCCGGGAAGGAATTTCCCCGGCAGATTTCTCCCTGCCGGAGAGCTTTTTCTCTCTCTGTTGTTTCCGCCTCGTGGAGGCGGCGGAATATTTTCTCACGGACTCCCCGTGTCTTAGGGTTTCTGGGGGATGAAGTACGCGAAGGGGGAGCGCCTGAGGTGGGCCAGGGGCACCACACCTGGCTAGGGCGCGGCCAAGGTGGGCCCCGCGCCCAGGGGTGGTGTGGGCCCCTCCTGGCCCATCTCAGCCTCCCCTTTTGGCTTAGTCCATCTTCTGATAAAATAGGAACATCTGTCTTCTCGGAAATATTTTTAGTGCTCCAGAAATATAGTGCCTTGACGTGCTTTTTCCAGCTGAAATCTGACTCCGGCAGTTAATTATCCAATGATCATCAAACATGCAAAATAAGACAAAATAACATAAGTAACTCCTCTTAATATGAAATATATCATTGAATAACAGTAAATTATGCTATAAAATAGTGATGCAAAATGGACGTATCAGGGTCTTCAGCATTTTGAGGACGGCGGCTTTTTCTGCTGGGGTGGAGGGGAACTCTGTCGCTTTCGGCTTCTTCAGGCTAGTCAACCACTCTTGATGTTGGGCATTTACGACCGCGGCATTTTCCTCCAGCGTACGGTCATAAGGTCTCATGGGAAGATTCTTATGAGGTACTTTTGGGAGGGGCGACCTTTTACGTTTCGGTGATCGCTTACCCCTCATAGTACCAGCGGTGGGCGGAGACGGCTGAGGCGGCGGCGGAGACGGCAGACGCGGCGGTGGAGACGGCTGCGCTGGAGACTGGTGAGGCGGTGAAGAGGACTGTTGCGCTGGAGAATGCTGAGGCGGTGAAGAGGACTGTTGCGCTGGAGACTGGTGAGGAGTCGATGGCCTTGGCTGCCAGTTTGGAAGCACGATGAATTCCTTTGGCCATAGAATGGTCCCTTTCTTGGCTTCTCCAAGTTCAAGCACCTCCCCATCTTCACCTGCAGGGTGTTCCAGCTTCAGCTCCTCAAAAATCTTTCATCACTTCATCCACCCCGACAACAGCGTAGCCATGTGGAACTGGAGAGAAATGGTAAGTTGGATTAGGTCCAATTGGTACGGCATAGCCGACCGCCACCTTCATGGTTAAGTTAAAAACTTTCACATGTAGCTCACAACGTGTGCTCTCCGTGATATCATCCACTGGGTAGCAACGAAGTGGAGCCACCGTCACTGCATCATCAGTACCGTCCTGGAGCTCCGTGGAAGCCACGCTGCTTTTCTGATTCGATGGGCCGCCGGTACCATCGCATGCAGCTTCTACCATGTGCCGCTGAGATTGGCCGCTAGTACCTTGCTGGCTAAGTGCGGCAATTTGATCCTTCTGCCGCTTTAATTCTTCTTCTATATTACGCAGCCGGTCTGCAGCAGCGCGTGCTTCCATTTCCTCCCTTCCCTTTCTCCTCTGATGGCTTCTATCAGGAAATTTCTTCCTGTGCTCGGGAATCGCAATTGTCTTGGGCTTGGAGCCTGGTACGCCTCGTGTTCGTCCGTCGTGTTCCTCATTCCCAAGGGCGCGTGCGAGCTCGTCATCCTCTCTATCGGGAATGAACCGTCCCTCTGCAACATCCTTTACTGCATTTCTAATGCCATCGATGGGTAGTAGGGGCTTATCTTTGTGTCTTCTGTTATATATGCACTTCCCTTCTGTGTCCAACGTGCCCCCATGCCCGTAAAACCAATTTCTTGCCCGTTCGATCCATGCGAGTGGCTCTGGAGTGATCCCTTTAGCCAGCAGGTCCGCCTCAAGTTTCTCCCACTTAGGCATGCTAAAGGCGTAGCCACTAGGCCCCATAGTATGGTGGTAGATCTTTTTAGCAGCATTTGCCTTATTTTTGCAGAATTTTCCTGAGCTTCCTCCGATTTCTTGTACGCCACAAATTCTTCCCAGTCGTCCCTTTTCTTCTCATACCCTTTATCGAAGTCCGGAGTCTTATTTTTCTCGACAAACTCACTGTTCAATCTTTTCTTCCAGTTCTTGAATAGCTCGGCCATCTTCTTAAGAGCCCAGTCCTTGACTTTTTGCTCCATGTTTTTCCGGGCAATCTTTTCTGCCTCATTTGGATCCTCCTCATCTGGATCCACCTCTGGCGCTGGCAGGGTGAAATTAAGCATGAGCTTTCTCCAAAGTCTTTCTTTGCCCACCTCGCCGACATATCTTACTCCTCCCTCCTTTGGCTGATGCCATTCTCGAACGGTGATCAGGATGTTGTCCCTAACAAGAACTCCGCATTGCTTTACCATTTTATTTTTAACATCAGGGGGAGCAGTCGGTGTGCCGTCTTCAGCGACTTTTTCGATCCTGTACCTTTCTTGGTCGCCCAACTTTTCGGCTGGGCCTCGTTTTGTCCTTACAGAAGATTTGCTCGATCCGGAGGGCTAAAAGAAGAAAGAGCGTTAATATATGTATATAGACAGCAGAGGCTTAATTAATACAATCTTCGGCTTCATTAATATATGTATATGCACCTCGCTGGAGTTTGCAACATTTAATGTTCCACCGGAGCCTTCGGCTTCTCCCTCGTCGGCTTCTCCCTCGCCGACTTCTCCCTCACCGCAGCCGTCGGGTTCTACCTCACCGGAGCCGTCTCTTCGGTTGAGACACTCATCTCCCTCACCAGAGTTGTTCAGAAACTGCGAGGTGACATCGCCAACATCTTCCGGCCCGCGGATTATATCCTCGAGGATGTTTTCCTGATTTCGTCTCGTTCCATAGTTTCTGCAAATTAAGAACAATCAACACATGGCATTGATGGAATGCGCAATATGTATGCATGATCAATTTAATGCATTGACATGGAGCTCTAAATCATGTTTGAAATGTTATTTGAACTCAAATTACAATTATGAGCATTTATTTAATTTAACTCCATAATTAGAGAAAATGCATTTAGGTTATTTCCAAATATCCACCAAAATGAAATGTTCCAAAATGATCAAAAGTTATTGAATTTACAAGTTTCTATTATTTTCTGGAAATTTATTTAACTGGCTGGGTCCACGAGCTCGGCCCGCGGCGGCGGGACTTGGAGAAGACGGGTGGAGCAGAGATACAACTACGCATGGCTAAGCAGACATGAGGCTTTGGCGATATACACATATCAAAACTTTGGCTGCTAGGAATAATGGTTGAGAATATCTGGGTGATGCAAATATAGGATACCTCTATTTAAGACCAAAATACATTAGAATCGTATGCAAATACAAGAGCGAAATACTTCGAAATCATATATGGGCAGATAAGAGGTTATGCTTGCCTTGTTCGTCGGAAAACAGATCTTGTTCTTCAACTAAAGCGGGGTCAACTTCCGAACCACGATCTACCGGGAAGAACAAATACCGGAAAAGAACACAATCAATACATGGCATTGATGCAATGCGCAATATGTATGCATGATCAATTTAATGCATTGACATGGAACTCTAAATCATGTTTGAAATGTTATTAGAGGTCAAATTGCAATTATGAGCATTTAGTTAAATTACTTCCATAATTAAAGAAAATGCATTTAAGTTATTCCCAAATATTCACCAAATTTAAATGTTCCAAATTATTTGTATGTTGACATAATTGGTTAACATTTATTTTTCTGAGAATTTTGATATATTATTCATATTTTTCTGATAAACAGATCAAAAGTTATTGAATTTGTAAGATTTAATCAATTTCTGGAATTAATTTAGCTGGCTGGGTCCCACCTGTCAGATATTTAATAATTACCGAAAACATTTTCAAAAAGAATAAAACCCTGACAGGCCGGGCCCACATGTCATCGACACAGGAGCACCCGGCGGCTGTGCTCCGGCGAGGCTCGCCGGAGGAGGCCGAGTTAGGACGGGCGAGTGGGCGCGTTGGATGCGCGTGTGCACGGGAAGTCATTTAGGAGCGGCGCCGCTAGCGAATGGTCGCCGGAGCGACGGCTACGGTGCGGCGGAGCGACGGCCGGCTACGAGCTTCAGCGCGTCGACGCTACAGAGCACAATAAATCGAACGGAGGGATGCTACGGCACCGTATGCTCACCAGGAATCCAATAGAGAGGACGGAGAGGCCGGAGGAGCACGGACGGCGTCGGAATCGTGCTCGAAGCACGGCGGCCGGAGCTGGGAAGAAGCGGTCGATTCTCCCGATTCAGGCCATCCCGGCAAGCGTGACTCGACGGGGAGGAAGAGCAGCGCATGGCGGAGCTCGTGGACGCCTCAGTAGAGCTCGGGGTGGACGAAAATGAAGGCTCGGCCCGCGGCGGCCGGACTTGGAGAAGACACGGCGGCTCGAGTTCGCACGATTTAGACCAATGGGCGCGGCGCCGGCGTCGAGGGCGCGGCGGACGTCGACGGCGGTGGCGTGGGGCGTCGAGGGCGCGTCGAGGGCGAGGTCGGGCAGCCTGATGGCGACGATTTTGCTCCGGCGCGCCCACGTGCCAAAGTTGAGGATTTGGGGATGAAATGAGGAAGGAGAAGGGGCAGACAGATATACCAGCACTCATTGGTCCCGGTTCCTGCCAAGAACCGGGACCAATGCCTCTTTGGTCCCGGTTCGTGGGAGGAACCGGGACCAATGAGTTGGTCAGTTAATGCCAGATTCGCGTGGCACGTCCATGGACTCATTGGTCCCGGTTCTTCGTATAAACCGGGACCAAAGAGTCATTTTCCAAAATTATTTCGAACTTTTCAGTTCTGAAATGTTGTTTCCCGCCTTTTTTTCTTATTTAGGTGTTTGAATATGAATTTCAAATGGTTTTGAATCTGAAAAGACTTTCAACATGAAAAGTGTTTAAATTTGAATAAACAATCCAAAACCATTTTCTATGTTATCAAATTACTTATCTAAATATCGTTTTTTGTTTTTCGTTTGTCAAAAATGACATTTTTTGTGAAGCAAGTACAACAAATATGGTGCAAAATGGCACCCATCCAATTATCACACAAAGTAGACCATATTTTATGGATAATCCACAAATATTGGTAATTTTCTCGGTTTCTACCTAATTTCGCCTACTTAAACGACTTTATGGCTATTTTTCGAAAGTAATTCAAATTTGAACTACAAGTGTGTGATAGTTTGCTCTGAATTTTTTTTAAAAATGATTTTAAGGTGCACAAGTAGTGGTTATATCACAGAACCGTCGATAGTTTTGGATAATTCGACCCCTTACAATGAATAGTAACGGCGGCCATTTTGACCGTTTTTTAAAAAAAGTCAAAGAAAGTGAAAAAATACTCAAAAAATGAAATCCTTTGGCATAGAGTACTTTCATGTGTAGTAGTTGGTAGGATAAATGATAAACTTGAGTTTTGACATAGTTTACAAAAAACTTCTTCATAGACTTGGAAATGTAGAGATAAAGAATACATTTTACACGATCGTCGTCTTAGCTAGACCAGAAGTAGTTAATGACAACAATCTTGGGTACATAGACTAACCATAGGTTAGTCATACTCCTGCCTAGGCCTATAATACTCGTCCTCGTAGTCGTCGTAGTCGCCGCCGTCGTCGTCGCTGTCGTCGGGCGGCGCTCGCCTGGACTGGAAGCGAGGGTAGCGCAGGCGGGGGTTATCACCGGCCGTGATGTAGTTCATGATGCTCTGGAGAGTCCGGCCGCTCCACCACAGCCGACGGCCGGCCTCATTGAAGTTCGAAGGAGGCAGGCCGTCCTCCTTGTACCTGGCGAGCGCCCTCTCACGCCGATTGATGAAGAAGGCGTCCCAAGTCGGGCGATAGTCGGGATGCCAGCGGGGATCCATCCGCTGCTCCGGAGTGAGCTCGTGGTAGTAGTGGTTCGTGATGGCCGCCCGGCGCGCCAAACCTTGAGGGACAGGAGGGACCGGCACGCCTCCGGTGCTCAGCCTCCAGCCGGCGGGGACGTCGTAGCCGGGCGGGCAGGGGTAGTTCGAGGCGCAAAGCGCCTCCGCCTCCGAGTAGGTTAGAGTGGGTACGGTGGAAGCCATGGGAGAGTGATGAGGTTGCAGATATGAGTTAAGATATGCTATGCCAATGGAGGCCATGCATGACTACATATATATAGTGAGAATCCCACCAATAAGGAAGAAGCACATGGATCGTGTGTTTCTTTCGAGCGCTTGTGAGCCGTTGGATCAGGGGTGTGTTTCTTTTGAAGGCTTGTGAGCTGTTGGATATCACTTTGTGAGCCACCACCGGGACTAAAGGGAATCCCACCAATAAGGAAGAAGCACACGGATCGTGTGTTTCTTACAAGCGCTTGTGAGACGTTGGATCAGGGGTGTGTTTCTTTTGAGGGATTGTGAGTTGTTGGATCAGCAGTATCACGACCACTTCGTGAGCCACATGACCCGGTTGGTGTTACCAACCGGGACTAAAGAAGCACACGTACCCTATATATAGCCCCCCTCCCGGACATGTTCAGCACTCAGTGTCTACTCATTGTACTTCATTTTGGCAGTACACGGGTAGCAGAGAGCAAGATTTCTGAGAGGCAGGAGTTCCTAGAGTGGAGGCTGAAGGTGAACCCTCCCTCGGTCGGATCCAAGCAGCGGCAAGGCGCTCTGATGATTAGCAACATCCCAACACTTGTTCGGACGGTTGCAAATCATCAAAGACGTCTTGCCGCTGTTTGGATCGAAGGTCGATTTGCCGTCTCACGAGCCACCGGTGGGCTGTATGACGGGGAAACCGTGTGTTTTGGGTGTTTTTACCAAGGTGCTGCCCCTCCCTAGGTGTTTGATCAAATTCCCCACTCATTTTTTCAGATCTCGGCGACGATGTCCCGGTTGGTGGATGGTTCTTCATAGGGATCCTTCTCACGTGAGTATTGACCCTGTGATGGTTCCTGCTCTTTGGGTGCGTAGCGCCGGCCGCTCAGCACCCCGTGGCTTAGGACCCGACAAAATTTAGTGATATTATTCGTGATGTATTATGGTTAAATAAAAATGGACCCGAGCTATGTATTATGGTTTTCACCACATAAAGGTTTAATACATTACTACACATCACATAAAGGTTTAATACATTACATTGATTTACATAAATGCCAAGAAACCTTCTTCGCGTATGTCCCTGGCCTATGATCGCTTTGGCCGTAACCATGGAGCATCTTCATTATTTAACGGGATGCTTGGGTCAGTTTTCACTGTGAAGGGCGGAATTTCATCAAACTTATCATAATCTGCTGACATGTCTGTCTTGTCCTCGACTCTCACGATGTTTCTTTTCCCTGAAAGAACTATGTGACGCTTTGGCTCATCGTCTGATGTATTCGTTTGCTTATTTTTTTCTTTTTTTCGGTCTGGAGGACATGTCCTTCACATAGAAAACCTGAGCCACATCATTGGCTAGGACGAATGGTTCGTTCCTGTAACAACCAAGATTCTTGAGATCCACTGTTGTCATTCCGTACAGCTGGTCTACCTTTATCCCTTCTCCATTCATGTTGACCCAACTGCACCGAAACAAAGGGACCTTAAAAGTAGGTCCATAGTCAAGTTCCCATATCTCCTCTATGTAACCATAGTATGTGTCTTTTTGCCCATTCTCGTCTGTTGCATCAAAGCGGACACCACTGTTTTGGTTGGTGCTCTTTTTATCTTGGGCGATCGTGTAAAATGTATTCTCATTTATCTCGTACCCTTGGAAATTCAATACAGTCGAAGATGGTGACGCGGCCAACAAGTAGAGCTGATCTCCGACAGTGGTGTCATTCATGAGCTGTAATCGCAACCAACTGACGAAAGTCTCCATGTGTTTTTCTTTAATCCAGGAGTCAGCCTCCCCGGGTTCTTGGAGCGTACATAATTCTTGTGTTCCTCGATATATGGAGCCACGAAGGTGGAACTTTGTAGAACTGTGTAGTGTGCTTGAGTTAAAGAATGCCCGTCCCTACATATCAGTGCTTTCTTTCCTAGCGTGCCTTTTCCACTCAGCCTCCCCTCATGCCGCGATTCAGGAACACCAATCGGCTTAAGGTCAGGAATAAAGTCAACACAGAACTCAATGACCTCCTCTGTTCCGTAGCCCATTGAGATGCTTCCTTCTGGCCTAGCACGGTTATGAACATATTTCTTTAAGACTCCCATGAACCTCTCGAAGGGGAACATATTGTGTAGAAATACAGGACCGAGAATGGCAATCTCGTCGACTAGGTGAACCAGGAGATGCGTCATAATATTGAAGAATGATGGGGGGAACACCAACTCGAAGCTGACAAGAGATTGGACCACAACCTTCTTTAAACTTGGTAGAGTTACTGGATCGATGACCTTCTGAGATATTGCATTAGGAATGCACATAGCTTCACAATGGGTACTCGAACATTTTCCGGTAGAAGCCCCCTCAATGCAACCGGAAGCAACTGCGTCATAATCACGTGGCAATCATGAGACTTCAGGTTCTGGAATTTTTTCTCAGGTATATTTTTTATTCCCTTTATATTTGACGAGAAGCCAGCCGGGACCTTGATACTGCTCAGGCATTCAAAAAAGATTTCCTTCTCTGCTTTGGTAAGAGCGTAGCTGCTTAAGTATTGACGCCCTTTATTCGTCTGCTTGTTGTATGGGTCTTTCATACGTTGCTGGTCCTCCCGTGCTTCTGGTGTATCTTTTGTCTTCCCATACACGCCTAGGAAGCCTAGCAGGTTCACGCAAAGATTCTTCACGTGCATCACGTCGATTGAAGACCGGACCTCTAGGACTTTCCAATAGGGTAGCTCCCAAAATATAGATTTCTTCTTCCATATGGGTACGTGGTTGTCAGCGTCATTTGGAACAGATAGACTGTCAGGACCCTTTCCAAAGATTACTTCTAAATCCTTGACCATGTCATATATAACATCACCATCAGGGAGGTTAGGCTTCTTCCGGCGATCTGCCTCACAGTTGAAATGCTTGCCTTTCTTTCTAACGGCATGACTGTTCGGAAGAAATCGACGATGCCCCAGGTACACGTTCTTGTTTCCCAAACGTATACTTTCAGTCTTATCTAAACAGTGCGTGCATGCATTGTATCCCTTGTTTGACTGTACTGAAATGTTACTAAGAACAGGCCAATCATTGATGGTTACGAACAACAACGCTCGTAGGTCAAATTCCTGCTGTTTGTGCTCATCCCACACACGCACACCTGGTTCGGACCACAACTGCAAAAGTTCATCAACTAATGGCCTTAGGTACACATCAATATCGTTGCCGGGTTGCTTCGGGCCTTGGATGAGCACTGGCATCATAATGAACTTCCGCTTCATGCACAACCAAGGAGGAAGGTTGTAGATACATAGAGTCACGGGCCAAGTGCTATGACTGGAACTCTGCTCCCCAAATGGATTAAAGCCATCTGTACTTAGACCAAGTCTTAAGTTCCTTGCGTCATCTGAAAATGTCGGGAACTCTCTGTCGATTTTTCTCCCCTGGGACCCATCGGCGGGGTGTCTCAAATTCCCGTCTTTCTTACGCTCTTCTTTGTGCCATCGCAACAACCTGGCATGCTCTTTATTTCTGAACAGACGTTTCAACCGTGGTATTATAGGAGCATACCACATCACCTTAGCAAGAACCCTCTTCCGGGGGGGCTCGTCATCGCCCTCAACATCACCAGGGTCATCTTGTCTGATCTTGTACCGCAGTGCATTGCATACCGGGCATTTATCCATATTCTCGTACTCCTCACCGCGGTACAGGATGCAGTCATTAATGCATGCATGTATCTTCTGCACATCTAATCCTAGAGGGCACATAGCCTTCTTTGCTTCGTATGTAGTCTCAGGCAATTCGTTATCCTTTGGAAGCTCCGGCTTAATTATTTTCAGTAACTTCTCAAATCCCTTGTCAGAACAACCAGTCTCTGCCTTCCATTTCAGCAGTTCCAGTGTGGTACCGAGCTTTGTGCTGCCATCTTCGCAATTTGGGTACAGCAACTTTTTGTGATCCTCTAGCATGGCCTCCAACTTTAGCTTCTCCTTTTCTGTATCGCATTCTCGCTTTGCATCAGAAATGACCCCACCAAGACCATCAGCGGGCTCATCTGATGCCCGATGTTCACCTCCTTCTTCTTCAACGTCTTTCATTACAGTATCATCGCATTCCTCAGGGAACATAGGATAGTTGTCATCATCCTCCTCTTCTTCATTGTCTTCCACTTTGTTTGCCTCAGCCACTTCGATAAATTTATGCAGGCCTGCAATAAACTCGGAACTGCGTTGTTCGCCGTACATCCATCGCATCCGTGCATCTATCTACATCATATAATTAAGTTTATCAAATACCTTTACAATAACATCTTGAATAGTGAAATGACCACCGTACATCGACACGTGCAATATTTCTGTATCAATTACAGATGAAAAGGATAAAGTTGCTAACCTCGGCCGAGGATATCATCTTGTGTGAACTTAAGTGTGTCTCTGGCATTTCATCGAACACATCTTGTGCGTGGCAAAGGAAAAAACTAGCACCCACTTCCCACCAATCCAACCAGAAAAAAAACAGCGGAGAGAAGAGAGGGGGTGGGTTATTTATAGGCAGGGGAGGGGTATTGGTCCCGGTTCGTGCCACGAACCGGGACCAATGCTCCAGTGCCGGACGGAGCATTGGTCCCGGTTCGTGGCACGAACCGGGACCAATGTCCCCAACCGAACGGGACCAATGGTCCACGGGGCCCTGGCAGCTCGAACCGGGACCAGTGCCAGGCATTGGTCCCGGTGTTTTCTATGAACCAGGATTAATGGCTGGTTCGGCTCTGGACGAAAGGTGGTTTTTCTACTAGTGTATCCTGTCTCGGAAAGCAACACACACGGAAACAAGCACTCGCGATCGATCAAACTGCAGTACACGCGTGCTGAAACACCGCCACTGATCAAGCTGCCGGTGCAAGTGAGCGACGGCGGCGAGCGCAGCCATGCATGGACAAGTCAGAGGTTACATGAAATCTGAGCTGTGCGCGCGACTGCGACGCCTTGCGGCTTGGAGTGGAGGCAGCCGCGCACTTGGAACGAATGATATGATTACACGGAAATAGGGGCGGAAATACATGCCGCTGCTCGATCTTCTTCAGAAAGAAAATAAAGCGACGGCGGCAACTCCTACCAACTCTGAAAAGACGAGTTAGTTTGGAATGACGTGGTTTGTTAGCAGTGGTAGCCGGGTGCGCGTCGCTGTAATACGTATGGGCGATATTCTAGAGCGAGATCGAGCATGGCAACGTCGCTCGCGCGCGAGAGTCAGCGGAGTCGTCGTGGTCTTTGATTAACTTTGTCGCGTCCATGCACTAGCTGTCGATCGATCTAGCCACGACAAGAGTCGACCAATTTTCCTTTATCTATGACAAGGATCATTCTTTCCACACTGCAAACGCAAGCTCCTTTCAATCGGCGGATTAGTACTGTATGAACCATAACATATATATCCTCGAGGACCAGGCAGCTGATAAAGCTAATAGGTGTTGTTTTATGTTAATCCAAATTTATATACATATAAAGGCTAACTTTGAAACGGAGCGGAGGCTTGGGCCATAGCGTAGCTGAGAAGTTAGCCCATCCGGTTGCCCACTTCGCAGGGGTGCGGGGGCGGCAGCCCCCATGGTACGGTACGGATCGTTTCCGAGTTGGATTGTAGCCGACTTAGGGTTTTGTCTCCATATAAATACTTCTTGTAAGCCGACGGTTGGGATAAGTCGCATGTTGTAAATCTCCGGCGTTTGTAACCTCACCCGATATAGTGAAGTATTGCTGGCTGGCGCCCGTGGTTTTTTCTCCTCCATTGTTGGAGTGGTTTTTCACATTAAATCTCGTGTCCCCGTTGGTTGATCTTCCACTTTCTTCATCGTTTCTTTGCCTATCGTTTATAACAAGTGCTATCAAAGCCGTGTTTCAAATCTGTTTTCAGATTAGGGTTACGTGATGGCATCAATGAAGTTTGATCTACCGTGCTAGACTACAAGACGAGATTTTCGTTGTGGCAGGTCAAGATGCGTGCGATCCTCGCACAGTCCAATGATCTTGACGATGCGCTAGAGAAATTCGGCGACAAGGCAGCGGCAGATTGGACCGCTGATGAGAAACGAAAAGACCGTAAGTCTTTGTCCCTAATTCAACTTCATCTTTCTCATGATATAATGCAAGAAGTACCGCAGGAAAAAACCACAGCAAAGTTGTGGGCTAAGCTGGAGTCGATCTGCATGTCCAAGTATCTAACCAGCAAGATGCACGTGAAGATGAAGTTGTTCACACACAAGCTGCAAGAAGGTGGTTCAGTAATGAATCACATATCGATCTTCAAAGAGATCATTTCTTACCTAGTGTCGATGGAGGTAAATTATGACGATGAAGATCTAGCACTTTTACTTCTGGTTTCGCTGCCAAATTCCTTTGAAAATTTCCGTGATATCATACTGTTGAATCGTGATGAGCTAACCACTCCTGAAGTTTATGAGACCCTCTTGACGAGGGAAAAGATGAAAGGTATGGTACAGAAGGAGGAGTCGTCCTCCAAGGGTGATGCTTTGCAGGTTCGAGGCAGGCCTGAGCAGCGAGATAACAACTATAATCACAACAACAGAGATAAGAGCAAGGGTGACAAGGTCGCTCAAACTCTAAAGGACGAGACAAGTTATGCAGGTATTGTAAGAAGAGTAATCACACTATTGATGATTGCTGGAAGTTGCAGAACAAGGAGAAAAGAAAAGGTACTTACTAACCAAAAAATAAAGATGAAGGTAATGATACCGGTGAGGCTGCTGTTGTTGATGGTAGTTCTGATGGCGAATGTCTAACTGTTTTTGCTGCATGTGTTTCTCGTCATGATGAATGGATTCTAGATACTGCATGTTCTTTTCATATTTGCTGTAACAAAGATTGGTTCAGTTCTTACGAGTTAGTGCAGACTGGAGATTTTATGCGTGTGGAGAATGACCAACAATGTCACATGATAGTATGACACGCACGCTGACTGGAGTGAAACACATACCAACCATGGCGATAAATTTGATCTCGCTCAGTACCCTTGATTGTGACGGGTACAAGTATACCGACAGGAACAGACTCCTGAAGGTATCAAAAGGTTCTCTCATTGTTACGATTGGTGATATGAATTCTGCTAAATTATATGTCCTTAGAGTTAGCACTTTAGCTGGTACTGTTGCTGTTGTTTCTCATGATGATTCAAGTAAAACTAACCTTTGGCATAAGCGTCTTGGACATATGAGTGAACTAGGTATGACAGAATTGATTAAGAGAGATCTACTGCGAGGCTGCAGTTTGGGAAAGATGCAATTCTGTGAACATTGCATTTTTGGTAAGCACACGAGAGTAAAGTTTAATGCTTCCGTTCATCCCACCAAAGGTACACTTGATTATGTACATGCTGATGTTTGGGGGCTGTCACACAAGCCCTCTTATGGCGGTGCTCGTTACATGCTTACTATTATTGATGATTACTCTAGAAGAGTTTAGCCTTATTTCATGAAAAATAAGGATACGTTTGCTGCTCTTAAAGAGTGGAAAGTTGTGATAGAAAGGCAAACAGAAAGGAAGGTGAAATTACTTCGTACTGACAATGGTGGCGAATTTTGTTCGAATGCTTTTAATGAGTTTTGCAGAACAGAAGGAATTGTCAGGCACTTCACCATCCCGTACACGTCCGAGCAGAATGGTGTAACTGAGCGGATGAATAGGACCATCATCTCCAAGGCTCGCTGCATGATTTCCAACGCTCGCATGAGTAAGCGTTTTTGGGCTGAGGCGGCTGCCACCGCATGTTACTTGATAAACAGGTCACCATCTATTTCCCTCGACAAGAAAACTCCCATTGAGGTATGGTCTGGTTCTCCTGCTGACTATTCACACCTTAAAGTTTTCGGTTACACTGCATATGCTCATGTTGATAATGGAAAGTTAGAGCCGAGACCTGTTAAGTCTGGTTTTATTGGTTATGGTTCGGGAGTAAAAGGATATAAGTTGTGAAATCCCGAAACTAACAAGGCATTCATTAGCAGGAGTGTTGTTTTCAATGAATCTGTTATGTACTTTGATAAGTTGTCCTCAGATGTTTTAGATAGTTCTGATTAGGAATAGGTTTGTGTCGAGGTGGAACACTTTGTTGAAAAGGAAAATGTCACTGTAGACAATGATGGTGCTACTTCAGATGTTTCTGATTCTGATTCTGACAATGATAATGTTCAGAACTCACCCCCTGTTTTGCAGCCACAAAATCAGTCTTTGGCGGCTGGTAGATAAAAGAGAAATTGTGGTCCTCGACCACGTTTAATTGAAGAGTGTAACATTGTTAATTATGCTTTGAGTTGTGCAGAACAGGTGGAGCATGGACATGAGCCGTCCACATATACTGAAGTTGTTGATTCAAGTGACCGTGAGAAGTGGATCTCCGCTATGCAAGAAGAGATGCAGTCACTTGAGAAAAATGGCACATGGGATGTTGTGCGCTTGCCTAAACAAAAGAAGGTTGTCCGCTGTAAGTGGATTTTCAAGAGAAAGGAGAGTTTGTCTCCAAGTGAGCCTCCAAGGTTTAAGGCAAGGTTAGCTGCAAAAGGCTTCAGTAAAATCCCAAGTATTGATTATAATGATGTTTTCTCTCCAGTTGTCAAGCATAGTTCTATTCGGACATTTTTTTCTCCATTGTTGCTATGCGTGATCTTGAGCTTGAGAAGTTAGATGTTAAAACTGTGTTTCTGCATGGAGAGTTGGAGGAGGAGATATACATGGACCAGCCAGAAGGGTTCATAGTGCCGGGTAAGGAGGATCTTGTTTGTAAGTTGAAATGTCCTTGTACGGTTTGAAACAATCCCCTCGTCAATGGTATAAAAGGTTTGATTCTTTTATGTTGTCACATGGATTTAAGAGGTCTGAATTTGATAGCTGTGTGTACATTAAGTTTGTTGATGAATCGCCTATATACTTGCTGTTATATGTTGATGATATGTTGATTGCTGCCAAGAGCAAGAAAGAAATCGCTGCTCTCAAATCACAATTGAGTAGCGAGTTTAAGATGAAGGATCTTGGTGCTGCTAAGAAAATCCTAGGTATGGAAATTACACGTGACATAAAATCTGGGTTCTTATTTCTTAGTCAGCAAAGTTATGTTAAGACAGTTCTTCATCGTTTTAACATGCATGATGCAAAGTCTGTTAGTACTCCTATTGCTCCTCATTTTAAGTTATCATCTACACAATGTCCTATTAATGATGATGATTTGGAGTATATGTCTCGAGTTCCATATTCTAGTGCTGTTGGTTCCTTGATTGATGCTATGGTCTGTTCACGTCCTGCTTTATCATATGCTATGAGTTTGGTGAGTAGATACATGGCTAATCCTGGTAAAGAACATTGGAAAGCTCTTCAGTGGATTTTCAGGTACCTCCGTGGCACATCTGATGCTTGCTTGAAGTTTGGCAAGGTTGGTGAGGGACTTGTAGGCTATGTAGATTCAGATTTTGCTGCCGATTTAGATAAAGGAGGTCCCTTACAGGTTATGTGTTCACCATTGGTGGTTGTGCTGTTAGTTGGAAGGCAACACTTCAGCCGATTGTTGCCCAATCCACCACGGAGGCTGAATACATGGCTATTGCTGAAGCAGTTAAAGAAACTGTTTGGTTGAAAGGTTTGTTCGCTGAGCTTTGTGGAGATGATGCTTGCATTAACCTGTTTTGTGACAGTCAAAATGTCATTTAACTTACTAAGGATCAGATGTTACATGAAAGAACAAAGCACATTGATGTCAAGTACCATTATGTGGGTGATGTTGTTGCACAAGGTAAGTTGAAGGTATGCAAGATAAACACTCATGATAATTCTGCTGATATGATGATAAAGCCAGTTCTTGTTGCTAAGTTTGAGCTATGCTCAGGCTTAGTTGGTATCACTGTCTAGTCCAAGAGGCTATTTGGCGCCGAAAGTATTTTCTTTGTTGTTTCAGGGTGAAGGTTCTCGTTCATGCTACAAGATGGAATTTGTCTCAAGGTGGAGTGTTGTTTTATGGTGATCCAAATTCATATAAAGATAAAGGCTAACTTTGAAGCGGAGCGGAGGCTTGGGCCGTAGCGTAGCTGAGAAGTTAGCCCATCCGGTTGCCCACTTCACGTGGGTACAGGGACGGCAGCCCCGTTGAACGGTACGGATCGTTTCCGAGTTGGACTGCAGCCGACTTAGGGTTTTGTCTCCATATAAATACTTCATATAAATACTTCTTGTAAGCCGCCAGTTGGGATAAGTCGCATGTTGTAAATCCCCGGCGTTTGTAACCTCACCCGATATAGTGAAGTATTGCTGGCTGTCGACCATGGTTGTTTCTCCTCCATTGTTGGAGGGGTTTTCCACGTTAAATCTAGTGTCCCCGTTGGTTGATCTTCTGCTTTCTTCATCGTTTTTTTGCCTATCGTTTATCACCACTAATATAAAAAGGGAGAGAGAGGGGTGATCCAATCAATCGTGGCCGTTCAACCTGACAATCAACGCTCAATATTCCCCCACGCTTAGCGGTAAAACAGTGTCAGTCATCGCTAATCCCGCACGACCCGTCAAAAACACCCACGAACGAATCCCTACCCCTCAGCTATTTTTTCCGATCGCCATCACGCCTCCCTGCCCTATCGCTTCTGCCCCGAGTTTGACCGCTGCCGTGCCGCGGGAGCCTCCTGTCGCCGCCCGCTTGAACATGGCAGTCGACCCTGCCGGCCACCGCTGCCTTCCACGCGAGCCCACCTCCCTGCACCCGCTGACACTTAACATGGGGGATCGGGAGGAGGACGAGGAGACTCCCCGGCGGCGCGCTCGCTAACAGTCATGTACGAGGAGGCACACAGGCAGCAGCGAGCGGCCGTATCTGAATTTTTTCTTGGAGTATCGGCAGGTGCAGCAGTTGTCACGACCTCCTCATGTTGCTCTCTCTTCCATATCTGAAATTTTCTTTTCACCCACCGTGTCTGAATATTGGTTTGATTCCAAACTGCACTTTGATATATCTCTGTCATTATTGTGTTATAGTTTTGTAATGTTTATTCTGAATTAAATCTCCTTCTAGCAGTGATTTTGAGGTCAGGAAAGAACAACATGTGCCGTGCAGAAAAGGATGTGAGACTGTGCGATGCTATCAAAGAGTATGCCCAGCAGCCATGGAGTTTGTATTTGTTGCTAGAACCATGGATGATACTGCAGGTTTTGATTTGAAACAAGGAGTTGCCAAAGTTCAGTATGTATATGCATGCTTCAGAATTTTGGAAGATGTGCTACTCATTGATTTCTAACCTTCTCGATCAGGAAAGCCCTCCCGGAGGTTAGCGAGGAACTTGCTAAATTGTAGCCAACAATGTAATATGTTATTTATGGATGAGTTACCGGAATGCCCATTCTACAACATGAACAAGAATAAGGTATTATGCTTCCTAGATGCGGTATATTATTTTTCATTTATATAATTGTTGGGGTGATATTTGGTCACTACGAACTAAACAAACTATTACACTTCAGCTAAAGCCTTCTGTGGTAAAGTTGGTTAATATAGAGTCAACATATTTGATGGTGGAGTTCTTCCTCAAGTATCCACATGAAGTCGACATGAGCAGAAATGGGAACTCTTATTTATTTTTTAAACGGGGCAGGAGGAAATGGGAACACATGTAACTACTTGTGTTCATCGTTTGCATATTTTTGGATTAGAGAGAACTATTGTCTAGCTTTTGGTCAAGTGATAATGAGTCATTTGTTTGAACAACGCATTGGTGCAAATTAGATATCACTTTCATTTGTGATTTTGATCATCTACCGATATTTTTTCTGTTATAAGTATACACACCTGGTTGGTTATTTTCTTATCGCTGCTGCATCTTATTCCGTTGAGAATTATGGACTGTTTCCTTTAATGTGAGTTAAGGTTGGTGATATTTTGGTGTCACTTAATGTTTTCGTGACAAAATACCTTCCTGATGACTCTTTTTTCTTTATGACGAGTACAAGGTTCAGAGAGGTTCTTTCATGTGCCACCGCATTCTTATCACCGCATAGGTTGGTTCCTCACCACTGCAGCATTTGTCCTGGTTTCCAGCATGGGAGATGATTTGGAAGCTCCACATAGAAAATTGTGTACTCGAATGCTGATTACATATCAAACTACTTATGAAAGCTACAGATCATTAAATGTGACTCTAAAGTTACGTGAAAGTCTCTTTGAATCCAAAGGAATTTTTGTACGATTTCAGGCTTCACGAAGTTTGAAGGCATCAGCTCGGCAAAAATATTGATGCTCCAAATATCTTATTACTTTTTTTTTGTAAATTTATACACCATTTTATGTATTTCACTTGTTGTACTATAAAAATGAATTGGAAAAAGAAATATTTGCTCATATCTACACTATACATTATTTATAATACGTGCATTGCACGTGCAGTATTACTAGTAACAATAGGGCCGGGGGAGCTCTCTCACTGTTGTGTGTGTGTGAAAGAGTTCGCGTCGGGTCAGATCTTGATCGATCTTTCCTCTCCTGTCCAGCTAGCAGATGATGGCTGCCTTAATCCCGGACCAAAATGGGGAAGCAAGATGTAGCTAAATTTTCTAATTAATAATGGAAAAGCGATTCCAGCAGTCGTCGATCCAAATGGTCAGCGAATGGTCACCAAATGGTCAGAGAATTTGGAGTTTTGGATAACTGGTCTTAAGTTTCGACGTCGACCGGCCGGTCATCCAACTCGGTTGCCATGGATATTTGCGTAGCGGTGGCTGAGAAGAATCAAGTTACATCATCCAAACCTTTGGATTGCATCGCTTGGGAACCTGTCATTGACTATTATTCTTGCGATGTCCTCATCGATCGGAATTCGGTGGCTGCTTGCAAGTGGCAAGTGGCAAGTGGCAGTTTAGAACGTTCCAAAATTCCAAACCGGTCACACTCATGTCCGTTTAATTTTGGACTATCGGGTATTTGAAAACACGAGTGGTAAAAATTGCCACCACATAACTAGTGGCCTTGTTACGTAAAAATAAAACTAGAGGCCTAGTGGCTATTCACAGTTCAGATCGTGCCTTGGAGAGCAGAGGACACGTTTTCAGAGTTTTTGTTTTGTTTTTGGGAAGACGTTTTCAGACTTCAGATTTCACTTTTTTTCTTGAGTATCTGACTTCATGGTGCTCATGACACGTACAGCACCGGACCTTCGGGCTTGGGCCTGAGAACGAAAAAATCCATGAATCTGTTGGGCTCAGTGCTACTCTTGGCTAACCTTTTTTCATGGGGCTCTTAAACCCAATTGACCGAAATCGTTGATGGCCTCAGGCGTCCCATCCCATATAAAGGGGACAAATACGATTCAGCGCCCGCTGCAAAGGTTAGCACGAAAACGCCTACGCGATCCTTAAGTGGGCCGACCCAGGTATGGTGCTAGTTCTTTCCGACTTTAGCTTCCGACCAGTTTTTGCCTGTTTTCTTCCTGTTTTTTTCTGACAGTTTTTTATTTTCCTGTATTTTTATCTTTTTCGTTTTTAGTTTTTGAAAAATGTTTAAAATTAAAAAATGTTCATATTTTCGAAAATCTTCAAATTTATAAGTGTTCAAATTTGTGAACAATTTTTCAAAATTCATGAACTTTTTAAATTCAACACATTTTAAATTCACGAACCATTTTCAAATTCTTGAACCATTTTTCGAATTCATGAACTTTCTAAAATTAAATTCACGAACCATTTTCAAATTCATTAACCATTTTTTAAATTCATGAACCATTTTTTGAATTCATGAACTTTTAAAATTAAATTCAAGAACCATTTTCAAATTCATGAACCATTTTTTGAATTCATTAACTTTTTAAAATTCAACACATTTTAAATCGATGAACCATTTTCAAATTCATGAACATTTTTAAAATTTCGTGAACCATTTTTAAATACATGAATTTTTTTTAAATTTAGTACATTGTAAATTCACGAACCATTTTTCCAATTCATGAACCATTGCTCATGATTTTCTAAAACAATTATGACCTTTTTTTGAAAATCTGGAAACTTTTTTTATTCACGAAATTTCTCACGTTTAAATAAAAACCGGACGCTTTTGTTTCAGCAGCGAAGCAAATTTAACCATAACCAAATGAGCTCCCTGTAAAGGGTGATTTCTATTTGACGGTCATAGCGCCAATTCTAAGGTAGATGCGATGGCCCAGGTACGTTATCTTTCATTCATTTTTCAAGCTTCTGACCGGTTTCTCTTTTCGTTCTTTATCAGTTTATTACTGGTTTTTTCTTTCTTTTTTGGCTTTGTTTTTGTTTTTCTTTCTTATACCTTTTTTCTACCAATTTTTTATTCTTTTTCCTAAGTTCATCTTTCATTTCTAGTTTTAAAAATATCATATGAATAATATATTTGTAATTGCATGATAAGTGATTTTTAAAAATCTCCCAAACAAATTATTAAAGAGATGAGAATATTGTTGCGAAATCGGAAATAATTTTGTGTAACCGTGCGAACATCACTTTTAAACTCTCAAACACTTTTTTAACTATGGGAACTTTTTTCTTTGACTTGTACAAATATTTTTTTCGGCGGTTCCTATCCGTTTTTCTTCTCTTTTTTGTCTCATTTTTAAAATTCATGAGAACCTTCTTTTATACGAATTGTACAATATATTTTTAGTGCTTCCTATTTGTTTGCTTCTCTTTTTTATTTCTCGTTTTTAAAATTCATGATAACCTTTTTTTATATGGTGAACTTTCTTCAAATATATGAATAATTTTTAAATTCGTGAATATTTGTAAAATGAGTGATCATTTTTAAAATTCATGAATAATTTTTAAACTCCCAATCATATTTTAAATTCACGAACATTTTTTCAAATCCATGAACTTTTAAAATCATGAACATTTTTGTCAATTTTTGAAGATTTTAAAATCTGTGAACTTTTTTAAATTCGTGAATATTTTTTAAATTCATGAATACTTTCTGAATCCCTGATCATTTTCTCAAATTGTAACATTTTTTAGTACATAAATTCTAGGAATGAAACTAGAAAAGAAATACATGATCGAACTTGTACAACTATGGTAGTGCTATCATGAATGCTTGCACTACAAATTGCACGAGATAAACCAAAAACGATAAAAACTGTGGAACGTGCTCAACTGGCCAAGCCCATAACGTTTGGGAGGTACGCGCAGGTTCCAGATTTGACGCTCAACGCATCCTATAGCAGTTCCACGTATAATGTTTTTTTTTTTTCGCAGACCAAATATGGAGGTCTTCCTAGTTCTACTCCCTCCGATCCATATTAGTGGGCATAGCTTTGTCTAAATTCGTATATATCTAGTTAAGTATTTAGACTAGATACATGTGTATCTAGACAAAGTTGTGCCCACTAATATGGATCGGAGGTAGTAGAAAAAAGGGAGGTGCTGCTGTAAAGAGACATTCGTACATACCATTATCATCATAGGTGAGATCGAGCTCAACCTCACATCACCGGAGCATACAAACAAATAATCCAAGCCACCACAAATGGAAAGTTGGGCTGCTGCCTGACACTGTTCACCAGGGGCGGACCTGTTTAAATCTTTGTCTCATGGTGCTAACATTCCGATCTCCGAGCGTAATCCCTCCGAATAGAAATTTACCTTCATGCACTAATGACAATATCTATAAAAGACATGGTCCCTCCGACAGCATTTGCGTCTTGTGTGGAGTAAGAATTCTGCTCACATCTTTTTAATTACGTGTTAGATGAGTTTATTTGGGCTGGCATTCATGAGATGCTTGGAGTTCGGTGGTACGAGACATCATTTCCTCAGTTTTCCAAATATTTTTGCAGAATCTCGACGACAAGATTGAAATTTGTGTGGATTTCTTTTGTTGCCTAATGTTGGGCTCTTTGGATTACCCGCAACAAATTTATTATTGAATCTAAATTTCCTAAGCAGCTTGCTGGCTTCATTTTGAAATCCATAATCTTCTTGCAGCAGTGGCGCTCCCTTCAAAGATATAAAGATCGAGCGTCTCCTCTTTTTCTTCTCGACCTCTTCTCTCCTCTCTCGCTTGAGAGTCCACCGAAAGTTCCCAGATCCGGCCGCTCTCGCCGTCGGCGTCTTCGCCGGCTGGTGCAGAGATGATCTAGGGTGCCGGCCCGTCGTGTACAGAAGTAGCTTTAGTTTTTGTTTGCCCTTTGTGGAGCTTGGCGTTATGCCGTCTTTCTCCTCCCGAAGACCTACAAGCCTGACGTCCTGGCGCGGCGTCAAGTGTACCGTGGTAAGCTTCTCCGTCGAGTCTCCATGTGGAGGATGGGTGGAGGTAGCGGATCTGCGGCGGTCTTCTTCAATAAGCGCTGGTACTTTCTCTATATTTGTGGAGATGACCAAAAGGAGCTCCTTCTGGCCGGCCGTGGAGGCGAGGAGATGGAGCGATGCTTTGATTTCTTCTGCAACTACAGAGGAGGTGCTATGAGGTGTGATTTGCAGGGGTCCTGGAACCGCTCCTGCTGCACGGTGGAGGAGACGAAGCAGGAGGTCTGCTTCGTCGTCTCTGCAACCTCTTCAATAACTAGGTTCGTTAATTGCAGTGGCGACGGAGTTTCTTTTGTTCCTGTTCTTCCTCTTCTTGCTCGCCGTGGAGGTGTTGAAGAGAAGGAAGTTGGTACTGGATGGAACTCTAGTTTGTCTTTGCAGCGGGGGAGGAGTTTCTTCTTCTCCTGGGAGATTCCCAATGCCGGCGAAGATGTCGTCGGTGTACCCCATGGTCGAAAGGCGACCTCTCCCACCTCTAGCACCGGGAACGGTTTCTTCCGGCCGGCGTCAGAAGGTCATCATCAACCTCCAGGCCTTGTTGCCAATGCGGAGGCCCTTGCTGGCTGTGCAGTTTGCTCCCCCTTCATCGCCCCAAGTGGCTTCGTCCCCGGTGACGATGAAGGTGACTGTGCAGTGGCGTCAAATTGCGGCGGAGGAGGAGCGGGCCTTGATTGCAGTTCTTTTTCTCATCTTGAGGTCCTTTGTGCAAAATGTAGGGACTTGTTTGTAATTTCTATTTCTCTTGAGTCCCTTACTGTAAAATGTATTTTCGCCGCTGAGAATTAATGAAAACTCCAGGTCCTTCGGGACCATTCCCTGTTCAAAAAAAGAAAAAAGATATAAAGATCAGCCTCTTCTAGACGTGATGCTGGACATGTTGCGGCAAATCTTCAAAGGACTTACACTAGATCCCCATGTATGTGTTTTGTTTTAGCTAGGTTCAACAGTTGGCCTAAGGCTTGGGATGTAATTTTAAGCTGGTAACTCCAGCAGTACTTTGCCTGACCCTTGTGAACTTGTGATAACTTTATTAACTAAACATGTGCATGATTGTGCTTTTTATCTAAAAATTATAGCTTGTAATCATCGAACAACTATTTTTCCTCCCATCCTCCCACATCAACTATGTTGTCTTGATCTGAACTTCTTGTACTCAGTAGTTGAAAAGGAACTCAGTTGTTCATGAAATAAAATTTGTCAGGTTCATTTTCTTGTGGATACAGCGTTATTCGAATCCGCCAGTATTACCCCTAAGATACGCATGCAACTATTTATGCGTATAAAATATTATTATTTTTGTGAATTTTATATGCATAGAATCTTACAAATCCTCCTATCGGGACCTAAAATATCTTAGAATCGGAGCTGCACGTGTATGACCTAAACCCAAAACCGAGATCTCGCCGGTCATCGATCGGTTTCTTGCAAACATTTGGATTTTCCTAAAGTATGAACCTCAATCAGGGCCTCTCGGCGTATGAATCATGCGATCCCCACCAGCGATCCATCTCCTCCAACGACGGGAGCACTGCCGTGTCGTGGAACGGGACTGCAGTACCACCCATGATAAAACCAGCGCCGCCGCTGCCTTGCACGCCGACATTGCCTTGGCTCGAGCCACCGACAGATGCCACCACGGGCGCAGAGGCCCGTGTTAAGGACGAACCATCGCATGCACGGCCACGGAGCAGCTCCATACGCGCGGCGGCGGAGTCCTTCCCGGTGAGCCTGAGCACGACGTCCTTGAAGCTGGCGTCGTCCGTGCTCACCTTCCTGGTGATGATGTGCTTCACCTTCACGTCGTCATGGGGCGGCTTCCTACCACCCGTGATAAAACCAGCGCCGCCGCTGCCTTGCACGCCGACATTGCCTTGGCTCGAGCCACCGACAGATGCCACCACGGGCGCAGAGGCCCGTGTTAAGGACGAACCATCGCATGCACGGCCACGGAGCAGCTCCATACGCGTGGCGGCGGAGTCCTTCCCGGTGAGCCTGAGCACGACGTCCTTGAAGCTGGCCTCGTCCGTGCTCACCTTCCTGGTGATGATGTGCTTCACCTTCACGTCGTCATGGGGCGGCTTCCTGGACGAGCCACCACTTCTTGCTCGCCTTTCCATATATGCTAGCTGGTAATAGGCTAGCTAGCTCGAGCTACAGTTGATCAAGTGTCAGGTACGCGCGTATACGAATTCACCGCCGCCGCTGCGAAGAAGATGCGTAATGAGCTAGGATTATATATAGATGTTCAGGATGTTGAGCGCTAGCGAGAGAGAGAGAGGGACTCCGGGATGGTGGGAATCAGGAAAGGTCGTGGCAATGCCAGTGTGGAAAAAAATATGTGCCAACGAGATCACTGTGGAATGGACAAACGTTTACGTCCGACTGGTCGCCGGCTACCGGGTTATGGTTTCCGTCTTGAACGTTCACCTCGATCGATCGTTCTTCTCGTGCCACATGAATGCAAATAAGATCATGAGCTACTTTTAGCCCCTCGGGTCTGTCTCTGTCGTCTATTCCTTTTCTGTATCTTGACTGCTTGAAAAATAACAACTTTGCAATAGTCAGAGTTACTCAGTTTCTCAAGTTTACTAGCTACACGTGATAATAGCAACGTCCGTGAATTCCTAGCAGGTGTAAATCCACGCGGTAAAAGATGCAAAACCCCACGTTGGTCCATCATTTCTTCCGGAAGAGGCAACCGATCAGGAAGAGAGGCCTCGACAGCTATAGCTGTGAAGCGTTGGGTACGTCACCACCGTGACGTCATTGCTCTCTCAGTGTTCCGCATCCGCATTTGCGGGCTGGCGACCGGCACCTTGTACTTGTTCATCTGGGCCATGTTTCGTACAACCCATTGAAAAACCATGCGCGGCCTGGCGGCCGCATGAGGCCGCGGAGGCTACTGGACTAGATTGTTGGCAGGCCTGAGCTCCATGCTAGCATAGGCCCGTTTCCTTACAGGTGGCTAGTAAGAGTAGTAGGCGTACGCTCGTGGTTAACTGATTACCCCGAATAAAAAAAGAGAGAGAATGAAATCATAGTTTCAACAAAGAAAAGAAAAGGAAAACAGTACTCTAGCTAAACAGCTAACAGCCGGTTTCACCCCGTACATAACTTGCGTCAGTACACTAATTTAATTAAGGTATAACCACTTTACAGAGGTTGAAGACGAGGATACATGCAAAAGCGTGTACCACTACACATGTACACGTGGTGGTGTATTGGGAACAACATTACAATCATCGCCCTGCGAACAAGGCACACTGTCCATATGTCCCATATGTGTGGTGTCGACATAACAGAAATGACGTGATAGGGTTAAAAAGAAGAACCGGGTTTCGCTTTCCCCTCTCCCTTCTCTACAGTAGAGAGGCGACCAGGGCGGCGAAGAAGCTTTCGCTCTTTCTCGCCGGAGCCGGGGCGGATCTCCGCCGTCTCTCGCCGCCTCGGCGGTGGGGGCGGTGGGGATCTTGCTCCCGGTACTCCGGTGTGTAGATAGAGTTGGTTTTCGTTCCCTCGGCGGCGGATCTGAGAGGGGTTCGGCGGCGATAGGGAGTTGTAGGTCCGGCTCCCTTCCTCTTCCTCGCCGGAGTTGGCGAGTGGGGCCGTTTTGGTGACTCCGGACGGCGGTTCCGGTGGTCTTTGTGCTCCCCGGTCCTTGGATCGGTTGAGGTCTTCTCCGCGGGCGGCCGGCGAGACGGCGGCGTCGTCTGCGCGTTTTGGAGTCCCTGTCCTCCGGCCCTGTCCTCGTCGTGGCGTCGTCTCCTCCAGCGGCGCTGCAGGGCTTGTGAGGTGCTGGTGTGTAGGAGGAAATGTTGGAGGTGGAGCTCGGTTCTGCGTCCTTCGGCGGAGGGTGCTGCGGGGTTTGGGTGGAAGATGGGCGGAGGTTCCGGCGCAGCTGGGCTGCCGGTGGTGTCCGGAGCTGGTGGAGGAGAGGGCGGCCTGGCTGTGCTCGTTCATCGTCGACGATCCTGGTGCTTGCGTCAGGTGGATCTTGCAGCCATCAACTATGTTTGGAGGTGTTCTCTCTCTCAGGTTTGTGGTGTTGCCGGTGTTGTTGCAGCTTTCTCCGGCGTGTGGGTGTGGTTTCTGGGTTCTTCCTCAATTCTGTAGCGTGTGTGTGTTCAAATCTTTGTACTTGTTCTTCTGGTGAATGAATGCACGCAAGCTTTCTAAAAAAAGAAATGACGTGATAGATTGTGTCTGCTGCTGCGACCTTCCTGAAAACCTTGCAACCTCCACCGTCAAGATATCAAAACCATGCGACCAGTAGACCTATTGTTGTGATGTGCTTATTGGTGTCCAAATTTGCACTAAAAAATATGTATCGAGGAATACAAATTTTCATTGCGCATTGAGTGCTCAACAAATATGCTTCCTTGTTCTTATTGTGCGTCCCACATGTATGTCATCTTGAATTTATGGAAACTCCAACAGGGTGTGTTTGGTTAACCACAATCTTTCAAATCAGGCTCAATCAGTGTAATTTTTGGACGTTCGGTCACCTAGGTTTTGATCCAAGCTAGTCCGGACCGCACACCCACGGTCTCCCTGCTAGGAACAAGAGATTGTCCGTTTCCTCAAGCCACCCTTGTCATGTAAAGGGAGGAGGAGCGCGGAACCAAACTCGTGCGAGCATATATAGAGATGGCCCGAGTTTGCACGCTTCTGCGAAAATACGACGGGAGAAATTTGGTGACCTCCCTCTTAAACCTCGCCTATGTAGCCCCTTCAGCTCGCCGCTGAAAGTCGCGACACCATCCCCCTCAAGATTTCCACACCAACTTCACCGACGAGTAGGTAAGCGATGCCATTTTCTCCGGTCGTCCGTGGTCGGCAGCGTCAAGCCACCTTCCTCCGGTTGTCCAAGAAACTCCTCGGCCTTGTTCGCTGCTCAGATGACTATAAGTAACATCAAACCATAGCCCTTATAGCTTAGATCTGTGAGCATGTGTATATCTAAATATATAAAGTAGTACGTTATGTTTTGCAAGTAATGCTTGAGAATGTTCTGTGAGGAGGTGTTAGAGGAGACACCGGCTACGTAGTTTGATATGTTTTGGTTCTCAATGTTGATGTTGTCTTGTTATATCGATGCGTTAGTAAGGGGACAAGGGTGTTTGATGGTTCAAATTAGTTATATATTGTAGTGCTCATCCTTAACCGGTATTCCCCTTATAGGTAATATCATGCTACTACAGTTCGATAATGTTTTTGCATGCTTACCATTGATCTTATGTGTGAGATTTTCATGATGCATACTTACAATGGTTACCTGCTGTAGGACACTCCTGTGTCCCCAGGTCTATTGGCTACCTCAGTGCTACCTCTTGATAAAGTGATGTAGAGGTCGCATGAGGAGGCTAAACTTCTTTATGTACTGGCTCCTGACATGTACCTCGCATGTTAGAATAGAGAAAATATGATATGTACACCTTCGCCCTGTATAGGATCTATGAGCTCATGTCTAATGGGGTAGGTTTTTACAAAGGCTTTGAGAGAGGCACCTACAATATGTTTATGTAGATTTTTCTAGTTCTACGGACATAAGGTATGCATTTCATAGGTGTACCACTTGAGAAAGTGGAGAGCGAAGTGGATGCTGTTATGCAAGCTCAAAAATCGTGACGGAGCCCAATTGCGGGAGCTGAGGCAGGCCCAGGCCCATGCATGTGCAGACTGTGCCGATGGCACATGGCCCTAAAACTGTAGGGCCCCAGCCTTGTGTGCTAGATTAATTTCTACGATGAAACCACATGAACCTGTGCCAGTTCTGGGAATCTTTGCAGCCCATGAGCCGGCGTGTCCAACAACCCAACGAGGCCCATCCAATTCCATTTCAGCCACAATAGTTAGAAAAACAGAAAATTAGGTGAAGAAGTAGTGGGGATTCAAACTTTTGAAGCATGCTCTTAATGCTCCATTTAAAACGATTCAACTACCAAATTTGTGCTTAATTAACTAGTGTCTAATGTAGGAATTTATCCTAATTGACCACTGTATTTCACTATTACAGTACTAAAGAGGTATATTCTTCAATTGGGGTGGCCCCATTTTACTTTTTGTCACAGAGCCCTAGATTTATAACACTATTCTCACTTTAGGGTTAACCGAGGGACGTTGGGTACATTGACAAGCCAATTGCAACTATCACTAGGAGCAAATAGTCTAGTGCGTACCAGCATGCCATTTCGGCCCTTAATCGCGCGTTTTCCACACGCCACTGGGTATGCACCGCTGTTAGCTGGTAGCTCTTAGGACAGTGGCGCGTGGCGCAGACGGCACTGCTAAGCGTTACGTCAGTGGCGCACAAGAGCACACACCATTGTTTAGTTTTATCCAGCGGCGTGGAGGAACACACACCACTGATAAGCACATCGTTGGGTGTTTGACGCCACCAGCTAGTGACCTATTTCAATCTAGACCGCCAGCACTTGAAAGAGAATGAACAAACAAAATCGGAAATTAAACAAATGCCAACAAAGTTTTTCATTCATTTCTTAGATTCATCTTACAATTCCAAGCACCATCCTAATCTAAACCCTAATCTACAGCTCTAGCCTTGAGGAACGGCATGTCGGAGGTGACAGCGATGACGGAGGCTTTCGAGGAGCTTGCATGCTTTGATGACCCACCACAAGTATAGGGAATCGCAACAGTCTTTGATGGAAGTTAAACCCAAATTTATTGATTCGACACAATGAGAGTTAAAGAATATTTATAAGTCTTAGCAGCTGAATTGTCAGTTCAGCCACACCTGGAAGTAAACTTGCTTGCCACAATCTATCAGTAGCAAAAGTAATATTATAGAAGCAGTGGTTTAATAATAACAGTAGCAAAATAAAGATGGCAATAGTGACAACAGGAATAGTTGTAGTAGACAGTAGGATTAAATTACCGTATGCATAGGGACGAATGAACGGGCATTAAATGGATAAGATAACTCATGTAATAGTCATAACACAGGGCATATTGCGGGTAAACAATAATAAAGTATCCAGGTACTAATCAAACATAGGCATGTATTCCATATTTAGTCGTACGTGCTTGTAATAAGAATCTTGCACGACCTCTTTTGTCCTACCATCCCGTTTCAGCGGGACCAATCATGGAACCTAATGGTAATTAAGGTACTCATTTTAATAGAGCACATGTGATCCTCAAGTCACAACCATCCCCTCCGGTTATCCCAATTGTTGTCACTTCGGGGCCTCGGGTTCCGGACAATAACAAATGCATACAATTTGTAGATATGATCCAAAACAATAAATATACTCATGAAGACATAACATGTTCAGATCTGAAATCATGCCACTTGGGCCCTAAGTGTCAAGCATTAAGCACACGATGCTAGGCACCATGCCCTAACAATCTGACATCTATTACATGAACAATCTCATCCAATCCGTACCATACTCTTCAGCCTATAGTGGGGAATTACTCACACATGGATGGGGAAACATGGATGGTCGATGGAGAGGCGGTGGAGATGACGATGATGATGATCTCCTCCAAATCCCCGTCCCGACAAGGTGCCAGAATAGGAATTCTGTCCTCGAATTAGGGTTTTTCGTGGCAGCGGAGTTCGGAAGTGTTTCTTGCAAAATCCTCTGGGGGTCGCGAGTTTTAGGTCGGGAAGATTAAGTAGTCCAAAGGGCATCGTCAGATGGGCTCTGAAGTGGCCAGGTGATACCTGGGCGCGGCCCCACCTCTGGCCGTGCCCTGGGGTCGTCCAGGAGCTGTGGGCCCCTCCTGCAGCTCCCCTTCGGGCTCCGCGGGTCTTTTGGCAATGTAGAATTTCTGGAATTTTCTAGGATTTTTCTGAGAACTTCAATTTCTGGAGAAAAATAAGTGAAAACAGCGTTAGTACATATTAGTTCCATTCAAATCATGCAAATTAGAGGTAAAACAACAGCAAAAATGTTTAGAATAGTAGATACGTTTTGGACGTATCATGCCTCTGGGTCGCCGCCACTAGTACAGAACGACACATATGATACCCCTCTATGGAAACGACAGCAAAAAAGCAACAGACAGCGCTCACAAAAGCAATGGTTAAAGAAAATGCATGTCACCAACGAGCCTATCCAGGAATGGATTCGCGACACATCGGCAACGGACAAATAAATTTAACTGTTTCCGATATATTGGTGACGGATGTTAGTAGCAGTCCGTTTGCAAATTAAGACGGCCCAAAAGCCCATTTTCGTGGTCCAGTATATAAACACGGATGACCTAGCGCGGTGGCCGCACACCCTTATTTCTCCATCTCCCTTATCCTCTCTTGCAAATATCGTGACAAGCCTGGCGGCGCTGTTGGCCAGGCCGTGGGCAGGACGGAGGCATGCCGTGATCCATGCCTCGATGTATAGATCGGGGAGGCTCAGCAGGAGGCTGATGAGCTTGGCCATGCTGCCGCCTTTCTCCACGACCAGCACAACCATGCCTTCTCGTGTTCCTGCTCTCCTCATATTTTGCGTGCTTGGCACCAGCTGTTGCTTCCTTCCTACCTCCACCCAACCACCGCCACCAGATCTCTTTTCGGAACTATCCGCCGGCCAGGGCGCCACCGAAGGTTCACTCGAGGTACGGATCTTGTAGATCTTATACATCCTTCTCCATTTTGTAAATTTCTGTGTTGATCCCCTCGTAATCTCGTGCTTCTTCTGTGTGGATCTGGTACAACTAGGAGCACCTATCCGTGCCTGCCCGAGATCTGCAGCGAGACATGCGGATCCCCTCGTAATCTCGTGCTTCTTCCGTGTGGATTTGGTACAAGTAGGAGCAGATTTTCAAGCCTGCCCGAGATCAGCAGCGGGACATGCAAACCAGCGCTGGTAATCTAGTGCTTCTTCTCTCTCCACGTTTATTTTGATGCTTTTCTCTTCCCACGGGATTTTAATCGGTGCGCAATATTTTCTCTCACATGGTGTTGTTTTTCTCCCTCTCCAATTAATTTTGTGTATAGCTGATTCTCACTCGCAGCTATTTAGTTGATTTCCAGTGAACTGCAAGGAAATTAATATCCTTCGTTCTCATGTAGGACACAAGTGCTGGCTGAATAATAGAGAAATTCGAGTACGACTTCAACTCTATGAAAAGCAGCATGATGTATCGAATCTGGTTTTGGCATGTTTTTATTTTTCCGCGAGAGGGCAACATCTGTATTATGTGATCCGCGTCTTGTGTATTAGACATATTTATGTTGGGCAAGAATATAATTTGATATGTATCTTGATGTATCTTGTACAAGACACTAAAGTCAACTGACCGCTTCCGCTACCGGAGGTGACCGGTTGCCTGTATTTTTTAATATATATGACCCACAAAGGAAACGGACAAAACAACCGTTACAGATAAGCGCTCTCACATCAGCATCGGAAGCGGGGCAACGGATGCTTTCTCTGTTGCCATAGAAGGTTTTGGCCCGTTGCTGATGTATCATTCTGTACTAGTGCACCCTAGTCGGAGTTGGAGCCGATGTCAATGACCGGCGTAACAGCTTGTGGAATGCATTGTGTCGACGTTGGAGGAGCTGGTGGCGATGGAGGCTGCGCCCGAGCCAGGGATACCTCTATTGCCACCTGCATGCCCTCGTGGAAGTCGCTGAGCCCAACCACTTCCTCCTCTTCTAGCTCGCCAGACGTTTTGTCAAAATCCCCCTCATCTTTGGACGCGAGTGAGGCCCTGCCGACTGGTTCGACGACGCTTGCTTGTTGGGTCGCGTGCTTCGCAGTCACCACGTCGTCCCAATGGGGCAAGGACATGGAGTACTTGAGCTGGATCCGCTACTCCGATGGCATGTCCTGCCACACGCGCTTGATGAAGCCAAGCCACTTTTGCCCTTCGAGTAGCGGCACCACCGGTACTTGCGTGACATTCATCGTCCAACATTCTAGCAGCCGACAACCGCGTATCACAGAGCGTTGTGGTGGACATGGGCGCGTGCTTCCGGGGTCATGAGCAGACGACGAGGATCAGGCACGACAGAAGGCAGAGTGGAGATTGAATTTGCACCGCTGGTTCCGCCAGAGTGGATCGTGCTGCCGATGGAAGCGGCACATCTGGTGGAGATCTAGAGTGGGGAAGAGTGGGGTGTGCGGCAAAAACTTAGTGAGGAGAGAGTGGGGAGGAGAGGGTTTTTAACGCCGGGGAGCGGTGGTGGGTGTGGCAATAAAGGGTGCAGGAATCTGCGCCGTCGCGGTATATATCCAGAGGATCCGTACGCGCGGCGGTGTTTGGGATTGCGGTAGCGTTTGGATAAGGATGACATGCCACCACGCGGCACCTGCTTGTGGCATGTTAGCTGGATGCGCCACCGATGCAACGATTGTAGTGGCGTGTCACGGACACCGCATGCCACTATGACTCTTCGCCCACGTGGCCACGTGGGACCCATGTACCAGAGGAGTGGCGTCCTTATCCACACGCTACTGATATATGAACAACATTGGCGCGCCCAAATTCGACATGCCACTGAAAATATCAGTGGCGCGTGAAAGAAAAAAGGCACAGACACTAGGACTACACTAAGGGTTTTCCTGCCAGTGTATGGAATAGTGAACATCATCTACGACAGTCATATTCCCACGCCTGGCATTAAATGGGGATGCACTACACCTCGCTCTCAGCCCCCTTGTGGTGAAGAAAGCGCAAGGTCTCATCTATCTTTGGATGACGTACCCCTGATCACATGATGAAGTGGTTTACTTGCTTTCCACGCAAGCACTATCTGTGAGGAGCTGAGAATCTGTTGATGGTGGTGATATGTTTTGTGTGAGTAGGACTTCATGAAAAGTCATATGTATATCTTGCGAGGTGTGGTATATACTAACCCCTTGGATGATGAACTTGTGGTGTATCACGAATAGTTGTTGGTGAACTCATGGAACATCAGTAACATTGCTTGTTAACTGTTTAACTTATGTGGTACTCCCTCTGTTCCGAATTAAAATCTTTTGGATATTTCAATGTGGACTACATACGGACTGCTGAAACATGTCTAGATAGATGCAATTTTAGAAAAACCTAGAACATCTTATTATTTGGAACATAGGGAGTTCTAATTACTTTAGTCGTTTTTATGATATGCTTATCTATATATGTATGACTTCTGTTTGTTGGTCGAGTGCTAGGTAATCTCACCATGCAACTAAAGAGGTAACCATATAACCCCTACTGCATATAAGCAAATGTCCAACATTTGTGTGAAATCAGCCAAAGACATGAACAACATGCAAACAAACACTGGATTAATTTGTACTCTTATGCAGACAATGCCATATGAAGAACCGACATAAGTCGACACAGTCTCACCAAGACCATGTTGGCCAAATGCCTAAAATGTCTATGGCCAACCAAATAGGCAAACACGCCCCAACTGATAGCAAATACATCACATATACACTACCAGTGCAATCCCTACAAAGATCTCAAAGCATTTGATTGGTGTAGCTAGTCGTGTAGATGTGCACACCATGCATTCCCCACTTCTTTTCCCGATGTGACATTAACCTTTGCAACTGCACATACCATGTGAATATGTGATAGATATTACGTACATATCAGCCTATAGATGTAATATAAACTAGGTAAGATGGCGCGGCGGCACGCCGTGCCCGTGTGGTTGTATTGATGTAGTTCATTTTAATATTCTGTAAATTGTAGAAGTATGGAAAATATTCATATACATTTGAATTCTCCAAAAAATTAACCACATTGTGAATTAGGGGAAAGATTTGACGTTTTAAATATGGTTAAGAGTTGGTTAATTTTGTTATTCCAAATAACCATGGTTATTTTTTTCAAACATTCATGAATTCGGGATAAATAAATAGGATTTATTTTTTAAAATATTTTGATATGCTGAACATATTTTTCCCATGTACGATGAATTAGTTATGAATTTTTGAAATTAATCTAAAATTCTGCGGTATTACTATTACTATTCGTTGGTACTGTTCATCGCAGTATAAATATTTGCCGGCAATGTTCATTCGCAATTCTCCGAAAAATTAACCACATTGTGAATTAAGGGAATGCTTTGGCATTTAAATATGGTTAAGAGTTGGTTAATTTTGTTATTCCAAATAACCATGGTTAATTTTTTCGAACATTCATGGATTCGAGATAAATAAATAGGATTTATTTTTAAAAACATTTTGATATGTTGAACATATTTTTCCCATGCACAATGTATTAATTATGGAATTTTTAAATTAATCTAAATTTCTGCAGTATTACTATTTAGCGGTACTGTTCATCGCGACAGCACTGTTCGGCCGGAACTGTTCATCGCGGCAGCACTGATTGAACGAACTGTTCAGCGCGATAGTACTGTTCACCATGTTGGTACTGTTTGCCAGAACTGTTCACCGGGTAGGGGTAGATGTGGGCCGTCGATTGATGATCGGACGGTCAGAAATCATCGCGTGGATGAACAGTAGTAGAGGGCCTGAGAGGCCGCGAAGATGTCCGCCTAGGTATATACAGTGCATCCATAAGCCCTAAGGATGTGTTTTTTCCTCGGTTCTCAAAGTTGTCCTTCACACAACAGAGTATCGAAGAACACTGCAACTTGCAGGCAAAGTGGCGTTATGTGTTGAGTATTTAAGCAATTGTTCGATTAAATTAATCCAAGAATAAATCATGAAAAAGATGTGGGCAGTGCTAATGACATACTAAAACTTGATAATAAAACCATGTACTAGAAAAATTGTAGAAACATCTACGCAAATTGCTAGTACAATAGACATGCAGGTAATCAGGAGAGGGATAAACGTGTACACTCCAATAGGCCAGTTGGCCGTAGCAGCAGCAGAGGCAGCAGCAGCGGTACCGGTCTCCTCGGCAATCTTGTCGGCGTCGATACTCATGTTGATGTCGAAGGCGACGCAGACGTAGTTGATGCAGATGTAGTTGAAACAGACGAACATAGGCGAGCAGTCGCGTGGAAGAGGCTCCCAAAAACCTAATCGCCCCTCTCCCGCATAGGATGTTGAGAGGCGGGGTTTCGGAGGCCTGCTCTCCCGGCAACCGTGTACGCGGTGGACGGCATGGGATCACCGGTGGCAGCAACAGAGAGAGGAACAATAGTGGCGGCGTGAGCAGATTTTATCTGTTGTGTCCTCTAAAGAGGAGCAAACTCTCTTATATAGACACACACGCAGGCGGAAGGCCAACGGAAACGCACGCAATTAAGGGACAATTAATAGACTGGAAACGGTCGTACTTAATAGCACTTAAGACAAAACGTTTCAGCCCACATTCATTCTCCATTAAGTCAAAACGTTTCCGTTGTCGCTCATAGTTTTTCCTGCGTGATAAAAAGATAAGATCGGCTCGGCGAGATTCCCGCAACCCGCGGCGCGACACGCCGCGCCGCGTCGTGACGAGGCGTGGCGAGGCGAGGCGGGCGGCGGAGGAGGAGGAGCGCGCGTGTGGAACGCCTCCCTTCACTTCACAGCCAACACCTCATACATGTGGGAGAAGAGCTCACCTTATAAACTGGTGTAAATCTCTCCCAACTAGCCATGTGGGACTAAACTCCCAGCATTTGCCACCGCATGGGCCTTTAGGGATTTTTTTGGAAATTGATAGATGGGCCAAAAGCCCACCATAGGAATTTAACAATATTTCAACAATCCCCCACCAGATCCCAAAGACCCATGATGTTGTTCTCTGTTCCAAACACTGTTTTGATGGACCAGTATTTTCAGTGGAGACCCGTTAAGGTTGAACATCCACCTAGAGCAAATAGCTAGAATCCTTCACAACTGACAATGGAATATGCCTTGAATTGTTAGTTTGGCGTAAAGTAGTTTCACCAAATGTCTTACCAGTACTAGGCTGCCGAAGGCTGACCCCTCAGGTGGAGCATATTAGTCACACTCCTGACCTATTCATGAACTTACTAGAGATCAACCCATTCTCATAGACTGACCAGCAGTCAGGCTCATATAGGTGTGTTCCGCCAAAGATTGCTCTGTAGGATAGCATCTTACTTATGCAAAGCCTTGGAACACATTAAGACAAATGTCAACCTGCCATAAAGTTACCGAGAGAATTGCATCTCCAACGGAGTGGGTTAGTAAAAGTAATCTACTCAGTTAACCACTAGCTTATTTTTCCCAGGTCCTACTTCACGGGATCTCCGATCACATAGGTTGGGTTACTATCATGGCAACTCATGTGGGTTTCATACCCATCTCTCTCGATGCATTTTCTATCACAACACGTGATAGCCCTTTGGTGAAGGGATCTGCCAGAGTTTCTCAAATGTATGACAACTTTTAATCTCATTCTTATATGTTTGTTGGACTGCATGTTGTCCTTTGAACTTTTGACCTTGGTAATCACTGTCTGATTGTCACAGTTCATAAGGATAGCCGGTACTGGCTTTTCAACCACAGGCAAGTCCATCAACAGATCTCGAAGCCATCCTGCTTCGACACCAGATGTGTCCAATGCTGTTAATTCTGCTTCCATTGTCGATCTCGTCAGGATCGTTTGCTTGCAAGACTTTCAGGAAACAGCACCACCTCCAAGGGTAAACACATAACCCGTTGTGGCTTTCATCTCATCAGCATCAGAGATCCAATTCGCATCACAATACCCTTCAAGCACTGACGGGTTCCAGAATAGTGAAGTCCATAGTTCTCAGTACCTTTCAGATAGCGCATAATTCTTTCAACAGCATGCCAATGTACATCACCCGGATTGGAAACAAACCGGCTCAGTTTGCACACAGCAAACATGATGTCAGGCCTGTAGCGCTTGCTAGGTACATGAGTGAACCAATTACTTGAGAGTATCTCAGCTGATCCTTAGCTGTGCCTTTGAACTTTCGAATCTGCACACTAGGATCATATGGTGTTGGAGAAATTTTGCAGTCCGAATATCCAAAACGACTCAAAATCTTCTCAACATAATGGGATTGCAAAGTGTAATCCCACCTCATTATCTCTCAGTAGCTTGATGTTCAAAATAACATCAGCCACACCAAGGTCCTTCATCTCAAATTCTGAGATAGAAATGACTTAACCTCCTCAATGACTTTGAGGTTGGTCCCAAATATCAGTATGTCATCAACATACAAGCACAGTATAACTCCTTCGCCCCCACCATGGCGATAGTATACGCATTTGTCAGCTTCATTAACAACAAAACCAGCAGAGGTTAAAGTTGTATTGAACTTCTCATGCCATTGCTTAGGTGCTTGTTTCAGGCCATATAAGATTTCAGTAACTTACACACCTTTCCTTCCTGACCATCTAATACAAAGCCATCTGGCTGTTGCATGTAGATTTCCTCGTCTAGCTCTCCGTTCAGGAAAGCCGTCTTAACATCCATCTGGTGGACGAGAAGACCATGCGAGGCCGCCAACGAGAGTAATACTCGTATGGTGGTCAGTCTGGCCACTGGTGAATAAGTATCGAAGAAATCTTCCTCTTCTTTTGGGAATAACCCTTGGCCACAAGCCTAGCCTTGTACTTTTCAATCGTACCATCGGGCCTAAGCTTCTTTTTGAACACCCACTTACATCCCAATGGTTTACAGCCATAGGGACGTTCAGTAATTTCCCATGTTCCGTTAGCCATGATGGAGTCCATCTCGCTACGGACCGCTTCTTTCCAGTAATCAGCATCCGGAGACGCATAAGCCTCTGAAATAGAAGTGGGAGTGTCATCCACAAGACTGCAGTCCTCTGTCTCTTGCCCCTACCAAGGGTTTCCTCGTCATCCTTTTCAGGATTTTCATCATGTGTTTGTTCATAATATTCCATAGGAATGGCAGGTTCAGGAGTCTCATCAGATTCCTGTCTAGAAGTGCTTGGCATATCTCTCATAGGAAAAATATCCTCAAAGAATGTAGCATCTTTAGACTCCAGAATTGTACCGACCTTCACGTCAGGTACCTCAGATTTCACTACTAGAAATCTATAACCGACGCTATTCTTAGCATAGCCCAAATTAACGCAGTCCACGGTCTTTGGTCCAAGCTTACGCTTTTTGGGGATCGGCACGTTGACTTTCGCCAAACAGCCCCAAGTACGTAAGTATGAGAGTGTCGTTTTCTCTTTTCCCATTGCTCATAGGGAGTAATCTCATTGTCTTTTGTCGGAACTTTATTCAGGACATGACATGATGTCAATATAGCCTCCCCCCACCATGCCTTGGATAAACCCGATGTATCTAACATGGCGTTAACCAAATCTGTTAGAGTACGGTTTTTCCGTTCGGCAACCCCATTTGACTGGGGTGAATAGGGAGGCGTCCTCTCATGAATAATACCATGTTCCACACAGAAAGAATCAAACTCATTAGAGAAGTACTCTCCACCACGATCTGACCGAATCGCTTAATTTTCTTTTCAAGTTGATTCTCAACTTCTGCCTTATAGATTTTAAAGTAGTGTAGAGCCTCATCTTTGTGCTTAACAAATATACATAGCAATATCTAGTGGAATCATCTATCAGTGTCATGAAATATCTCTTTCCACCTTTAGTCAAAACACCATTCATCTCACAAAGATCAGAATGTAAGTTCTAACGGTGCCAAGTGTCTTCCTCCGCAGCCTTATGGGGCTTGCGAGGTTGCTTTGCTTGCACACACGAATGACACTTAGAACCTTTGGCTAAAGTGAAACTCGGGATTAAATTCGATTTTACTAGCCGCGTCATACAACCGAAACCAATGTGACAAAGACGTGAATGCCAAACTTCTGTTTCATTAACATTCGAATGAATATTGTTCACGACTTTATTACAAAAATCAGCGAGGGAAAAGCGGAACAAGCCTCCGCATTCATAACCTTTTCCAAAAAATAGTCCATATTTCGTAACAACTACTTTATTAGACTCAAATACCAACTTAAACCCTTCTCTACATAGAAGGGAGCCACTAACGAGATTCTTCTTGATGGCGGGGACATGCTGCACGTTCTTGAGCTGCACGATCCTTCCCGAAGTAAACTTCAGATCGACCGTGCCAACACCAAGAACAGAAGCACTTGCGCCATTCCCCATCAGTACGGATCCGTTCCCTGTGACCTGATAAGAAGAAAACAATGAGATGTCAGAACATACATGAATATTTGCACCTGTGTCAATCCACCAATCGTTAGACTGACAAACAGAAAATACAGTAAACAAATTACCGTACCCAGATGCACCATTCTCATTGTTGCTCACAATCATGTTGACAGACTTGGAGTCCTGTCCTGGTTTCTTGAACTTCTTTGGGCACTTGGGAGCCCAATGTTCCTCTGAACCACATGTGAAGCAGGCTCCTTTCTTCTTATCCTTGTTGAAGGGCTTCTTACCCTTCTTCTTGAAGTCGGTATTCTGTTGGACACCAGGTTTCCCCTTGGGCTTGTGAAGTTGGAGTTCTTCTGTACAAAATTGGCGACAGAAGTTCCCTCGTTCCCTTTTCCGTGCGAGTCCTTTGCTCTCGAATTCTGCTCGACACTCAGATGGCCGATGACATCCTCAACTGAGAATTCACGCCTCTGGTGTTTCAGAGTAGTAGCAAAGTTCCTCCAGGAATTAGGCAGCTTAGCGATTATGCATCCCGCGACAAATTTGCCCGGTAGCACACACTTGAGAAGCTCAAGCTCCTTAGCGATGCACTGTATCTCATGAGCTTGTTCCAATACAGAACGGTTTTCAACCATCTTGTAATCGTGGAACTGCTCTATAGTGTACATCTCGCTTCCAGCATCGGTTGCGCCGAATTTAGATTCGAGCGCCTCCACAAGTCCTTGGCAACCCGCACATGTAAATATGCATCAACCAACTTATCTCCGATCACGCTCAGAACGGCTCCAACAAAGACGACGGTGGCTTCCCTGAACGCCTTCTCCTGTTCAGGAGCAATCGTTCCAGTGGGAGTAACACCGGCGACCCAGAATACGTTCATCGCAGTGAGCCATAAGGTGGTTTTGGTTTACCAACGCTTAAAATATGTCCCCGTAAACGGGGCTGGTTTCAGTGCAGCAGCAAAACCTTGGATCGAAAATTGCCTACAGACATTAGGGTTTTGGATTGTTGAGTATTTAAGCAATTGTTCGATTAAATTAATCCAAGAATAAATTATGAAAAGATGTGGGCAGTGCTAATGACATACTGAAACTTGATAATAAAACCATGTAATAGAAAAATTGTAGAAACATCTACGCAAATCGCTAGTATAACAGACATGCAGGTAATTAGGAGAGGGATAAACGTGTATCCTCCAATAGGCCAGTTGGCGCGAGCAGATTTTATCTGTTGTGTCCTCTGAAGAGGAGCGACCTCTCTTATATAGACACACACGCAGGCGGAAGGTCAACGGAAACGCACGCAATTAAGGGACAATTAATAGACTAGAAACGGTCGTACTTAATAGCACTTAAGACAAAACGTTTCAACCCACATTCATTCTCCATTGGCGAGATTCCCGCAACCCGCGGCGTGACGCGATGCGCCGCGTCGTGACAAGGCGAGGCGTGCGACGGAGGAGGAGGAGCGCGCGTGTGGAACGACTCCCTTCACTTCACAGCCAACACCTCATACATGTGGGAGAAGAGCTCACCTTATACCCTGATGTAAATCTCTCCCAACTAGCCATGTGGGACTAAACTTTCAGCATTGGCCACCGCATGGGCCTTTAGGGATTTTTGGAAATTTTTAGATGGGCCAAAAGCCCACCCTAGAAATTTAACAGTATTTCAACATTATGTTCCAGCGAGAAAAAGATTCACCAGCTCGTTGGAGACCATGCATATGCATATAATGAATTAAAGATCCTCCCGGTGGTTGCAGGCCATGCAACTCCAAGGAAAAGATATATTTTTTTTTTGAAAGGATCCGACCACAAATACAAGGCAGCTCAGAACATATTACAACAGGTCCCGAAAGAAAAAGAAATTACAAAGAGGACCAGGAAATATGCAGAGAGCCCCCCAGAGCCACCAAAAGAACACGATCAGATCCCCGCATCCGCGCTCCCGAACCCTAGGCTTCGCCGGCGCCGCCGTACCGCTCGCCGCTGGGGAGCAAGCACCTCCACGCCCTGTAGAAGACTGCAAAGGCCATCCGCTGCACCGCGACGGCACCGAAGACGATGAACACGCACAACCACAGCACAGGCTCCCCCAAACCTCCTTGCTTCCCGCCGACACCGCTCCGCCCAGGCCAACCACCAGCACCACTACACAACTTCCCGACGAGCACTCCCCTCGCCACCACGGCCGGCCGGAGCAGCAACGTCGAGGAAGACCACCTGCAGAACCACCACCAAAACCGGATCGCCTGCCTCGAGCAGCCTCTCCCCACACCACCACGGCAGGCCAGAGAAACAAGGCAGGAGGAGAGCACCGGACGAACCACACCAAAGACCACCTCCACGACCTCTCCGGCGACCGCCGGAACGGGGAACAGAGGGGGAGGACAAAAGCTCAACACCGCCGCCATCGCCGCCGTCTCGATGACAACGAGAGCACCTAACACACCAACACCTATCTACACGCACGGACGGGGGGCCGGGGCTCCCCCCCACCTCACGGCGCCAAAGCGGCGACCGGAGGCGGAGGGGAGCAACGGATCCGCCGGTGAGAGCACGCAACCACCGGTCGCCTCCTTTTCCGCCTCCTTTTCACTGTAGCAAGGGGAGCGGATAAGAGAGCGCTTCCAAGGAAAAGATATTGCCGTTGGAGGACATGCAAATGCAATCTGATTCTCGTGGTAATAGGTCCTTGTCCAACGGCGTGAAGGATTTTGATCCATTCAATCCATCGCAAATGCCCCTCCTTGTCAGCTGCAAAAAGCTTGAATAATATTTTATTTTTAATGTATGAGTTATCAAATTCGGATGGGATTAAACTGTGGCAAAAATTGACTCTTGAAATATGCTTGGAATGCTATGAAACTTCAGTGCACTTTAATTCCTTTCGAGCCAACAGAAATACTACTATCATAAGATATGTTGATAATAATATGCATTCCTGGCAAAAAGCTAATAATGCACATTTCTGAATACTACTTAAGGGTTAGTTCATGATTGCCAACTTAAAATGTGATGATCTTATTTCATAGTCGGTTGTTGAAAAAATAGCGATTCAAATAGGTAAGTTTTGTTAGCCAACAACAAATAGTCAGGCGTGTGCCAATGCATTGTATCTTATCACGTCATCATAGGAGTATGAGTTGTATCTAATTTAATGATTTTGGGCTCATACATGCATGTGATTGGGTTAGCATAATTTTTTGCCTATGGCCACATGCAAATGTTGTATGTTAGCTAATCTCACTCTCTCTCTTCGTTAACTATCATGCCACATAAGTAAAATGCCTATGAAATAGTGCTAAGAGACTTGCATTGGCATAGACTTCCTCCACCTTCATGCCAAACGGAGGACAAGATGACATTTTAGATCGATGCTCTTATAAAGCTTAGTTAGTCACAATTTATTACAAAGTTAGCCATAAATGAACGAAACAAAGCTATTGAAAAATAAATATTTGGGGCCATGTATCTAGGTAAAAAATGTATACTCCTACCTCCATATTTCACTTCCTCCATGTGACAACCAGATATTGCTTACGAGGTCAGTGCAGTGGTTGTAACGCCGCCCATCAGGAATCAAACCTCGGCCCTAGGTTTGGTACTACCAAGGTAAACTATTCTTTTATTGTCGTTGGAGAACATGCATATGCAGAATGAATTAAAGATCCTTCCACAATCTCGAAAAAAAATAAAGATCCTCCCGGCGGTTGCTGGCCATGCAACTTCAAGGAAAAGATATTGTCGTTGGAGACCGTGCAAATGCAATCTGATTCTCTTTTTTGAAACGAGGCAAAAGCTTTGCCTTTTATATTGGATGCAATCTGATTCTCGTGGTAATATTTCCTTGTCCAAGGGTGTGAAGGATTTTGATCCATTCAATCCATCGAAATGCCCCCTCCTTGTCAGCTCCTAAAGCTTGAATAATATTTATCAAATTTGGATGGGATTAAACCGTGGCAAAATTTGACTCTTGAAATATGTTTGGAATGCTATGAAACTTGTGTGTAGTTTCTTTCGAGCCAATAGAAATACTACTAGTATATGATATGTTGAAAATAATATGCATTCCCCGCAAGAACATAATAATGTACATTTCTGAATACTACTTAAGGGTTAGTTCGTGATTGCCAACTTAAAATTTGATGATCTTATTTCATAGTCGGTTGTTAAAAAAATAGTTATTCAAATATGTAAGTTTTGTTAGCCAACAACAGAGTAGTCAAAGCACGTTAGTATTTAGAAAGTTTAGATTATATTACAATCCACCTTCATGCCGAACGGAGGCTAAGAAGACAACGATCGTACTCTTATAAAAAGTAGACAATGATCATCTCTTATAAAGCTTAGTTAGTCATAATTTATTACAAAGTTAGCCATCAATGAAAGAAACAAATCTACTTAAAAATTAAATATTTGTGGTCATGTATCTAGGTAGAAAATGTATATCTCCGCATTGCACTTCCTCCACGCATAAAATAGTATTCTTGACAACCACATATTGCTTAGGAGGTTAGTGTAGTGGTTGTAACCCCGCCCACCAGGGATCAAACCTCAGCCCTAGGTTTAGTAGTACCAAGGTAAACTATTCTTTTATTGTCGTTGGAGACCATGCATATGCAGAATGAAATAAAGATCCTCCCATGATCTCGAAATAAAAATGAAGATCCTCCTGGCAGTTGCAGGCCATGCAACTTCAAGGAAAAGATATTGTCGTTGGAGGCCCTGCAGCGCAAATGCAATCTGATTCTCGTTTTAATATCTCCTTGTCCAACGGTGTGAAGGATTTTGATCCGTTCAATCCATCAGAATTCCCTCTCCTTGTCAGCTTTAGTGTCTGGGTTCTCAGATTCGGATGGAACTAAAACTCGCAGATTCAACTCATGAAATATGCTTGGACTGCTATGACACTTTTGCATATTCCTTCGAGCCCACAAAAGCACTACTATTATATCCTATATATGTTAGGCAACAATAGAGTAAGCAAAGCGGGTTAGAAAGTTTAGCTTATATTATAATCCATCTTCCTGCCAAACTGGCATTATAAACGATCGATGCCCTAGAGAAGAGTACGGATAGCTACTTGCAAGCGAAGGGAGATATTTTTATGAAAGTGGCAGCATGTATAGCTCCCCAAATCAACTGAAGAGAGGGTGTTTTACGGAGGGTGAACTCTAGAGAGTGTCGAAAGATGGATATATGTACATCGATTATGAAAGGGCTAGCTAGCTCTCTCTTTGGATATTCTCTTTTGTTCCATGTACATGTAGCTATAGCTAGGTCCCTTAGCCACATGGGGCCCCAAAGCTATAGCTCAATCATGCGCGGAGATTTAGCTAGGTAGCTAGCGAGAGAGGAAAAGATAGCCATGAGAATGCAATCGGATTCTCTCCGATCGAGCTGGCGTCCTTTGCCAATAATGCGCGACGTTCTGATCCGCTCAAGCTCCAGCCAATCAAAGCTCCTTTTGTTATCCTCCTCGGAAATTAAAGCTGCAGTGGCCGGCCAGAATCTCCTCGGGCCGGCGCTGTTGCGACTTCCACGTAGTAGTACTACTGCCTTCGTACTCATCCACGGCCTCGCGCGGCTAGCCGGTCGTACTTGAGGGCACCTCCAACGGGTGGAGCAAACGGACACCCCAAAGTGTCCGATTTTGTCTGTTTGGGGGCGGACAGAGGACACATTTTGAGCCTTTGTCCGTTTGGGGTGGGGGTGCCTCCAACGGCCTGGCGCAAAATGGGCCAAACAAATATATTGGAACATTCAAATGACTCAAATTGGACTCAATCTAAATAGTTCGAAATCGAAATAGTTTAAAATACAAATTCTTCAAAATTTAAATAGTTCAACACATAAAATAAATAGGACATCACATGTCCTCGCGCTCACGGATCATCTTTTGCCTCTTGAGAATCCATGCCCTTTGCTCCGGGTCCATGATGGTCAAGTCGGCCATCATGATCCGGTTATCTTCGGCGAGCAACGCAAGCCTCACGCGATTCTCCTCCGCCTTGGCCTCGAGCATGAGCCGGGTCTCCTCGGCCTTGATCTAGTGGGTCCACATGACCTAGTGGTCGCGTCGGGGTCTTGTGTGTCGAGGTCGGCCGGGTCGAAATAGGTGTTGGCCTCTTGTGTCTCGGCCTCGGCAGGATCGAAGTAGGGGCGGCCGTTGATCTTGTCCTCCATGACATCCTCGGTGAAGTAGGCCGGGTTGGCAGGCGTCGTCGGCGGGAACTCGCTCCCATCGAACATGAGGGCACGGGCCTCGGGCATGGTCATCCTGCCACCCGCCGTGGTCTTCGATTTGCCACCGGGCCGCGCGTCGCCGGCACTCGGGGTCACGTTGAGGTCGAGCGACTTCGGCTCGACCGGGACCGATGAAATCTCCGGCGATTCCTCGCGGGAACCCAGCCGTGACACTGGGTGATGGGCGGCCGCCGGCGACGGCGTCGAGAGGCCGGGGGACGAGGTTTTGGGCGCCTTCGCTTTGGCGGAGGAGACCGAGCTTCCGGCCGACGGAACCGTGTTGGGGGAGAGGCCGGTGGCAGCGACGAAGGCCCCTGCAAAAACCTCCCCTTTGAGGGGAAGGACAGCTCGGGCGGCGGCCTTGGCGGCGATGAGGTCGGAGTTGGCCTGATGCGCGATGGCGGCGAGCCTCTCCTTCTCCTTGGCCGCTGTGAGGGCGGCCTTCTCCTCTGCCTTCTTCTCCCGAGTCCTCTCCCTCCGGACTTGTCGCTTCACCGAGGCCGGCTTCGGCTCCTTCTTCACCGCGAGCAGGGCGGCGCCGGTAGCGAACGTGGATTTGGACAGCCCGTCCTCCATGAACGGCGGCGGCGGCGAGGGCGGCTGGAGGCGGCGGCGGCTGGGGAGGGAATGGGCGGCCGAACGAGGGTTTGGGAGGGGATTCAGTGGCTGGACCTTGGGCCCGACGCGGACAGGGAGGACAAAGAGGAGGACCGAGAGGCTGTCCGTCCCGCCCCAAAGCCGCCCCAAAGTTGGGCCGCGTTTGGGTCCAAAACTGGTGTCCGGGCGGACACCAGTCCGGATGCGCCAGCCCGTTGGAGAAGGGCATTTGTCCGTTCGGACAAATGCGGACTGCGCTGGTCCGTATGCGCCAGCCCGTTGGAGGTGCCCTGATACAAGTGGAGGTGGAGGTGATGACTCACGTTGCTAGCTTGCGATCCATCACGTGGAGCATCTTCAACACTGTCCACATGCATCATACATGTACTCCCTCTGTTCCATAATATAATATATTTTAGATATTTTAATACATGTCAAATACAGAGCAAAAGGAGTGAACTACTCCTAAAATACGTCTAGATACATATGAATTAGGAAAAAGCTAAAAAGGGTTATATTTAGAAACAATGGTAATATATGTTTCTGGATTTGCATGGGTTAAAGAGTTTTACTAAATTATCGAAAAAGAGTTGATATAATTGCTTCAATTTATTTTTAACTTTTCCCTATTTACAATGAAAACAGTTCCGCTGCCATTCGTAAGACTAACTATATTGGGAGTAACATAATTATTAACATGCATGTTCATGCAATGCCAACTAGGCAAATTGGTGACATTGCAGGATATTAAATGAGGAAGGAGATGGGTTGGTAAAATACTCTATTATGTTACCATCACATAACTTAAAAAAAAAAAGTTTACAAGATGATAAATATAGCCATGCATGATACGAACTCTGTGATATTTTGCACTATGACGGAAGAAACATAGGCTAGTGTCATATAGTCTATGTTATTACCCACTATGACCAGGTTAAAAAAATTCTACCATCAATTTATTCATTAATATGAAATTACGATACTCCTACCTCTCTGTCCAAGTTCAAACGACCTGCACGTAGTTTAAGAAAATGGTGACAAGTAAGTTGGTAAACAAAATATAAATTTTAAGTCGTAAAAAATATAGAATTAAGAACTTATTTTAAATATAAATCCAATGATATGACTTTTAAATATGTCAAAAAATTCTTGTATTACGTCTAAGCCCTTTGAACTATGACGGAGGGAGTATATTAATTTGAGACATTGTAGTACTTATATTTCCGAATTTATGAGTTGCTCACGTATTTTTGGTTAAACTTTAGCCATGAACTTTAATCAATAAAATATATGTCTTATGGGGCCTAAATATTATAGCATTCAACTCACATTCAAATGTTGTTTTAAATAAATTTTAGGCACATAACCATATTTTATTAGTTATTGATAGTGAAAGTTGAATTTTGAAATACGTGAACGCTCACTAATCTACGGAGAAAGTATTAAATTCCTCTCTCTGAGGGTCTTTTGATTTACATGATTCTGAAAATGCAAAAACATAAAAAATGCTAGATTGGAATGTCAGCAACATCTGAACCCTATATACTCATGTTTTCTTTGTGTTTTTTCATAGGATATGATCTATTCAATAGCTTTTAGTGGATGTTAAGTTTTCAATAAAATATAGTGCATAAAAATCCTTACGAAACATCTAGGTAATTCAATTATACGAATCAAACAACCAACATAGGAAAAAACAAGGGGTTGTATTCCTATGAAAATCCTTTGAATCAAAGAGCCCTAAGACAACATAACACACTGTCATCTCTGCGCACTATGACACATATCGAATATTTGCATAGAATGAAAATGACATGCACCACATATCTCAAGTGCACAGAAAATCATAAATTTGTAAAATATAAAGCATAAATCTTGGAGAACAAATCGAGGAAAAAAATAAAAATATATTAAAAGCATAAACGTTCATGATTTTATTTGTGAGTACTCTTAAATTTCCTGGGTTTTTTCTAGAATTATAATATTTTTATCTTCTAGATTTCCTTTTTGAAAAATATGTTTTGCAGGTTTTTGCTAGCCAAACTTCAACTTTATATTATAAGTTCCAGTCACATTCATCATTTTTTTACCATAACTTATATACTAGCAATTTATAAAACTGCCAAGTTTAACTTTAACGATAGTGGAAAGTCACTTAGATGCTCGTAAATATATACACAATGAGTAAAGGATAACTTAATAGAACTAATCTTCTTTCGACGATAAAAAATAAAGTAAGTTATAGATAAAAGACATAAGAAACTACACATGTTTTGGCGATGGAAAATAGAATAAGTTTTTACATAAGGCATAAAAAGTCCAAGTTTTTATAATAGAGCTTTGGGGGGGGGGGGGGGGGGGAGTATAGGTGTCAGAAACATCTTCTTGAGCATAATCCGTATCTCGCCCGCCATAAGCTCTATTAAGGATAAGAGTAGAGCAAACAGCTGGTTATATAAAACAGCCATGTCATCGAAAGTCAATCTTATTAATTAGTCATATAATACAATTGGCAATAGATTAGTACTTTTATTCACTTTCGCTCTTTTCTCTAGGAGCAAGTGTCTAGATTGCTCTTGCATGAGAACTCACTCTTTCTCCTTTTCCTTGTCTCTCTTCTTCAAATAGGAAAAAAATTCACGCAAGGAAGACTACTATTACACTAGTCTTAGGTAGATGTGACAATTAAAGCTTGTTATGTATTATAATGAGTTTTGTGTACCAATTAGTGTTTGCGTGTCTTTAAAGTTACATACTCCTACATAGTAATTAAGCTGTAATTATAAACCCATAACTAAAAATGACTTCTAATAAATTAGACAGAAAATACTTTCCCTACAATCCACAAGAGGTCATACATATGGCATTCCATAATGTTATCTCTTATTACGTTATCATATGCAAATTGCTGACATGACAACTTATTTAACGAAGAAAAACATTATCGTTGTATAGATGTTAATTAACATACGGGTTTTGCACGGGAACCCAGTCATATGCAAGTACATGCATCCGCAGTTCGATCATGTTCGTCTAGAACCAGGATCCTAGCTAGTGAGATGCGATAACGGTCGTGTAGGTTCTGACCTTTTCCTCGATGAATTGGAGGCAACCAAAAACCGTAGGATGTGCTCTGCTGCGCCACTAGGAAAGCAGAAAACATAACGGGTGATGCGCAAGGCGGCAAACCATGCATTTTGTGACTGCATATGTGCCGATTTGACCTGGCCTGTCGCTTCTCTTTTGGGCGACAAGACAGACTACGAAGCTCGCCGGCCGATACGTGTGCTCCAGTGCCCGGCGGCGAGCACGCCGCCGCGACACGTAGGTGTTGTTCTCTACAGCATCGATCGATTTGCATGCACATGGATGTGCCGTCCAGGCAGGGAATTGTGAAACGACTTGCGCATGTCGTCGGAAAGCCAGGGTGACGAGAGAGGGATCTATACCTCGGTTCCCGTGAGATCTCTCGGCAGCGCTGCATATTGCACGGCTCCCGTCGATACGCTCCGGTGAAAATGGAGATATGCTTCACTCCAAGATAAATGAAGTAGTGATAACACAAAGTTGAGATTTAGTCAAAATGGATCTGTTTGGACTCCTGATGGATTTTCATGATAGGAAGCTAGACGTTGGTAGGCTGAATTACGGTGTGATAACGCTAGTCCTAAAGGAAAGGATGCAGATAAGATTCAAAAGTACAGACCCATCTATCTTTTAAATGTTACTCTGAAAATTATAACTAAGGTACTAGTAAACAGACTCACACATGTAATACAAAAAGTAGTTGAACAAACGCAGACATCGTTCCTGAAGGGAAGGCACATCATGGAGGGTGTTTGTGTTTTACATGAAAGTTCTAAATGATTTACACAAGAATAAAAAATCGGGAGTGCTTTTTAAAATTGATTTTGAAAAGGCTTTTGATAAGATCAAATGGCCTTTCTTATATCAGATTTTAGAACAGAAGGGCTTTCCGAAAGAATGGGTGGATATGGTGATGAAGATAGTTTTTTTTTTGAACCGTAACTTCGGCGGGCCTTAGGCCAGCCTGAACCTTTTATTAATCATCACCACACGACCAGTTCAAGGGGAAATACAAGCATGGGGGTGGAAGGAGCAGATATTACAACAAAACGAGTTCAGGTGGGTCAAAAATGACACACCAAGCTCTAAGAGCATTAGCAGCGGAGGAGGAGTTACATCGATGAGCCCAGAGATGGACATCTTCCGTACATCTGCGGTGGACGAGAGACAGGGGCTCGTCAATATTGTTGAACACTTTAGCGTTGCTCCGTTTCCAGATGCTCCACAAGATAGTAGTGCAGACCGTGGAGTCGACGATACTGCCACATCTGGCAGCCCAAAGGTCTTGAATACAGTTGATGGTCACATCATTAGGTTGAGGAAAGAAGAGGTCCCAAACCTCCTTGGCTTTAGGGCAGCGAACCAGCAAGTGGTCCGTGTCTTCGACTTCGGGGCAGCAAGCACAATTTGGAGAAGCCCCCAGTTGATGGCGAAAGCGTCGCTCATTTGCCAGTTGAAGATCCTGCATTTTAGAGGGGCAACATTTTTCCAAACCTTATCCCCCCAATCGTTAGTCTGAAGCAGTCTAAAATTGTTAGCCAATCTCCCCATTAACCTTCACTCCCACTTTCCCACTAGTAACTATCTTCATCACGGAATTCTGGAAGGAGATTCCGTGATGAAGATAGTTACTAGTGGGAAAGTGGGAGTGAAGGTTAATGGGGAGATTGGCCCATACTTCTCTACTTACCAAGGTTTAAGGAAAGGTGACCCGTTATCACCATTGTTATTTGACTTGGCAGTAGATGTATAAGCAGTTTTGGTTGAGAGGGCTCAGGAGCACGGGGTTTTACGAGGTTTAGCGGCAAATCTGTTACAGAAAGGTGTGTCCATCCTGCAATATGCAGATGACACGATCCTTTTGTTTGAAAACGACTTGGAGCAAGCTAAAAATCTAAAACTGATTCTCTGCTTCTTTGAACAACTCTCTGGGCTGAAGATCAATTTTCACAAAAGCAACATTTACTGTAGTGGGCAAGCGGCTGACAACAGGGTGGAATTGGAAAATATTCTAACTTGTAATTCAGCTGTTTTGCCCATGAAATATTTAGGAGTGCCGGTAGATAAGAAAAGGCTAAAGTTATCGGACTGGGATCCAGCTGGAGAGAATATGAGAAATAAGCTTTGCCCTTGGCAGGGAAAATGTTGGTAATGGGCGGTAGAGTGACTCTAATAAATTCTTCCTTGTCAAGTGTGCCTTTGTACATGTTATCCTTTTACAGAGCCCCGGTTGGGGCAAAGGAAAACATGGATGCACCGAGGCATAAATTTCTTTGGAGTGGAGACAAAGATAAAAATAAATATCACTTGGTCAAATGGCAAACTGTGTGCATGCCAAAGGATCAAGGGGGTTTAGGGATATTAGATTTGGATATAATGAATATAGCGCTTTTATCAAAATGGTTGTGGAAACTTTGTAATGAATCGGGACCGTGGCAGGAGATTTTGTCAAATAAATACCAAGGAAAAAGAACGCTTTGTCAGGTTGAGGTAAAACAGGGGGACTCTCATTTTTGGCAAGGGTTAATGGACGTTAAAAAGCTCTTTTGGCCTTGTTGTAAGATTGACATTGGAAATGGGGAGAGGACGAGTTTATGGGAAGATATTTGGGTCGCTGATGAAAGTTTAGCGAAAAAATTTCCTAGGCTTTTTTCAGTATCGACGACGAAAAAATTAACAGTTAAGGAGGTGATAGATGGGGGGTTTGATATTTTGAAATTCAGGAGAGCAAGAGTTGGGGCTCTTAGGGTGCAGTGGAACCAAATGACAGAAATGTTAAATAATGTGACACTCAGTGAAGACCGAGACAAGTTAAGATGGACTCTAACTACCTCTGGGAACTTCTCGTGAAATCCTTCTATTTAGCAATGCAATTGAGTAACACTGTGCCTTATAAGTTCATCTGGAAAGTTAAGATTCCGTTGCGAATCAAAACATTCATTTGGCTGATGCTTAAAAAAAGCATCCCACGAGGGATGTTTTGCATCACGGGGGGGGGGGGGGGGGGGGGGGGGGGGTGAATGTGAGCTAAAACGTTTATTCTGTGGACACAAAGAATCCATATCTAATTTATTTTTTCTATGTCCTTTAGCCAGATATGTCTGGAATGTTGTTAGTTCAGCCTTAGGGATTAACTGTCAATTTAGATCGGTTGATCAGTGCATCTCTAGCTGGCTTAGGAGCTATGGGAAAAAGAAAAGAGATTTGTGGCTGTAGGCATTGCGGCAATTCTTTGGAGTATTTGGAAAGCTAGAAATTTAGCATGTTTTCAGAATAAGTGGCCCGATGAGCCTTGTTCTGTTATCTTTCAGATTTGTATGTGGATTCAAACTTGGAGCTCTTTATAGGTGAAACAGGAAGGAAGGGGCAGACTTCTCTTCTGCACTAAGGTGATTGAGAAGGTGGCGATGGAGGTGTATGGAGCGAAAAGTAGTTGGAGGCCATGGATTCCAAGACTAGAAGGTTGAAGGCTGGTCTTTGCGCTGTGTGCTGTTTCCATCGCTGGAGTATGTCAGAAATAGCTGTGTTTTGCTTATTTCTGTACCTTGTCTTTATTTTGTTTCCCCTGTACAAGACTGTAAGGATCGAAAAACCTGTCGATGTTCTCCGTTGTATGGGGAGCGTAATGTCTGGTGTGTTATGTGTGTGAGGTGGATATTGTAGCTGGTTTCGTTAATGAAATCGGGGGTGACCCTTTTATCTAAAAAAACACAAAGTTGAGATATGTACCAGAGGAATGATCCCAATGGTCAATGCTGATAGACAAGATGAGCGTGGAGGATGAGTATGTTAAGAGACCGGTTCGGTATACGTGTTGTATACATATGTAATCATGTAACCTGTATTTGCCAAGTATATAAACATAAAGGAGGTGGAGGCATCGACCCCACGAAACCTAAACTTAAACTGAGTAGATTCCAGAGCACATGCATATGGAAGATTCTCTCTCCGTTATCTGCTAATCAATCGCATGGAATGTATATCTGGTAAAAAACCTCAAGAAAATATATATCTGCTAATCTAAAATGTATTTACCCTAATTTGTACTCCCTCCGTATCAAAATATAAGACTCTCTAGATATTTTCCACACACATGTATCTAGACATGTTCTCGTGTAAGATTCACATGAACCTTGCACTAAAACATGTCTATATGCATGTGTGTGCAAAGTATCTAGAGAGTCTTATATTTTGATACGGAGAGAGTTGATGATTGTGATGCAATATCAACAGGGGTTCCTCAGTCCAAACGCGCGCGTTACCCGTCCCACGACGCAGACAAAGTTTAGCAAGCTCATATGAGCTACACCCTATTTGCATCTCTAGGCCGGTACATGTTACAATTTGCCCACAGGTTTTCTATCACAAAAAATGAACACTTTGGCACTAGTTGGATTTTAATTGAGCTGCAACCGTGTCTGATATTGATGTTGCATATTTGGAAAGGGAAGGCTAGCTAGGTGAGACAAAAAGGCGGGAAAAAAGAGACATGAGCAAATAGCAACCGATAGGAAAAAAGTATATATAGATGTCTTTTTGGAACTTTAGCCTCACTGGTCATGGATAAAAGGAAAACGGGGATGAGAAAGGTACTTCACTTTCGTGCTACAGCATGATAGATAATGCACGTCTAGTCCAAGCCTCGAGAGGACATACTTGTCTGCGCTTAGAGCACCTGCAACCGGTGCCCTCAAACTGGTTTTATTTGTCCAGACGGACAGCCTAGACACAAAAAGAAGTAAAATAGCTACCCAACCGGTCCCCCAAACCGATTTGATTTGTCCGGGATGTCTGTCACTCCTCATACTGGCGTCCGGGCATGTCTGGACTGTCCGCCAAGCCCACTTTGGATCACATTTTTTACTTTCTTCACTTTTTTTACTTTCTTTTGTCCTTATTTCTCATTCTCCACCAATTTGCCCACCGTGGTTAGAGATGCTTTTAGATGCCCCGTTCATTAATCGACGGGAAAAGGATACTGTACAACCTTTTTCACATTGCACCAACAATTCAATATTCCTAGGGTTTTAGATTGGTAAAAGTGAGATAGCTATGCCCCTTTTCTTTGGCTGCCGCAACATGCATGCTCCCCGTAGATACTGGAGCCATTAGGCTTTTCCCATGGAGGTTTCATAAGATGGTTTTATAGATATTTTTCTAATGTGGCATAGTGGTTAAGGAACATAGAGAGGTTTATATTTTAGCTACCATATAACTATTGCATGAGATCATATGCAGATAAGAGGTACTAACCAATCATGTCTAAGGATAACCCTATATGAAATAAATGCAAACTCTCACTTCGATACGTACAACACTTAAGACACAATGTATTTGGGTAGTTGTCTCTTAAATACTTGTATCTCTCCAAGGATAGGGTGAAAAAATACAATGCACTGGGAGATGTCTTGGCTTCTTTGGATTGCAGGATTTTTGAAACGTAGGAATAGAAAAAATAAAGGATTGAGATGTCATGCACTTCAATTCTTACAGGGTTTCAAAACATAGGAATTTTGTAAACGATGCCTTTGGATGGTGCACAGGAAACAATCACAGGAAATTTGCAGGAATGAGGAGAGAGAGTAGAGAGATAGAGTGTGACTGCATTGGACTTTGCAAAGGAAGAATAAAATGAGGTTTTACCTCATGTTAAGATTCCTATGGAATATGGCCCATAGGAATGGATTCCTTAGGAATTTGGTGGGCTCAATCCTATAATCTAAAGGCATTCCATAGAAAAAAATCCTCTGAATTGGAATCCTCCAAAATTCCTTTGAAATTCCTTCAATCCAAAGAGACCCTTAACTCCATATGGAACACGGGAGTTACGGACTAGCTGAAGCGTTGTTACCATCGACAGGTAGAGTGCATACAACATTGGTTTATCCATTACAAGGTACGACTAAAACAGAACACCTATGATTGAGTCGCTACTAGCGAAATACCAGGTTATGTTTCGTGAAATGGTGTTAGATAAACAATATTGGGATGAGCTCGGCCATCTGACAGTGAGAACAAACATTGTTTGACACTAACTATTATGTAAAAAAACTGAAACTAAATATGTATTCAATAAACTCGATAACCAGCACTACGGAGTCAAGAAATTCAACTAAATAGAATCCTAATTAAAACAATCTTATTCGAGCGCAAATGGGACCCACAGCAACCATCTAGAGAGTGTCATAACACCAAATATCCAAAATGAAGTTTGTTCAACTAGTCACAAGAACCAAAGATGCCCTTGGAAGAATAGTGCAAGTATATTATATTTTGGACCGTTTATTTGAAGTCCAGGACAGGTGGTCTATCTCTCGAGCAATTACCATCGTCTTTGGCTAACTACAAAGCCGGACAGGCATTACACATGTACTCTACATGTTTCACTGTATTATTGTGAGAAAATGGAGGCATTTTACCTATTATGGCAATCGCGTCCCCGGTAAGCTACCATTTCGGGAAGGCCTGACAAGCCCGTCTTCTTCATTCTTTCCGGCCACGCACTCCCAGCCTCGGCCCCGGCCCAGCAACGAATCACCCATCTCCCGTACAGCCTATCCGAAGAAGGTGTGCGGTATTGCTCTCCCTCCCCGTCGTCACCATGCACGTGGAAAAGGCAGCCTTTTACATATGCCGCTGATCGACACCTGGCTTTACGGGCATGAGAGAGCTCGATCGCTAGTTAGCAGCTTAAATTCATGATCCATCTCGCAACGAAGTGATCAGCTTTATCTTTGCCGGGTCCGATCAAATCAAGCTAAGCACCGGCGACGCTAATAATTGGCCGACATTCCCGGTGCCGCCTTGCCGGCCGGCCGCGGCCGAGACAGCATCATCATCCAGTGTCGACTAGCAACTTGGCCATCAGAGAGTGGTGATCAGGCCCGTGCTTATTACGACAGACAAATCTATCTCTAGTTCCAGCTGAGGCCTGAGGCCTGGAGAGGTCAAAAGTAAGAATTGGCGGCTGCATCGAGTACGTCCACATAATCGATTCGGCGACAGAGAGGTCTCTCCCGGGCGAGATTCTGTAGCCACATAAGCCGCGCAAGGCAGACTTAGAGCAGCAGCAGAACTAGTGTGTATAGACATGGACAAGGCCACGCCCCTCCTGAGCTTAGCTTTTGCGCCCTATATAAACTGACCACTGGCCGTTGAGCAGTTCGAAAGTCATCAGCATCATCATCCAGCTCCTCAGCTCACACACTTCCACTGCTCCAAAAGAGGCAATACGATAGCTAGCTGACCTGCTTGGTCGTCGTCTCGTCGCCAACCCAAGCTAACAATCTCGATGGCCGGGAGGGATAGGGACCCGCTGGTGGTTGGTAGGGTTGTGGGGGACGTGCTGGACCCCTTCGTCCGCACCACCAGTCTCAGGGTGACCTTCGGCAACAGGACAGTGTCCAACGGCTGCGAGCTCAAGCCGTCCATGGTCACCCAACAGCCCAGGGTCGAGGTCGGCGGCAATGAGATGAGGACCTTCTACACACTCGTACGTATACTGCTTAATTTACTCAAACTAAACTGTGGCTAAGATGCGCCATAGTAAGATATATACTACACGTCCTTACTCACTTCCTAATTAATCCAATAAACATCATTAACTGATACTATAAGCCTAAGATGCACGCTAGTACGTGCATTTTTCGATTCAAAATTCTGTATCTCCATGTCTTGGCAAATTAATTAAGCACCTCTGAGGACTGCCTGACTGGCTAATGCACGACGCTCATGTGTATGCATATGTGTCTGTACTATCTAGTGCTTTCTCCATTTCGGATGATATGAAGTTTACCCTTTTCTAATCGCATGTATATAGAGTTATAGACGTCTTTTGGTGTGTATATTCACTCATTTCATTCCATATATAATTCACATTGAAATATTTATACACCTTATAATTTGGTACGGGAGGAGTATTATCTAGCATTGAGCATGGTGTGCATGCAGGTGATGGTAGACCCGGATGCTCCAAGCCCTAGCGACCCCAACCACAGAGAATATCTCCACTGGTAATTACTCCAATTCCCTTGATTCTAAACACTACACGTATTCGATTAATTAGTTAGTCAGAAGATAGCATGATATAGCATGTGCTGATCATTTCCTGCTGTTGGTGCCTGTGCAGGCTGGTGACAGATATTCCTGGGACAACTAGTGCTTCGTTCGGGCAGGAGGTGATGTGTTACGAGAGCCCTCGGCCCAACATGGGGATCCACCGCATCGTGTTGGTGCTCTTCCAGCAGCTGTGCCGGCAGACGGTGTACGCGCCCGGGTGGCGCCAGAACTTCAATACCAGGGACTTCGCCGAGCTCTATAACCTCGGCCCGCCCGCCGCCGCCGTTTACTTCAACTGTCAACGCGAGGCCGGCTCCGGCGGCAGGAGGATGTATAATTAACGCCGCAACACCATGTCTCAAACCTACCTACACAAGATCGATCATCCACCTACAGCTAGCGTGTCTAGCTAACCTTAATTAATTACTTATTATTCACTATATGGTGTGTCATAAGAAGCTAGCCACGCAATTAAGTAAGCACTATATGTATATTTGGTAATGCAAACATACATACTACACATAACAGTTATTAGCTACACATGCATATATGCTCGCCGTAACAGCTAATGGCCATGGATGAACCCTAGCTTGATGGCTTAGTACTGTTATATATATGGAATAAACCCTGCTAGCAACTACACACATGATATTAGAGGAGCAACAGCTGATGGTGGTGGATAAACCCTGCATGCAGGCTAGATATTCAGCTGCAGGTCTGTGTGCAGAAAAGTCTGCCGATCATTTTCTGCCTGCCGATCGCAACACGAATGGGCCAAGCCCAACAAAGCCCCGTTGGCCTTCGCGCTGGTAGGATAGCACGTCGTTGCTCTGAACAGAGCCCTTCCGAGACACTAGCTGAGTGCCCGAGCGTTGCCACGGGATGTAAATATGTCGCAGATAAGGACATGTAGTTTCTATTATACAACAAAAAGTACCAAATCAAAAAACTGGCTCCTCTTCTTTTCTCCTAACTTTTGAAGTTTACCAAATCAAAAAACTGGTCCTCACATATAGCGAGAGATCTCCGTGTATTAAATATATAATTTACTGCACTGTTTGTGTCTCATCATTCTTCGACGACAATAAACCATTCTTTTGTGAGTTCAATAATCATAAAAAGCAAATATGGTGTATAGATGAAACATTAAGATTTAAAATAAAGATGTTCCATCATTAAACTTCTCGCACATTTAACATATATTTGCTAAGAACATGCTGATATTTTTTCACGTAAGCACTGGCATTGCACTAATAAACTTAGAAAATACAAATATTGAAATATGCAGATAGTGCAATGAATCTGTTTGTCTCTCATCATTCTTCGACAACAACAAACCATTCTTTTGTGAGTTCAATAATCATAAAAAACAAATATGGTGTATAGATGAAACATTAAGATTTAAAATAAAGATTTCCCCATCATTAAACTTCTCGCACAATTAACATATATTTTCTTTTTTAACATATATTGCTAAGAACATGCTGATATTTTGTCACGTAAGCATTGGCATTACACTAAAAACTTGGAAAAATTGGCGCCATCCACACCAACTAGTCATAGTCGGTGCTCCGTATGTATACAACCAGCCGACTATGTTACCTCCAACCGTAGGCTCTAGGCTAGCTAGTTCATCCATCACAGCACACTGGCTGGCATGTCGATAATTTGGAAACTAAAACCCCTCCTCCTCGTCACTGTCTCACTCTGCGTCATGGCATTGTGCATGGTGGTCGGCGCCGGAAAGCCGTTGGTATCGGCGAACCAAGGATTTGGATTTCGTTTTGCATTTTCTATTGGACCTGGTGGAAATGGCCAATATTTGGAATTTGGAACATTTTTCAGAAAACTCCAAAGAAAAATCAAAAACAAAAAATTAAGAATAAACAATGACTGAAGTTTGAGCAAAATGGCCAAATATTCCTGAGGAAATTTTAAATAAATCAGAACCAAAATATATACTACATTTTGGAAGCTTCGGTAATATTTTAGTTTTATATGGAAGAATCATATAGCAAGAAAAATGAATCATCAAAATGATGTATAACAGACTTGAACCGAAGATTTACACTCCGGATTTAACGATCCAGAAATCACAGAAAGCTAGAAAGTGTACATCATGTATTTTATACACACAAATAATAAAACATGCATGCACTGGCCTAGCTCCGATCCCTGAATGCTTTCCTGACGTTCTCCAATAAACACAATAAACACAACAGACACAAAATTACAAATGCAGAGACAATCGGTTCAGGCCTTCAGGCTCAAGGACACATGCTCAAGCCATCAGGCTCAAGGACACAAACATTCAGGCCACTAACTTGCAAAGCGCGTGGTGTTGATCCTCCAGCGCCGGCGCTGACATCTGCCGTAGCGCAGCTACCGGACCCCAGCATCGGCTGCTTGTGGCTAGCTTTGTGTTATCGCCATCTTGAATTCTTGACCCAGGCGCCGCCCAAGCGAAGCATCGACCTCATGTGGCCGCAGTCCATGCCGCTATTAACCAGGTCCTCGCGTGAATGGGCACGATCCGGGCCCAGGACACAATCCTCTACAGCGTCCCCATCAAGTCCGGCCACCGGCTCGTGCTCGACCTCTCCGGCCCATCCCACCTCTCAACCGGCCACTGAACACTGGAATGCGACGGCAAGCCCGACAACGATAATCCCTACTGCTTCAAGTGTACCCCCACCCGCACAACCTTGTTTCCCGAGACCGCGTCGTCTGGGGAGATGACGTGACACGCTCTCCGCCAACGACACCGACAGGAGGAACCCGATGCGCCGGTGTTGTTCACCGCCGTGATGTCCTGCGCCGGAGTCCCTGTTAGCGAAGGTGCCGGAAGGCGCTGTTGGTGTCGACGGGCTCGCACGATCCGGCAGTTGTTCCGGCGCAGTTCGCGGGCAAATAGAGCGCACGTGCGAATTTGGCCACAATTTTGTTAGTAGCTAGATATCCTCTTATCAAAATTATAAAACAGGTTAAACAAGCAAGATAGACCACACACTGCGAATCTGGCCACAATTCATTCAAGAAATACTGAAGCTCTCGACTCTCGTCATGGTCAGTACGTTGCGTACTTGCATGTTGCTGCTGCTATAAACAGCTAGCACCATTTCCTTCTCTATCATTTGCAAACCTGGGACCTTGGCTTACACTGTACAGGTCATTATTAGATTGGAACCTTCTAATCTCGATCAGGCTGGGCACCGGACGAGAACGTTTTCATTGCAACTGGCGAAAGTGTGGAAGCCGCCACAGCCCTTGAGGGCTGCAGCTGCCGCATAGAAGGAACGTAGCGCTCCCTCGCCGCCGCACGGGCCGCAAGCAGCCAGGGTGGTGCGACTTCTCCAAAATGCCGACGGGTTTATCTTGTTGGTGCGCCGGACGCCGCCCGGTTGCTAGGAGATCGGACAAGGGGACCGTCTCGATTTACTTCGCCGCAACGACGGCCGGTTAGGACTGAGGAGGACGAAGTTGTTGGCTTGGTTGTCCACGTCGCGTGTGCTTCAATAAGTACTGGTTGTTGTATCTCGCGCACTGTTCAAGATATCTTCCGATATTCCGATAAATCGGTCGATTTATCGCTTCTCAGTGTATGAACGATAAGATAAATCGGCCGATATGCCGATAAACCGGCCGATTTATCTCTTATCTTGGGTCGACCGATAAGTTCCCGATAAGCGATATCCCCAACGTGGATCTCGCGTGAGAAACTCAGTTGAATTTCCGACGCTCCTAACAGGTTTGAGAAACAAGTGGTTGGATAAAGTTTGTTATGTATTGGTTGTTCTACATCGGGTATTCGGATGTGAAACTCCACGCGAGATGGGTGTGGACTGTTAGTGTGGTGGCATATCTCTACTATATTAAAGCGAAGACGGTGGTGATGGTGATTGCGGTACGTCGCTCCCCCTCAACGCTCAAGTCCCGCACGGAAGAACCGGTTGCACGAACAAAACTCGTAAAGAAAACCGTTCTCAGACCCCACGAACAGCCAAGGAGAAAAAAAGGCGTATTCCAATTCCCTACGAGGACTCCCAGTCCGCCGCCTCTCCTTGCTCTGGTATGCGGCCGAGCCCACCGACGAGCTTTCCGCTGGCCCCGGCTCCGTAGCGGCATCGATGGCACCGGCCGCGACGCCGGGAACCGCTGCTCCGATCCCTCGTCTCCCACCACGTCGGATCCCTCGTCCACCCCCGCCACGCGTGGTCAGCTGGCAACCGTCGGCAAGATCAAATAGCGACCGCCGGTCAGCGGAGATCATGGAGCTCGCTGACGTGGTCGCCTCTTGCAATCGGTACAAAAAGGTATGACCCGTCGATCTTGCCTCACATCCTCGTTCTCATCTTGCTCTGCTGCCGTGCCCGTCGTCATCGCTTGCCCTTACGCAGTGGAAGAAGCCGGCGGGCTCCATCCTCTAGACCGCCCATGCCGTCAAGCCCAAGTTGCAGGTCGAGCAGGGTGAGTTGCTGAAAGATTGGCCGTGAAATTAGTTAGTTCAAGTAATTTCTTAGTTCAAGTGAACTGCTTGAGACACCCTGATTTGCTTCCGACATGATACGTGTGTAACTGTTGTTTAGGTGATATGTGTCTTTCAGAGCTTTGGCAGGAATAATTCATGACGGTGATTGGCACAATTCACATATGTCGTTCTTAAGTGGCTGATAAAGATCCTTTCGGTGCAATGCATTGCAAAAAGTTTGGAGTGCGTCAAGATTTCCTTTGCATGTGTTAGCCCTCAGGTCAAGAACATGAAATAGGTATGCCATTCAATGCCTGCGACACTTCTGTTTATTCACGCAAGGGAGTTACTGAAGATCATGTTTTTACTAGAAGAAAAAGCTAATGGAAACAAGGAAAAATTTGGGAGTGGTCATTTTTTATTTCTTCATTTCCGATAGAGGTTTCCTTCCACAAGGAAAAATCTGGGGGTGATCTGCTTCGTGTACCTGAAGTTTCGTTGTGTTCTCACATTAACTAGAAGTACACTCTTCTTGGTTGCATCCGGAGGGAAGAAAATGTTTGTAACTCCTATGATGTTGAATCAGTAGAAGCCATTATGATTTCGTTTTTTATGATTCACACACATTATGTACAATCCGAGTTTATGTCCTTGCACACACAATTCGTTAATCATAATATTTGGTTATGCTCGATCTTTGTCTTCCTTATTCTTAGGACATAACGACAATACTTGTTTCGTCACAACGCACGGGCAGTCAACTAGTTAATCGTAATTTGTTAGACGTGTGACACTAGCCATTCACCAACCCGCCTACGCCTAGGTTCGCTCTTCCCCGCTACGCCTCTGCCCGGTCGATTCTCTGTGGGCGCCGCCGGCCTCCTCCGGTAGGAAGAAAGGGATCGCCGGCCAGCGAATCCAAGCCTCGCGATCAATCCCCTCCTCTGCACGGATATCTAGAAGGACACCGAGGAAATCGGACCTTCTCCTCGCTGGGAACCCCTTCCGCTGCTCCGCATCACCACCGTGATGGACAAATCCCTCTGCGCGTCCCGCTCCCACAGAACCAATTCACCGGCTGGGCCCTTCTTCCCGCCGTCCTACGGCGCCGAGCCCCTGCCTCTGCCAGCGGTAGCGGATGCCGGGGCGGGGGAGACCAAGGGGAAGGACGGGAGCGTGGTGGTGGAGCTCACTGGGGTCCCGCACAGGGGCAACGTGGAAGCGCGGCGGCTGCGGACCAAGCGGGGCACGGATGTGGTCGCGATGCACGTCCGCCAGACGGGCGCCAACCTCACGCTGCTCTACTCCCACGGCAACGCCGCCGACCTGGGCCAGATGTACGAGCTCTTCGTCGAGCTCAACGCTAACCTCAACGTCAACCTCATGGGGGTACGCAGGTAGTCACGCACACTGACCTGTAGGTGGAGAGAGGTATGAGCAGGTGGCCGGGACGGCGCCGGTGGTGGTGATAGGTACGGTGTGGAGCAAGGTTAGGGGCGGCTCCAATGGTGTAGGGGATGAGCTGATGAGGTGCTGCTGCGTTTTAGGCTAGGAGGGGGTGAGCTGTGCGTTTTGGTACTGTAATGGATGAATTGCTGATACGTTTTGGTCAGAAAGGAGATGAACCGCTGCTGTTCCCTTTTTTTCCAGATAGGGATTATACTGAGCGGGTTAGCTTAGCTGTTTGGAGAGAGAGAGACATAATGATGTCCATTGGTATTCAGATTAATCTGTAGAGAGATTAGACTGTGTTTTGCTACTGATTACTGCTTGCTATATTTTGCTGCTGTCATGTTGTTATCTGACTGTTGTTGTTCGGAACATGCCAGGTTTGAGACATATCTAAAACTCCATCGAGTAATATTATGCCTCATAATTTGGAGATATGAAATTTTTGCACATCTTCACTACAAAAGTGTGACTGCAATGGAAGAGATTTGCTCTCCTACAAATGTTGCTTGCACGATAATTGTCATCACAGCTATTTTTTGCGTCAAAGTATACTTCGTACTCCCATATCTATCTATCAGTTTTTGTTTTTACTTTTATTAGCAAACCATTAGATTGTCTGAAACCTAGGCTCTTTTTGTGTAGGTGATACATTCAGTAGTTGATCATCAGACTGGTCATAAATTAATTATGCCTTCTTGATGCTCATTTAATTGACTTTTGCGTACATAAGCAGCTATGATATGGCGTGTTCTACCAAGCAAGCTGCTTACATGGAGAAACTGGCATCGCAGTCGACGATGTGTGCTTGTTGTCCTCTGCTGCTAATTTGTTCTTGTGTACGTGGTGATAAGATAGATATTCTTTTAATACTCCCATGGATAATTTCCTCCACTGCATAGGCCTTGATCTCTGCTATTTATTGTTGTCCCAAGAACCATCACGAAAATTGTTGCAGGATAATCTGGTTGGTGGGTTTATTACTGTGCCGCCTAAAGATTTAGAGGTCTTTGAGCCAGGTTGGTTGATTGTGTCCCTAATAATCTCATTGATGTTCAATGAATATTTGTTTTTGCTTCTGCCATGTATGTTGTTTTTAGTCTTAGTGTTCTACATGCTAAATCCATTGTTGATATGCCTGCCAGGTTTGTAATTAGTGAATCAAATGTGTTATGTTAACGTGCTTGGAGGATCTGAAGAAATCTCTTTCGAGAAGAAGCTGCTGAAATACGTGAACCACTTGCTTTTGTTGTATCACTTGCGTATCTTCCATCTATGGCTAAAGTTCTATTTTGAAATGCTGGATGGCTGTTGACTGTCGTTCCTTGTGAAATATAGAGTGAGTTGTTCTTTTCTCAAGACCTCAGTTCACCTGGATTTTATGTTGGATACTCTGAATTATTATTTATCCTCAAGTTGCTCACTTTCTGCACTACTCCTTTCCCTTCTTCGTCAGCCTGCTTTGCTTACTCTATTTATGGTCCTCCTTAGCAGTCAGACAATCAGGAATTGTGTGCCAATATCAAGGTCAGTTAATTTTCTTTACACATGTTCATTAGTTTAAGTTTTGCACACTGGAATGGAATTTTGCCAGTACAGAGAGTAGTGCATGCTTTAATCTTTAGATTTGTTAACGGGTCTACAACATCTATTTATTTGATCAACTCCATTACTATTTGCCCTTCCTGACCTCGAGCAAGATCATGAGATCTGTAGCCATAATGCCATAGGCCGGTCACACCGATCACCTTCTAGCCTTATTGGTAACTTTTTATTTTTAGAGATTCTTGGAAACTAATCGTGTTAATCGTGTTAATCTATCACAGAATTTTGTATACGCATCCAACATCACAAACATTACTGCCCTTTCCTGTTTTGCTTTGTATTGATGCAGAGGATGCTTGCTACAACTCAATTAGTGCCCCTTCCCTCTCGATTCATCTGGCCATGGGTATCAGAGTACATGTAATTTTTTTCTTTTAGTTGTACTTCCGATTCAGGTCTAAGACTGCCAAAGTGGGCCTTGCGTGATGAATAAAATATATATACTTGGTCTTCGTATGGTTTGTTAGCGTGCCACTGTTTAGGTATGATGTCAATCAAGCCAGAGGGGCTTGTAATGTTGCATGTAATTACCTAGCAAGATATTATTTAGTATATAGAGTTAAGGACTCTTATTCATTTATCTCAATAAATTTATATCAGATTTTATTTGGAACTGAGATAACTAGCTAGAAATCATTTTGTTCATGATACTTGGCTGTATGAGCATCTCCGATCACCTTCATCCTTGTCAAAAAGACACTACATCTGTTTTTTGGTTTCTCTAGAAGAGTATATATTAAATATTAGGCCAGGGAGGGATACAGGAAAGATGCAAATTGAAATGTTTTATTGGGGGTTATCTGAATGGGATAAGTAAGAGAGACATTTGCCATTTGCCATCATGCGTTCAAAAGCATTTTATTTTTAAATTCAAGATTGAGGTTTTATATCTTTCCGTAGCAACGCACGGGCACTTAGCTAGTACATATACATATGTCAGGTATTGTAGACTGAAATAACATCTAGTAGTCACCTGTGCATACATCAGATTAATGCATGGGAGACACACATGTAAATGACGGCGACTGCTACAACAATGTTACATAGCGCAGTTGCAAAGCAAAATGTTACATAGCGCAGTTGCAAAGCAACTGCATGTGTTGGGTCGATGCGATAACTATGTCTGTACTCATGATTGTGGCAATATATACCAATGTCAAGTTATGTATTAGATCGATGGATCCTAACTGTCTCGTGCATCATGCTATGTGTGCGTAGCCAGCTTCAATAACGTTTCTTTCACCTCCAAAGGAAATATCGGTTGATTGGAATATCATTTACCGACTAAAGGACCAAGATGGTCTCGGGGTGGAGGTGCTAGAAATAAAGAACAAATGTTTATTAACCAAATAAATTCTATAAACTTTTAAATTAGCAGGAGGGGAGTGTGGCAAGGGCTACTACATAATAAATACCTTGAAAATAGAATACTATCCCAGGTTCATGCGAAAACCAACATATTCTCCTTTTTAGAAAAGATTTATGAGTGCCAAGGGGAGTTTTTTAGTGGAGTATATTTTTTAGTTGGAAATTGGTAGGATACCTGGTTGGGTGATACACTTCTAACTAATCTTTATAACCCACATTTATATAACATTGTACGATGGAATAGTATTTGGTTGCACATGTTTTGTCCAAGGCCCCATTGAATATTTAATTTAGACGGATTTTAACCGGTAACAAGTTGAACCTAGGTTGAAACAAATTGCTAGGAATAGGCGAGGCAGTTGGCACATTCACCTAGTGCCTAGCGTTTGTATAGTTCTGAACATCCTGTGTATATTTGGGTTATTATATGTGTATACATGTTAATTTAGAGGATGCAAATGAGTAAAGTACCAACAACCGTCATTGAAATATGACTCATTTCGTCATCAACGCAATATGGCATGGTTACTCGTCGAAAAATACAATTTCCTTGTTGCACGGTCTAGACTTGCTCTTATGCCCTAAGTGAGGCGTATGTCCGCCTCCTAGTGCTTAATTGGTTTTGCATTTTCACCAGTTACTAGGGATGGAAACAGAATGGAAATGTTTTGACTTTTCGGAGGAAAAACGAAAACGGAAGGAAATACGGGAACAAAAAAGGAATTTTGCGAAACGGAAACGGAAACTTTTATGCAGAAATGAAAACGAGAACGGAACAACGCATTCCGGCGAATCGATCACGACAACAGAAATTCCGTTTCCTATGGAACTTCCCTTCTTTTCTACGCGGTGCTTTCCGAATCCAGCAGGTTAAAAACTTATATGGGAAACATTTAGCCATAACCCAAGATCCGAATAAAAATGAATTGGATCTAAACCTACCATGTTTCGGCCTTATGTACATATCATCCACTCGCGAGTAATTCCCAGTTCGCCATTTCAGTATTGCAAAGGGTTAGAGATGATAGTAGGTATTTTTAATGTTGTGCCAAAACTGATAAATTATGCACACTATATTATATAATCATGATCTCTCCTTATATGTTATTCCATCTAAGAATTTTGACAAGTTTGTTGGTTTGTTTGAATTTTCCTGCATTATTCAAGGAGTCTCTAGGTTCCGGCAAACATCTGCTTTATGTTCCGTGTATGCACCATATTCGGTCTATATTTGCATCGACAATCTTTGTTTCCGTATTTGTTTCTAGTGTTTCTGCATTTGTATTGAAAACAAATGTGGCACCACTTGATTTCATCCGTATTTGCTCCGTTTTCATCCCTACTAGGTACAACTAACTTTATAAATCAAAGCCCCAATGTTAACTCACGTGCATCTTTGGGTCATCGGTCAATGAAAAAATCAAGCAATTAGATAACTATATTAAAGACAAGAGGATTCTCGCGCTGAGAGCGAGCCAGCGCTTCCGCGGCATGTTTTACTGTGCTCCGCTACAGTGTAACAGTGTCACGGTGATCCAGGCCGTCCATCGCGGATCGGACGTTCCAGACGCCACAGGGACCGATCTGCAATTTTGCGAAAATCTAAGGACTTTATTGCAAAAACTACCACACATATCGACCTTCTCTTCTCCCTTCTTCCTCGCGCACGGCCGGACCTGCCGCCGCCGCCGTGTCGCACCGACGCTGCACGCCCTCCCGTCCAGATCGAAGGCCACCCGCGGGACGGCCTCGGCTCCTCTCTATTTTCGCCGAAGATCGCGAGCCGGGAAGCTCGGACGCGCCTACGCCATGGTCGTCTTTGCCGTGCCCGTGCGCCGCCGTTGCCCCCCGATTCGCCGCCTTACCGACCTCACCTTGCCCAGCACCACCACGGTTCGGCTGCCCGCGACGCGCCGCGTCGACCACGCTAAGCCACGCCTCCTCTATCGGCCTCAATCGACGCGCCATCGTCGACATCACCGCGCGGGGAAGAGGGACGCCATTGATGACGTCATTGGTGACGTCATCATGGACCCCACCTGTCAGCTCTCCAATTTTTTTTAACTGTTTTTGGTAAATATTAAATCCCTGACAGTGGGCCCAGTTGTAAGTAATTTAATATTTTCCAGAATTTCAGATTTCAATTTAAACTTTGCAAATTCATAACTAATTTATTTAAATTAAAAAAATGTAATTAATGTACCAAAATGTGCATAAAAAAATAATCTGTCTATTTATATCAATTTCATGCATCTTCAACAAAATTTAAACATGTTATTTAAATTTCCATAAAATAAAAAGTGCACAAAAAAAATCTATCCGTCTGAAAAAAATAGGAAAATTATAGCAAAAAAAAAACTTACTTAAACTTAAAAAAGTGCCTACATAACTAAATAAAATTTTAAAAGCATTTCAAATATGAACAATAAACCTTCGAATTTCTATAATTTCCAAATTCGAATAACTTTCAAATGTGAACGTGCTTGCTTAAACTTAAAAAAGTGCCTGCATAACTAAACAAAATTTTAAAGCATTTCAAATACGAACAATTAAACCTTCGAATTTCTATAATTTCCAAATTCGAGCAACTTTCAAATATGAACGTTTCCAAATTTAAATTTTACCACACAGCCAAGAAAAATATGACAATCATATTAACATGAACAACCAAAAAAATGTTACCTACTTATATCATATGACCAAAATGCAAATTGTAATATTTCACAATTTTGAAAGCATTTCAAAAATGACCATTTGACAAACACAAATAGAATTCAAATATGACAAAACCCACTGGCCAAATATGACAAAAGCACGGACTATTTATAGCGTACAATCAAATTTCAAATTTAGATATTTTAAAATTACTATTACCTTCCAAATCTGAGTAATTATTAACTTTCTTTCAATTTTTTTAAAAAAACAAATCAATAATTTAAAAATCTATCCATCGGAAAAATATAACAAAATTATCAAAACGTCCAAAAAAAACATGATAACTACTTACATTAAAATACAAACATTTTTGGACATTTCAAATCAGTAAATATTTAAAGAAAACCTATTAAATGAAATTGCATTTAAAAAAAATACACACTATATGTCCACTGATTATGGAGCTTAATTACATATAGTAAACTACAAACATAAACCTATGTATATTCGAACATTTAGAATTGCTTAAATTTTTATCTACTCCAAACGACGATTTCGACAAATTTTAACATTTTGAATTGAAAAATTACGACAAAAAAAATTGAAAAATGCCAATTCTCTTCGCAAAATATACTATACAGCTAAAACAAAAAAAAACAAAAAAAAAACAAAGCATTAACACCTAACTAACTTCTTTATTCAGTACACAAAATACTAACTATTTATAGGGGAAAAAATGTTCAAATATTCCAATTTGATAAATACGTCAATGAAAAAAAAACAAATGCATTCCCTCCACTTATATGAACTTAAATTTATTAAATACTCATACGATACATTCCATCTAATTACAAACTTAAATTCAACATTTTAAATTAATAATTATTTGGATACAACCTAAAATAATTTATCCTAATTACGTAATTCAATCCAACAAATGTGTATTTCCACCGCTATAATTTTAACATTTCAAATCATTAAGTATTTTGGTATACTCCACACAACAAATTTCAGCAAATTTCAACATTTTTTAAAACTCAACAGGTGCGGCGTGCGCCGCACCAAATTTACCTAGTATTCTTATATAAAGAGCTAGCTACAGCATCAATGTTTCACCTGCGAACTGCGATTGGTGGACGCAACCGCCGCTTTTTTTCAGCGACTTCTCGCCCAGATTCATCGTATGCATGCCAAATTCGTTGGCTACTCAACTTGTATCGACATTGGCCGGCCACAACCAGTGTCGTTGTTTCGTTGGCCCTTTGTTCAGTGGCAGTCAAATCTTCTTCTTCCTGGGATATTATGGCTGTAAAATTTTTTTACTTGCCCTGTCCCTAAATATAATTTGTCACGTTTTGGTTGGTATGTAGGGATAGAGAGGTAGTACTTATTAGTGTACCATATACCCTGATATCTAAAAATAATTTAAAAAATTAAAAAGTTAATTTTTTTTCTAAAAATGACATTCGGGTAAACATTACAAGAATTGTACCCGTACAAAAAATTTCATCAAAAAGTAACTTTTATTGCACCCTAGGCAAAAGATTTGGCTAAAGTAGCTCTATATACACGCTATATTCGTCAGAAATTTTACTTTTTGTCCCAGAAGACAACGATAATTATTTACTATCCAAACTTTATACACGAGTAGAATACTTGGTAATATTTGAGTGTAAAAAAATTCAGATTTTTTAAACAATGTTCTGTATTTCTAATTTTTTTTGCCCCATATCGGGCACGTTGCATCCGAGAGCCAAAAGTCTGTGTTAGGCATACATCAGATTATGTATATGCAACGTTAAAACATTCTTTCCCCCTCACGGGCTGCTCCCTCTCGGGCAGCTCTGGAGGCCTACCAAACCCTAGCCAAACCACCTACAAATCGAGCTCCCCTAGCCGCCACCGCCGATGCCACCCGCGGCGGTGGCGGCGCATCGCGGCGGCGCCCCTTTGAGCGGGGTTGAGGCGTCCTCTCGGTGGCGCACAGGGAAGCTTCGGGAGCGGAGCAGCAACGACGAGGACGAGCAGGGCGCTGGAGGAGATGGTGACGTCGTGCGCGAGGAGGCGACTTGGCGCGGGACGAGCTAGGCGGTGCGGATCCAATTTGGGCCCGATCTAGGCCTCGATCTGGGTCGGGAGGGCCACTGCAACCGATTGCTCCTGGCGTCGCGGCTAAGCGGCGGATGGTGGTATCCAGGTGATGGAGTTTGTGGAGCTTGTACCGAGTGTGGTGGCAGTGCGGGTGCTCGTCCTTGCCAGGCTACTGTCTTCGCTCGGCCGGGTAGGAGGTTGTGATGGTCGGCACTGCGTTCTCGTGCGAAGTGGAGAAAGGAGGGCCGGCTATGCGCAACCGCGCGAGAAGGTGGAGATGAATGGCACCGCCATGTTTGCGTTTGTTGCATCCTCCTGAAGATGGGCCGGCAAGCCGGCGTTGCTGCGGATGATGTTTGGGCGAGGCGAGTGTGTTTGGAGGGACATGAATGGCGCCGGCGTGGTGGGCGTTGCATCCTCCCTTCCTCCGTGGGGATGTGGAAGAAGGACCAGCAGCATGTCGGGCTGGCCTTGGGTGATGCCTTAGGCGCTCATTGCCTCCCTCGGCGATGACTAGTGTCCGCCTCTCACCGGTAGTGTGCTCGGCTGTTGACTCCGATGGTGTGGTCTGTGGATGTCGGGGCTGATATTAGGGATAGGAGAAATCCCATGCTGTTGCGGACGACTCTGATGCCTGTGGGCGTCGTCACCTTCTTGAAGGCGTTGTATATGCCATTCCGTCATGCCCTCTCCTATGCAATGGGGGAAACCCAGAGCCAGCTTGCTAGTTCAGGCAGTGGCGACGCTACGACGTCGTTCCTTAATTGGAGGTGCTGTTCGGGCCGCTACTCGGAGTGTGGGCCTCTAGTATAGTTTTAAATAGCCGGCTTGGGCCTCTAGCATAGTTTTAAATAGTCGGCTATAGCCCGGCTATAGTCTTTTGAGTATCTTGGGGCTAAATGAATTCATGTACAATTTTCGGCTATAGCCCCATTTAGCCCGGCTATTGCCCCATTTTAAGGGTCGGGGCTATTTTTCTATAGCCAGCTATTTAAAATATTGGCCTCTAGGGCGCGATGTACACTGACTCGACACCTCTCTGACGACGCTCTCCTTAGACCTTGTCGGGTCCGGCCGCTCACTCGCCACTACTTCTTCTAGGCGTCAAGGGTGAGTTGTACGTTGACGCGTGCCTTTCTGGAGTTTGGGTTGTTCTTTTGAGTTGTCTTGCTTCGTTGTGAAGCGGTCTAGTGGCTCTGTGCCCTGACCCCTCACCTTTCTTGGCAGGGGTTAGGCAAGGCTTTCTTGGCAAGGGTTAGGCAAGGCGAGTCTGTTGTTCTGTGGGTGACGTGTGCGTTGCAAGCCAAAATGCGTTACCTGTATAATTTTTTGGTCTGGTTTATCTCATAAACTAGATCATTCTTCTATCTTTTCAATGAATTTAGCAGCACTCCTGCTAACATTCAAAAAGATTATGTATATGCAACCAATTAACCAGTTGTTTTGTTTAAGGGATAACCTGACGACGAACGTTTGCTCCCTGGCATTGCAGGGAGTAGGGAACGAATGCTAACAAGAACCAACGAGGTATCTCGTACTCCGTGCATATGGAGATATGGAATGGAAAAGCCTGCTAATCCTCCGGGGGATCGCTCGCGTTCCATCCTCCGGATCCAGCGTGCGACACATGTCCACGGTAAGCAGGGCAACGTGGGTAGGGGCCCACCTCCCAATCTTATCTCTTCGCATCCCCTCCACTCGTTTCTCTGCCTCACAGACCGCATGCATCTTCTCCCCATCCCACCCGACGCCGCGACTCCATGCTCTCCTGTCGCCGCCGCGCCTCCACGCCCTCCTTGTGCCGCCGCTGGCGACAAGGGCGCGGCCGTCGCTCCTCCCTTCGTCCTCCACCGACGAGGCATCTTCTCCGCTTGCGACTAGCTTGACTGTCGCCATGATCCGTCGCCCTCCTCGTCGAACTCGACAGCCCCGCCTCCGTCTTCCCAAACTCCGGCGAGCTCTACCCCGACGAGCATCCTCGTGCCGGCGAACTCCTCGTCAACACGCCCACATCCCCGCGCTACGCCGATGCTGCATAGGAAAAGCGGCAGTGCTACCATCGGCCAGCGGTGATGCTACCGTAGGTCGACGGTGCTGCTACCGTCGGTCAATGGTGGTGCTACCCTCTGTGGCAGATGTGCTACCAATGGAGGCCAAAGTTGCTTCATGGAGCATGTAGTACTGCTGCCAGAGGTGTACAACGCGGTGCTACCGTCGTCGTCGGTGGCGGCGGTGCTACTAGCCGAGGACGTCAGTGGCGGCGGCGGTGCTACCAGCTGTGGACGCCGGTGCTGCGACGAGCAGGCGACCATGCTTCCATCAGCTGGCAGCAGTGCTACAGTGAGCAAGCGGTGGTGCTTATTCCGGTCGCGGTCGTCGGAGCTTCAAAAATTTCTCCTTTGATATGTGATGCTACCAACAGCAAGGGCGAGCACCGGAGCAGCAAGGGTGCTGCAAGGGCGAGCACCGGAGCAGCAAGGGCAAGCCGTCTGTAGTCGGAGTTTCCGAAGCCGCGATGATGCTACCGGTGGAAGGCGGAGATGCTATCAACAGCCATCGACGATGGTAACGTCGGAAGAAGGCTGGCGCAGCTGCAAAATTTGGCTACGGATGCATCATATGAAGGAGTTTTTTGCTACTGCAGTTTTGTTGTTTTGCATCATAGGAAGAACTTTTTTTGCTACCACCGCGAGTTCTTTATTTTGCATCATAGGAGATGAAATTTGCTACGGCCGTTTTTTTTTTTTTGCATTATTAGATGGAGATTTTTGCTACAACAGTTGTTCCGTTTTGCATTATTAGACGGCGATTTTTGCTACGATAGGTGTTCTTTCTTATCATTGGAAGGGGATATTTTTTTGCTACAAATGTAATTCCGTTTTGCATTATTTGGTGGATAGTTTTGCTACTACCATTCGTCTGTTGCTTCCTCCCCTGCCCATGCTGCTACGAGGGGCACGATGGAGCTGCTGTCGGCAGCGTTGCTTCCTCCCCTGCCCATGGTGCTACCAGGGGCACGGCGGAGCTGCTGCCGGCCGGAGGCGCCGTGCTACCAAACTGGAGGCATGGTGCTCCTTGGGCACAAAGGTGTTGCCTTCATGGTGGAGGCGCGATGCTTTCATGGTAGCGCCGCCGAGCAGTGCCAGCGACAGCTGGACTTGGATGCTGCAACTCGATGCCGGCGGTGCTGCTAGACATGGACGCGATGCGTGGCGGTTCTGGCAAACGCGGCGCCCGAGGAAGCAGTGGTCGGCGATGGTGACTCGACGAGTTCTCGCCGAAGCTCTAATGGTGAGCAGCAGGCAGCAGCGAAGAGTCCAGGAGCAAGGCGGCGTTGCTTTATTCCGTGTGTGTAGAGGACTTTTTGGTGCTGTCAAGAATACAAGGGGATAAGGGTGCACGTGCCTACCAGGCTGGCTCCTTTTGTTTTTTGATCTAACGGTTTTAGGTCAGCTGATCGGACGGTTGGCGACCCGGGGATCGGACGGAAAGATCCGAGGACGCCTAGTCCTGTCCATATGGAATTACGTGCGACAGAACTGGGGTGTATACCTTTGAGTTGTTCGTACCTACATAGAAGCATGCTGTCGTCGGCGAAGATATGGCCCCTCGTGTTGCCGTGCACCCTCCCCATGGCGACATGCCACTGATTCCCCGCGGCAGGCCATTCACTCGCCGGCTCCATTGACTCGCCGGCGCCACACGCCGACGTGCAGCGGCGTCGCCGCCGCCACGTCGCCGCCTCCTCGGCTGCCTTCGCATAGACCAGGAGAAGACGGAAGACCCACCTAGGCATGTTCGACTAATGGGCTTCTAGAACGGTCTGTAAGTTTTTGGAACTTCTCATGGACCATTGCATTGGATACATATTGCTTGGATATCAATTATTAATAGAGCCACTCCCAGGCTCCATTTCTTTTGAACTTCTCATGGACGTGGGCTAACTACCCCGTACTGTGGCTGTGTTTGGCCCGCGGGCTGAGATTGGTGCTGGACGAATATTGAGCCAGCCAGACGACAGCACCTTTGCCCAGCAGCTCCTGTTGTTCGCACTACCTATTTGCTGTGAATCCCTATTCTACGCCCGTTGTAATGAATAGCACCAAAACGCCCATTGTAATCCCTCCAGCGCATCGCGGGCCGGCCAAGACGACGGCCACTGCAGCGGATTTGGCCGGAGATCAAGAAGATGAGGCGCAGTTGGCGGGGCGACGTCGCCGGAGACCGAGAAGATGAAGGCCGAGCAACCTCGCCGGAGACGGGGACGACGCGGCTGGCCGCGACGTCGTCGGCGAGGCGAGGTCCTGACGGGGATGATGTGGCGGGCCGCGCGTCGCCGTTGGAGGGGAGGAAGAGACTTAACTGGGGGGGGGGGGGGGGGGGGGGGGTGCGGTGCGGTGTTGCCGGCGACGAGGTTAGGGTTCGGGAGTGGGGGGGGGTTTAGAGGGAGGCTATGGGCAGTAGTGGACCGGCGGTGGGCGGCGGATTAAGGAGGGCGGGGCGGCGAGGCGCCGCGGTAGCGGAGACGGCCGTGGGTGGCGGCAGACGGCGGTCTGGCCGCGGCAGCGGCAGGGGGATTCGGTGGTGGAGATCACTAGGAAGAAGACGACTCACGTGGGCCGCGGCCCATCAACAACTCGTTGCAGGCGTCGGGACGATACACGGTGCTAAACGCGTAGAATAGGACCACCCCTATTTGCTGCCCATAGCGTATTATCCGTCTTATTTGCATTACAACACGTGGTATTCTTTCGCTTTTTCTGTTTCGTAAAAAAATTATATTTGTAGCTTGTTATATATTTTGGTTTTCTTTTCTTTTTTATTACAAGTGGAACACAGCACCGCCTATGCATCTAGACGATGCACACAGCCTTATTTATTGCAAGTTTCTTCTTTTCGTTCACATGCTTTTATTTTTTCATAATTTTTTATGTTCTTTTATTTTTCCATAATTTTTCCTACCTTCGGTTTTTTAGTTCCATTTTTGGTATTATATACGTTTTGCTATATTTATTTTTATGTACTGTTACGCTCGCTATATTCTTAGCAAGATGGAAAATATTTTGTGTATTTCAAAACAATTTATTTAAAATAACCTTACAGACATGTAATGGCAATAAATTTTACTTTTTACAGTACGTGTACATGTTATAGAGAAGTGTGCTTCTATAATATTGTTCACAGACAATTGCAAGTTAGAGTGGCATATTTCCAAGTTCGTTTTTGTAATGGCATTTTCCCAATATGTGAGTTGGGCAATGGCATAGATCCAATTAACCCATTTAACAACTAACGTTATATGGATGACATGATACCCCATTTAAATTCACCCGTAGAGAACATCGTCTTGTCTCTTATGGCTTATTGGCTTTCTATCTGATTATTCTAGCTGTTGGAATACTTGTAGTCTATAAAGAAAAAGTTGCCAACAATAACGATATGGGAAGAATAGCATACTTAGCAATGCAAGCTATCTCATTGGTAGTCAAATATTGTAAATGCTCAAAGCAGACACAACAACCTAAAACCTTTAAAAACTTGGGGAGTACCTACAAAGTAATGGTAAGTTACTATTGTAGACTAACGAGGCTCCCCCAACTCCATTGCATGAATGAAACAATAAGATCAACTATAGCGGATATTCAAAAAGGGAGCATACTGCAAAAAACACATGGTTACAGTACAATGGAAAAACAGGGTCTAGCACATTCCTAAGACCCCTACTAAATTAGTTCAATACAACTAAAATTGCCCTCCCATCCAATCTCATAATATCCCACCAAATATTGGCACTAGAGAACTCCCTCCTAGGTCTGGCACCCGTCATCCCACCTGACGAATCTGCTGTTCGCCCGGAATCGGGGCCAACGACGACTCATGTGCCTGGATAGGCACCATTTTTGTGCCCGCGGTATCACCTACATGGATCACGTTTGGTCGCAGTGGCCGGGGAAGAACGCGTCCTCTTGTCTCCCACCGCCCTGTCAGGCGCCTTGCTCTGGCCTCCCCCAACCTCACCTCGTAGACGCTGGAAGTCCAACACGACGTGGTGGAAGGATAAGGCGACGAACCGCATTGTGTCCCGACGAGGGTTCCCCCTCTAGTACCGCATCCGTCCTCGATGGCTGCCTCGACCTTGGTTGATGCCGACGCCCACAATGTTCTCGGTAGAATGCCAAAAGATATAAATCCGCGTGCATGATTTAGGTCAATTTGATTTGGAATGTACATGTGGTCAATTTCGTTCTCAGTTTAGTAATTTATAAATCATATTATTGATTTTCATAGCAGTCCAGTTTCCTATTAGAGCATGATGCAAGATTCATTTGGACTCAATCTACATATGCCAGTAGATCAAATTGTATGTCTTGATGAATATGATGACTCCATGAATGATAAGGAGGATGTGTGTGTTTGATGCTTCTCAAACAAATAAAGAAGGAATGGGAGGGAAAAAGGCAATTGAATTATACAAGTGATGAAGATGAGGCGATAGGGCATGGGAGAGTGTCATGCTAGATGTGGTCACCGACAATGATCTAACCGGTAACAACTATACGAAACACACTGACGACTTGTTCCAACAACTTTTGAAGGAACTATAGAGTTTCTCAATGATATCTCAAATGCTAGTGGAAAGGTAAGCATACCTATTGCAACCAGTGCTCGAGTTGTTTCGAGAATGTAAAGAATGCGTCTCCGAGTGGTGCCACCGCTGATGAATATGTGAGTTTCATGTTTTGTTTGTTTATCTCCATGTTACCATATGAATGTGCTCATATTTCGTATATCCAACCATCTTTTTTTTATAAAAGTTGTAGGACGACGAATTGCACAAGAGAGGTACAAGCAAACACAAGGGTCGAAAGGCACACCATTTGTGTGCCAACATTGTTGGTACTTTCTAGAACCACTGAGTAATGGAGGACAATGGAAGATGAAGCTCCTCCACCAAAGAGACCAAGGTGTACCTCATCCTCTTAAGAGAATGATGAAGAGGAAAAAGAAGGGAGGAAGAAGGGCGGAGTCAAACTTAAGAGACAAGCAATGGGAGGCCAGATGGAAGGAGACATCAAAAGAGAAGGTGAAGAGAGACGGCGAGGTTCCGGTCATGAGAGAGAAACTCGATAAGTTGATGAATACAAGGAAGGAGACGATCGTCTAAAGCACTAAATATGTGTATTGAACTATATTGTTGTCATTATTTCTCTTTGTATATCATTTTTATGTGGGGATGTTGGTCATCGGAAAACCTTTTAGGGAGTTTATTTATGAAATGCACATGAACATTACAGTGAGCCGTAGGAAGCGTAACTGAGAAGTAATTTATCTTGATCCTGCCGGTTGACAACCAGACTGGTACTGAAAGTAACCGGAAGGAACCCAAGCGTGCGCGCGTAGATATGTAAACTCTGCATAAAACAGAAATGTCACACACACACGGACGTTACCTGACAGTTAGTGCAGAGCAGAGGAGGCCAGCGTCACGGCCGACTGGCTGCCTGGCTGGAGATCTTGGCCGAGCTCAGTAGCCACCGCCGGCGCAGTCAGGAGAAAGTAGGGTATTGATCGGCGTGCTGCTGCTGATTGATTGATCGAGCGACGACGGGCCATTATATACGCATGAAGCAGGGTGTTCGGCTGTGTTGTATGATCCCCGAGGAATCCACGACGCTGATGCCGAGCGGTGCACACTTGCGCTCAGGATCGGATCGAATAAATATCCATCGTACCGTGGCAGCTTTATTCGATCGGGTGCCGAGGTTGATCGTCATCGGCCTCAGGATTGAAGTAAACGTCGCACACTTGCTCGGATATGATCGCGCTGGTCCTTCCGAGCTGTCTTCTTCGGTCGACTTCATATGCCTCGAAGACACAAAGCCAGACGGCATTCGGGTCCTTGATCGGTGTCCGGAGTCTTTTTGGGTTGAGTCAACCAATGATCTGCAGGCTTCTTGCGTGTACGAGGCCCGATTTTCTTATACTAATAGAGAAAAGAAAAGATTTTTGATGAAAAGTAGCGCTGCGATTCATTGATCATAAGAAAAAGAATAGCTCGGCTTATAAAGGAAAACACTGAAAACCAAACAACGTGCTAGGGGACCGACGCGCCGAAGTACAGCACAACAACACATAGCAACAACAACACAACACTACAACGCTCATTCGTAAAAAAAAACACAACACTACAGCAACAACACCAACACCACCACAACCTGAACAAACACCAATACGTCATGCCGAGCAACCAGCCAAGCAACGAGGATGTAGAGCACTGAGCTTCCACAGCCGCATCATCGGCAATGTAGTATTCGAGACCCACCACTATCAAAGGACCGCTCCGACGAGTTCACACTATATACGCGCGGGAGAGATGGCAGGCCAAGAGGGGCCTAGCCCCGGCAAGTGGACGGCTTCAAACTGCAACTGAGCGAAGGGGTTGCCTCTGCGAAGCGTCCCTCGAAACTCCATCGAGGTCCGAGTCTTTTTGGGTCGAGTAAACCAAGGGTCAGGCTTCTTGCGTGTACGAGGGCCGGTTTCTACTAATAGGGAAAAGAAAAGATTTTTGATGAAAAACAGTCAGTGCTACGATTCATTGATCATAAGAAGAAGAATATCTCGGCTTACAAGAGAAACCAGGCCTGAAAATCAAACAACGCCTAGCCTAGCGAGAAGAGCGAACCGCATCGAAGCACGACACAACAACACAACACCAACACCACCACAACAACACCAAGACTACCACAACCTAAGTCAACACCAAGCCCTCCCTGCCGAGAAACCAAAGCAACGAGGATGCAAAGCACCGAGTTTCGACGTCCGCGTTAGCATCCATGACCCTACCAAAGGACGGCTCCAACGAGTTCGCACCATATACGCCTAAGACAGATTGCAGGCCAAGAGGGCCTAGCCCCGACAAGTAGAAGGCGTCATACCAGAACTGAGAGAAGGGCTTGCCTTTGCAAAGCCACGAAGCGAGTACATTGCGCCCATCAAAGCTCCGCGTCTGGACGAAGATCGACATCGTCCTAACACTGCGCCTCATGGGCTATGGAACACCACTGAGCATCAAACAACACTTCGAAAGGAGAGCAACGACATAGCAACTTGGGGTATCCCCTGGCAATGACGGGGTGTGCAGGCACAGCCGCGTCAAGGACTGACTTGCGGGCCAGGATATCTCCCTAATCCTCCAATCCGCGTTGCCATAATTCCCTAGCTGTCGGCCCAGTGGAAAGCAGGGTACCATGGGCCGGCCTGCCATAGCCCTCGACGTTCTGCGAAGAATTCTGCTAAGGACCAGGCGCTCAGCCTGGCGAGCCTCGCGAGGGACTTTTCCCTCGCGAGGGTTTCTTCACTCTGCTGAGCCTTTCTGCTGAGTACCAGACGCTCAGCCTAATGGGCCTCATGAGGGAGTTTTGCCTCGAGAGGGTCTCTGCTGCCCGGAAAATCACCAAGTCATGGCGCACGTCTGCGCCACCCTCGCGAAGCGTCAAGTACTTCATATCCTCGGCGAGGCACCTGGCCCTCGCGGGATTCCTTCGAGTGGAAGCAAGCTCTGCACCCGCTGCAGGGCGCGCGTCACTCTGCGCGCGCCTGCGCGCGATGACGACGACGCCGCAATTGCCATTCTCGTGTATAAAGCAGTCAACAAAGTTAGGGCAAGCAAAGCGGACTCCCATTATTGCCATTTTGGTGATAAGGGGACCGGCGCCCGCTACGCTCCAAGACTGACGTCACCGGGGCGGGTCACGGATCTCTGCGGCGCCAGCCCACCGTCCTGGATGGACGGTGGCTTTTTCTGCCAAGTAGACGTGCTCTCTGCCATGGACCGCGTCCATGGACAACCCCGACGCCGTGCGCTGCGCTCTACCTTTGCCACCATGTGGAATCCCTTCCCGCCTGTAGTTTTCGGGGAAGAGGACCAAGGCAGTATAAAAGGAGGCAGCGTACGACCAAGGAGGGGGATCCCGCATTCAACCAATTCATTCCACGCTCAATCAGCTACGTTGGAAGGAAGAAGACGGAGCTCCTTCCACCATAGTCCACCATAGCCATAGCTGAGCCCTCGGCAAGCTCATTGTACTATGAACCTCTCCAAGCAGTGCAATATAACATAGCAGGACGTAGGGTCTTTACACCTCACGGTGGGCCTGAACCTGGGTAGCGGCTCGTTTTCACTCTCTGTCATGATGTTCCTCACCGAGCTCGACGAGCACCGTCGCCGAGGTTGTTGAGGATTTGTTTGACGTTGTGTTCAGCCCCTTACTCGATTCCTGGCATTAGAGAGACACCCCTAGTTCCTTGGGACTAGTCTCCGACACTAGCCAAGAGGAAGAGGGGGGCACCACGCGTCAACATACTTCGCCGAGGAAGAAGGGCGCACCACGGGAGTAGGATGGCGAGCTCGACGATGATCGCCTCTGTATCAGCTAGGAAATAAGCCCCATGGACCGCCCGATGAGCAGCCGCGCGTAGTCTCGCGGCCCGCATGCCCAGATTGGGCCCATGGGGACCCGCGTGGCTGTCTCCAGATCTTGGCCCGCCTAGGCCCAGATATGGCCAACACACGCGCTGGTGCCATCGTTCTCTCAACACCCGTACTCCCACACTATCCCTGCTGCACCACCTCGCCAAAACCACTGGCGTGCATGTGCCAGGTCCAAATGCAAGTGCATGGAACCCCAAGTGGAAGGTATGATGTTGTGCAGCAGCAAATTTCTCTATATTAAGAACCAAGGTTTATCGAATCAGTAGGAGTGGAGAGCTAAGCGAAATTGAAGTGGACCTACAAGCAAGAACTAAATCTCTTTTTCCCCAGTGTTTCAGGAAGGTTGTCAATCTTCCCGTCTCACTAAGAACAAAGGGTTAAACGTATAGTATTGAATATAATAGTACTAAACAAAAATGTAAAAATGGACCAACAAGCAAATGATGATGAAAAGTGTGTAATGAGGTTGTAAACAATGTAAAAGATGGGACGGGGGGGTATGGTTTCTCTCCTTAAAAGATAGCAATTGTTGGGTGAACAAAGTACAGCCGAGCAATTGATAGAATTATGATCATGATAATTATAACAAATTGGGCAAGGCAAATATTTATGTAGGCATCACGTCAAGATCTAAAAACCGTTACTGAACCACATCAATATTTAACTAATACTCCAATTCGAGTGCGCTTATATGCTTGCCACTCTAAGAATACATGTGAGATCCTCCTCTGCGCCGCCCGCCTCACCTCGTCAAGATGTGGCAACATGTAACCGTTGTTTTTTTGGCACACATGATGATTAGATGAATCTGAATGGTTGAAGTAGAAGCTTAAATGTTTTGCACTTTCAGACAGAACCGTCCCGCACAATAGTCAAAAACGAACCAAACCATCACTGGAGTTGTTCCGCTTCATCTTCAAACTGTTTGGCTCGTCCTGCCATGTCTATAAGAGATGTCACTTCACATCCGAAAAAGACACACCACAACACAACACCACATTAGATTGCCACTTGATTCCAGAGCACCGCGCCATCGTTCATGATTTCCCGTCCCGTCTTCTAGGGTGCACCGCGAGACGGGACAGTAGACCTCGGGAAGCTTTTCTCTCATGGTATTGTACGGGAGAGAGGCGATAAAGTTTTGGGAGTGCTCTGGCATGACTACTTGTTTCTTCAGCGACGACTATATCCCCCATAAGCACGACTTTTCCTACATCAGCTACATTTCCGTTGCATGTCTGCTCCTGATAGCACCATAACGGATCTTCTTCCTCTTCATTGTACATGCTTCTATCTATTTTGTTCGAGATCATGATATACTTTCTGATCCTGCCAATCGGTATAAACGTGTTGTTTTCATACTCTCCACTAGTTCGTATAACTAGTTTCATTTCTATTTTATGGTCATGTTTTTTCCACTGTTTTCATGGATTAAATCTTTAAAAAATTATAGTTACAACAATGCAAAAACCTTATTTAGGAAATTCCCCCAATTGGTTTTGCTGCTTCACTGAGGCCTCCTCCATTCGAGTGTGTGCATTACAAGAGATGATGTGTGAGAGCAACTCTCTGGCTTACTAACATGAGATGCTTTGACACGAGCATAGGTAAGTCTGAAGGAGTGCTTACTCCCACAGAGGAGAAAGCTTTTTAGGTAGCCGATACCCTCCAGAGGGGTGCTATTTTAAGCATTCTTGGCGAGAACATTGTTGACTCGTATTTCTCCATCACTACGAGTAAGGATATATGGGATGTCCTCGAGGCCAAGTTTGGGGTCTTGGACGCAGGCAATGTCATGGGGCAATTGTATGATGCTACAAGATGAATGACGAACACTCCGTCGTTAAGCAGTCTCAACACAATTGTAGAGAAGAAAGTTGATCTGCTATATATTGCACGCATAATATTTTAATATCAACTTTCCTCGAAGGTATATTTACGGTGGATGATATTCCAAGGATGCTCACAAGTGTGAATAACACAACCCAGTACCTCCACAACCACAGGGAGTATCTCCGCTGATAAGTATTTCTTGGTTAAAAAACCATACTAGTGTAGATATTCACTGAGGTTGTAGTGCTTTGAGGATTATGTGTACACCTTCAACTCCACGACATCATCTTAACTTCCAATATGAAGCTCTAACGTAGGTATTTTTGTTGCAATATTTTTGTCAAAGAGCTATTTATCAGATAAAAAATTAAAGAGTATGATACGTTAGCAACAACATCAATTAATAATACAAAATTAACGAGGAAAAAGTGAGCCTAGTATATACTGCACACATTTTTAAAGATCACCAGCTTTTGCTAGAGGTATATACATAGTTAATGAGAGGCTAATGATTCTCAAGTGTGAATAACACAGCCCTATATACTACCACAGCCTTAGAGAGTATCAACAAAACAGCTTACTAGTGTAGACATTCACTAATGTTTCGGGGCAATGAGGCTAATGTGTACATCTTAAATTCAACGCAATATCTAACTCGCAATATGAAGCTCTACGCAAGTATAATGTTTGCAACATATTCAACTCAATCGCGTGGACACATGATAAGCCATCTCAAAGCAACCAACAAGTAAAATGTTTGCAGTATCTTGGATGGATAGAACTATCTATAAGATAAGGAATTATTAAAGAGTATGCTTGTAATGCCAGGAACCACATCAATTCATATATTATAGAGAAGAAAGTGGGTATATTTTATACTGCACACATATTTTATAATACCAACTTTTCTCGAAGGTGTATATATATATAGTGGAGGGGAGGCCAACGATATTCATGTGTGAGTTTGTAGGTTAAAAAACTTACTAGTGTAAATATTCACTAAGGTTCTAGTTACTTGACGCTTATGTGTACACCTTCAACTCAACGAAACCTTCTTAGCTTGCAATATGAAGTTGCAACTAAGGTATTTTTTGTTGTAATAATAATATTTACTGAAAGAGTTATATAGCAGACAAAAAAATAATGTTTGCGATATGTTAGCATCAACATATGTTTCATACATAATTACCGAAAAAGGTGAACCTAGTATATATATTGCACACATTTTTTGAACAAGATCGCCAGCTTTTGTTAGAGGTATATACATAGTTATTGGGAGGCCAATGATTCTCATGTGTTAATAAACTTACTAATGTAGATACTCACCGAGGTTCTAGTGCTTTGAGGGTTATGTGTATATCTTCAACTCAAAGCAATCATCTAATTCGCAGTATGAAGCTCTAACACAAGTATAATTTTTGCGGTATATTTGATTAAACGGTTATTCTAATTAGGGGACGTGCCCCAGTAATCGATTCCGTCCAGCGCATGCGGGACTTGCAGAGTGACCAACACATGCATGCATGCAGGAAATCTTTCCATAAATCGAAAATTTAAAATAAATTATCTCTTAAACCGTTATTTTAGTTGAGTAACCGTTTTCACCGTTGGGTTTGTCTCGCTGTGTACTTTGAAACAAGATCCCATCTTAATATATTTTGACAAACTTTTTTCGTCTTCAGTTGCCAGGATATAATACCGTAATTGCCATATTGCTAGTTAATAGTTACCACCCAAATAATACATAGTCACCAGGTCATTTTTACATGTTTTTTGCATAACCATGATCTACATGTTCAGAAATTGAATATTTTGATCCAATCTAAACACGTAAAATATGGGGTTACCGTCACAGAAGGATTATATCGGTGAGTATCGCAGTTAAAAAAGATAGGCAACCATTTGATTTTAACCTGATAACCAACTTGACAATACCTAGTGACCAAGTGACTATAATTTGGCAACTAGGGGCGAGAAAAAAAGTTGTCAAATATTAAGATGGGATTTAGTTTTGAAAATCTCGTCGCAACAAAGCCAACCGAGAAAACGGATGTGGATTTGGAATTACGGTTTAAGAGATAAAATATTTTAAAGTTTGAAAACGGAGAAAGATTCCCCACGTGGTGGCTGCATGCGTGGCTTAATTAGCATATTTTCATCCGTGCCCACCAAAATCTAATCTGGGGCACATGCCCTAGCTAGCAAAGTCCTTGATTAAAAGAGCTATATACTGAATGCTTTTGTAGAAGATTGCAATTTTATGTCCGTCTGTTAAATTTCACAGAACTCAGGTGCGCAAGATTTTTCTGTGTAGAAGGTAAAAACAAAAGCAAAAAAAGGGGTGGGGGTTTGTGAAGTATTTTCGTTGCACTATACGTGTCTTTTGAAGATGCGTGTCTTTCTCAAGGTACAATAACAAACACATAAGATTCCGGAAAAAAAAAATCACGAGGTTGCAATCCTTCCATTTCCGCGTATATATGTGCTACGGAGTAGAAGTCCTGCGAATCAAAAAAGGCTCCCTGATCAGTCGATCTCACTTACTGACTTCTTATACCGCACGAGTAATTTCATGAGCGTTAATTACCTGATGTGGTGATCAGAGGCAGTTGGATCCCGGCCGGCCGGGCCGCCGGCGGGCAGTGCGGCTGCGTGGAATGTGGCTGGGCGTGCAGTTGGGCATGGAGACGCAGGCAATGGCAGACGCTACGATCGTGGGTTGATGTTGAACGAGAGAAGCGCGGCAGGTGTATACTCCGTCTGTTCCACAATATAAGATGTTCTAGCTAACTCACATATTTGCTAAGTGCAAATCTAAATGAGTGTACATACACTTTAAAACATGTTCACATACATCTAGATACATATGGACAAAAGGTAAAACATCTTATATTTAAGAACGAAGGGAGTATATATGAGCGCGGCGTCCGGCCGTAAACGCGGGGATCGGCGATGCACACCCACATGGGTCGCGCCGCGGCGCCGCGCGAGAGGAATCAATCCAAGCCAGCGGCGGCACGTCGGCAGCCACTCGATCGATCCGTCCATGGATCCTGCCATCCAGGGAGAAAGTAACGATGGACCGAGGTCAGCCTCAAACTGTTGAACGAGAGATGCTGCCGACGTGCTCGCGCGCGACCACTTGGCCTGTCGAGTATCTCAGGCCGGCGGCGAACGGATGGAGCCGAATACTAGACACTTGGCAAGTAGTGGTAGCTTTTGGCAAATGGCATCGACCGCGCTTCCTTCCATCGGCGCCCGGCCGCATACATGGATATAGTCAGATATCAATACGTGTAGGTCACATACAAGCAATGCCATTTTTGTGGTCATGATGAAACGGTTGACCAGCTGCTATTTCAGTGCTCTTTAGCAAAATTGATTTGGTTTGGTTTTGTTCCTTGGGTTTGGTCAGGCCTCTTGTGGCTCTTGATTTAGTGGATAGCTGCGTTAACTTGTTTCCATCGTCGCAACGCAAGCTGATGCTCATTTGTGGGCGGCTGTGTGCTGGATGATCCTGATGTTGTAGCATACCGTTTGTGTGCTTTTCTTAATGAATGGGCGATCTTGTAGAAAAATCCAGGGCAAAAAACTCTTGAACCTGGAGTAGAGATGATTCAACAGGTAACGAGAGAAGCTTACTTAAGGTCACACGGTTGGCCGACGACTTGAGCTAGACTGATGAACTGAAGTGCTATTCTTGATATCTTTTGGGGTTTTGTCTGGTGCTTTTCTAAAGCCCGTAATTCAAAATGTGTGGTTCATAGGCTGCACATGTGTTTGGTTGTTGCAGACTGCCAAAGCTTGTTATTTTCCTTTTTTTTCTTTCTAAGCTTTGTAAGACATTTAAAAAAAAATATAGGCTACATCGTGTTCCCCGGATTTCACTAAAATTTTGTAGACTGCCCATGGTGAGAGTAATATAACGGGTAACATGCATACAATATAGGAAAAATGATGTGGTAAATAATTAAAAAGGAAATAGACAAATGAAGTAACATAACATCTTACCATCACATAGTGCTTTTCAATAAAAAAATGACTACAAATTAATAAATGAAGTTCTCTATGTTATTGTGCATATGACACTACCCACTATTAAATTAGTAACTAGCTAGTCTAAATTACTCTCCACTATGACCAACCATGCGACGCCCTTGAAGCAGTACGAGCCGTTTGTTTTTTCATGACCAAGATTAGTTGAGATTTCAAGGTACATATCTATCTATATATTTCCTTTGCAATACAATTATTACAGAGTAGCACCACAAAATATAACTACAATATGAGAGGTTAAGGGTGTGTTTGGGAGAGATCCACCCCTCCCCTGTGAACTCCACTCCATCAACTAGCTCTAAAGCAAACAAAATGGTGTTTGACTCATGTGGTAAAACCTTTTGATCTCCCATTTCGTTCAACTTCGTGTAACATGGATGAGAAACTTTCGACATATATATATATAAGGTAAATTAACATATGCTCCCTGGTGCCCGGGCACCAAGATGGAATATGAAAAGTTTGGGGTATGTAGACAACCCGTATACCTCGGGTATGCACATGTTGGGTATATGTGAGGTACACATACCCTTGGGTATGCATATTTAAGGTATCTACATGATATATATACCTTGGGTATGTGTGTCCAACAGCGCACGCACAAATCAAGTATATATATAAATAACTTAGGTATGTGTACAATATTAGGTATGTATACCCTGTTATGTGCATACCCAAAGTCATATGTACCTCCTACATACCTAAGATATACATACCCAAGGTATATGTATCGTCTACATACCCAAAAAATTCGTATTCCATCCTGGTGTCCATGCTCCATGGTGCCCCATCTGAGCTTCCTATATATATATATAGAAAATGTGCAAGCTCTGGAATGACGGTCTCTACTGCATCACCATTCACTTTTATTTGGTCACTGACTGTAATGACAAACTACATCACATGGGCAATCCATATTCGACTGAAACCCAATCTCGACATTATTTCATGCAAGAATTTCCACTCCACATGGTCATATGCTTTACTCAGGTGTAAATTAATTGTTGCATATCATTTCCTTTCCACATATTTTCCTCTGGAAAATGTGCCAACTCATAGTCTAGAAGAATATTGGCATTGATCATTCCTTCTAAGACGAAGGCGGTTTGGTTTGAAGAGATAATATCAGGATGGATTAACTTAGTCCTTTTTAAAATGAACTTCGAGATTAGTTTGTAAACGACATTGGATAGGCTTATAGGATTCGTCAATCCTTCAAATTCTCTGGTGCTATAGTTTTTGGGATGAGTACTATCATCGTGTTGTTCGAGTCATCTAGCATTTTTCCTCCTTTGAGTACTTTGAGATCTCTTTCTAACTCGATTACCTATTTCATTCCAAATCTTTTGAAGACCACTATCAGTATGCCATTAGATCCTAGTGCTTTTGGTTCTGAATGCTTGACAGAGAATTTTCCGCTTCTTCTTTTATGTACTCTGAACAAAGGATGATATTCATTTGGGCCAAAATCCTGGAGTGAACCTTGCATCGGTGAATAATGGATGCTATTTATGTGTCCCAAAACCATGGTCTGAATTGGTGAACGACATCATTCTTTTCAAGCAGACAAAATAGAAGAGACTGAATAAATACTTAATGTGTTGCTTTGACGGGTATGCATTATCCACCCATGAATCATCGGCCCTTTTTAATCTTCGTATAGTGTTCTTGTTCTTTCTTTCTAATGCCAAAGCATGGAGAAGGCCATATTTTGTCACAAGATAGTGGCCATCTTACATGACCAATTTGTTTCCACATTGTATCTAGTTGATGTTCCAATATTGCCAACTTATCCTACATAAATTCTATGTCTACCCTTCATTCATATGACTCTCCTCGCATCTTCTTATCGTTGCTTCAGTCGCTTGATCCTAATTTTCAAATCTCATGGGACATTTTGATCCCAACCCTTTAATATTACGACCACCCTATGTAACCCTTGCGCAACATTACCTTCATCTTGCAGTTTGCAACCTTCCCAGAATTATTCACAATGACTTCACATTCCTACCTGACCAAGCCACATGGCTTCAAATTTGAAAGGTTTTCTTCAATTCATTGCTCTAGGAATTTTTAGTGTTGCTTCAACTTGAATGGTGATTTTCCTATGCTCCGAATGTTTTAGATCTCCCTTTAACACTCCGTAGGAAGGCAAGTGATGCACCATTATCTAGACGCCATGATTCGATCTTGACTTTCCTTTATATAATATTTTGTGTCATGGGATTTATTCCACCATCTAAATTTATCTCTATTGAAGCCTAAATCTCACGTGACATATGCAGCTAGCGACATGCTCAAAAATTTCCATGTGTTTGTGATTACGTGGGGGACCTCCTTTCTTCTCATGCATGTACATGATCTCATTAATGATGGGTTCGTAGCATAGAAAACAAAAAAATTCTACGGTAAGAACAACCAAGACACCAAGATCTAATCTAGTGGAAGTAAGCAACGGGTAGAACCAAGTTCCAAGAGAACTCACCCTCAAAGACCAAAAGCGTTTCGAGAACGATTCTCGTGGACGGTGTAGTCGATCACTTGCCGATCTCAAGATAGTGAAGATGAACGCTGCAACGGGCAGCGCTTCCGTACTCGGTCACATGTATGGTTTGATGACGACCTCCGTTCCCTCGATCCAGCGGGGCAGCGGAAGTAGTAGATCCATGGCTTCGCCAAGCGAATGGCCGGAAGGTGGAGCAGCGGGAGGAGGGAGAGAGGCTCAAGTGTGTGAGGAAGAGGAAGCTCCACACCTCAATTGTGAGATCCTGGCTCAGGGCTTAACAGGATTGATAGAATACTCATATCAACAAGTTGCAACTTCTTTTCCGGAAGCTCATCTGGAAGGAACTCCGAGGTTAAGCGTGCTTGGCCCGGAGCACTCCAAGGATGGGTGACTGACCGGGAACTGGTTCCCGGGTGCGCACGAGTGAGGACAAAGTGCGCAGAAAAGATCAGTGTTGATCTGTGGGGCCAGTCTGGGGATCCTAGCGAGCTGCCAGGGGTGACAGGCCCGGCCCAGGGGTGGCCGGGGTGTTACATCAATATATAGGAGGGGATGCGCAGCCCAAAAAGGTGTCCCCCCATTTTATCCCTCTTAATGTGAGTGGTAACTCCATTTTAACTCACTTGAAACTTCCTCTTAATTTGGTAGAAACTCCCACTCATAAATCCCGAGAGTTTTTCTCCCATAAATGAATAAAACATTTTTAATTCTTTTATTTGAGATTTAATATTTGTTGATTCTTTTAATCAACAAACATTAACACTTACCCCCTTGAACTATTTCAATATTCCCCGAAACAATTTCGGTGTTGTCCAAACTTCTCCGATATTCCGTATCTACCCAAAAGTATCAGCAAACCTTAAGTGTGTCACCCTACGTTTCGTGAATAATGCAGACATGATCGAGACACCTCTCCGATCAATAGTGAACAGCGGGACCTGGAGATCCATAATGACTCCTACACATTCAACGATGAATCTTGTGATCGCGTGAACCAAAAACATCATAACCAATTCCTTTTGTCTCGCGATATTTTACTTGTCCGGGATCCGATCATTGGTATCAACTATGCCTAGTTCGATCTCGTTACCGACAAGTACTCTTTACTCGTTCCGTGATATGACATCCTTGTGATCTAGTCACGTGCTTGCAAGCGGTGTCGATGTGATATCACCGAGAGGGCCCAGAGTATATCTCTCCGTCATTTGGATGGACAAATCCCACTCTTGATCCATGAGCCTCAACTAATACTTTCAGAGTACCCAACGCCACCTTTATAGTCACCCTGTTACGGTGCGATGTTTGATGTCATCAAAGCACTCTTCCGGTGTTAGTTATTGACATGACCTCATGGTCTAAGGATTAGGGTTACTTCGTACGTGAAAGATATAACAATATAAACTTTATGACTTGATTGCATTGCTATACTTCCTTTGGGTGTGTGTTCATCACATCATTCTCCTAATGACGTGGTCCCGTTATTAACAACATTCAATGTTCATGATCAGGAAACCTTGATCATCAGTTCAATCAACGAGCTAGTTAAACGAGAGGCGTTACTAGGAACTCTTACTTGTTTGTTAGTCACACATGTATTAAAGTTTCCGATTAATACAATTCTAGCATGAGAAATAAACATTTATCATAAACATGGAATAAGATAATAACAACTTTATTATTGCCTCTTGGGCATATTCCTTTCAGTCTCCCACTTGCACTAGGGGCAATAATCTAGATTACATTGTGATGACCCTAACACCCATGGAGTTCCGGTGTTGATCATGTTTTGCCTTCGGGAGTTGTTTAGTCAACGTGTCTGCGACATTCAGATCCTTGTGTACTTTGCAAATCTTTCTATCACCATCCTTGACATGTTCACAGATGGAGTGAAAACGGCGCTTGATATGCTTGGAATTCTTGTGATACCTTGGATCTTTAGCATTGGCTAAGGCACCATTGTTGTCACATAGATAACCATTGGATTCCAACGCACTAGGAACCACACCTAGTTCGGTAATGAACTCCTTTATCCAAACTGCTTCATCCGCTGCTTCCGAGGCAGCAACATATTTTGCCTCTTTTGATGATCTTGGAACTCCTCTGGCTTACTGCTCCTCCATTCATAACAAATATGTATCCGGATTGTGACTTAGAGTCATCCGGATCGGTGTCGAAGCTAGCATCGACGTAACATCTTGCGATGAACTCTTCTTCACTGCCATACATGAGAAACATATCCTTAGTCCTTCTCAAGTACTTCAAGATATTCTTGACCACTGTCCAGTGTTCCAAACCTGGATCAGATTGGTACCTTCTAGTCAAGCTAATAGCATGTGCCACATCCGGTCTTGTACACAGCATAGCATACATGATAGAGCCTATGGCTGAGGCATAGGGAATCTTGTTCATAACACATCTATCTTCTGCCGTAGCTGGACTTTGAGTCCTACTCAATGTATTGCCTTGCACATAGGTGTAACGGACCTGCACTTAAAAATTGGCAAGATCCCTGTGTATAGTGCAAACCCCTGGATCGATTCATTTGCATACACAGTCTAAGATGAATATCATGCAAATGCATCAAATTTTATTACATCGCATGATCCAGACTTACAATATTCATTACAAATTGCATAGCTCAAGGCTAGCATTTTACAAAGTTTAGCACAGCGGAATAAAAGTAGCAGTGAGTCTCCATCATCTTCATGTGCCACAGGCGAAAACATGTTGGTTGTAGACTCAAAACCTTATACGAAACCTCACTCATCGTCTGAACATCCTACAACAGGAAAAATGTTGCAACAAGGTGGGTCAGAACCATATAAAATGGAACTGGCAAGTGACACTCTGTGGACACTTAGTGGAATAACTCTAATAACCTATATGCATATTTGGCTGGTGGAGTTCAAAGGCTAATTTGCAGAAAGCCAATTTTTCCTAACTCTTTTGAAAACACTTTTCTTCTAATCGAGACATCCATGGCATGAAAACCACTATCTCATCTACCCTTGTTCACTCTTCAAAATTTTACTTGAGAAGTTGGAATGTTGGGATCCTCCGTTGACGTCCTTGATCAGCTGCTCAGAATTGTCCGTAACCGGGGACACGGTTAAGTACTTAGTTTGACACTCTCGAGAGGTTGTGCACGTTCACCATTAGACTTAACCAACCCAAACTATCCCCACACTCCAATAGTGATAGGGGAAAAGAAGAAGGTTAAGACGAGATCCTTCGGAAGCATTTTTCCACCCCATACAGACCTGACGCGTTCCAACCTAAAAACCTCTACCACCACCTGTCAAGCCGGGGTGAGTCGGCGCAACTTATTCGATCAAGACAGAGCCCATATGACCAATGGCTGCACTGGAAGCAATCTTCACTTGGAGAAAACATTGGTCCCTTTGTTCCTGGGTGGCAATCCACAAGTGAATATCCCATCGGGACAACACTCAACTCTCAAAAGCCAATCAAGCCCAAATCCACCCAGGTGTTCATTTAACTTAGTAGAATTTAAGCTTTTCAATAAAACCCTTTTGCATAGCATCAATAATTCTACTAAGTTATCATAGGATTCTAGACACAACTAGTAAAAAGGAGATATTAGTTTCAGCATAGCAATACTATCCAACACATGCATAAAAAAATATACTCTAAGTCATGCATAGAAAAATACTTGGGAAGTTTATGGGGTGTGCCACTTGCCTTGACAACAGGGAGAGTAGGAGTAGCAGTTGCAGAAGTCTTCGTTTCTCTCCGAAATTTCTAACACATCAAACAAGCAACAATAAACATACAAGCAAAAACAACACTATATGAAAAATATGACATGCATGAGATGCAATTATTCTAAGGAAATACGACATGCAAAACATTCTAAGGAACATAGACAAAATAACTTAAACAACTTGGTTAGGTAAAAGTTGGATAAAGTAAACTTGATATAAATTAACTTGAATAGGTTGTATGGTTGCTCCAAGTCTTCACATTTTTGGTCTTCTTCATCTCCCTTATAGTTTCATTGATCTTCAATGATCTTCAATTAGCACTCTAGGGACTTAGTCATAAACACCAAGGACTTGGTCTATGTCCAAAGTGAAAGAGGGATAGGAAGGGCAGAAAAAGATAGAGAGAAAGATGTAGTTGGTCCTTCCAGAGGATCACCTCCAGGCTTCCTTGTAGCTTTCTCCTTGGTGTGATGACTTCATTGAAATTTTGTAGACTTGATGGTTCTGCAGACTTGATGATTTTGGTATCACCAGGGCTGGTCTTGGATGTAACTTAGCCACCACAAAGTCTAAGGGAGAAGAAAAGAAAAGAGAGAAAGGCTTAGAGAATATAGGTGGTTGGTCTTTTTGAAGTTCCTCTTGATTTCTTCTAAGTGCTTTTACTTCTTGGAGATGCTTCTGGAGTCTGTTTTCTTGGCTAAGTCCTTCATTATCTTTCTAGCTTCATGTTGAGAATCTCAATGATGGCAAATGCAACATCTTCTTTCCCTTCATGGTTTTCACTAGTTCTAACTTGGTGATTTTCAATTTGGAGGGTCAAAAAGGGCTAACAAACAACCAATCAAATTTTCTAAGGACAAGTTAACAAAAATAAGGTGACTAAAATAATTTCTAATGAAAAGAAGTTTAACAAAACAAGGTGACACAATAATTTACAAAAATAAGGGGAAGGTCTCTCTGGCTAGGGGCAACTATTTGTGACAGTTTGCAAAAAGAACAAAATAAAATAATTTGTAGAAATTAAACTAAGTCAAAAATACTTAAATTAAGCCTCTCATTTTTAAATCACCAAAATAGTGCCCAAAAATATTTTATAACAGAGGCATAATATTACACATATTCTAAGGTTTCTAAAATTATTTTATTTACAAATATTGGATATATAGAATTAAAACAATAGTGAAAATAATGTTTTACAAGATTCTATAAATAACAAGTTTGTGCACGACTAAAATATAAGTTTTTATTATACCACTGTATTCTACACATTCATACGAATCCATAGACTACAAAAACAAAGAAAACTGAGTTACGGTTGATTTGATACGAATTTTTGAAGTTTAACTACAATCTGTCCAAAGTCAAATCTGGAAAAAAAAAAAGGAAAAAAATAGGGAAGGCTTTGCGCCGAGGGAATTTGAACTCGGGTCACCTAGGTGCAGAAGCAGTAGCGCAGCCAATGGTTGGTGATTAGATTTTGCAACGGTAGCTAGATAAATAAGGAGGGAGACGCTCACCGGGCGGCGCACGTTCGCCGGCGACGACGGAGACAGCGGCACAGGCGGTGCTCCGGTGGTCTTCCGACCATGGGAAGGAGACGACGGGGCGCGGAACAGCACGGAGAAGACGATGGAGTCGACGGCGTGTACTCGTTCTTCCTGGGACGGCGTGGAGAAGCGGTGCGTGCGCCGGCGGCTCGGGAACTCGTGCGCAGCGGTGCTCCGGTGGTTCCCCGAGCTCGGCGAGGCAATAAAGAGGTGCGGGGTGAGGAGGCGCGGTCGATCACGTCCTAGAACGGCGGTGCCGTGCGGCTGGAGCTCGTCGTGGCGCCGGCGAGCTTCGGCCGTGGATGCAACTGTCGATTCGCTGCGAGGAAAAATAAAAATAGCGTATGGTGAGGTGCGCCTCGACGTGGGAAGAAGACGAGGCCAAGAATCGGCGGTGGGGAAGTACCGTATTGGCCGGAATATGTGAAACACGGCGACGGCCGAGGCGGACTCCGGCGAGGAAATTGAGCAGCCTGGGGGCACGATTCGAGTGGGAGAGAGAGGGGAAATGGAGAGGGAGAGGAGGGCTACTAATAGCAACAAACGGTGCGTTAATTGGTGGAGTAAAACGCCCGAAATCAATTTTGGAAGAAAGGGCCGAGTTTGAGCTGTTTTCGTGCAATTTTTACGATCTGGAGCTTGAAGACGACGTGTTCCTCGGCCTAAATGGGCCAGGTTTCGGCCCAGCAAGAAAATAAGAAAAGAGAAGAGGGGAAAAAAAAGAGAGGAAGGCTGCGGTGGCTGCCCCTTGTTGGGCCGGCCTGGCTGGTTCGAGCCTTTTTTTTTACCTTTTTCTATTTTCTGTTTTTCTTATTTCTTTCATATCTTTTGTTTTAAGTGTCCAAATCAATTCAAACTTGTTTCTAAAAATTTGTAAAAACAATATCTGTCATTTAAAATATTCAACACACTTTTCCAATACATTTCAAAATTTGAATATATAAAAAATTGTATATTTGTTTAATTGACACTTGATATCACTTTTAAAATAGGGTTTTAATAAAAACATTTGTGGCTTGATAAAATCAAATAAAATACCACAAATATAGAATAAGAGATTTTAAACTTTATCTGTTTTTTAAAAATGTATAATTGAATCAAAATCAATTTTGAAAATAGAACATGCTTTAAATAATTTAGAACCTTCTGTATATATTATTGTAGGTTTATTAAACACCCAAAGGTAATAATTTTAGATCATATAGTTTAACCAAAATTCATTTTAGAAAAGGCATACTTTAAATAACTTAAGCACTTTGCAAATATGATTTTAGGGTTTAAAGAATTAGCCTAAGTTAAATATTTAAAATCAAATATTTGGAATAAGACATTTTATGAAATGAAGTTGTCTTTGAAAATTTTAAATCACCTTGCCAAATATATTGGGTTTATGAAAAACTTTGGATAAAAGAATTTAACTAAACTCAAATTTTGAATTGAAGATTACTTGGAAATAAACTATTAAACTTTTTGGAGATGCCCAAAGTCTTCTTATTATTTGGTTTCCATTTTAATTTTAATGTTTTCTTTTTAACAAAACAAAAGTTTCAATTTTTAGTGATTTTTAAACATTCTAAAATATTGGGATGTTACGATAGGTAAGAACCCTTTCTTACTTTCGTCCATTCTAGACTTCTCTAGAATCTTGTCAAGGTATGTACTTTGCGAAAGTCCAATCAAGCGTCTCGATCTATCTCTATAGATCTTGATGCCTAATATATAAGCTGCTTCAGCAAGGTCCTTCATCGAAAAACTGTTGTTCAAATAATCTTTTACACTCAAAAGTTCTATGTCATTTCCTATCAACAATATGTCATCCACATATAGTACTAGAAATGCTACAGACCTCCCACTCAGTTTCCTGTAGATACAAGCTTCTCCATAAGTTTGGACAAATCCAAACCCTTTGATCACCTCATCAAAACGGAGGTTCCAACTCCGGGATGCTTGCTTCAGTCCATAAATGGATCGCTGAAGTTTGCACACCTTGTCAGCATCCTTAGGATCGACAAAACCTGTGGGTTGCACCATGTACAACTCTTCCTCAATGTTACCATTAAGGAACGCAGTTTTGACATCCATCTGCGAGATTTCGTAATAAAAAAATACAGCAATTGCTAACATAATCCTAACAGACTTTAGCATCGCTACGGGTGAGAAAGTCTCCTCGTATTCAACTCCTTGAATTTGTCGAAACCCCTTTGCGACAAGTTGAGCTTTATAGACGGTCACATTACCTTCAGCGTCAGTTTTCTTTTTGAAAATCCATTTGTTCTCAATGGCCTTGCGGCCAATGGGTAAGTCCACCAAAGTCCATACTTGGTTTTCGTACATGGATCCCATTTCGGATTTCATGGCTTCTAGCCATTTGTTGGAATCTGGGCTCATCATCGCTTCATCATACGTCGCAGGGTCATTGTTTTCAACTATCATGAAATTCAAGACGGGATCACCGTTCAGTTCAGGACCTGTACGTGTCCTTGTTGACCTGTGCAGTACGGTAGTATCCTCTTTCGGAGTTTCATGATCTTAATCATTAGTTCCCTCTTCACTAGGTGAAGTGAACTCCGGAACAGTTTCTGACGCTGCGCCACACGCCATTTCAAGAAGAGAAGGTTCAATAACCTCGTCGAGTTCTACCTTCCTATTACTCACACCTTTCGAGAGAAACTCCTTCTCCAAAAAGGATCCATTCTTGGCAACGAAAACTTTGCCTTCGGATCTGTGATAGAAGGTGTACCCAATTGTTTCTTTAGGGTATCCTATGAAGACCCATTTTTCTGCTTTGGGTTCGAGTTTATGAGGTTGAAGCTTCTTCACATAAATATCGCATCCCAAACTTTTAGAAACGATAGATTAGGTTTGTTGCCAAACCATAATTCATACGGTGTCGTTTCAAACGGATTTAGATGGAGCGCTATTTAAAGTGAATGCAGTTGTCTCTAGTGCATAGCCCCAAAATGATAATGGCAAATCTGTGAGAGACATCATAGACCGAACCATATCCAATAAAGTATGATTAAGATGCTCAGACACACCATTATGCTGTGGTGTTCCAGCAGGTGTGAGTTGTGAAACTATTCCACATTTTTTCATATGTGTGCCAAACTCGTAACTCAAATATTCACCTCCACGATCAAATCGTACAAATTTAATCTTTCTGTTATGATGGTTTTCCACCTCACTCTAAAATTCTTTGAACTTTTCGAATGTTTCAGACTCATATGTGAAAGTAACGAAGTAACGATATCCACCGCACGCTGACACACTCATTGGAACGCACACATCGGTATGCACTAGTAGGAAAAAGCCTACCTGTGGCGCACCAAATATGGCTATCTGTGGCGCACGGGCGTGCGCCACTAAACTCACGCCAGTGGTAAGTGTTACCTGTGGCGCACGGCTCGTGCGCCACAAGTAACCAGACTTACCTGTGGCGCACCAACCCGTGCGCCACACATAGATTATTCAGTGCGCCACTGATAAGTTATGTGGAATTAAAAAAACTAATCTAATTTCCTACACGTCGTGAGCCACACATACATTATTCAGTGCGCCACTTCTAAGTTATGTGGAACTAAAAAAAAACTAATCTAATTTCCTACACGCACACGGAAAGGTCACACAGAGCTATCACGGCCTCCGCCTCCTGTAGCCCCTGCATCCTGCGGATGTTGCGCTCGCCGTGGCCGCGAATCGAATCCCCGTGGTTGGTCGTCCAAGCCGCCATGGACGGGAGGGGTAGGACGCCATGGACGGGTCGAGGCGAGGTCGAGGCGGCCGCCTGCCTGGAGCGCGACTTTGGGTTAAGGCCAGCAGCTGCACGGGGGTGTGGCCGGCGCGGAGGAGGAGGCGGACGGCCGGTCGACGCGAAGCGGGGCGGCTGTGGAGGAGAGGCGAGGGAGTCCGGCGGGGTGGCCGTGGAGGAGAGGCGGGGTGAGCTGGCCGTCGGCTTCCTCGGTCGTGGAGGGGAGGTGGGCGTGGCCGGCGCGGAGCCGGAGGAGGAGGCGACACGCGGCGAGGGAGGGCGACGGCGGCGTGGAGAAGAGGCGAGGGAGAGGGCGGCGGAGACGCATCTGGAGAAGAGGCGTGCGTGCGTGCTGAGAGCAAGAAGGGGATTTCTCCCGTGTGCGTGGTGTGGGGTGCGTGCGTGCGTGTGTGGCTATCTTTCTTCTTTTTTTAAGATCATGTGTGTGGCTGTTAGGTGCGATGGTGGTTTGACCAGCAGGAGGAGAGAGAAACTAGATCTGGATGTGGAGATGTGTGTGCGTGCGTGGACATGTGTGGTGGAGGTTGGGTGGGTGATACGTATCAAACATATCTATAATTTTTGATGTTCCATGTTGATATTATACCAATTGTTACATGTTTTGCATCCACTTCATATTATTTTTATACATTTTTTGGGACTAACCTATTAAAAAGATGCCACAGTGCCAGTTCCTGTTTTCTGCTGTTTTTGTATTCCAGAAAAGCTGTTCTGGAAATATTCTCGGAATTTGACGAAAATCAACGGAGGTCCCTATTTCACCGACACGTACACGGAGTCCAAAGGGGAGACGGAGGAGCGCCAGGAGGGTGCGTGTGGGCCCCTCGGGTGGCCTCCGACACCGTCCTTTCGCCTATTTATTTCCCCCGACGCGAAAATCTAAATACCCGAGTCATATTCCACGAAAAGTTCCAGAGGCACCGCCGTCGTCAACCCTAGCTCGGGAGGGTTCTGATGCTCTTCCCGGCACCCTGCCGGAGAGGGGAATCATCACCGGAGGGCTCTACATCGCCATGCCTGCCTTCAGAGTGATGCGTGAGTAGTTCATCCTTGGACTACGGGTCCATAGCAGTGGTTGTCTCTCCACTTTATGCTATCATGTTTAGATCTTGTGAGCTGCCTAACATGATCAAGATCATCTTATTGTAATGCTACATGTTTTGTTTGCTGGGATCCGATGAATATTGAATACTATGATCAAGTTGATTATTAATCTATGTTACATGTTATTTATGATCTTGCATGCTTTCCGTTACTAGTAGATGCTTTGGCCAAGTAGATGCTTGTAACTCCAAGAGTGAGTATTTATGCTAGATAGTGGGTTCAGTCTCCAGTAATCTGGGCGAGTGACAGCAACGTCTAAGCTTGTGGATGTGCTGTTGCCACTAGGGATAACCTAACAATGCTATGTCCACGGTCATATGTACTTGTTTACATTACGCACATTACTTAATGTGATTATCCGTTGCTTGCAACTTAATACCAACGGGGAACACGGATGTCAACCTGAAGCTGGATTATTAGTCATAGATGCGGTTGGATAACGGTCTATGTATCTTGTTGTAATGTCCAATTAAATATCATGGTAGTCATCTTATCATATATATGCATTGTCATGCGCTCAATATTTTATCAATTGCCCAGCTGTAATTTGTTTACCCAACTAGTGAACTGTGGACCCCTGTCCATTCTTTTACACTGATAAAACCACCAACTGCAAACAATTGTTCTCTTTTACTTTCTGCAATTAAACATTATTTTCCACACCATACGTTTAATCCTTTGTTACAGCAAGCCGGGAAGATTGACAACCTTCCTGTTTCGTTGGGGCAAAGTAGTTTGATTGTGTTGTGTGCACGTTCCACGTCGGTCGCCGGATTCCCTGGTGTTGCGCCGTGCCATATTCCGCCACCAACAACCTTCTGAAGTGTTTCTACTCCTACTGGTTCGATAACCTTGGTTTCATACTGAGGGAAAAATTGCGGCTGCACTGCTTCATACCTTCCTCTTGGGGTCTCCCAACGAACGTGCGATTTCACATCATAAAGCATAATTTTCTGGCGCCGTTGCCGGGGAGTGGAAGTTTTTCGGTTCAGCAGTCTCCTAACTTGCCCTTCAACACGCCATAATTTTCTGGCGCCGTTGCCGGGGAGTTAGCAGGCTTCTGCAAGGGGAGTCTCACGCTTCCAATCTCTTTGCTTTGTTTTTGTCTTGCTTAGTTTACTTTTATTTTATCTTGTTTGCTTTTACTTATAAAAAAAACAAAAAAATTAGTTACTTGCATCTAGTTTATTTTCGAGTTATCATGTCTAGCCCTACTCCTTTTACTATTGTGCCACCTGTAGGTGAAGTTATTACGTTTAAACAGAAGAGTGGAGAAACATTTAAAAAGGCCTGGGGGAGAATGCTTGAATTACACAAGAAAGTGCAACCCAAGATGGATTTGGGAGTCCTTATAAAAAAATTCTACTATGGTTTATTTTCTCTTTATCAAAATGCTCTAGATATTATGGTAGGAGAAACTTTCTCTGAATATGATGCAGCAAAAGCTTATAAAATTTTGAATGGATTATCAATTTTTCCATGATAGATGAAAGTGGGATGATCACTAAGCTAGAGAAAATAGAGAAGACGCTTGATGAATTAACTTTGAGCCATAACCTTAAGGAACAACCTCTAGTCGAGTTAAAAAATGATTGGGAACCATTCATTGAGATAAGTATTGGTAGTGAGAAATTTCGTGCCTACTGTGATCTTGGTTCTACAATGTCCATTATGCCAAAATGGTTTATGATTTACTAGATTATGATAATATGGTTAATTACCCTGTTTTTCATTTTCATGCTGATGGGACGATCGCAAAAAGTATAGGATTATTAATGATGTTAAGATTACTATTCAAAATAAGAGTCCCTGTGAATTTTATGATTCTTGCAAAATCTCCTAATAATATTGTCCTTGGAAGGTCCTTTTTAAAAAGCAATGGAGGATTTATTAATGCAAAGTATGGGTTTATGAAATTCAATACTCCTATTAATCGAAGGTTCTTTTTCCCAATTAAGAAGGATGATCCCACTGAAAGGTTGGGAGATTTCAATGTCTGTGGTGATACTTGATGCATGCTTTGTGCCTAGCTAAAAGGCGTTAAAGAAAAGCACTTATGGGAGGCAACCCATTATTTTATTTCTGCAATTTTTCTTTTATTGAGTCAAGGAGGTTGTTTACTTCTGTAGCAACTCCTTTGTATCTTTACTTTCTCGCATTGTTGTGCCAAGAGTAGTCTCTAATGATAAGATGATGCTAATTTTGATTGCTGCGCAGGAACATATTTCTGCTGTTCACCGTATTAATTATATAAAATCAACAGATGTGATTTAAATCTGCAAATTTTTGTGCGTAATCCTGATGTATGTACGCATCTTTCATTAGTTCAAAGTTTTTCAATCTGAGCATCGTAAGTGCCTCGAAAAATTCGTCTTTGCGGACTGTTCTGTTTTAGACAGATTATGTCTTTTATTTTGCATTCTCTCTTTTACTAGTGTTGGGTGGAATTCTTTTTTGGGTGGAAGAGCTTCACATAACATCAGTGGCAGTAGCTAATGTTTAAAGTAACGGTCATATTGCGTCTTTACAGAACATGTGAGTTTTTGATTGTGCACTAACCCTCTAATGAGATTTACTTTGAGTTTGGTGTGGCGGAAGTTTTCAAGGGTCAAGAGGGAAGAGTGATATAATAGGATGGAGAAGAGTGAAGAGCTCAAGCTTGGGGAGGCTCCCATGGATCTCCCCAGCATATTTCAAGAAGACTCAAGCGTCTAAGCTTGGGGATGCCCAATCCCTTCTTCATCGTCAAAATTATCAGGTCATCTCTAGTGAAACTATATTTTAATTCTTTCACATCATATGTGCTATTCTTGGAGCGTCTGTGTGCTTTTATTTTCAGTATGTTATTTTTATTTTGTGATCAACTTGATTGGATCCTAGCATTCTTGATTGGGAGAGAGACACGCTCCGCTTTTTATGAGAATACTCCTATTCTTCACTTATATTTGTTGAGTATTCATATCTAGCGTGTTCAAGCTTTTAGCTCTTGTTTTCATGTATCTCTTGTCAGAGCTATTAGTTCTTTTAAAGAAAGTACTCTCTTACTTCACTTATACTTGTTTGGAGAGTTATTGAAATAAATTGATTGGTGTTTGGTTGGAACAGAAAATGTTGCATGTGGTAAATGGTATAATGGAAAAGACTTGCATACTCTTGTAGATCACTAATTGGATAATTTGATACTTGTCAATTGTTTTGAGTTAACAAGTAGGTCATGACTAATTTTTGCATCATGTAAGTTAAGCCCATTAGTGAGAACTACCGTAAAGCTTGTTGAAATTTGGTTTGCATGGGTGGTATCTCTAAGGTCTAGATATTTTCTAATAAAAGGGTTTGGTTAACAAGGAAGACGGTATGAAGTCTTATAATGTTTGCAATATGTTGGTCATATAAAACTTGGTGTACCGGTTGATATTCTTGTTTGCTTACATAACCTTGCTAGCCTAAACTCTGTACTGAGAGGGAATGCTTCTCGTGCATCCAAATCCTTGAGCCAAAATCCATACCATTTGTGTCCACCATAACTACCTATGTGTGGTATTTCCTTGCCACTCCAAGTAAATTTTCATGTGCTACCTTTAAACTATTCAAAATTGTTACTACTCCTTTTGTGTCAATGTTTACCAATCTCATGAGGACGTGGTGGATGTCTTTATGGCACTTGTCAAGCAGACTTTACCATCAGACTAGCGGCATATACATCCGCTTATCTATTAATTTGCAAAAAGAGCTAGCAACGGGGTGCCCAGTCCCAATTAATTACAACTTTAACCGCTTAATTCTCTTCACGTTTTTGCCCTGATTTATCATTCAAGCAATAATACCAGTGAAATATCTGCATGTGTAAACAAAAGAGAAAAGAGGGATGATCTGCCTTGCTGGTAGAAATAACGTCCTTCATGGAGCCGCTCTTAAAAGTCTGTTTGGCCGGGGTCATATTGTACTTTCCACTACTGATTCGTTGACCAATTAACATACACCTCCCAAAACTTAATTTTTACTCTCTATATGATTTCAAAAACCTAAAAAGCTCTGGCACATGATTTAATCCCTGCTTCCCTCACGAAGGGCTTTCTTTTACTTTTATGTTGGTCAGTTTTCCTACTTCTTTCTATCTTCCACAAGCAAACACTAGTATCAACTTTGGTACAACATTGTTATATGCTACATATTGGACTTATTATATTGCTTTGTGTTGACAATATCCATGAGATAGATATGTTGAAAGTTGAAGCAAATGCTGAAACTTAAATCTTCCTTTGTGTTGGTTAAATACCTTTTACTAGAAACTATTGCTTTATGAGTTAACACTTATGTAAACCTGTGGATGCATTGTCTCTAAAGTACTATTCATGAAAAGTTTAGCTTGTATGATTCAGTGTTTACTCATTCTCTATTTGGTAGCAAATTATAGACCATTGACTTGGATCACTTCATTCACTTACATGTGTCTTACAATACTATTTGATCAAGATTATTATAGTAGCATGTCACTTCAAAAATTATTTTGTTTTATCGTTTACCTACTCGAGGACGAGTAGGAACTAAGCTTGGGGATGCTGATACGTCTCAAACGTATCTTAATTTTTGATGTTCCATATTGATATTATACCAATTGTTACATGTTTTGCATCCACTTCATATCATTTTTATACATTTTTTGGGACTAACCTATTAACAAGATGCCACAGTGCTAGTTCCTGTTTTCTGCTGTTTTGGTATTCCAGAAAAGCTGTTCTGGAAATATTCTCGGAATTGGACGAAAATCAACGGAGGTCCCTATTTCACCGACACGTACATGGAGTCCAAAGGGGAGACGGAGGAGCGCCAGGAGGCAGCCACACAAGGGTTCTGAAGCTCTCCGACGCCACCCTTTCGCCTATTTATTTTCCCCGACGCGAAAACCCTAAATACCCGAGTCATATTCCACGAAAAGTTCCAGAGGCGCCGCCATCGTTAACCCAAGCTCGGGAGGGTTCTGAATCTCTTCCTGGCACCTTGCCGGAGAGGGGAATCATCACCAGAGGGCTCTACATCGCCATGCCTGCCTCCGGAGTGATGCGTGAGTAGTTAATCCTTGGACTACGGGTCCATAGCAGTAGCTAGATGGTTGTCTCTCCACTTTATGCTATCATGTTTAGATCTTGTGAGCTGCCTAACATGATCAAGATCATCTTATTGTAATGCTACATGTTGTGTTTGCTGGGATCCGATGAATATTGAATACTATGATCAAGTTGATTATTAATCTATGTTACATGTTATTTATGATCTTGCGTGCTTTCCGTTACTAGTAGATTCTTTGGCCAAGTAGATGCTTGTAACTCCAAGAGTGAGTATTTATGCTAGATAGTAGGTTCAGTCTCCAGTAACTGGGCGAGTGACAGCAACGTCTAAGCTTGTGGATGTGCTGTTGCCACTAGGGATAACCTAACAATGCTATGTCCACGGTCATATGTTGTAACACCCCGAAAATTTAAACCTAATTTTAGTGGTGTTTTCTGACACCTAAAAAACTTTTTCTCTTTTACTAAATGTTTCTTCAAATCTTTTGAGGATGATTTGACTTGGGAATTGCTCTCTCAAAATTTCCCGGTGATCCACGAACCACTCCAACACCCGTGATAATTTTTGTGCACAGGTTTTCTCTCGAAAACCCTAGCCCTAATTATCGAACCTTTTAAACCCTTTTCTCCACCTACCAAAGGAAAGCCTATTTCCATAGCTAGAAAAATTTCACGAAAAATACCAGAGGACTCCCCTATCCATATAAAGATAATCCATGCAAAAATATTGCATGCTTCAATGCAATGTTTCAAAGTTGGGCACTATTTTCCAAAATGTCATTTCTGATCCAGAAATGTGTGAATCAAGCTATGCATCTCCATAAATTCTGATAAATTCAGGGGATGAATATTTTTACATTCCCCATACTTCATCTTTTGGAGCGAAACCCATTTGAGCAACTTTTGACCTACTTCCTTTGTAAGGCCATTTTCATGCCTATTTGAGATCTTCAAGCAAACCTATACCTAGACAAATCCTATGACCATGAGACTTGGTCACCTTGACCACATGGCCCTTAGACACCCAAATCCAGAAGATCACCCCAAGGTGAAGTGCGAAAAATCACTTTGCCTTGATCATGCCAATATGCCAATTTTTGGACATCTTGCCAAAACCCAACTTACCAATGTCCAATTGAGCTCAAACTCCATAGACACCCTCCCTATGCCACAAATACTCAGTGATAATTTTTGGGGATTTTTCTGAGTTGTGCAAGGCCCCTGTCTTTTCGTCGAGCACCTTCTGTGCATTAGGTTTTTGGGAAAATCTAGTCTGCAAAGTTTTGAACTCTCGAATGATTCTTGTTTGGTTATGTTGCCCACGTCGTTACGAACCCAGTGGTGGAAACCGTTCTTCTTTTGGACCTCCGAGTCACCGGGAACGCGACGATGTCGCTTGCGTCGCGCTCTGGACGTTCTAGACGCGCACTTTGGCAGGACCTAATCGCGATTAACAGCGTGGTCGGTGCCTAATCTTATGCTGCAGTGAAATCCCTGTGCGCTACTGTGTATCCAGCACGGCAACCTCACCCCTCCTCGTTCTTATCCCTCCCTGGTGGTGGAGAAAGGAGCCAGGTGGCCACCATGGCCACCACCGAATTCCTATCCTTCCCCTTTATAAAGCCACCCCGAGGCTCTCAGTTGAGCGCAACCCACTCTCCTCACTCCCTCTCCACTCCCTAGTGTAGCCAGGAAAATCGGATGCTTGGCTTGCTCGAACTCGAGCAGTGGCCGAACCAGCCGAAGCTCCGCGGAGCCGCGAGCTTCACGACCATGGCTCTCCCCCTCCAGCCCGAGGCCGTCCCTGGGCGCGGTGGGACGCTGCGTGACCGTCCCCGCCGTCTCCGGCGGTCCTGCCGTTCCGGTGTCCCCGCGCCCGGCAACCACCGTGCAGCCGCCATGGCCGTGGAGCAGAGCTCCAGGAGCCCGCGGGTGCCGTGCGTGGAGGCCACCCCGCTCCTGGCGCCACCCTCGCCGGATGCGGTGGAGGTCGGGGACCTCCCCGCGGTAGCTGGCCGTCCTCGCCGGGCCACCCGTCGCCAGCATCGACGAGCTCCCCGAGCCTCCCGTGCGAGCAACGCGAAGAAGACGATGGATCGATCCCTCTGTTTCTTCTTTTTTTTCTTTCCTGGACCGCTTTCTGACCAGTCCAGAGCGCAGCCCAGCAGAGCAGCAGCTTGTGGCCCAGCTCGGCCCAGCCAGGCGCTAGAGCCAGCGCGCGCAGCGCATAGCACGGCCGTGGCCCATTTACGGCCCGTACAGTTTTTTTTTCGCGGATCTTTTTCTTTTTCCCGCTGGACAGTTTTCAAACACTCGGAACTTTTGAACCGTAAGTCCAATTTCGGTGACTCAAATTTCTAAATCTTCGTCTCGACGAGATCTTTCCGGTGGTAGTGATTTCATCTTGTTCCAAAATAGTTGTTTGGGGTGCCCTTTTATACGTGCATTCCGGAGTCCGTGGAGCAGGGCTATCGCTGTCCTACACCGCGGAATCACCCCGACCTTTCCAAACCCGGTGGATCCCCGTCTTCAAAGGCAAGCTAACCACTTGCTATGAGCAGTCCCGCAATATTGTTTGTTTATTTGCTTATTGCCATGCCAAGTGTTTATATTTGTCCGCGTACCGTATATATTATGTCGGTCTGATATTGTTTGTGTTTAATATGAAACTTGCAATATTGCTCCTGCCATGTCGCATATTATGTTGCATACTTATTTATCGTACTTGCTTGGTTATATTATGTATTGTTAATATTTATCAAACACACACCATTCTTGAGACAATGGACTGGGGGAACCGCCGCCGTCTCACTAAAATATTAACGTCGATCTGTGATGGCGCTGGTCGGCGGGATCGCCGCCGTAGTCACCCAGTCGATGGAAACCAACTGTGTTATATTTTGTAGTTGATCTGTGAAGGCGCTGGTCGGCGGGTTCGCCGCCGTAGTCTTCCGGTTGACGTTTCTTTTCCTTGTCAAACGAGAAGGCGCTGGTCGGCGGGTTCGCCGCCGTAGTCTTCCGGTTGACGTTTCTTTTTCCTTGTCGAACGAGAAGGCACTGGTCGGCGGGTTCGCCGCCGTAGTCTTCCGGTTGACGTTTCTTTTTCCTTGTCGAACGAGAAGGCGCTGGTCGGCGGGTTCGCCGCCATAGTCTTCCGGTTGACGTTTTTGTTTTGCTAAGTATGGATTTTGGTACATGCAGGTTGATTACCCCAAAGAGCAAGGGATCACCGTAGCACCTCTCAATGTGGAAGTAAGGTATCGATCCGCAGGAGCAAGAAGGAAAAGTTATCTATTCCCTACAACTAAAGTGTCACAAGTTTTAGTTGATTATGCACTAAACAAGTTTGGAGAACAAGGTGGTTGATGGATGGAAGTAACCAAGCAAGAATGTAAAAGTGTCTCAATCCTCTTCAATGCAAGAGGACAAGACAAATGGTAGCAAGCAAAAGCTCTCAAAGAGAGAGAAGCCCAATCCTCTATGCAGCAAGAGGACAAGCTCAAGTGTGAGTTTCTTATAGGAACAATGGACATGGGTTCACGGGTTCACTTAATCCTCTCTCCCTCATCTACTGTGATTATCATGTTATAGATAAAGTACACACAATTGTCATGTTTTAATGGTAGCTTTTATAACGGCTATATGTCCTAAAACACATAGTTGAAAGAAGTACTCATTTGTGTTGCTAGGTCACCCTCGTAAGGCTAGCGTGGTTGCTCTCACTCCCACATCATACTCTTTCTTTTTACCCCTAGATAAAGGATATTGGGCGGTACTGTGTCACTCAATACCTATGCCGTGTCACATCGGCCATCCCGTACCCACATACATCATACTTCTTTAAGAACAATATTCAACCAAAGTATGACAAGTCATAAAAGATCCAACACAACGGTAAATGCATAACAAATCATCTCATACCACAATATGCACCACAAAGGTATTACATAGATGACCGTAATCATGTTTAGCAGCTCATACGGTACTAATTAGTGAAGCTCAAGAGAGAGGAGAGATACATAAGTTACCACCACAAACCCAAGTCCAGGGGGTGGACTACTCCCCCTTCATCATGGTGATGATGGTGGAGAAGTTCTTGCTGTAGATGTTGATGATGAACACGCCAGAGGGGGGTGGAGCCCTCCGGTCGCGTTTCCCCCTCCGATCTTCTCCGGCGGCAGCCTTCTGACTCTCTGTTTCGTGGTTCTGTATTTCTCCGCCGCCTCCTTCCAGAGAACGTCGGGGGACCTTTTTTATAGGCATTTTTGGTCAAGACGGAGTCGGTGGCGCAAAGATCAACGACAACGGAGCCTCGAGGGCCAGCTGGGCGGGTCCCACGCGGCCTGGTACTGTGGCCGCGTGGGCCCCCCTCTTTTGGCCCTCGGGCCTCCGTTTGATCGCTTCCTTCGCCCACAGGTCTTCTTCCTTCCAAAAAAATGACGCCCCTAAATTTGCAGGTGATTTGGACGACATTTGGGTCCCTGAAACATTAAAATACAAAACTAGGGTTTTCTGCCTGTGCAGGGTTAATTCCATAAAAATAGGAAATCATTAAGATATTTCCAAAATCATGATAAAACATTGATATAACCCTTATATGATGCAAATATGATTGGAATATGAGTGAATAAAGTGCAAAGTTCATGTATGCATTTTACATGCATCACAGGTTGATATGATTTATTTGCTGTCGTTATTATTATATTGTGATTGTTTTGTGGACTAATCCTCGGTTATTTGGACCTGTGAATAATGAAACTTGATTAAATGAAACACCCCTCCAAACAACGATAGGGTCAGTCCATGGTGCCACTAATCTGAACTTTGAAAGCAGAACCATCGTCGTCTCATGGAGGACCGTGACCTAGTAGGTTGTTGAGCCCCTTTTGTGCCATCCATTGGGCGCAGTCATTCGGTTGTGCTGTCCGAGGGTAGAGGTAGACAGGCACGGGTTCGACTGTGATAGGGAGTCCGGAGCTAGGCATACCCGGTCGCGCCGGGGGATGTGCCGGATTTACTTGCCCGTTGTGCCACACGCATAGGGTGGTGCAGGAGAGTGTCTTAGCAGGTGGACCGTCATGTGAGTGTATTTTGCTTAGTACGACTTTGGGCGTGATGAACCTGAAGTGTCGGCTGAGTGGGGTGCATTCTGATAGGTGGTAAAGCAAACTCTCGAGAGCATCAACCTAGCAAGCTAGCCTCGTTCCTGGGATATGGAACAACAGTTCAGTGTCGGTCACACTGTGTGTCTTTGTCGTGTTAGGAGGTTAAACCTAAGTTCTGTTTGAAAGAATTAATGAATGACCTGATCTCACTAAATGAACAAATCGATGATGCAGGGAATGTTGCATTGAGATGTTGATGGTTACCCATGTTATAGGATGTCGGTGTGATCGTTGGGAGCCTAGAGTTAGGCCTGAGCCAACATCAACCGTGCGTGCCCAGAGTGGAAAAAATGAGGCCAGTGGGCCTAGCAGTGATCACAGGTGCTGTTGTGAATTATTTGGTACCAACTGGTACACTCGTTTACTCGTCACAGGTAAGCTCTTTGTATGATTGTCGGTGCACGATCGAACCCCACCTGGCTTGGACTCTGTACTGGTGATACCCCCGTTGCTTGCTTATGACATGTTTGGTTGTCAATGCCATGCTACTTTTATGTCATGTATTTAGATTACACCTTGCCATGTTGTAGAATTTTATTTCCAACGTATATCTTGTTGCATGATTGTTGGATTGTTTGTAGTGAGTGGCGATTCTTGCTGAGTGCATACAAATGTACTCACGGGCCTTGTGTTTGTGGCCAGATTTGGCGAGGATTCATCTTCCACCTTAGCGAGGAGATGGAGCAGGAGCATGCTAGGATCAGCAGCCCAGCCAGATGCCTGTGGAATGGAGCCGCTCCAAGCCGTTGCCTTAGTCATCTTCCGCTGCCAGTTAAACTCTGTCCAGAGCCATGCTTGGCTTGATATTTGGTCATGCCCTGATGGCCTTGTAAACCTTTTGTAGCACTTCTTGTGCCTGATTGTGTAATGATTTCCATTATGTTGCACTGTCGTGACGTGCGGCCAGATATCTTGGGCTGGCGCACGGGGCGACCCCTCTCTGGTGATATGTGCCAGGGAGGGGTGTCACAGACGTGGTATCAGAGCACCAGGCTGGCTGTAGACTACCCTAGAATGGAAAACCCCGCCTTACTTTTGCCCGACAGTGAGCCAATGGATTTTACCCATCTCCGCCTAACCGGCACGGCTGGTGTCGGTCCACAGTAAGGTGCAGTAGGACGTGTCCCATTCCCTGAGAGAGGCTCACCGGTTTCTTCCATGAGGAGGAGCCGACACAACCCAGCTTCTATGAGACCCCAGTCCTAGCTGCCGTTATCCCCACCCCCGCCTGCTATCCTTAGCCATCAAACTCTCTTGAAGCGGATCCCGCAAAGGAATCCCGCGTTCTAATCTCATCCTACACCTAGATCCAAAATAATCCGATGGCGAACCCCAAGGTCGTCCTAGAAACCACTGCCGAGGATCATGGCGGATTTCCACTGATGCTTTGGAAGTCCGTCTGTGTTCTCCTTGGTAGGCCTGCTCGCCCTCGATACGTGGTGTTCGAGAACTCACTCTCGCCGGCCGGGAGTGACTTTCGAGCGAACGTGCATGTCGGCTCGTGTCCGTTGGGCACAAGTCCGTCTTACCTGATCCAAGGTAGGAGCATGGCCACTCTTAATCAAGCCATCCAGGTAGCAGCCTGGGAAGGTCTCGTCCGCCTACGGTACTCGGAACCGGCAATGGCGAAAAGTTGAGCTTTCCACCTCCTCCCAGCCAGACCCCAACATGGTGCGGAGGCTATCCAAACACCCATTGGAGAAGAAGTCGACCCCGCCATAATCATCCTGGTCACCTACGGGGCTGCAATGACAAGCCTCAGCCATTCTCTGATAGAGGAACTCATGACCACAAGGCGCAACCTTGGTATTGCTTGCATGCAACTGAGTCCAGCAAGGAACCCACCTACCCCCGCCCATGGGCAAGCTCACGGCACAGGACTCCCGTTCCTAGATGATTTGCTGGAACGCAGTCTTGATGCATCTGTGACGCAAGCACTAGCCCGAGTTCAGCAGCACCCCCAAGAGCGAGGTATAATCCTCGAAGGCGTGCCTGCAATTCCTCATCCCGCGGAAGATGGAGATGTGGACACCACACTTCGTCTCGGCCGCGCTCCACCGACTACCAGAGGCCGTCAAGCGGAGTAGAACCCTTGTTTAGTTAGCCCGAGTGGCGCTTGTATGTTGGTAGGTGAGAGTCAGGAAGGTTGTTTGTTTTTCTTGTGTTAGCTTGTAATGTAAGTTTGTGGTATGCTTTCCGGTTGATGTTGAATCAGCCCATAATAAAACTTGGTGTTCTGATTCTCTTGTTAACCATTATGGTTGAGAGGATTATGCCACACTCCTGCATTTTTTTGGGGCCATAAAATGCAGGATTACTTCCTAAAAGATATTTTCCCAGTTCAGCAAGGTCTTCTATATGTATGCTAGTACCTCTGAAATTCTATTTGTGCTGCAAGACCAGATTTGTGGCAGCTGAGAAAAGTTCAGAAATGAAAATCTTGTTCCAGTTTATCAGAGGAGACAAATTTGGTGCATCCACTAAGTTCAGTACAGAAGGGAAATTTCAGAAACGAAGGATAAAAGTTCTACTCCAGGTGACGCCGACTCCAGGGGGTCGGACGGTGCATTAAGACGGACAAGACAATATACGCCTTGCTAGGCTGCTGTGCCGACTTAATCGGCCTGACTTAATTAAATGACATCCTTTTCTTCCATGCAACTCACTTCCTTCGTCGCACTATTCATACGCGGACATAAATTCTCTCGAACATAAATCCAACGGCACAGTCGGAGGAGCTAGACCTGTCGGTTCACGAGCAGAGAGCGGTTTAAAGGCAGGAATGAATGCCGTGGTCGAGAAAGTACCGCATGATCCGATTACTGTTCACGCGCGGTCACACCCTGTATGAAAAAAATGGCCTTAGCGCACGACCATAACGTTAATGCTCGAAAACACGAGCACCGTGACGCCTCGCACGTTTCTACGAAACCAAGCACGTCAGCATCACGTACATTACGTGAGTAAGGAACGTTGCTGCAGATTGGTACGCTCAACATTGTTGACAAACGCTATTCATGCCGACTCCAGAGATCCTAGGAAAAGTCGAAGCTGCAATACCCATCCAATCCAAGGCTAAACGTATACACCCCCTCCCCCCTAGCACAGTGTACGCGGCAACACAATAATAAATGACAGCTAGGTGAGTAACCACTCGGAACCATCTCCATCTTAATACACCGTCAGATCAAGCCGGCTCCCTGGAGTCGGCGTGACAAACGTTCCTGATCCTCAATCTGTATGGATGCGAGTTAGACCCGACGACACACTAATATTGTTCATGTCCGGTTGCACGCCTCGCGGATCACAAAGCGCATGTACATCCCGATAGAACCACCTCGCCGTGCTTAGCAACCATATCGTTCATGCATGGAAACAGGAGCATCATGACGTCTCGAACATGCCTACGTTACCAAGCACATCATCATCACGTACATAAAGTGCCGACTCCAGGAATCCGACTTATGGAGGCGCGAGTTAGAGCTGCCGGTACATGAGCAGACAGCCATTTAAATCCAGCAGTAAATGATGTGTTTGACTAGTGACACATCATCAGAAACTGTTCACAGGCGGTTGCACGCCCGCCGCATTACACAGGCCGTGTACATCCAAGTAGAACACGGCCCACCATAACGCGCGACCATACCGTCTATGCTGGAAACATAAGTATCATGACCAGTCAAACGTAGCCACATAACCAAGACGTCATCATTGCGAACATGACGTATGGTTCCTGGAGTCGGTTTCAACAGCGTATAGTGACGTATGGTTCATGGAGTTGGTTTCAGTGTGTTTGTCCCTCCTGTCATGCTGATACGTCCATTTTGCATCACTATTTTATAGCATAATTTACTGTTATTCAATGATATATTTCATATTAAGAGGAGTTACTTATGTTATTTTGTCTTATTTTGCATGTTTGATGATCATTGGATATATAACTGCCGGAATCAGATTTCAGCTGAAAAAAGCACCGTCAAGGCACTATATTTCTGGAGCACTAAAAATATTTCCAAGAAGACAGATGTTCCTATTTTATCAGAAGATGGACTAAGCCAAAAGGGGAGGCTGAGATGGGCCAGGAGGGGCCCACACCACCCCTGGGCGTGGGGCCCACCTTGACCGCGCCCTAGCCAGGTATGGTGCCCCTGGCCCACCTCAGGCGCTCCCCTTCGCGTACTTCATCCCCCAGAAACCCTAAGACACGGGGAGTCCGAGATAAAATATTCCGCCGCCTCCACGAGGCGGAAACAACAGAGAGAGAAAAAGCTCTCCGGCAGGGAGAAATCTGCCGGGGAAATTCCCTCCCGGAGGGGGGAGATCATCGCCATCCTCATTGTCATCGCGCTGGACTTCATCGAGATCATCATCATCATCATCTCCACCGACACCACCACCATCACCGCTGCACCATCTCGTTCCGCTGTAACATCTAGGGCTATAATTTGTTTAGTTCATAGGGGAAACTCTCCCGGTGTTAATTACTCCTTGTGGTTGATGCTATTGAGTTTTATCGGTGAATTAAAGTATATGTTCAGATCGCTATCCATCATTATATCATCTCTGATCATGATCCATATGATGTCTCGTGAGTAGTTCGTTTAGTACTTGAGGACATGGGAGAAGTCATGTTGTTAGTAGTGGAATTATGTTGAGTAATATTTAATGGTTTGATATTTAAGTTGTGGTGCTATTCTTCTAGTGGTGTCGTGTGAACGTCGACTACATGACACTTCACCTTTATGGGCCTAGAGGAATGCATTGTGAATTCGGTTGATAATTGTGGGGTTGCCGGAGTGACAGTAACCTAAACCCCCGTTAGTATACCGGTGCACAAGGGAGCGTAGGATCTCAGAGTTTAAGGCTGTGGTTAGATTTATCTTAATTATTTTCTTGTAACTGCGGATGCTTGCAAGGGGTATAATCACAAGTATGTATTAGTCCAAGTAAGGGCGGTGCATTAGCATAGGTTCACCCACACAACACTTATCAAAACAATGAAGATTAATCAACTATGTGAAGCGAAAGCACTTGACTAGAATCCCGTGTGTCCTCAAGAACATTTTGTCATCATAAGTAAACCAACCGACTTGTCCTTTGCTCTAAAAAGGATTGGGCCACTCGCTGCAATTATTATTACTGTCTTTTACTTACTTGCATTTTATTTAACTGCTATATCAAAAACCCTAAAAACTTGTCTGCTAGCATTTACGGTGAAACCTTTACCGAAACTCCTTGTTAGCACCTTCTGCTCCTCGTTGGGTTCGACACTCTTATTTATCGAAAGTACTACGATACACCCCCTATACTTGTGGGTCATCAAGACTATTTTCTGGCGCCGTTGCCGGGGAGTGAAGCGCTATTGGTGAGTGGAATTGGTAAGGGAAACTTTTACTGTGGGTGCTATTTTTATTTCTGCTTGCTACTTTATTTTATCATGGAGAGATCTCCATTTGAATCCCTGTTTGGAAATACTACTACCACTGCTACGGTAGTAGAAGAGGAACCACCTGATCAAGTAATTCCATTTAAAATACCTATGAAAATTGTTGGACGAGTTACGAATAACCGCTATGCAGGAGATAGAACTGTCCCTCCTGGGGATCATTTGCTATTTATTCATGAATTATGCGAGTTGGTCAAGTGTGCAGGTATTTCAATGGAAGAGGTCAAGAAGAAATTGTTTTCTATATCGTTGACTGGTAAAGCTGAAAAATGGTATAGGATGCTGAAGAATGGGCGTTCTATTGGCTGGGAGGAGATTGTGCCTCTCTTTTATTCTAAATTTTATCCTCCTAGTGAAATTCATCAAGATCGGAATCATATATATAATTTTTGGCCTCATGATGGAGAAAGTATTGCCCAAGCGTGGGGGAGATTGAAATCATTAATGCTCAAATGCCCCATTCATGAGCTTCCTGGTAATGTCGTTATTGATAACTTCTATGCAAGGCTTTCTCTTCAAGATAAAACTCTATTGGATACCTCTTGTGCTGGATCATTTACGCGTAATAAAGAGGAAGTTAAGTGGGACCTTCTTGATCGGATTGAGGAAAATACTGAAGGATGGGAGAACGACAAAGGTAGAGAATCAGGTATAATGTATGATTACGAATGCATTAAACCTTTTATGAATACTGATAATTTTCGTAATCTCTATGATATGTATGGTCTTGATTCTCAAGTTATTGCAAACTGTTACAAGGCTTTTGCCTCTTATCTTGATATTCCTAAAGAAAGTTGCAATAAGTATCACTTGCCTTACAAAGATAATACTAATTCTGCCAATATTAAAAACATTGAAGTTCATACAGTTGATCGTATCTTGCCAGAACCTTATATTGAGAAACCACCTTTTCCTGTTAAAATTAGGGAACATTCTATCATAGCTAGTGTGGTTAATAAAAGTGCAAAGAAAGCTTTAGAACCTGTTGAACAAATAGCGGTTGAACCCACAATAGCAATAGTAAAGGATTTGGTAACTAAAAATGTAGAAGGAGGACATATTATCTTTTGTGAAGATGCCTCTAATATTGTTTCACATCCCAGTAGAGCTAGGAAAACTAGTGTTCCTGTGCTTTCAGTCAAAATAGGAGAACATTGCTATTATGGTTTATGTGATATTGGTGCAAGTTCTAGTGATATTCCTTTTGATCTTTATAAAGAAATTATGCATGAAATTGGTCCTTGCGAACTTGAGGAGATTGATGTGGTTATTCAGCTTGCTAATAGAGAAACTATCTCTCCAATTGGTATTGTGAGAGATGTTGAAGTTTTATGTGGTAAGACTAAATACTCTGCTGATTTTCTAGTACTTGGTTCTGTTGCTAGTAAAGCTTGTCCCATTATTTTTGGTAGGCCTTTCTTGAATACATGTGGTGCTATTATAGATTGTAAGAAAGAGAAAATTTACACTAAATTTAATGGAGAATCTTATGAGTTTAATTTCTCTAAGTTTGGTAAACAATGATACGTCCAAAACGTATCTACTTTTCCGAACACTTTTGCTGTTGTTTTACCTCTAACTTGTATGATTTGGATGCAACTAACATGGACTAATGCTGTTTTCAGCAGAATTGCCCTGGTGTCTTCTTTTTGTGCAGAAAAGTCAACTTTCGAGAAAAACTCCGAAAACAATTGCGATCGTCATATTTCACCGGAAGACCTACGGAGCCAGAAGGGGAGTCGGAGAGGCCACACCAGGCAGCCACGCCATAGCTGGGCGCGGCTGGAGGTGGGGCCGCGCCCAAGTGTGGCGTGGCCACCTCGGTCGCCCCCCGACGCTCCCCTTTGGACTATATATTACCCTTGACCTAAATATCGAGGGGGGTTCGACCATATTTCGCGAAACACATCCACACTCCGCCGCCGCCGCGATCTCTATTCCGGGGATCAGAACCCGTTCTGGCACCCTGCCGGGACGGGGATTCGGAGGAGATCATCACCATCGTCATCACCACCGCCTCTCCATCAACCATCAATGATTCCCCCATCCATGTGTGAGTAGTTCCCTGCTGTAGGCTGAGGGGATGGTAGGGATTGGATGAGATTGTTCATGTAATAAGTTGCCAGATTGTTAGGGCATGGTGCCTAGTATCCATTGTTAGTGCTATTTATCATTGTTGCAACTTGTTGTGCTTAATGCTTGCCACTAGGGCCCGAGTGCCATGATCTCAGATCTGAACATGTTGTTGATGCATGAGAATAATTATGTTTTAGATCATATCTGCAAGTTGTTTTCACCTGTTATTGTCCGGAACCCGAGGCCCCGGAGTGACAGCAACCGAGATAACTGGAAGGAATGGCTTTGACTTGAGGATTACGTGTGTTCACGGAGTGTTAATGCATTGCTCCGGTACTTTATTAAAAGGAGTACCTTAATTGCCAGTAGTTTCCCTTGAGGCCCCGCTGCAAACGGGCTGGCAGGACAGTAGATGTTGTGCAAGTTTCTCATTGCGAGCACGTACAACTATATACGGAACACATGCCTATGTTTGACTAGTACTAGGATGCTTTTATAATTGTTTACCTGCAAATGCCCTGAGTTATGATTATTATATGAGCGCTCTTATCCATGCAACGCCCGTACATCCGTCCCTATGCCTACAGTCCTTTTAATCCTGCTGTTTACTTTGTTACTACTGCTGTTATATCACCGTTGCTACTGATAATCTGTGTCGAGGAAGTCTACTTTCAGGTGCAGCTGAACTGACAATTCATCTGTTAAGGCTTATATTTATTCTTTGGCTCCCCTTGTGTCGAATCAATAAATTTGGGTTTTACTTCCCTCGAAGACTGTTGCGATCCCCTATACTTGTGGGTCATCAAGACTATTTTCTGGCGCCGTTGCCGGGGAGCATAGCTTTATTTATAAGTTCATCTGGAAGTGATATCCTTTGCTGCAATCCATTTATCATGGGGAAAACTCATGACAAGAAGGTGGCTATTCTGCCATCCACTACAAGGAAAGGTACGGCTCTGAACTCCGCTGCTGCTCTTGATTCACCATCTGTTATTAATCAACTGGTTACACCGCCACACGCACCTGCTTCGCGTGTTGGCACTACTGAATCTGAAACTGTTTCTGATGAATTTGATGATGCTTCTACTGTGCTTAGTGAAACTGGTTCGTTAGGTCCTTTTCTAGATGCTACGATTGCTAGGTCTAGACTTATTGAAAATTCTGAAATGCCTAATGAAAATGTTGTCACACCTGTTGCTTCTCCTGAGTCGAGGGAATTCATCGATGATGATGACCCCGAGGAAGATTATATAGAAGTAGATGAAGCTTTTGCTGAAAAATGCAGGAATCTTGACTCTTCTGCTGATTCTGCCACTATAATGGATTTTCTGAAAAAACACACTGTTAGCTACAAATTGTCTGCTGATCCTGAGTTTGCAACATCTCCTATTCGTATAACTGATAAGGATTATGACTTTTCTGTGGATTTGTCCTTTATATCTGTGGTAGAGAAAGATCCTTTTTGTGGTGCTGAAGATGAAAGTGCTATGGAACATATGAACAAGTTATCTACTTTAAGTAGTTTGTTCTCTGATGATATTAAATTGCGCACCTATTTTGTTACCAAAATTTTTCCTTTCTCTCTGAAAGGCGATGCTAAAGCTTGGTTTGGTAATTTGTCTCCCGGTTGTATTAAAAATCCTTTAGGATTGGTTGATGTTTTCTTCCATAAATATTATCCTGCTAGTGTTCAACATGTTGCTTTGCAGAGAATTTTTAACTTCAAGCAATTGCAGGAAGAAAATATTTCTGAAACTTGGTCAAGGTTTTGTTATTTGCTTAGAGTTCGACCTGGACATGATATACCTAAAAATGAACTTCTTGATATATTTTATAATGGACTAACCGATGAATCTAGGACATTCCTGGATAGTTGTGCTGGTTGTGTTTTCAGGAAACGAACTCCAGATGAAGCTGAGGAATTAATGGCTAAGATTAGCCAAAATTATGAAGATTGGGTTATAGCTGAACCCACTCCCACACCAGAGCCTGCGCCAGTGCCTACACCAAGAAAGAGAGGTGTTATTGAACTTGATAATGAAGGAATGAGAGAAGCCAAGAGGACTCTCAAGGAGAGGGGTATTAAATCTGAAGATGTTAAAAATTTACCTCCAATAGAAGACTTATGTAAGCCGACTCCTCCACCTTCAATTGAGGTACACTCTCTACAATATTTCGATGCTGGTGATATTCCTTATGGTAAGCCTCCTGATCAATGCTTAGATGAACTTGATAATTTTATTGTTAAGCAGGAGCATTTTAATATGAGAGTAGAAAATCATCTGTTAGAAAATTCTCGTATTATTAGTAATTTGCAAGATGTTTTGGTAAGAACTGTAAATGACATTAAAGGTCTAGTTAAACATCTTAGTATGGTTCAAACTCAAATGGAGCAAATTACTAAAGTACAAAAAGACTTGCTAGCTAAAAATTCTAATAGTAATGGAAAACATGCTTTTGGAATAGCAACTAGGAGTGGAGCTTCCACTCAAGATCCTTTGTATCCTGAGGGACATCCTAAAAGAATTGAACAAGATTCTCAATTAGCTGAAAGGCCCAGCTCTCCTTCTAAGAAAAAGAAGAAGAAACATAAACCTGCTGTAGAGTCTTCTGAAACTATTAAGGAAAAAGAACCTGCTAGTGATCCTAATAGTATATCTGTGTCTGATGCTGAAACTGAAAATGGTAATGAACCTGTTAATGATAATGATAGAAACAATGCTAATAATAATGAAGAGGTTGAGAGCGATTCTGATAGTGACACTGAAAATAAAAATTGCACTAAAGAGGATTTTGTAGCTAAGAAACATGGTAAAGAAAGAGAACCTTGGGTGCAAAAATCAATGCCTTTTCCTAATAAGAAACATAAATCCAAGGAAGAAGAACACTACAACAAGTTTTGTGAGTGGATGAAACCTTTGTTTTTGCAAATTCCTTTGACTGATGCTATTAAGCTGCCTCCTTATTCGAAATACATGAAGGATATTGTTTCTAACAAGAGGAAAATTCCTAATGAGGAGATTTCCACCATGCTTGCTAATTACTCTTTCAATGGTAAGGTTCCAAAGAAACTTGGAGATCCAGGTATACCAACTATTCCTTGCTCTATTAAAAATAATTATGTTAGAACTGCACTTTGTGATCTTGGAGCTGGAGTAAGTGTGATGCCTTTCTCTCTTTATAAGAGACTTTATTTAGATAAATTGATACCAACTGATATATCTTTGCAAATGGCTGATAAATCTACTGCTGTTCCTGTTGGTATATGTGAAAATGTTCCTGTTCAAGTTACTACCAACTGTTTGATTTTGACTGACTTTGTTGTGTTGGATATGCCTGAAGATGATAATATGTCCATTATTCTTGGTAGACCTTTTCTTAATACTGCAGGAGCTGTTATTGATTGCAATAAAGGGAAAGTTACTTTTAATGTCAATGACAAAGAGCATACTGTTTATTTTCCCAAGAAGCAAAATGTATTATGTGGAGTTAGCTCAATTGCAAGTTATAAAACTATCAAAGTTGGAAGTATTGATTGTCCTATTTATGACCACCATGAAGGATATGAAAGTATTATGGTTGGGACAATATCTATTCAATATAAGGTAACATAATGGTATCATGTAGTTTAATTCTTTTATGTCAAATAAAATATATTTGGTGGCAAGACTTGATCAACCTTGTTGACAAATACATTTTAGTTGCATAAAATTGTTAAACCACATTCTCTCTTTCTCATCTGTTATACCTTCTGTTATATTGCTGTCTTTATAAATTTTTAGAATGTTGTTTAGTGTGGTTAAAATTTTGCTTAGCTGCTGTTTAGAATTTTAAGTGCCCAGTTTTTGCTCGAAATTGAAAGTTGTCAGAAAAATCTGAAAATTTTACGTAAATTCCTATTTTGAAAAATGCAACGTGGTAGTACCTGGGGCTGACCAGGGGGACCCACCACGCTGCCACGCCAGGCCGCGCCCCCTGTGGCGTGGGTCCCACCTGAGCCTCCACAAGGTGAGATTCCTCCCCTTTCTTTTCTCTCCCGACCAAACTCATATCCATTGTTCAAACTCGTGTTCCTGCTGCTCTTGAGCTCGAATTTTTCGATCTCCTTGCTCAGCCCATTTCAGTTGCTGAAACTTTGCTTGTTTACTCACCGGTATGTGACTCCTTCGATTATCCAAGTAGAATTTTGTTTAGTGTTGTATTTCTAGAGTATTTTGCTGCTGTATGTTGCTGGTTAAGTGAGCTTGCATGCTTGTTCTATGCTTAGATTAATTATCCTTGATGCATGTGTAGCCCTCTTGCAAGTTTCTATAGTAGTTGCCTTGATTCTATAGTTGCAAAATCATTTTTTATGAGACTTGTTGAAAAATTTCAGAAAAGGAAGATGAAGAAATTTTCCTTTGGAGAGTTGTTTGAGAGGCGTGCACCATCATCCTCAAGGAAGACCAGGTCATCTGAAGCCAAAGTTCCTAGGAGATCTTACAATGAAGATCTTATTACTCCAGAGATTGATGATTCGGGGGACCTTGGAGCACCACATCCATCTGTTTTTCCATGTACTCAATTTTTGCAGGCTGCAGGGATTTATGAGGACTTCATGAGCATGATTGAGAGTGTGGGTCTACAAACATTCATGGGGGATACCAGGACCCAATATTCTAGACTCACTAAGATCTTTGTTGAGAGTTTCAAATTTAACTGCAAAGCTTATAAACCAACAGTTGATTTTAAAATTTATGATCGTGCATGTACTATGGAGCTAGATAATTTTTGCAGGATCATAGGTATTGCCCCATCGGGGACGACCAAGAAGATTAAGGAGCAGCCATCCGAGCTAACTGCGCTCTACCAGGAGTTGTGTTATGGAGACTCTCGCTCAGCCCACCGTGGTAAGATAAGAAATGTTCAGTTTCCGGCCATAAGGTATTTCCTATACTACTTAACTAGAAGTGTTCTTCCTAGGGAAAACACTAGTAATATTTCGAATATGCATCTAGCATTTCTTGCTACTGCTTTGAAGGGCGATAAAACTTATAATCTTGGTGCTTTAGTTGCTCGCCGCCTCGCCACCAAAGGCCCCATTTTTGGAGGCATTATTGCTGCGCGTGTTTTAGCTGACTTTAGTCTTGAGGCTGATCCTACTGATGAAATTTTAGTTCCTGAAAAACTTGATCTCTCTGCTATGATAGCACATAAATTTGTTACATCTGGATCCACTCTTGATAACTTGGTTTATAGAATTGTTTATGCTAACGAGGCGGAGCTGGAAGTTCCTCTACCGCAACCAAGTTTGTTCAGTATTTACAGGGATCCTCTATCATATTCGCGGGAGGAATTGAGCACACAGATGGTGGTGCCGCGATACCACGCGCGGTTCTACCCAGATGGGCAGCCGGGGCAGCCTACGGTGCCACCGCCGGCGGCCCCTGACGTCCCCTATTATGGCGGCGCGCCATATTACCCTGACCAGCAAGGAGGATCCTCTTCATCGACCGCCTACGACGCTTCGGCATGGGGTCCGTGGGGATGATTGTCTCCCAATTAGGCCAAAAGCCTAAGCTTGGGGGGAGGTACGCGTATACTGACAGTTCGCTCATTTCTATATTCGCTCCATGTCAGTTCTTTGTATATCCATATTTCGCTTTCTTTTATTTGTTCTTGCTTGTGGTGTTTATTTTCTCAAAACCCAAAAATACCAAAAATATTTTCGTTGTTTCTCTATGCTTTTATTTTAGTAATTCGAGTTGTAGTTTTATTTTGTCTTTTTGATTTTCGAGTTGATATTCAAAAAACCCAAAAATATTTTCCTTTTTATTTGCTTCTTCCTTGCTTTGTTTTAAAATTCGAAAACACCAAAAATATTTGTTGTTCTTCTTGGTTTTGTATAGTTCTTTTCAGATTCAACAGCCGTCTGTGACTCCACCTGGAGCTTGGTTTTCATTTTATATCATTCAAGTCATGCGAGCGAAGGGCAATAATGACGATATTCGACAACTTGATGTGGTGAGAGGCTGGTATGAACCGTATTTGTTTTCATTTTTGTACACATACCTGTCCATATGATTGCGCTTAGTAGTTATGGTATGGGCTATGTTACTTGATGAATGCTTGATAGCCATGTTTTCTCATGATTAATCCTAATCTCCTGAAGGTGCACCATATGTCATATAGTTATTTGCATGCATTGTTTTATTCGTAGAGTGGTATTGTAGTGTGGTATCCTCCTCTGAATGTTTTACTTGATTCGACTTGGCACATGCTTACACATGTTTATGACTCAAAACAAAAGTCAAGCCTCGACGATCTATTGTGACTCAGAGTTTCTGTATCACTTTTATGCCACTGCTAATTTTATTCTGTCGCAAGTATGATTATGACAGTTGTGCTCTCTTGTTGTCGCTTCCCCGTCTATTGCTAGCCTTCACCTGTACTAAGCGGGAATGCTGCTTGTGCATCCAAAATCCTGAAAACCAAGTTATTCCAAAGAGTCCACTATAAATTCCTATGCATGGTTTTAAACCATTCCAAGTAAATTTCTTCGTGTGCTATCTTTAACTATTCAAAATTGTACAATCCCTTTTTGTGTCACTGCGTGTAGCTCATAAGGATGTGGTAGTAGAACTTGTCATCTTCCATGCTAAATGATTTCCAAGGACAAGTAGCTTCATCTGCTTGTCCACTTTTATTTTTGCAAAAGAGCTGGTTAGTCCACCTATCATTTAATATTAAAATAGACACTCCTCCACGGTGATTGTTGGTCGGCACCCGAGGATTCGGTTAGCCATGGTTTGTGGAAGAAAAGGTTGGGAGGAGTGTCAAAAATCTGTAAGCATGATATAATGCAAACTATATGAATTTTCGGAACCGCTCTAAAAGTTGGTTAGTTATGGAAGATGACAAGAACTCTATCGCGGATTTGTTGACACTTGCAACCACTTCTCAAAATATTATTTTTACACTCTTTATATGCCTTCGGGAACTAACAAGCTCTAGCACACGATTTAATCCCTGCTTCCCTCTGCGAAGGGCCTATCTTTTATTTTAATGTTGAGTCACCATCCTTCTTTAAAGCACTTCTTTGAGAGCATGACTGTCATTCTTAGTGAAATGTGCTTGTCCCAGAATAGGTTAGTAGTGACATAGCTTGATGCTTTTATCTTTGATAAGCTTTATTTCTAGTCTGCCTGTAAACTTCAGAGGTGCCTGGGCATTTATGTTTTGCTGCACACATTCGGGCAAGCGAGATACCACTTTGCCATACCCAATTACGAACATTGCAATCCTGCACTTAGTTATATGCCATGTTGTTTACCTTTAGTATGTTAGAATCTTTTCATGGCTGCATATTTATCAAGCTTTTATCTTATGCATATCTCCTATCATGAGCTAGTAAGTATAATCATAATTCAAGTATGTATACATCATATGAAGCAATTGTGTTCGTAAAAGTTTCTTTATCGCGTTCAGTTTGTCAACTGAATTGCTTGAGGACAAGCAATAAGCTAAGCTTGGGGGGAGTTGATACGTCCAAAACGTATCTACTTTTCCGAACACTTTTGCTGTTGTTTTACCTCTAACTTGTATGATTTGGATGCAACTAACATGGACTAACGCTGTTTTCAGCAGAATTGCCCTGGTGTCTTCTTTTTGTGCAGAAAAGTCAACTTTCGAGAAAAACTCCGAAAACAATTGCGATCGTCATATTTCACCGGAAGACCCACGGAGCCAGAAGGGGAGTCGGAGAGGCCACACCAGGCAGCCACGCCATAGCTGGGCGCGGCTGGGGGTGGGGCCGCGCCCAAGTGTGGCGTGGCCACCTCGGTCGCCCCCCGACGCTCCCCTTTGGACTATATATTGCCCTTGACCTAAATATCGAGGGGGGTTCGACCATATTTCGCGAAACACATCCACGCTCCGCCGCCGCCGCGATCTCTATTCCGGGGATCAGAAGTTCCGTTCTGGCACCCTGCCGGGACGGGGATTCGGAGGAGATCATCACCATCGTCATCACCACCGCCTCTCCATCAACCATCAATGATTCCCCCATCCATGTGTGAGTAGTTCCCTGCTGTAGGCTGAGGGGATGGTAGGGATTGGATGAGATTGTTCATGTAATAAGTTGCCAGATTGTTAGGGCATGGTGCCTAGTATCCATTGTTAGTGCTATTTATCATTGTTGCAACTTGTTGTGCTTAATGCTTGCCACTAGGGCCCGAGTGCCATGATCTCAGATCTGAACATGTTGTTGATGCATGAGAATAATTATGTTTTAGATCATATCTGCAAGTTGTTTTCACCTGTTATTGTCCGGAACCCGAGGCCCCGGAGTGACAGCAACCGGGATAACTGGAGGGGATGGCTTTGACTTGAGGATTACGTGTGTTCACGGAGTGTTAATGCATTGCTCCGGTACTTTATTAAAAGGAGTACCTTAATTGCCAGTAGTTTCCCTTGAGGCCCCGCTGCAAACGGGCTGGCAGGACAGTAGATGTTGTGCAAGTTTCTCATTGCGAGCACGTACGACTATATACGGAACACATGCCTATGTTTGACTAGTACTAGGATGCTTTTATAATTGTTTACCTGCAAATGCCCTGAGTTATGATTATTACATGAGCGCTCTTATCCATGCAACGCCCGTACATCCGTCCCTATGCCTACAGTACTTTTAATCCTGCTGTTTACTTTGTTACTACTGCTGTTATATCACCATTGCTACTGATAATCTGTGTCGAGAAAGTCTACTTTCAGGTGCAGCTGAACTGACAATTCATCTGTTAAGTCTTATATTTATTCTTTGGCTCCCCTTGTGTCGAATCAATAAATTTGGGTTTTACTTCCCTCGAAGACTGTTGCGATCCCCTATACTTGTGGGTCATCAAACAACTTTATGAAACTGATTTGCCTAATGAGGACTCGAAAATCGAACAGCTTGCTGCTATTGCTGTTGCTCCTAACAATGCCTTGCAGCAATTCATGGAGGAACACGAAAGTGAAGTATTTATGGAGGAGAGGAATGAGATTGACAATGCCTTTCTTCGTCAACCACCAATACTTAAGCATAATTTGCCTGTGGAAGATTTGGGTACCTCAGCGCCTCCTAAGGAAGATCCTGTCTTCGATTTAAAACATTTACCTGATAATCTTAAGTATGTTTATCTTGATGAAAGGAAAGTATATCCTTATTATTAGTTCTAAACTTTCAGGTAATGAAGAAGCAAGGCTATTAGAAGTACTAAAGAAACATCGAGGAGCTATGGGATACACTTTGGATGATTTAAAGGGGATTTCTCCTACTATATGTCAACATGCCATCAACATTGAACCCGATGCAAAACCTGTTGTTGAGCATCAGCGTCGCTTGATCCCTAAATGAAAGAAGTGGTAAGAAATGAGGTATTAAAACTTCTTGATGCTGGTATAATTTATCCTATTGCTGATAGTAGATGGGTAAGTCCTGTGCATTGTGTCCCTAAGAAAGGAGGAGTTACTGTTGTACCAAATGAAAATGATGAACTTATTCCTCAAAGAGTAGTAGTTGGGTATAGGATGTGCATTGATTTTAGAAAGGTCAATAAAGTAACTAAGAAAGATCATTATCCTTTGCCTTTTATTGATCAAATGTTAGAAAGGTTGTCTAAGAAAACTCATTTTTGTTTCCTTGATGGTTATTCTGGATTCTCACAAATTGCTGTTAAAGCACAAGATCAAGAGAAAACTACTTTTACTTGTCCTTATGGAACTTATGCTTATAGACGTATGCCTTTTGGTTTGTGTAATGCTCCTGCTACGTTCCAAAGATGCATGTCTGCTATTTTTCATGGTTTTTGTGAAGAAATTGTGGAAGTATTCATGGACGATTTTTCCGTCTACGGAACTTCCTTTGATAATTGCTTGCACAATCTTGATAAAGTTTTGCAGAGATGTGAGGAGACTAATCTTGTTCTTAATTGGGAGAAATGTCATTTCATGGTTAATGAAGGAATTGTCCTAGGGCACAAAATTTCTGAAAGAGGTATTGAAGTGGACAGAGCTAAAGTTGAAGCAATCGAGAAAATGCCCTGTCCAAGGGATGTGAAAGGTATCCGTAGTATTCTTGGTCATGCCGGTTTTTATAGGAGGTTTATTAAAGATTTCTCTAAAATTTCAAAACCCCTCACTAATCTTCTTCAAAAAGATGTACCTTTTGTTTTTGATGATGATTGCAAGGAAGCTTTTGAAACTCTAAAAAAGGCTTTAATCACAGCTCCTGTTGTTCAACCTCCTGATTGGACTTTACCTTTTGAAATAATGTGTGATGCTAGTGATTTTGCTGTAGGAGCTGTTCTTGGACAGCGGGTAGACAAGAAGTTAAATGTTATTCATTATGCTAGTAAAACACTTGATGCCGCTCAAAAGAATTATGCTACTACTGAAAAGGAATTTTTAGCAGTTGTTTTTGCTTGTGATAAATTTAGACCTTATATTGTTGATTCAAAAGTTACTATTCACACTGATCATGCTGCTATTAGATACCTTATGGAAAAGAAAGATGCTAAGCCTAGGCTCATAAGATGGGTACTTCTACTGCAAGAATTTGATTTACATATTGTAGATAGGAAAGGTGCTGAAAATCCTGTTGCTGATAATTTGTCTAGATTAGAAAACATTTCAGATGATCCTATACCTGTTAATGATAGTTTTCCAAATGAACAATTGGCTGCGATAAAGGTAAGCTCACGCGAAAGTCCTTGGTATGCTGATTATGCTAATTTTATTGTTGCCAAGTATTTGCCTCCGACCTTTACAGCTCAGCAAAGAAGAAAGTTCTTTTATGATTTGAGGCATTATTTTTGGGATGACCCACATTTGTATAAAGAAGGAGTAGATGGCATTATGCGAAGATGTGTTCCTGAGTATGAACAGAAAGAAATATTGAGCAAATGCCATGGAAGTGCTTATGGAGGACATCACGCTGGAGATAGAACTGCGCAAAAGGTTCTACAATCAGGTTTTTATTGGCCTACCCTTTTTAGAGATGCTAGAAAATTTGTTTTATCATGTGATGAATGTCAAAGAGTAGGTAACATTAGTAGACGTAATGAAATGCCTATGAATTATTCTCTTGTTATTGAACCTTTCGACTGTTGGGGATTTGACTTTATGGGTCCTTTTCCCCTCAAATGGTTATACTCATATACTTGTTGCTGTTGATTATGTTACTAAATGGGTAGAAGCTATACCAACTTCTAGTGCTGATGGTGAGACATCATTAAAAATGCTTAAAGATATTATCTTCCTAGGTTTGGTGTGCCTAGATATCTCATGACTGATGGTGGTTCTCATTTTATTCATGGTGCTTTTAGAAAAACTCTAGCTAAGTATGATGTTAATCATAGAATTGCTTCACCATATCATCCCAAACAAGTGGTCAAGTAGAATTATCAAATAGAGAGATTAAGTCTATTTTGCAAAAGACTGTTAATAAATCTAGAAAAAATTGGTCTAAAAAGCTTAACGATGCTTTGTGGGCTTATAGAACTGCTTATAAAAATCCTATGGGAATGTCTCCTTACAAAATGGTTTATGGAAAAGCTTGTCATTTGCCTCTAGAATTAGAACATAAAGCCTATTGGGCGGTGAAAGAACTTAATAGAGACTTTAAACTTGCCGGTAAAAAGAGATTGCTTAATTTGAATTCTTTAGATGAATGGAGAAATGCAGCTTATGAAAATGCTAGGCTCTTTAAAGAGAAAGTTAAGCAATGGCATGATAGAAGAATTCTTAAGAGAGAATTTAACGTAGGTGAAAAAGTTTTATTGTATAGGTCTCGTCTCAGATTTTTTGCAGGAAAATTACTTTCAAAATGGGAAGGACCTTATATCATCGAGGAGGTCTATCGCTCAGGTGCGATTAAAATCAATTCACTAGATGGGGACAGACCACAAGTGGTTAATGGTCAAAGACTCAAGCATTACATTTCTGGAGATTCTTATAATGAAGATGTTGATTTATCAAAGTGGTAACTCCAGAGGATTTTATAAAAAGTCAAATTCAGACAACTGCAAAGCTGATTTGGAATAGGTAACAGTTTCGGTAAGAAAAAGTTCGCGATTTACTTTCAACTTAAATATTTGTTGTTTTTACATAATATGGAAAATTATGAGTCGGAAAAGGGTAGGAAACGGTGCCCGAGGGCACCACACCACCCTGGGCGCGGGCCCCACCCTGGCCGCGCCGTGGGGCGTGTGGGCTCCTCGGAGCCCGTCTCCGACCCCGTTTCGTCCTGTACCTTCCTTTTGTCGTAAAACTTTTTGCTATATAATCACCCGGATCTCCCGAGGTCCGTATATCGTGTTTTCGTCGAGTTTTGTTTTCGAGCTGTTTCTGCCAGGTTTAGCTCCAGATTAGAAGATGTCTTCATCCGGGGCTCCGAAGGATACCTTCTTCAAGAACGTCGTCAACCCATACATCAATGAGCTAAAGCAGCACCCTCAAGAGATGCGGCTTGTGGATGGAGTCCTTGTTCGAGAAGATGTCAAGGGACCCAAGGTTGAAGGGGACATGAAGGCTAGGCTAGAAGAAGTAGAGCATGAAGTTTTCCGGTACCAGAAGATGATAGAGCGCGGAGTGGAGATCAACCACAAGATCATTGCTGAGCTTATTGATGAACACAAGAAGGAGACTGATAAGCTGTGGGATAACATCTTCGCACTTAGTAAAACTACATCCAAGTTACAAGGGCAAATTTACGATCTTCAAAACCAAAACTGTGAGTATGAAGCTAGGTTCAAACGCATAAGCTCAGCTGCTAGTTTCAGGTTCTTGGAAACCAAATCCTCTTTCGTTGATGGGGAGCCTCTGCCTTGGAAATTTGATGACGAGGAGTCTTCTTCACCACCAAGAGATCAAGCCTAAATCGTCAAGGGGTAATGGCACTCCCTTGGCTTGTTCCAAGCTTGGGGGAGTGCCCAGTATCATCTTTATCCTTTCGTTTTTATAATTTCGTGGTCATATCATGAGTAGAGAAGTTATCTTATAAGATGGTTTGCGATGTGGAGTGTCAATCCTTTAGTTATCCATGTATCCGTTGGTTTGAGTGTGTCTTTGTTCAGAATATTAATGAGAAGTTCCACCTTTACTTTCGGTACATTTTATTTTAGCCTGCAATCTTCTTTATGTGCTGATCTTGCCATTGGTATTGACGCCACTTTTGGGTACATAAGTAAATTATATTAGTTGTGGCAAACTTAGTATTGGTCATTAGCAACAATACCATGAAAACTTAAGTAGAAGGAGGGAATTACATGCAAAAATATTATCCCTTTATCTTTCTTTCTTGCTAGCCAATAAGATTAGTATTCTTTGAGTTAAAACATTTGTGCTTACAGGGAAGATAGCATGGTTGCTTCTATTATATATTTGTGTGTATCCCCCAACTTTTATGCTTGCCACATGACCTTGCTAGCCTTAACCACCGTACTGAGAGGGAATGCTTCTCGTGCATCCAAATCCTTGAGCCAAACCCATGCCATTTGTGTCCACCATAACTACCTATATGTGGTATTTCTTTGCCACTCCAAGTAAATTTTTCATGTGCTACCTTTAAATTATTCAAAATGTTATTATTCCCTTTTGTGTCAATGTTTACTAGCTCATGAGGAAGTAGTGTGGTTATCCTTTATTCTACTTGTCAAACAGACTTTACACCTGGACTAGTGGCATATACATCCGCTTATCCAATAACTTGCAAAAAGAGCTGGCAACGGGATGCCCAGTCCCAATTAATTACAACTTTAACGCTTAATTCTCTTCACACTTTTGCCCTGAATTATCAGTAAGCATGACAAACAGTGAAATATCTGCGTGTGTAAACCAAAGAGAAAGAGGGATGATCTGCCTTGCTGGTAGAAATAACGTCCTTCATGGGAGCCGCTCTTAAAAGTCTGTTTGACAGGGAGAATACTGTTTTCACCCGCTACCATTCGTTGACAATTAACAAACACCTCTCAAAACTTAATTTTTGCTCTCTATATGATTTCAAAAACTTAAAAGCTCTAGCACATGACTTAATCCCTGCTTCCCTCTGCGAAGGGCCTTTCTTTTACTTTTCATGTTGAGTCAGTACACCTATTTCCTTCTTCCTTGAGCAAGCATTTGAGTTGTTGTGATTCAACCATATATATCATTAATATTGTCAATCATGTCTTTTATCCTTCTTGTCTTAGCACAAAGACTTTTGCCTCTAAGAATATAGCTTTGCAAGTTATCAATGACTGTAAAGAAGGTGTGATAATTGAGTGTGGAAGTTCTGCAATATAAGCTCTAATATAAAGACTCCTTTCGAAAGATAAGTATTGATTGCTTATTGTTCTATGACCAAGAATGAAGTGTGCCATTACTAATCTATAATTTCCTTCGTGTATTTTTATTGTGGTTGTTTCACTACTCATGTTCAAGTTAGGTTATATGAAGAGTAGTTGCTGTTTAAAATGAGTTGTGTTGTTTAGTAATTACTGATGCTTCTTGTCCGTATTCTTTATTATCGACGCTTCACTCCATAAACTTTTGTTCTAGTTTACTGAGCTCAGCTTTCGCTTGGGGACAAGCGAGGTCTAAGCTTGGGGGGTTGATACGTCCATTTTGCATCACTATTTTATAGCATAATTTACTGTTATTCAATGATATATTTCATATTAAGAGGAGTTACTTATGTTATTTTGTCTTATTTTGCATGTTTGATGATCATTGGATAATTAACTGCCGGAGTCAGATTTCAGCTGGAAAAAGCACGTCAAGGCACTATATTTCTGGAGCACTAAAAATATTTCCAAGAAGACAGATGTTCCTATTTTATCAGAAGATGGACTAAGCCAAAAGGGGAGGCTGAGATGGGCCAGGAGGGGCCCACACCACCCTGGGCGCGGGGCCCACCTTGGCCGCGCCCTAGCCAGGTGTGGTGCCCCTGGCCCACCTCAGGCGCTCCCCCTTCGCGTACTTCATCCCCCAGAAACCCTAAGACACGGGGAGTCCGAGAGAAAATATTCCGCCGCCTCCACGAGGCGGAAACAACAGAGAGAGAAAAAGCTCTCCGGCAGGGAGAAATCTGCCGGGGAAATTCCCTCCCGGAGGGGGAGATCATCGCCATCCTCATCGTCATCGCGCTGGACTTCATCGGGATCATCATCATCATCTGCATTAGCATAGGTTCACCCACACAACACTTATCAAAACAATGAAGATTAATCAACTATGTGAAGCGAAAGCACTTGACTAGAATCCCGTGTGTCCTCAAGAACATTTTGTCATCATAAGTAAACCAACCGGCTTGTCCTTTGCTCTAAAAAGGATTGGGCCACTCGCTGCAATTATTATTACTGTCTTTTACTTACTTGCATTTTATTTACCTGCTATATCAAAAACCCCTAAAAACTTGTCTGCTAGCATTTACAGTGAAACCTTTACCGAAACTCCTTGTCAGCACCTTCTGCTCCTCGTTGGGTTCGACACTCTTATTTATCGAAAGTACTACGATACACCCCCTATACTTGTGGGTCATCACATGCCTTTGGATGAGAATGAGTTCTCATCCTGTTCCTAATGAACAACTCCAATCTCAACCTCGCCGACTCAAACGACGGGACCGTTCGGTCGGCCAGACGCAGTAACTAAAACCTCAACGGACAAATTGTTTAGCTTAGAGATGCCTGCCACCCTACGGAGAGTCGACAATATCTGACAGTCCATTAAGACGGAAACCTAGAGTCGGCGGGGTGCAACGACATAGAAAAGAAAAACAACATAATCATGAAATCCATACAAATGGATGTTCTTAAAAATATGTACGTTTTCACTTATATGGCATAGCTGTCTCTTTGTTTCGTATGTGTGTAGGAAGATTTCTTCCCTACAACCGGCCAGCCGGCTTAATCGGTCCGGCTTAATTAACTGACATCATTTTCTTTCGTGCAAGTCCCTTCCTTGGTTTTTTTTTTGAGATCGGTCTCTTGCTATTAGGTTCATAGGTAAGAAAACACATCACCGAGAAAAATAAAGAAAGGCCCAATAAATTTCCCTGCCGTATGTTGCATAATAAAATAATCACAACAACATAAACTGGTTACAAAACATCCATTAGCTTTATCTATTCTTTTTATAATCACAGCGAACCAGCCATATGGAAGACCTCTGGATATACAAAATTCCTGGTTTGGGAGCCAGAGGTCTTTTCATCATTTTCAATAAGTATTTTCAAAGAAGATCTTGACGTGACGCGAGAAACTATCACATAGAGTTGGCCATGAGAACAAACTGGAGTCTTTAGGTACAGGCCAACCGCTGACTATGCAGTCGTCGCGACAATCCTGTTTTCTTGTACAGTGTCACCAAAATAACATCCTTCTTGTAGCTCATTGCCTAGAGTCAAATGCAAGACTATTATTAGATACATCACATCATACATCCACCGAGAGAACAACCAATAATACCAAAGATCATTGTTGAATGAAATTATCTCTGACCAAACAGGATAACATAACTAAAACCACCAGAAATGTTTTAACAGATCCGAGAATATAGATTTGATATACCACCACTTCTCCACACGAGCGAATGCATACTGGACAATGGACGTTAAAATAAAAGCCAAACAAAAAGAAAACACCAAAAGAGGATAAGAAAGGAAACGTGGTATCAAGAAGCCTACCTTTACTCTCGTAAGGTGATTCATCATCCACCATAGGAGAATCCCAACGTCAAGTCACATAAGTAGGTAGACGCCGCATGTCTTCACAAACAACAGATTATCTCCAAGTACACACACCGAGCACGAGAGACTGCATAACAGAACAATTTGTATCGAGTCACGGAGCCGGCGAGGCAAAATCAACAGAACTGGCCTTCTCCCTCTTACCGCACATCGATCACGCCGACTCCCTGGAGTCGACGTGACATGCGTTACTCTGGCAACTCAGTTGAAAAGATAACTGACATGATAGTACATGTCGTTAAACATGATGTCGGGGGGCTACCCCCGGGTAGGGTAAGTTGCGGTATAATGAGCTCTAGAGAGTGGACCGGGTCAAGGTCAAACCGGGTCAACCAAGTCCCGGAGGGACCGAGGCATGGTGTAATTACAAACTGGCTTATGACAGCCGGGTCACTTAGGCCGGGTCATGTTAGCTGAGTCACGTTAACCGACATACCACCGTCGGTCTAGTCTTATTTATTCTCATGTGCAGGAAAGAGACGAAGAGGATCCGGCATAGCCTTGCCGGGTCACAGAAGGAAACCAGGCAAATCCATGCCGGGTTAAGGAAGAGAAGAAACCTTACCTCGGATAGGAAGTCAAGGGCTTTTGTCTTTTGGCCTGGCAGAGGAGCACGCTTGGCCGGAGAACCCGGAGCCTGGCAGACCGACATCTCGGGATGGGACAGCCCGGATAAGCTGGACAAGACAGAAAGGGTCCTGTCATGGCAGTGACGACCCGAGATCCTGGAGGCGCGAGTCTCCTGCAGGAATCCCGGAGATCTCTGCAGGAGCATGTGAAGCCACTGTGGAGGAAAGAGCCGTTGTCACCGGGGCAGCTATAAATACCCCTGTACCTCCTCCTGCGTGAGGGACGGAAGAGGAGAGAACTCATTTGCCCCCTTTGTGCTTAGCTTCATCTTCTACCTCGTACCATAGCTCCATAGTCTAGCAATACAGCTCAAGGAGCAGATCTTGTACTTGTGCTTGCGCTTCACCCATATACATCGAGAGATAGGCAGGAGTAGGGGTGTTACCTCCTCACGAGGGCCCCGAACCTGGGTAAATCGTGTGTGTGTGCTTGTGTGTTCTTGGTTCGATGTTCGTCCGTGCGCGCTTCTCAGCGTGCAACCCCTCCCCGGATACCTCCAGCGTCCTATCGGCCCCACACTTAGCCATACCTATGGCATCTGCCGTGACACACCATGACAGTTGGCGCCCACCGTGGGGCAGGCAGCGGCGCTGGCTGGAGTCTTCATCCGGACGGGTTCCATCACCACCTCCAGCGAGCGTGTGCTCAGCGGGTTGGTGTGCAAGCTCGGCGATATGCACTTCGTCAGCGACAACGCCGGTTGCTTCGGCGGCAGGCCTCTCCCGGCTAACGGCTGCCTCATCGCCTTCGGCTCCCTCCACACCTACGTCGCCACCGAGCTCGTCTGCAAGTACCCCGCACGGGTGCTGGAGGCAGAAGATCCTCCTGCTCTCTGTGCGGCTCGCGGTCGGCGCGTCACTCGCCCCGAGAGCTGCGCAGAGGTCATGATGACCGGGACTGCGACTGGAGCCGGTCTGGAGGATGATGCCTCGACTCCAGAGAAGTCAGCTAGGACGGCTAGGCCACCCCTGGAAAGGGTGACCCAAGGAGAACTCCAGGACCGAGACTGTCCTGTTCGAGATAGTAGACCTCGAAAGTCCATACCATGCTCTACTCGGCAGGCCAACTCTGGCCAAGTTCATGATATCCACCCACATGGCTTACCTGAAGATGAAGCTGCCAGGACCGAATGGTATCATTACCATTGCGGGTAACTACAAGAGCTCCATCGAGTGTGCCTCGGCTGGCTCTAACTTGGCCGAGTCTCTGATCATAGCTGCTGAGAAGAAAAAGATGAAGCAGGTGGTGGCCATGGCTCAAGCTACGCAACTCGGCATACCGGGAATGGCCCACATGGAGCAAAATGCGGCGTTCGAGGCGCCCAAGGAGACCAAGAAGATCACTATTGACCCGGAACACCCCGAGCGCAAGGCTATCATAGGGAGCGGGTTAACGGAGAAATAGGAAGGCGAGCTCATCCAATTCCTCCATGAGAACCGAGACATCTTTGCATGGTCGAATCATGACCTGGAAGGTGTTCCGAGGGAGTTGGCTGAGCACTCATTATTTGTGAGGCCCGAGATGAAGCCCGTGAAGCAGCCGATGCGGCGACTTTCAGACGAGAGAAGGCAAGTGATACAAGATGAGCTGACCCAGCTACTGGCAGCCGGATTCATCATGGAGGTACTGCACCCGGACTGGTTGTCTAACCCGGTCCTGGTAGAGAAGAAAAAGGATGACCCAAATGTAGCCAAAGTGTGGCGTATGTGTATTGATTACACGAACCTGAACAAAGCATGTCCTAAGGATCCATTCCCGCTGCCTCGGATAGATCAAGTGATCGATGATTCCACAGCCGGGTGTGAGCTGTTATCCTTTGTAGATGCTTACTCTGGTTTTCACCAGATACCGTTAAATCCGGATGATCAAATGAAAACTGCATTTATCACCCCGTATGGGGCTTATTGCTATCGTGTCATGACATTCGGTTTGAGAAATGCCGGTGCTACTTATCAAAGGTGTATGCAAAAATGTTTGCAGAATCAAATAGGAAAAAATGTGCAGGTGTATGTCGATGACATAGTCATTAAAACTAAAGAGAAGTCAACCTTGTCGATGATCTAAGAGAAACATTCGCAAACTTGAGAAAATACCGGATGAAACTTAACCCGGATAAATGTACATTTGGTGTACCAGCAGGAAAATTACTCGGTTTCCTTGTATCTAGCCGAGGTATCGAAGCTAATCCGGTAAAGATTCGGGCTATTGAGAATATGAGGTTGCCTCAAAATCTTAAAGATGTGCAAAAGTTTACTGGTTGTCTTGCATCCCTAAGCCGGTTTGTAAGCCGGTTAGGAGAAAAGGCCTTGCCCTTGTATCAATTGATGAAAAGAACCAATAACTTTGTGTGGACTCCACAGGCAAATGCGGCTTTTGCCGATTGAAAAAGATGTTGGTCACTGCTCCGATACTTGCTTCCCCACTGCCCAAAGAGCCGATGTTGCTCTATATTGCAGCCACAAACCGAGTTGTGAGTGCTGTAGTAGTGGTGGAGCGGGAAGAAGATGGCAAAACCATGCAGAGGCCGGTGTATTATCTGAGTGAGGTGATATCGACATCCAAGCAGAATTACCCTCATTACCAGAAGATGGTGTATGGTGTCTATATGGCAGCCAAGAAGTTGAAGCACTACTTTCAAGAGCATCCAATAAGGGTGGTGTGTGAAGCTCCTATCTCGGAGATCATCGGATGCAAAGATGCAAATGGCCGAGTTGCCAAATGGGCAATCGAGTTATCCCCTTACACTCCACAGTATGAGAGAAGAGATGCAATCAAATCTCAGGCACTGCCGGATTTCCTTGTGGATTGGGCCGAGATGCAGTATGAGCCACCAGCCCATGACCCGAATTACTGGACAATGCATTTTGATGGATCCAAGACAAAGATTGGTTTGGGTGCCGGAGTAGTTCTTACCTCACCGAAGAAGGATCAACTGAGATATGTGCTGCAAATTCATTTCACCGCATCCAATAATGTAGCCGAGTATGAGGCACTATCCATGGGCTTAATGTGGCCAAGGAAGTGGGGATTCGCCGAATTGAGTGCTTCGGTGATTCGGCTCTGGTTGTACATCAAACCTCGGGAAATTGGGATGCAGTGGATGCCAACATGGCATCATATCGATTTCATGTCCAGAAAATTTCGGGATTTTTTGAAGGATGCGAGTACACACATATACCTCGGGCAGAGAATGAAGCTGCCGATGTACTATCCAAACTCGGTTCATCCAGAGATCCAATTCCACCCGGAATAGCTTTGGAGCATTTGAGAAAGCCGTCCATTAAGCCATCGCCAGAATCCGAATCAATTTATATCCCGCCGATGCCAAAGTCGATGCAGTTCCAATGGATGTTGATGTCGGTTATGTCGGGGATAACTCGGGGACTGCCAAGCAGAACCCGGGGACTGACGAGGAAATGTCGGACGAGCCAGTAGATGCTGAGCCAATGGATGTAGATATGCCAGTGTTTCCTGTAAGACCTGTCCCGGAGTGGGCACAACCTATAATGACATATCTTGTTAATGGGAGCCTGCCGGATGATAGAACCGAGTCTAGGCAAGTGTTGAGAAGAGCAAAAGCATACACCATCATCAATAAGGAGTTATACAAGAGAAGCACAACCACAGTGCTGCAGAGGTGTGTTGACCCGGCAGAAGGAGAAGAAATGCTCCTAGAGATTCATCAAGGGGAGTGTGGACATCATGCCTGCTCAAGAGCCCTGGTGGCCAAAGTATTTCGGCATGGGTTCTACTGGCCCACTGCTTTGCAACAAGCCGAAGACATAGTCAGAAAGTGTGAAGGATGTCAGAGATTTGCAAAAAAGATTCACATGCCAGCCTCGGCACTCAAGACAATTCCAATCACTTGGCCTTTTGCTGTTTGGTGCCTTGACATGGTGGGAGAATTCAAGCCAGCCCGAGGTAACATGACTCATATACTGGTGATGGTGGACAAATTCACCAAGTGGATAGAGGTAAAGCCAATCCGGAAATGTGATGGACATACAGCAGTGACTTTCTTGAAGGACATAATTCTGAGATATGGTTATCCACACAGTATCATCACAGATAATGGAACCAACTTTGCTGTGGGAGAATTTGCTCGGTTTTGTGCCGAGAAGAGAATTAAGCTGGATATAGCTGCAGTTGCACACCCACAGGCCAATGGGATGGTAGAAAGATCAAATGCCTTGGTACTAGATGGCATCAAGGCTCGGTTAATTGCACCATTGTTACGCACTCCGGGTTGTTGGATAGATGAGCTCCCAGCAGTATTATGGGGTCTCAGGACCACACCGAATCGATCGACTGGCTACACACCATTCTTCTGGTTTATGGAGCAGAAGCTGTTCTGCCAACCGACATACAATATGATGCACCGAGAGTGACAATGTACACTGAAACCGAGGCAAAAGAAGCCCGGGAAGATGGTGTTGACCTACTTGAAGAGGCCCGAGAGCTGGCCTTATCTCGGTCAGCAATATACCAGCAAAATCTCCGACGCTATCATAGCCGGAAGATCAGCCCTCGGGTATTCCAAGAGGGAGATTTGGTACTGAGGCTGGTGCAACGCACTGCAGGCCGACATAAGTTGACACCTCCATGGGAGGGACCATTCATTGTGAGCAAGGCTCTGCACAATGATTCATACTATCTTATAGATGCACAGGAACCGATGAAGCACAGGATGGACAAATCCGGAGAGGAAACCAAGCGTCCATGGAATGTAGCTCTACTCCGACCCTTTTACTCATAAAGGGCGCAGTGTATGTATCTCGGTTTCTATATGAATGAAATGTCGGCACCCCGAATCAAAACTCGGGGACTGCCTCGTCTATATGCATGTGTATCTATTGTTTTTTCATTTATGTTTTTCCTATGCCGAATGATTTGAAGCCTTGCCTCGAAGTTCAAAGTATGTATGCTATCTTATTGTGATCTTGTGACTCGACTGACAAACGCCAAAAAAGGCAGTCAAGAGCTGAGGTGATGGTTCGTAGTGAACATGAAAATGAACTCGGGACTCGGCCCAAAAATGATTCGGCATAGCTTGTTTACTAACCCTGTTTTTATATTTGTTTATGTCGGATGACTTTAAACCCCAACTCGAATGTTATGAAGTATTGTATGCTATAATTCCTATCTTGTGACTCGACTGTCGAACGCCTAAATGGTAGACAAGAGCAAAGATTGACAAGTATAGTGAACAAGAAAATAAACTCGGGGACTCGGTTTAAATTGATCCAACATAAACCTCGTCTTGTTCGAATTAAGCAAAATAAAGTAGTCTCGGAGGAACTTAAAATGTATATTACATCTGCACCCGGCATTCCGGGGATTTAACAGTTTAAATTCATCTAAGTTAAGCGGCAGCTTCGGAGGAAGGAGCAGCTTCGGTTGCAGGGACAGACCCGGATGACGCAGGAACCTCGGTTGAAGGAGGAACCTCGGTTGCAGTTCGGTTGCAGGGACAACCCGGATGAGGAGCAACCTCGGTTGAAGGAGGAACCTCGGTTGCAGGAGTAGCTTTGGTCAGCGGAGTAGCAGACTCGGGGGCAGTCGGAGTGATCTTGCTGCTTGCTGAAGCATCGAAAGTCAGACATAGTCTTCAAGGAAATGTCGGTAGCACTTGATTGGCCGAGTCAGGCGCTGGCTCATTGGAGATCTCGGCAGCAGATTGTTTCGCAGTTTTAGCCGAGGCATCAGGAGTTGACTCGGAGTCATCAGACTCGGAGTCAGACGCACCGTATTCTTGCTCGGAGTCATCATTAACGTTGACTTCTTCTTCTTCGTCTTCATCATCCGAGTAAACCACACCAGGTTCAACAGACCGAGTGTTGGCAAACCTGGCCATGAAGGTAGCAGCTTCCCCACGCCTCGCAATTAATGCCGGGTCGGTAGCCCATGGGGAGCCATCGCGCAGAGTACGCAAGCCGTCGAGGTTAATTTCCTCATACCAAGACATCAGAAAGAGCAAGGCTGCGTCGGCCCCGGCACGAGCAGAAGAAGACCTCCATTCCCTTAGCCGAGTCTCGGTTTGATGCAAGCATTTGGATAACTCGGCAATAGTCTTGACACTGGGAGATCCGGGCCACAAACATGGTAGGCTCGGATACTGGCATTAAGAAGCTCGATGCCGATACTCTTCAAGGGAGAAATGCGAGCTTTGAGTGCAGTCAAATGATCGTCGATATCCCAAGCTTCGGGTAGAGGAGCCCCAGATGCCTCGGCTCTACTAGCTCGGGCCTTCATCACAGTGTTGGCTGCTGCAGCTTTGCAGTGCTCAAATTGTTCTGAGGATAAATAGGCTGACACCGAATCAAATGAGATACCGACACAAAATTTCATGTCAGGAAGGTATAAAGAAAAAGGATATGATTCAGAAAACTTACTATCCATCTCATCATTGAGTTTGGTGAGCTCAGCCAGCCACTTGGCAACATTTGCCTTGAGGGCATCCGACTCTTCTTCAGCTTTGGTAGCTTTAGCCTCGCATTCAGTAATGTGCGCTTGAATCTTTGGTCACCAGCAGCACGCTTCTCCAGAGCTTTCTTCAACGTGTTCTTCTCCTTCTTCAGCTCGGTCTTCTCTTTCTCGACCCGGTCAAGATCCCGCTGGAGCCGAATCACCTCGGACTTTTCTTCTTTAAAGGCACACTTGTGCTCAGTTTCCTTCTTCTTCATTTCCTCCTGTTGGTTCTGGAAGGAGAGCTTAAGCGCCCGGTGCTCCAAGGCTAGATTCTTGAAGATCTGGCTCCGAGTGTTGATGCAATCCTGCCAAAAGGAAAGATGTTAGTGAGGGTAAAAAGAATCTCGGGGACTGGAGCCCGAGATTGATGGAGATTACTGACAGAATTAAGCTAAAAAGAATCTCGGGGACTGTGAGCCCGAGATTGATAAGAGTTCATACCGAGTAAGCTCGACATGAGACTCGAGGACTGGGCGTCCCAATGATTTTTATAAGTTAAGGTTAATGATCAAGTTTTTGAAGATTCGCGCCGAGTTACCTCTTACTCGGACAAGTATCAGTTACTCAACCCGAATCTCGGGGACTGTGGATAGTATGACTATTGATAATTGTAAAGTAAGTGCTAAGTTCTGAGAAATTTACCTCGACAACCCTGCTAGCCTGAAGGGCCGAGACCTGCATAGAGTGCAGGGATTGTGCAACCAGGCCGGGGCCAACCGGGTGTGGATTTGCCGAAGTAGAAGAAACTCCGCTGGGGTCTGCGGCATTCCAATCCATCACGTACTGTCCAACCGAGCCGAGGCTGTTATCATCTCGGAGAGGTCTTGGTACGCCCGGTTTGCTGTTGGAGTCACAGTAATTTGCCTGCTCTGGTCGGTTGAAGGTTGGCCAGAGGCTTGCTGAGTCGGCACAGTTGGACGCGGTGGTGCCGGAGTATGGACCGGTACTGGGGGCTGCTGCTGCTTCTGCTGTTTCTCTTGCTGCAGCTTTTGCTGTTTCTCTTGTTGCTGTTTCTGGTCCTTCTCCTTCTGCTGCTGCGGCTTCTCCTTCTGCTGTTGCTTCAACTGTTGCTGTTGCATGTTGTGCTTATGCTGTGCACGAGGTGAGAGTCGGGGATCCAACTTAGACGAGGTCTTAGTCGGAGTCTTGCCCCGCTCCGTCTCCAAATCCTTAAGAGGAGAGAGGGGAGATTGGTCTCGACCCGAAGCCGAGGTTTGCTCGAGGCCTTGGCCCCCTTCCAGATCCGAATCAGGATTCGGCAGCGAAATGTCGGCCGAGGTAGCGCGCACCGGGGAAGGGATTGCCCCTCCGGGGCTGCTAATCCCGGTGTTGGCCGCCAGGGGTGGCGATGAAGGAACAGGAGACAAAATAGAACTGTGGGTCTATTTTGCGGCGATGGGATCGCTGCATAAACCGAGGTAGAGAGTTAACTCGGGTGAGGTTAACTCCGGTTAAAGGAAAGAAGGAAAGCAAGAAAAGTTATACGAAGTTTATCTTACCCCTTGCTGGTTGGTAGGACCTTAGCCTTACGCTTGGAAACGACCTGCTTGGGTTTCTTAGCCGGAGGAGCCGCTGACCCAGACGCACCGGAGCGTTTTCGGGATGTGCCTTGCGCACCCGGATTGGCTGTAGCAGGAGGTGCAGACCATGAAATAGGAATAGCATCAATGGGATCTAGGATTTGACAATCATCATCTTCGTCGTCGGACAAGTCTTGAACGAAGACACGGGAGGATGGCTTACCCGAGGTAGAAGCCTTGGCACGAGGAACTGGCATATAATCCTCGTTGTCCGGATCTTCAGTCTCCTCGGGTCGCTCACGGCGATCTTTTGTCCACTTCCTGGTTTTCAGGTCCCCATCTTCGGTGATTTGTCGGGTAAACAGCTGCAGGAAAAGCGAAGTAGATTCGGATTAGTCAGATGGTGCATCACCGAGATAAAAGTAGCCTCGGAAGGCAGAATTATGTCAGTTCAAAGGTGATAAACTAACCCGAGGTGGAAGCCGGGATCGGTTATACGGCTCTACGCCCCATTGCCAATCGTCCTCCATCTCGGTCTGGGCGATGGCCTTGACCCGTCTCCTAACTTGGGGGTGGGTAAGATCATGGGTGCTGACCCAGATAGGGTCCAGCAAACCACTCATGTGGCAAATCTTGTGCACACGGTGCTGAAGAGGGTTGACTCGGCGAATGACGAAAGTCCTCAAGAGGTCGTCTGCGCACAACTTCTTTTCCAGCAGACCCTCAAGGGTTTGGTGGATCAGTTGAACCTCAGGAATGGTGTCCTGCGGGTCATAGTTCCAGTTTAACTCGGCTGTGGGAGGAGTGATGTTGAACTCCGGCAGGTTGAGAACATCCCGCTCTGCTGGGCTCTTCACATAGAAAAAGGACCTTTGCCACTTCCGGCAAGATTCTAAGCCGGTAATCCGAGGAAAGATGGAGTGCTTCCTCGGAGTGATGCTAGCTGCTCCGCATGCGGTCATATCCTTCACGACCTCCTTGTCCTTATTCGGGATAGTTTGCTTCCGGAGGCGGAAGTACTTGGCCCAGGCGCTAAGAGTGGGCCAGAGGCCGAGATACCCTTCGGTGAAGGAGCTAAAGGATGAGAGTGATGTAATGGCGTTGGCAGGGAGATGGTGAGGTTGTAAACCGAAGAAGTCGAGAAATTCCCGGAAGAAGGGGCTAGCTGGGAGTCCAAACCCGCGCTGAAAGTGCGCAAGGAAGACCACTCGTTCACCCGATTCTAGAACCGGTTTGAGTTCCGATCCCGGAAGCCGGCATATAGCCTCGGCCGTAATGCGCCGGGTCTTGAGAAACCAATCGAGGTCATCTTGTACTACGTCGGATCCCTCCCATCGGCCTCGGTTGCTAGGTGCCGCCGATGACTCGGCCGGGTCGGGAGTACTACGGCCTGACATCTCAGGACCAAACCTGCAAAAAAGTACAAATACAACCGAGATAAGTAACTCGGAGTTATGAATCTAGAATTGGAACAAGTGACCCGGAGAAACAATGCAAATGACTCGGAAACCGAGACAAATGACCCGGAAGAGCCATGCAACTGCCTCAGGAGTAGAGCACGGAAACCGAGTTAAGTGATTCGGAAACCGAGGTAAAATCACTCGGAAAGATGATTCGGAAAGATGATTCGGGTAAAAGTTATAAACATGAGTTTGCATGAATCTGTGAGCAAGTAAGATCTACCGAGCAAGTAAAAAGGAAGTAAAACATGAGTCTAAGGCAGAGAAGGATGAAACTAACAGGAGCCATGCCAGGATATCAGTGCGAAAAAGATCTAGAAACGGATCTAAGCAGGTTCATCTATGAGCAAACAAAGCTAATCCTAGCAAGTCTAGTGTTTGGAGATCTAGAACACCCTAAGGATGAACTATGAAGAACATGCTAGGAAGAACACTTGAGATGATTCATGAAGAAGACAGAGATTGGGGATCCATACCAGAATGTAGATCCCGCGTGAAGGAGTTTGGCGGCGGCGGCGCGGTCGATTCCGGTCGTCGACGGCCGCGAAACGTTCCCGGCGTCGTGCGAGGGTGGAGTGTTCTTCGCGGCGGCGGCGACGGCGAAAGGGCTTTCGCAGTGGAAAGGGGAGCGAAGGAGGAAGAAGACCTCACCGTTCCTCTTTCCCCTATTTTATAGGCGCGGAGGCGTGCGGTTTGCGAAGCGGCGGGAGCAGTTCCCCAAACCGCGCTCCGATCTGGCCGTGGCAACCGTCCGTTAGTGGGCGTAATGGTGGGCCCGTCATCATTGGCGCGGTTACCCAGGCGCCGCGCGGGGTGGTCAAATGTGGTCAAAAGCTGCGCTTGAGGTGACCGGACATGACACGTGTGACGTATGCGACGTGCGGTGCGCGGCGCGTGCAGAGGCACGGTCGGCCGTACGCGCGAATCAAGGCAAACCAAGACATCCTTGCATTGAATGTCGTGACTGGAACTCGGTGGAGTTAGGAAGAATCTCGTTGTATCGGTTAGACCAAGTTGAGGAAGAAAGTCGGACAAGGTTGCTAATTTGACTCGGAGAAACTCGGCCAGACCGAGACATACTTGAGTCGGAAAGGCTGTTAGTTTGATTTGTTTTGTTAACCCTGGTGTGGCCCTCCATCCGAGGCTGTAGGACCGCACCAGCTTCGGGGACTAATGTCGGGGGGCTACCCCCGGGTAGGGTAAGTTGCGGTATAAAGAGCTCTAGAGAGTGGACCGGGTCAAGGTCAAATCGGGTCAACCAAGTCCCAGAGGGACTGAGGCATGGTGTAATTACAAACCGGCTTATGACAGCCGGGTCACTTAGGCTGGATCATGTTAGCTGAGTCACGTTAACCGACATACCACCGTCGGTCTACTCTTATTTATTCTCATGTGCAGGAAAGAGACGAAGAGGATCCGGCATAGCCTTGCCGGGTCACAGAAGGAAACCAAGCATATGCATGCCGGGTTAAGGAAGAGAAGAAACCTTACCTCGGATAGGAAGTCAAGGGCTTTTGTCTTTTGGCCTGGCAGAGGAGCACGCTTGGCCGGAGAACCCGGAGCCTGGCAGACCGACATCCCGGGATGGGACAGCCCGGATAAGCTGGGACAAGACAGAAAGGGTCCTGTCATGGCAGAGACGACCCGAGATCCCGGAGGCGCGAGTCTCCTGCAGGAATCCCGGAGATCTCTGCAGGAGCATGTGAAGCCACCGTGGAGGAAAGAGCCGTTGTCACCGGGGCAGCTATAAATACCCCTGTACCTCCTCCTGCGTGAGGGACGGAAGAGGAGAGAACTCATTTGCCCCCTTGGTGCTTAGCTTCATCTTCTACCTCGTACCATAGCTCCATAGTCTAGCAATACAGCTCAAGGAGCAGATCTTGTACTTGTGCTTGCGCTTCACCCATATACATCGAGAGATAGGCAGGAGTAGGGGTGTTACCTCCTCACGAGGGCCCCGGACCTGGGTAAATCGCGTGTGTGTGCTTGTGTGTTCTTGGTTCGATGTTCGTCCGTGCGCGCTTCTCAGCGTGCAAGCCCTCCCCGGATACCTCCAGCGTCCTATCGGCCCCACACTTAGCCATACCTATGGCATCTGCTGTGACACCACCACGACACATGAGCAAATCAACAGACCCACGAATTAACCGATATCAACCAACAACGAAATAACATAACAAAATGGAAATATTAGTCAACCTAAGATGACGATAACTTTTCACAATATTCTTTTCAAATTGGAACAGAAAGAGTATCCACAAGACCATTGCGAGAGGATCTGTGACACCTAAGATCAAGCAACCCTGCTATTTACAAATAATAGAATCATATTTATGAGCTTTAAGAAAATTGTATCCAAACCACGGAAACAGTAAAATCCTATCTTCCAATTTGTATCAGATTCACCGAGCCGGCGAGCCAAAATCAACGGATCCCACCGACTCCCTGGAGTCGGCTTGACCTAAGTTCCTCCGGCAACTCGGTGAAAAAACATGACATGATAGTACATGTTGTTGAACATGACAAATTGAAGGATACACGGATTAACCATTACCAAAAAAACAAAAAACAATAACAGAATAGAGATATTTGTCAACATAAGATGTCGGTCATGAGTCTTAAGAAAATCGTACCCAAACCAATTCATGTTTTAATTCATGATAAAACCGTTGTAAGACGGGGGGAGGGATGCTAACACAACATCTATACTTAGCTTAGCTGGAATACCCTATCCGAGACACCAAGCCCGCGTGAGTAACAAATGGTCAGTCATGCCGTTTTAGCCCCATCTTGCATGCAAAGGTAGTGAAAAACTTGCGCAAATAGTCTTCTTATCAGACTGGAATTGAGAACGTCTTAAGAAAAAAATGTTCACAAAAATGGTTTCATCTAGGAACATTCATCGGTTTCAAAACCAGATCATGACCAAGGCGGGCCATATATCCCTACTGATTTCCGCAAAGGTAAGTCGGCAGCCAAATGACAAGCATGTAACCCTAAACCGTACCAACCTTCGTGCACCCACTCTCGCTGACGACCACCTAGATTCCCGTATCCTAGCAAGATCCACAACATGTTCGTCACATTTTGTTTGCGCCGTCCGATCACGCCGACTCCAGGAGCCCGTCTTAATGCATCGTCCAATCACGCCGACTCCAGGAGGCCCGTCTTAATGCACCGTCCGATCACGCCGACTCCAGGAGGCCCGTCTTAATGCACCGTCGATCACGCCGACTCGAGGTGGCCCGTCTTAATGCACCGTCCGATCACGCCGACTCCAGGAGCCCCGACTTAATGCACCGTTCAATCGCGAGGAACTCTCATCAGGACTCTCTATCCTAGAGATCCAAAGCCGGCTTCACTAAACCAACAATAATCTATCAAATACAGGGAGCTGGCGAATCCGCGAAACAGAACAGTATTCTTTTAAACACACTGAGAGGATGAAACCACAACACAGAACAATGTTCCATTAGAGGCACCAAGCCGACAAAAGTACAAACGTTACAGGAATCGAGCCGGCGAGACTACCTGTAAGAAACCAGCGACAGCAACGTCTTCTGCAAAGACACAACTTGCAACAAAAAAACAAACAAACAAACGCATGAACGTTACATGTCCGGCTAGAACAAACACCTATTATGAAAAACGAACCCTACATATCTAAATCAATCAGACAAAGATACCGAAACAACGGCGGCAATGAATAATAAGAATATGTAAAACACACGCCGGAGGTTACAACCAAAAAAAAACAAAGGATAAAGGAAGCAATCACGAAACTGTAAGACTCACAAAAAAACACCGGAAAACACTATAAAAACATCAAGGAGGCCCAAAATCCAAGATCATAAATATGTACCAAGAAATCTACCTGCATCAAGATAGCAAAGAACAAATCAGAGCACGTTAAAAGAAAAATGAACAAAACAGTAACCGATCAACCAACCGAACTATCGACCATCAAAAATCACAAAAAATAAACGGAAGAACCAAGCAATATGACGGCCTGCACACAAAATAGAGAAAACAGAGCACGAAAAAACAACATGAGAACATGACCCGTCGAAAACAAAATTAACAAAACAAAACTATCAAGCAGCAAGAAAAAAAGTAATAATAAATCAACCATACCAACAGTATCCCATGAATCACAAGATAGCAAGCAAGAAACAAAAAACAAAATGCAGATCGAGCATAAGAACAGTATGACAAATAGCAGAATGAAAACAAAACCGACCTTAACCGGACGAACGGAAAAGCAGGTAACCGGCGACCTGCAACAAAACAGAACAAAAAAACAGGAAAGAAATATTAGGAACCAAGAAAACAAAGAAGAACAAACCGCAGAAGCAACAAACAGCACATAAACACGGATCCAGCACACGGTGAATGACATGAAAAAAAACGACCAAATACTGAGAGAGCAAGACACCGTAAGAAAACCCAACCTGATCTCAACGGGAACAAACGTGACCGAAAAAACAGCAGACGAATTCCATTGAAACACAGCAGAGATCGACAAAAGCACGGCGGAGCAAGAACAGGGAGGAAGAAGAATAGGGGGAAAATGAGAGTTGCAGTAACCATCCGATCCAGAACACAGCCTATATACCCCGTCCCCCCAGCACAGTGTGCATGGCAACCCCATTAGGTCGGTAACCACTCGGAACCAATGGCGAGCCGCCAGCGACACGCAAAATCAGGCCTTCTGACTACCAGCATAGTGCAACGTACCCGCCGACGAATGGAGGGAGGCCACCTCGGACGGAGAAATCGGGCCCGAATTCTCCCTGACATCACGAACGGTGCAACGTACCCGACGGCGATGCGAAATACCATACGTGCCCTAACCTACTGTATAAAATATGCAGCGACGACACACGCAAGGGAACGATGGCCGATGCAACGTCCTGAGCAACCGACATGTGGGCCAGGTCAAGGATGTAGCCCATCGTCAGCGAGAGAGAAGGGGAAGGAACCACGTATGAAGAAAGCTATCCGAGAGAGGCATGCAATGCATTCGATAAGACCCAGTACGGTAAATGAATAAAATCGACCAATGGGACGAACGCGCTGTGAATCTGCACCCCTCTAGCACGTCCTCCACACTGATTAAACGCGCAGCGTGAGGCCGACGGGTGGGCCCTCGGGCTACAGGGGTGATCCACGTAGGATGTCAGCGAGAGTGGGTGCACGAAGGTTGGTACGGTTAGCGACTTTGCGAATCCCTATTCATGCCACTCTAGGAGCCGGCGATGATTGGACGGTGCGGAGGCACGGAGCCCAAATCGTTGGAGAGCCTCCAATGGGTCTCACCGTTTATATCTTTAGATTCTTTTGGCATTCACATTATGAATATGTGTATCACTACAATCAAGATCCAAAAGAAATAAACCATTCTTCACAGGTGCATGACCATAAAAGATATTATTCATATAAATCGAACATCCATTGTTATCAGACTTAAATGAATAACCATTTTGCATCAAACAAGATCCTTATATGATGTTCATGCTCAACGCAGGCACCAAATAACAATTATTGAGGTTTATTACAAATCCTGATGGTAGACGAAGAGGTAGCATCCCGACGGTGATCACAACAACCTTTGATCCACTGCTGACGCGCATCGTCACCTCATCTCTTGCTAGTTTCGCTTATTCCGCAGTTCCTGTTTCAAGTTACATATATTAGCAACCGAACTAGTATCAAATACCTAGGCGCTACTGCGAGTACTAGTAAGGTACACATCAATAACATGTATATCACATATACCTTTGTTCACTTTGCTGGCCTTCTTATCTGCCAGATATTTGGGACAGTTCCACTTCCAGTGCCCAGTGCCCTTGCAATGAAACAATCAGTATCAGGCTTAGGGCCGGCCTTGGTCTTCTTCTCAGCCGCGGTAACAGTGACCCTTTCGCTTGCCTTTCTTGAAACTAGTGGTTTTATTCACCATCAACACTTGATGTTCCTTTTTTATCTCCACTTCAGCAGCTTTGAGCATGGACAGATGCTCAGGGAGAGTCTTCTCCATGCCTTGCATATTGTAGTTCATCACAAAATTCTTGTAACTTGGTGTCAGAGATTGGAGAACACGATGAATTCCTAGCTTGTTGGGGATCGATATTCCCAGAGCTATGAGTTTATCGGCGTACCCAGACATTTTGAGTATGTGCTCGCTAACGGAGATGTTCTCTTCCATCAAGCAGCTAAAGAACTTTTCTGAAGCTTCATAACTCTCTACGGCAGCATGGGTATCGAAAATCAATTTCAGTTCTCCCATTGTATCAAAGGCGTTGCTGTTCTCGAAACGCTTTCGCAACTCCGGCTCTAAGCCATACAGAATGCCGCAGTGAACTACATTGTGGTCTTCCTTGCGAGTCAGATAAACATTTTTATCTTCATCGGAAGCATCATCAGTGGGCGGGGCACCCAGCGGTGCATCAAGCACATAGAGCTTCTGGTGCCATGATCTACAACATATTTGCAAAGACAATTTAGACTAAGTTTATGATAAATTAAATTCAAGTTAATTAAAATTACTACGTGAACTCCCACTCAAAAACAACATCACTCTAGTTGTTTCAGCGATTACACAAACCAAATTCACTACACCAAAACCAATCATCACGAGAGTTGGTGTAGTTGCAAAGGCGAACATCGAGATGTTCATCATATCATCCATATGACTCATGCTTTACCTTTCAGTTACGTGTTCCGACGCCATATCTCCACATGCTAGGCTCGCAAAGTAGAACCGTAGTATTTGCGTGTGTTTCGAGGCCATGTCTGTATATGCTAGGCTCGACAACACCCGTTGTATGTGAACGTAGAGTCTATCACACCCGATCATCACGTGGCGCTTCGAAACGACAAACTTTCTTAACGGTGCATACTAAGGAAGAACACATTATTATCTTGGTATTTACGTGTGAGGGATCATCTTATAATGCTACCGTCGCGATCTAAGCAAATAAGATGCATAAAAAGGATTAACATCACATGCATGGATAATGTGATATGATATGGTCCTTCTTGCACTTGATCTCCATTTTGTGCGTCTTGGCATGATCTCCATCATTCCACCAGCGTGGCACCAAGGTCCATGGCGCCTCATTGATTGTCCTCCAAAATTACAACATATCACATGGATATGATATCCGGTACGCAGGCCATAAATTTAAAAACAATCATTAGGCTCCTGCGGTTTGTCATAATTTACAAAAAGTAACATCTCATACATCAATTTTGTAACAATGACCATATCACAACACATGCCCTGCAAAAACAAGTTAGACGTCCTCTAATTTATTTTTGCATATTTTACGTGGCTTAGGGCTTTCGAAGATAGAACCGTTCTTACCTACGAACATGAAACCACAACGGTGATAAACAATTATTAGCTACCCCTTGTAGATTATATCTTAACTATAGTGGGAGAGACAGAAACCCGCCAGCCACTTATGAAATACAAGTTGCATGTCAATCATGGAACAAGTCATGTACGTGGACATGTAAAGTTAGTCCGGGCCGCTTCATCCCACTATGCCACTAAGATTCAAAATACACGAAGGAAGCAATAAAATGATCATCAACGCCCACATACAAATGGGCCAATAGCTCCAATGCGACACTTTTCCTCGCAATTGGATGGAGAGCGACGTTGTTGATACAAATTGCTCTCGTGAGACGCTTCTATGAGCGCAAATAGCCCTGGCCCGACATGGACCTTAAACGCAAACAGTTAGGATTATGCGAGCCTAGTGGGACCCACAACTTATCCACATCAGCACAGGATGTCCTCTGAGCACGGGACCCACAACTTATCCACCTCACCGCATGGGACCCACTACTTCCCGCCCCGAGCCATCCCCGCGACCGTTGCATCCTCTGTTTCCTTTCTTCTTCTTCTCCGGCGATGAAGCGCGGCAACGCCGATGAGCTTTTTTTAACTGGAGCTTCATTTTGCGCCATCTCTAAACTGAAGCATTAAGCGGAACTGAAATTGAACTAAAATTCAACTGAAATTGAACATATTGCATAGCTAAGTTCGTGCCGATCATCGGATCAAAAGCCACACAGCACACACGCGGGCACAAACACTGCTTACATAGCTAATGCCCTAGCTAATTGGGCTTCCCCGCTGCTCTAGCCCTAACCTAAGACCCAAAATTGGGCTCACACCGGAGCCCCAGGGGTGCGGCGGTGACGAGGTGGCGGCACCGCTCAGTCGGAGTCAGAATCCGAGCTGACCTCGATGACGGGGTTGCGGGATGCTTCGAGAGCATTCTGGAGGCGGAGTTCATCGAGCTCCTCTTCCATCTCACGGCGCGCCTCGAGCTCCTACTGCTGTTGCTTGCTGCGCTGGATCACCGCCTCGGTGATCCAGGGCATGTCTTCTTCATCGGCGAAGTCCCCGGGTAGGAGGCCGGCGCGTGGTGGGCGGTCATGCTGCTCCTCCTCCTCCCTCTTCGACAGCGACAGCGGTGCCGTGCGATGGAGGAGCTTCCCGCGCCAGAGGAGCTTCCATGCTCGTAGCGGCTGCCGGCGGCGGTCGTACTCCTCAACCTCGCGGCGGAAGAACGCAGGTGGTGGCGTGAGGCCGTAGTTCGTTCACTTGCGCGTGCCGCGCTTCAGACCGCCATCGGAAGCAACCCGTTGCTTCCGAGCGGGGTCAGAGGCAACCCGCCACTTCCGCCCCTTACGCTCCTCGTCGGAGCAGTTTCCGCCACCGGAATGGCCACCGTGACCCGCGCTTGAACCCTCGCTCCTAAACATCGTCGCTCGGCGGGGCTGGATCTGTAGGCGCAGGTGGATTTGGTCACCGGAGGCGAGTGTGTGGGAGCGGCGAGTGAGTGGGGAATAGCTAGGGTACGACATCTTTCCGTGGATAAGAAGGGGAACGGGAGGCGGTCGGAAAAAATACAATTGGTTGGGCCGTGGCATTAGATAAGGCAAGGCCCAACGATAAGAAGGGGAACGGGAGGCGGTCGGAAAAAATACAATTGGTTGGGCCGTGGCATTAGATAAGGCAAGGCCCAACGATAAGAGGCCCACCTTAGTTGGTTGGCCCGTGGCCTATGCGTGTTTGAAATAAATAAAACACTCCAGCCAATCAGAGCGCAGAACGAGAGTGGCGCGGATCGGGGGGTTTCCTTCTAGAAGGCATGATCGGACGGCTAGGGTTACGCGGGGTTTCGGCTAGGGTTACGCGGGGTTTCAGCTGGGTCAACGGGGTTTTGTGTGAGTTGACCAAATTAGGGTTTAACATAACTAATTCAAAAAATCAAAAAAATATGGAACTTGCGCACATAGTCTTGTTATATCGTATAGTAACTAGAAAAAATATAAATATGGTTTACATACATTTTTACGAAAAAGGCTTAAATCAAGTGAGAGACCTCGAACACTTTCAAATGAGCATAACTAATTTAAAAAAAATCAAAAACATATGAAACCTTCGCACATAGTATTCTTATGTCATATAGTAACGAGAAAAATATATAGATATGGTTTACATACATTTGCACGAAAATGTGTTCACTCAAATGTGATATCTCGAACAGAGTAGTATGGATTTCAAGGGAGAGAAGGAGGGTTTCAGTGACTAGGTTTTAGCATAACTAATTCAAAAAATCAAAAAAATGGAACTTGCGCACATAGTCTTGTTATATCCTATAGTAACTAAAAAAAATATAAATATGGTTTACATACATTTTTACGAAAAAGGCTTACATCAAGTGAGAGACCTCGAACACTTTCAAATGAGCATAACTAATTCAAAAAAATCAAAAACTTATGAAACTTCCGCACATAGTCTTCTTATGTCATATAGTAACGAGAAAAAAATATAGATATGGTTTACATACATTTGCACGAAAATGCGTTCACTCAAATGTGATATCTCGAACAGAGTAGCATGGATTTTAAGGGAGAGAGGAGGTGGGTTCACTAGTAGGAAAAGGCTTATAGCCACCAGCGTACCGCTGGCGGACAACAGTTTCGTACGCCAGCGCTACGACCGCGGGCGGGCGGGTTTTCGTTTCCGCCACTGGTTCTGGACGTATCGCTGGCGGACACTAGGACCGCCCGCCAGCGGTAGGAGTAGAAATCTGGGAGGAGGCGGCGCAAACTACCGCTGGCGGGCACAACACATGCCCGCCAGCGGTACTTAACGTACCGCTGGCGGGCGCAAGACAGTGCCCGCCAGTGGTAGTGGCAGCGGATGAGCTCATCTGGGGGAAAAAATTGAGACAGTACCGCTGGCGGGCAGAGTGCACCGTAGGCCAGCGATCGGTTCCGTACCGCTGGCGGGCACACTAGAGCGTCCGCCGGCGCTAAGTTAGCCTGTAATACAAATGAGTAGGAAAATTATATTTATGAAAACAATCTATAAATTTCCTTAGGAACCATTGCTTCCTATATCAAGACAGATCTATGTGTCGAAAAGAGCACTTTATCACAAACTATGCTTTGAGAATTGACATAACTTGGTCATTTTGATCGAACTGAAACTTGTAGATGTTTCTACATGATAGTGCTTTTTGTGAAGAATGTTTGTGAAACTTTCGTCGAAAATAAAGTTTATTAGTTCACATAGCAACTAGTACACATAAAAAGACTCTATGCAAAAAGCAACATAGATCAAATTAATATGCAAAAAGTATCACGGTTACATCTTTATTTAATCTCCGGTTACAGCTGGATCGATCGTCCTCATGCCATTTTTATTTAACTAACTTCTGCCTCGTACTAGGCCGCGGGGTGCATCACGGGGAGCGCTGATCACCCAAAGAGTAGGAACCATCACAGGGTCAATACTCACATGATAAGGATTCCTTTGCATTGCCTGCCATGTATTAGTATACCTCGTATCCAACAGATGCATGTAGCGACGGACGTGCGCATCCTCCTCCCTTATACGGCGACGTACCACCTCCTCGGGGGCCGGCTCCCTCTGGAAGCTCCCTGGCCCACGCGACCTCCACCAAACAAGATCCGGGTCGGCGACTTCGCCCGGATTTCTCACCAATCTACGCGTTCCGGAAGATAACTCCCAGTGCCAGCCCGGCGGAGCCCAATCCCGCACAGGGCCGTTATTGTCCAACGGGTGTCCGGCCGCGGCCATCGCCGACGTATATGCCCGAGATCTAAAAACAATAGTGGGGAATTTGATCAAACACCTAAGGTACATGCAACCTACGGAGGGGAGGAGGGGATCAGGGAGAAAGGGTAGCGTACACTGGCATGGGGACGGACTAGGGGAGGTCCACGAAGGCGTGGATGGGTGCCGGCGGAGGCCACGGGCGCGGAGAGGTCGTCGAGAGGCGCGGACAAGGGCGGCGGCGGCGCGGTGCTGACGCGGTACTGATAGCAAATCTGGGGTCTGCCCCTGGCCCTTTATATAAGGGAAAAAACCCTAGAAGTTACCGCTGGCGGACGGCAGACGCTGTCCGCCAGCGGTAACCCTCCCCTAGTCGCGCGGGCCCACCGCGCACCATCCCTATCCACCCGCCGCTGCCCCCCACCCACCTAACCCTATCCATTCGCCCCCCACCCATCCCCATCGATCCACCCCCTGCCCCCACCAACCGCGCCGCCCCCTCCCTGCCCCCGCAACAGCGACCGCTCCGGACCACCGACGCCGCCGTTCCTCGCGCGCGGCCGCTCCCCCGCACGTCTCGGCGCCGCCGTCGCGCCGTCCACGCGCCGTCTCCGCCCGCGCCGTCTCCACAGCCACGCCGTCCCGAGGTGCTGCCCGTCTCCCTCCTCTCCCTTCTCTCCAACGGGTTGCACCGAAGGTGTTTGCCGAAATGCCAACTTCAATTTTATGTTGATAGTTGATAGATTCGTGATGTTGATAGTTGCTAATAGATGCTAGTTGATGTTGATAGTTGATAGATTTGTAGTACATGAAGTGAGATGAAAATTTTCATAAGTGCTTGTGGTGGTGGCCTTGTGGCTATGTATGAAATGTTTGCAGGTACCTTTAGAGACCCTCGAGATTGTCGGAATGTTGATTAACTTCCATTCCGGCAAATTCGGGTACTAATATGTCATATTTTTAGCCAAAGTCATGCCAAAATTTCTCGTGAATTTTGGCATGACTTTGGCCGAAATGTTGTTCTGTTTTGTATTCTTATTAGGTTGTCGATAATTAAAATGTTGTTATGTTTCATCTCATTACAATTTCTGTAATGTAATTTGTTGTTTAACATTTTTTATTTACCTTGTATGCAGAGAATGCCGCCGTGCCGCCGCTCTACGAGCGGGTTCATTGGCGTCCGTGGCCGCCCATCCGGCCGCTGGTCCGCGGAGATCACCATGGACGGCCACCGTTGGTACATGGGGACTTTCAACACGGCGGAGCTCACCGCGCGCGCATTCGACGCGGCAGCCTGGAGGTTTGGACGGCCGCGTTCCGAGCTCAACTTCCCCGACGTTCCGAACCGGGCGGAGGCTGAGTTCCTCGCGCCGCCCATGGAGATCGTCGACGTAGAGGAGGTGAGGCGTAACCGCCGCGAGGGGAGAGCTCGCCGCGTTGCCGAGATCGACGAGTGGCGGATGGACACGCTGCGCCAGAACCGCCCCGATCTGGTGCAGGCGGAGCTATACTTCTATGCCTCGAGGAACAAGAAGAGGCAGGCGAGCTCCGACGTCGCCGGACCCTCCAGTGCAGCGCCGCCGTGCAAGAAGACCGGCGATGATTCGTCGTCGAGCATGGGCTCGAGCTTCTGGGATGATCTCGATGGGTCGGACGACTCATCCGACATCAGTTCATGCTGGGGTCATCTCGATGAGTAGTTTTAGGTTAAATTTCAAGTTAGGTTAAGGGATGAACTAATGCATGTTGTTTACCGTATCGAACTTTAGCTTAATTAAGTACTATGTCGTGTTAGGTTAATTTGTGACGCATATATGTGTGATGAACTAATTAAGGTATCTATGTATAGCACTTTGATCATTTGTATATGGTCGTCTATATTTCTGTTGTTTGTTTGACGTCTGTATTTGAATTTACTGTACTGTAGATACTGCTGGAATACGATTTTCAGAAAAAAAGAAATTCAAAAAATTATACCGCTGGTGGCCGAGGCTGCACGCCAGCGCTGCCAAACCTCTCGCTAGCGGGCCGAAGTTCTGCCCACCAGTGGTAACGAGCCTTACCGCTGGCGGACGGCCGCCCGCCAGCGGTAAATCGTTACCACTGGCGTAATGACCGCTGGCGGGCGCCCGCCCGGCAGCGGTAGGCCATTTCCGTCCGCCAGCGGTAGGCCTTTTCCTACTAGTGGTTTAAAGTTTTTGAAAATGAAAATTGTCAAAACCTCGCCAAAGGTTCATTTTGGAGTGACTAAGATAGATCTGAGCTTAGTTTTCCATTTTCATGTTTTAAACTTGATTTATTTATGATTTGCAATTAAACCATTATTATTCAAAAGAAAATAAATAATATGAAGATTAATTCAATAATTAGTGAGACTTCAGAATGACACTATATAGATAGAACACAAGTCTAGGAAATTTATTTGGCTGATTTAGACAAGGTGAAAAAAATACTTGGTTACAAATGGGGCTGTTTACCCTACCTTTGGAGCTCATTTGAAACACAATTTTTCATGACTTAGCAAAAGGGCTCGGTTTAATGACCAAGTTAGATGAAACAAGGGCATAATAGTTTGAAATCATCCAAGCCTAGCAAAAATACTATGTAAAGTTTGAATTTTGGTTCAAATTTGAATTTTGGTTCAATTTTGAATTCATGTTTGAATGTAAAGTTTTATTTATCAGAATGAAACTATATAGATAGAATACAATTCTAGAAAATTTATTTGGCTGATTTAGACAAGGTGAATAAAATATTTGCTTACAAATGGGGCCGTTTACCCCTACCCTTGGAGCTCATTTGAAACACAATTTTTTCATGACTTAGCAAAAGGGCTCGGTTTGATGACCAAGTTAGATGAAACAAGTGCATAATAGTTTAAGAGTAACAACATCTAGGTAAGAGTGACAAACATTTTGGTAAGAGTAACAAATATTTACATTTTGGTAAGTGTAAATAAAGAAGTAAATTTTCTTTGAACTAAGACAATTAAAACATGTGCTAGCTCTTTGCATTTTGCAGCATTTTATTTACATGGTCCCATGAACAAAAATGGGGCCAAAGTAAAACAAATAAAGAAGCATATGTTTGTTTTTACTCCAAACTGAACATAGGTCTGCACTCTGTTAACTGACCCGTTAACTGAAGAACAAACATTGTATCAAGAACTGAACAACTTTCCAAATTGCTGCTTCGATTCAGTTAGATGAACTTGGCATGGCGCACAGATCGCGTCCTCTGCCCTGACAGGCCTAACTGCCCATTCTAATGACAGATGAACAAGTAACAGAAAAACAGAGCAATGATACAACCACAAAATACCCCTGCCATGAAAATTGCTTGCTTCTGCAAATAGATCATCTGCTTTAGATGTTTCTTGATCTTCTTTAGTTCCTCATTCAGTTCAGCATTGCGCGCATTCCTTGTCGGCACGACTCTGTCCGCCCGTCTGTCCGAGCTCCCCATAGTCTCCACAGCAATGGGCGGCAACCCCAAATTGAGCTCACAGGTTGCGGCTCCGCTCGCATCAATGTAGCCCTCAAACTGAAGCCTCTCAATATACTCATCCATCCACTTGAAATGGTTACATTTCTTCATGATCTGAAAACAGCAACATGAACCCTAGATCCTAAATTCGACGACAAAAAACGAAATTAGGAGAATTCAGAGCAAACAGAACTGAGATCTAACCTTGCCATCCCTTCCTGCCAATGTCTTGCTCAAGCATCTCACAAACTCGCGCCCAAGATTGCCATTCTCATTGGTCCTAGTGACCCACCGCTTTAGAAGCTCTGGGCGTGGGCAGTCATGGCACCTTGTGAGCAGCTGCACCATACCGTGGCCATTTTGATTGCGGGGCGGAGGAGGTAGACATCTGCGCTAGGTCGCCGGAGAAGAGAAAGATTGGGGAAAGCGGAAGCAAGCGGCGGCGGCGGGCGGGCACGGGGGCGGGTCTGTTCTAGCTGCAGTGATGTGGGTCCCACACGGTGATGTGGATAAGTGGTGGGTCCCACGCGCTGAGGTGGATATGAGGTGGGCCCAACATTGCTCGGCTCACATAATTCTTGCCAACGACGTCGTTGTCCATCCATTTGCAAGTAAAGACGTCGCACATGAGCTATTTGCCCCCATACAAACATGTGTTCTACCCGTACAAAACCATCTACGCATAGATCCGGCTCTGATACCACTGATGGGTTCGTAGCATAAAAAATCAAAAAATTCCTACGGTAAGAACAACCAAGACACCAAGATCTAATCTAGTGGAAGTAAGCAACGGGTAGAACCAAGTTCTAAGAGAAGTCACCCTCGAAGACCGAAAGCATTTCGAGAATGATTCTCGTGGACGGTGTAGTCGATCACTTGCCGATCTCAATATCGCGAAGATGAACGCTGCAACGGGCAGCGCTTCCGTACTCGGTCACACGTATGGTTTGATGACGACCTCCGTTACCTCGATCCAGCGGGGCAGCGGAAGTAGTAGAACCACCGGAAACTCCAACAGCACGACGGCGTGGTGTGGTGGAGAAACTAATCGGCCATGGCTTCACCAAGCGAATGGACAGAAGGAGGAGCAGCGGGAGGAGGGAGAGAGGCTCAATTAGGTGAGGAAGAGGGAGCTCCACACCTCTATATATAAAGGAGGGGGGAGGCAGCCACCAAGAGGGGATGCGCAGCCCAAAAAGGTGCCCCCCCCCCCCCCCATTTTATCCCTCTTAATGTGAGTGGTAACTCCATTTTAACTCACTTGAAGCTTCCTCTTAATTTGGTAGAAACTCCCACTCATAAATCCCAAGAGTTTTTCTCCCATAAATGAATAAAACATTTTTAATTCTTTTATTTGAGATTTAATATTTGTTGATTCTTTTAATCAACAAACATTAACACTTACCCCCTTGAACTATTTCAATATTCCCCGAAACAATTTCGGTGTTGTCCGAACTTTTCTCCAATATTCCGTATCTACCCAAAAGCATCGGCAAACCTTAAGTGTGTCACCCTATGGTTCGTGAATAATGCAGACATGATCGAGACACCTCTTCGATCAATAGTCAACGGCGGGACATGGAGATCCGTAATAACTCCTACATATTCAACGATGAATCTTGTGATCGCGTGAACCAAAAATGTCGTAACCAATTCCTTTTGTCTCACGATATTTTACTTGTCCGAGATCCGATCATTGGTATCAACTATACCTAGTTCGATCTCGTTACCGACAAGTACTCTTTACTCGTTCCGTGATATGACATCCTTGTGATCTAGTCACGTGCTTGCAAGCGGTGTCAATGTGATATCACCAAGAGGGCCTAGAGTATATCTCTCCGTCATTTGGATGGACAAATCCCACTCTTGATCCATGAGCCTCGACTAATACTTTCAGAGTACCCAACACCACCTTTATAGTCACCCTGTTACAGTGTGATGTTTGATGTCATCAAAGCACTCTTCTGGTGTTAGTGATTGACATGATCTCATGGTCTAAGGATTAGGGTTACTTCGTACGTGAAAGATATAACAATATAAAATTTTATGACTTGATCGCATTGCTATACTTCCTTTGGGTGTGTGTTCATCACCATTGTCCTAATGACGTGATCCCATTATTAACAACATCAATGTTCATGATCAGGAAACCTTGATCATCAGTCCAATCAACGAGCTAGTTAAAAGAGAGGCGTTACTAGGAACTCTTACTTGTTTATTAGTCACACATGTATTAACTATTCCGATTAATACAGTTCTAGCATGAGAAATAAACATTTATCATAAACATGGGATAAGATAATAACCACTTTATTATTGCGTCTCCAGCATATTCCTTTCAATTAATTGAAGTCAACTGCAAATAACCATGGGAGCTTCCGTCGCTCATTAAGGGTTCTTAATAGTTTACATGTAGTATCCCTTTATCGGTAGCTAGTTCACCATAAACTCTAGTTAAAAACAATTCAAAACCAATCTAATTTAGTGATTTCAGTGTCTATGCAGCTATACGTTAATGTGTTTTAAAAAACAGTCCACTCTTTCCTACACGTTTCCTTAGAGCCTTTTTGGACATACCCAACATACTCTTAAACCAAACCATTATATTCATTATCCATGATAAGAAGAATAAGTCATGGGCCACATGCTTCTCGAGAATGAGAAGCCTGCATTTTTGTGCCATTCCCCAAGCCCCGACAGTTCCAAGTTAATTTCTTTTCATTTTGATCCGTCAGGTTGTCTCTGCAACCCATATTTACAACTGCATATTTGGTGTTTCCCTCCTTTTCTTCTCTCCATCCACTTCCATTTTGGATTTTTCTGCCCCAGTCTCAACCTCAAGTCCCATCAAAACAACACTCATTTTCCTTTATTCCGCCTTAGTTGGTTGCTTTTCTTGTTGTTGTTTGTCTTTCGCTCTTTCAAGTTACTTGAAAGTTCCCCGTTTTGAAACGTTGGCAGCCTTCAGAACATATTTTTTTTGAGCTCCATTGTCTTTTTATTTCTTTTGCTTCGATTTATTTGCTTCGTTCTGCTTTTGAGCATCCACTCAAGTACTTTGTTTGTTTACCTCGTTATTCTCCTTGACTGCATCAACACCCTTCAAAACCATGTAATTGTTTTCAAGGAATGCTTCCTCGCCCTTGTGTCTAGTATCTGATATCTCCTCCCCCTCACCAATTTTTTTTCCGCTACCTGAACCTACTTGATCATCATGAATTCTTAAGGGAACTTTTGACTTCTTTTTCCTCACCCTTCCATGATTTATGATCTTGGGGTCTGTCTAGCAGGGGGTTTCAACATGATCGGATATCAGTGCCATATTCACGCCTTACTCCATGTAATGTTATATTTTTCAGAATCCACCCTGATCAATGATCCTAGGCTCCTCTCCTCGATAGAACTGCCCTTGTAATTTATTGTTTTTATCTTTTGGACAAAACTATATAACTCATTCACTTCTAGTAATTGTTGGACAATCCTCCTCCATATGTCTAAAGACGCCACAGTTCTGGCGAAAATCCGGATGTCCCTCATACTAAAAAGTAATGGCCTTCTCCTGCCTTCCTTCTTTTTTCCTCTTACCTTCGTCGTTATCAATCTCTCTGATCATTGCAGTTAGCAAAGAAGTGAGCCTACCCAGGTTCATGTCCTCACAGACGCGAATTTGGGTTCTTATTATTTAAAAAAACACTCACTGTAGGGGCTTCCCCCACCGCTTTCCTTTTAAAAATAATCGCAAATTATCGTATATGATTAAATAAATGAACCCTGTAGCGACGACAATGATGTCAATCCACACCTTGAGTCGCATGTGCTCCCCATTGCCTTACTTTATCATCTAACTAGCTCCACGTCCAAAACCTTCCCAGATCTCGAATTAGGACTCATGTCTCTTTGTTCATTTGCCACATGGGATCGCATAAGCACTTTCCCAAATAGGTATTGTATTGAACTCATCTTCATCTATGTTTTTGTTTGGTGCAAATTATTCCAAAACTATCAAATCCTTGTAAAATTTCATGGGTGATCCTCTGTTGCCTTTGTCTTTGCTACTAACTCGAAAGGTAAACATGAAACAATTTCTTTCTAGGTACTTTCATTCAACTCCCAAAAAAGGACTCCAAATAACTACCAAAGTTCTTCCGAATTCTGGCCCCTTTATGAGTAACCCTGCTTCTTGCGAATTCTGGCCCCTTCTTCTCTGCCTCAGAGCCGCACATTATTCAATTCCCTCTACACCATCCGGTGTGGGAGCTTTTTGTCCTCTGATTCAAATGGCATCCAGTTCGATGCCTCGGTTACCAATCTACCTCCAAACATGTCTCCTAACACCTCCTCTACTAGCTTACTAGGATTCACATGTGTTTTACGAAGTGAGGCTTTTGGTGTTTGGATTTGATTGGGATCTCACAAAACAACCACTACAAATGTAGCACTCGGATCCTCTCACGGAGCTAGAAGAGGTCTCTCCACACAGTGGAAATCTTGGCGAGATCAACCTGCACCGCGAACAAAAATATGGAGATGTGAACAAATTCAATTAGTTTTGATAGATTTGAAACCGCGTTGTTAGGACAAGAAATACATTTCGAGTTTTTTAGGCAGACGAGTGGACTTTACCCTTTTTTTAGGGTACGTTCAACTTTCTATAATTGTTGAGAAAGTATCCGGGCCAGCATGTTTCGGGCTAGCAGGCTAGGTGGGCCAGCAACTGGACTGGGCCGATCCAGTACGCGTACTAGGCGGGCCTTCACGCTACGTGGCCAGCCAGAGCACCGCACCGATCCCCGGCGCACCGCGTTTTGATCTCGCAAGTCGGCCGTGACCTCACCTCCAGCAAAGGCAGCGAAACCATGGCCGCCAGCAACCACCTCCGCCGCCTCGCCTCCGCGTCCGCGTCCGCCCCCGCTCTCTCCCGCATCTCCCAGCCTCCCCCGTCCCTACACCTCCGCCTCGCGTTCTCCAGCTCCGCCTCCCCCGCGTACCAGCCCGCGCCGGCGGCGGGTAACGAAGCAGCCGAGAAGGGGCAGGCACAGAGCGCTGGGAAGGCGGGCGAGGCGCAGGGAGGTGGTGCTAGCTCCAAGAAGGAGGAGGCGGCGGCGAAGGAGGAAGACGACAACAGCCTAGACATAAACGAGGCCACGGGCGAGATCGGCGGCCCGCACGGGCCCGAGCCGACGCGCTACGGCGACTGGGAGCGCGGCGGCCGCTGCTCCGATTTCTGAGTAATTGGGGGTAATCAGTAAACCTTCTCTTGGATTTGTCTCATATGTAGTAGTAATCATAAGGATGGCATGGTGGTGGGATGTTTATGTTACTTTCTGGATTGGGGGAAATAAATCCCGTTGGTTGATATATCGAACATGATCAACCATATTTCAGGGTGCTCTATCCATGCACTGTTAGCATGTCAATCTTGAAGTTCTCTGTGTGAATTGTGATGAATGCTAACTGGAGAGTCCCTTGTTTGTTTATTTATTTATTTGATGGCTTTTGAGATAAATGAATTGGAGCACTGTGATGGATGCAGAGCATGTCACCTAATGAGGTTTCCTCTGCGCAGAGGTGATCCAGATTGGAATATATTATGTGCTTGCTTCTCACGAGCGCGGCGCTTCTCATGTCCTAAAACACCATGCCATGTTGATTTACATTTCTGGTGTGTTCTAATTTTTTCTCACCATGGACAATTCATCATGGAGGAGAGAATTTTGGAACTTTCATTGGGGTTGCTGCTGGTTGTACCTTCAATTTAAGAAAGGGCAGGATGTGGTGGAATTACAGATGTAGTAGCCTCAAGCAATCCTTTCTCTAGGACAGCCTTCAGTAGTTCAGTTTTACTGTCTGCTGATGACTCATCTAGTGGAATTGCAGATAACAGTAGCAGCCTCCAGATATCCTTTTTCTAGAACAGCCGTCTTTTGAACCAATGTTTCTAGTAGAATGGTAGGTCATCAGGTTGTAGTATTATGCCATGTTTACAAGGTTTAAATTAAAGGAAAACATGATGATCATGATTTACTTTGAGTGTTCTGAGCAATGGGCAGCCTGGTTTCGCATATTTCTGTTTTGATCCCTGAATCATGCTTCCTGACCAGATACTACACGTTTGGTTAATCTTGTCGCTTTTGAATATATCTCCTCTGTTACACTTTAGCCCAGCTTGTCTGGTTAGCTTAATTCTCAAATAGATCCAAATTTTAAGATAGCATTCTATGGGGAGTCCACTCTCTTCTAGGATGATAGAGATTGGGTACCAGAGTTTTTTTTGCTGGTAATATGTGTCTCATTTATAAAATATAGATCAAGTTACAAGACACGTAAGCATCGACCTTAGAAAGATCGAAACCTATATAAAAACCAACGTCTGGTCATCTCCTTCTGCACCATTGTAGCTGCCACCAAAAGGAAAAAAGACAAATCACCTCTTCAATCGAGCTTGACGCGGCTCCGTCGCTGATGAGTAGCTTTACGGACCTCCAAATTTATCCTGTCGACCGCCAGAGCAATTTCCTGCCATGTTTCCCACGTCCGCGTACCCCTTCGCAATTAGCGATCTCATCTCAGAAACCGAAACATTCTTCGCAATCAGCGCTTCCCAGTATCTCATCTCAGGAAACCGAAACATCCAGGCTGATCTCCAGGTTGCTCGTGCAATCAGCGCTTCCCTGTACAGGTCGCTGATCTCTGCCGTGCGAGCTGCCCGTCCACGGACGCACCGCTGCTTCATCATCATCGTCGCCTCAATGGCCATCTCCTAGCTGTCGACGCCAATCTCCATCTCCAGGTTTGCGTCTCTGATCTCTGCCGTGCAAGCTATCCGCGCCGCTGCTTCGTCACCATCCCTTCTTCATCGACCTGTACAAACAAACAATCCGCCCTCAGTTTGTACAGCCTGCCCCCTCCTCACATGGCCCTAGGAAAATCACCAAAACAATCGCCATCACAAATTGTTGTATTGTGAACACATTGAAATAATTCTCAGATCACAGGAAAGTGGCAACATCACTAACTGCTGTAACTAATAGGTGGGAGGCAGAGATACACGCATCGGTCTGCTATATAGACTATATACTGATATACTGCTATATACTTTGGAAGGCTTTTATTCTGAAATAAATACATCCATGTTAACTGAAGCTGGTAGTTATGAAATTCCGGTGTGGAATTTTTTCTTTACCTTTGCGAATGTGGTTGAGACTGAATCATTACACAGAGATCAACCAACAATGCATTGGAGGTCGTCGTCTTCGATTAGAATATCCTATCTGTAAGGATGTTGCTTCCTACACAAAACAGGCTTTCTGTAAACATGAAACAAAATCAATGGAGCACAACAGGTGTATTGGCATAGAAATAAGAGTACAAGTTTGATTACTACAGAGCATTGCAAATGCTTCAGTAAAAAAGAAGAAATAAATAATAGTATCATTTCATTCATACTAACGATGTGAGTAACAATCTCTTTGCCTTGCACCCAGTGTAAAAGGAGTTAAACATATTCAGATCAAGTGCAAGCTTCAGATTCAGAATGAATGTAAAAATGCTCCTCTTACTGAAAGTCATTTAGTATGCTTCTGTACAATGTGACAAACACTTGAAAAATAAAACTGAAGAATTCTTTTGATAATCTCGGTGATATTCAGCTGCACGGTATGGGGATGCACGTATCTGAATGATTCCCCCATTGATATAAACTGACCCGAATTGTCTTTTTCACTTTGTTTTAACTGCATGCGAAGTAGAATTTCCATATCATTTGTTGCACGGTGTGACTACTAATATGGATATGAAAAATGAATGGTATCTGATTACCCTAGCTGTAAAGAATAACTACCTTACTGCTGATCTGACACCTACACTACAGGATTAATGTTGCAGTGCTAATATGTCATCTTCAAAGCGCATTGGGGAACGCACACCATTTCAGGACGTAACCAACACACAATCCTCAGGTTATTAAGATTTCTGCAATCAGCACTAGCATATTACTGCATACCGAAATAATTAACTTGTTGTAAAAAATGCAGACCCGTTAGAGCTCAAGAGGCAGAGGGAAAGGGAACGCTATGCACTTCGTAGAGAAGACATACTAAGGAGAAAGAAGGAGACCCGTGAACAGAAAAATGATGCTGATGTCGTGGACAATGGAAATTCAGAAGCCAATGCTTCAGATTCAGCAGCGTTGATCCCCTCCCATGGTGATCTTTTTGACCAATTAATGCATACATTTGTATGTTCTTAAGGTTCGTCATTGATAGTTCAAACTAATTGCAGATCCTAAAGAGCTAAAAAGACAGAAGGCAAGGGAGTATTACGCACTACATAGAGACGATATATTGAAAAAACAAAAGGTAGCCCGTGATCTCAAAAAAAATATTGCTGCAACAGTTACACCAGCCCTGGCAAATTATCGGCCTACCAATGCATCAGCCCTTGAAAATGCCCACGGTATGCCAGATCATATTTTCCATGGTAGTTGCATTTAAAACATCAATTAGTCATTCAACAACAATGATGGACAGGTATGCGCACCCAAGAAACATGTACATGGACATCGGCATTAACACAACTGCGGTGACTGGAGGAACCTCTTCGGGCAAGGAAAATTTGGACGTTCACAATGCCGATGGTTCTGATTGGTTGCACAGGAATGATGCTTACCGTATGCGCAGAACACATCAAAACATACACACACATTGGCCCAATTAGGACACAAGGTATTATGGTTATCACTGTATGCTGGTTTTGTTTAGAAACTGAACAACATGAACTGATGCATTCTTCGGGTTATATGCAGGTTCGTTAACACCACACTCGGGGGTTTTTACTGTCCAAGGAAGTGGAATCCTGACATCTACGCCAATATGTAATATGCAACATGCAGGTAATACATCAATCATTTATAAAACAGTGATGATTTGCAATGTTCTGATCATTTCAGAATAATGTTGCTGCTCATTTGGTGCGTTGTACATGACAATACTCTTCAATTTTCAGATATCGACCCTTGTGTCGGCTCCAATAATGTAGAACTAAATGGAAGTGTTGACAAACTCCAGCGGCGAAGGGAACAATATTTTTCAATGCCAGAAGTTCAAAGGAGTATTGTGTTGATTAAGAAACGTGACAACTATGAAAGAAGAAAGGTTATCAGGGACTGCACGGGTGGAATTAATGAAGATCCAAACAACATTGGTGGCAACGACCAAACCGACGATGCATATGGCATCTTTGAGCCAGATGTGCACCAACCCGTTGGTACATATATAAATTGTAGTTCACTTTTCAATTTATGCACTAATAATTTAGGGTGTTTGGGTTTAACCAATATCTTTGCTACCAGACTGCTTGGACACAGTGCAACAAAATGATACTGATGACGTAGAGCCTGATGAAGAAGCTAGGATGTACGCTGAACAAGGTATATAAGCATACAAATTGTCAAACATGGCACATTTTTTTCCAGTGTAAAACTAATAAATATTTTGTGGTTCCTGTGCTAGATGTTGAATTTCAACTATTACAACGTGAACATCGGACTGAAGGAGCAGGACATGATGAGGTCGTCTACCAGAATCTACCTTAAAAACACCATGTCCTGAAAAAAGTACCCGACTGCCGGCACTGCGGAGCTTTGCGGTTTCAGTATGAGGGGCCTGCATTTTGTTGCAGAAAAGGAAAAGTCCATATATGTACCCCTGCGGTTCCAGATGAGTTGAAAAGGTTGTGGGCAAGTCAAGATGATGAGGATGCCAAATATTTCAGAGAAAATATTTGGTATTTCAACTCGCACTTCTCATTCACAAGTCTAGGAGTCACCCTTGATCGACGGGTCAGCACTGCAGCAAGAACTGGCGTGTATACATTTCGTGCATGTGGGAATTTGTACCATGCTATGGATGATCTGGTGGCGGCTGATCATGGCCCTCGGCATTTGCAACTATATATTTATGATACAGATGAAAACTTGCTTCACAGAGCACAGAGATCGCCAGATCTTAATTTAGAGGTCATACGGAAGATTCTGCGAATACTGGCTGATAACCCCTATGCGCAAGTTTTCAAGTCTTGGGTCTGTTCCGAATCTAGATGAATATAGGATCTCACTTAACACGGATATCAACCTAGATCAACGAAGGTACAATGCACCAACGACTTCTCAGGTGGCAGCAATCCGGGAAAAGCACCAAGAACATTGTTTATAGAGACGTGTTGGAGAGATGAGACAGGTGCGTTCTACTGTGGTTCTTTGCAAGCAATGTCTTTCCATCTATAACTACTTTTTAAATACAACATTATTTTGTTTTCATTTGCAGGTTTTAATCAGACTGAACCGCATACGCCTTCAACGTGAGGTGCTAACATCCAGGTAATTGATTATTATTTTGCTATTCACTTTGTAACGTATGCTACTGTTATGGTGATATTAATTTTGTACCTTTTGTTGTAGTGTGCTTTTTTACCAGGATAAAAGTAATGTTTACACGTTGGTGTCTGCTGCTACTTTCGTAACTACCTCTCGCTAGCAGGTACTTACAGTCTTGGGGAAGACTGAACTGCTAGACAGAAAGTGTAGAATGTTCAGAATGACACTATATACCTTCACTATGCAGCACCAAATCTGCATTGGGTGTTCCCTTATTGTCTGTGAGGACGTGAAGAATACTAGAGTGTGTTCTACTGCAGAAAAATAATTAACTCGACTGTAATGTGAAATTATCACCGCCATGTTTGAAAGTGCTTGAAGGTTCATTTGAATGTTATTGTCATGTATTTTCGATATTGAACAATGCTGCAAGCTCTTGTTTGCACTTACAGCTGAAGCTTTGTTCAGCAAGGGCAAAGCGATAAACCTCATAATTTAGAGGTACGAAGAAGCACAGCAACAAAATAATTGAAGTGTATGTGGGCTTTCTTACCAAATAATGCGTTGAACCCGTTCAATATGCCCTCTTCTTCAGGAAGAACTAGATAATTGATAAAAAATATTCCAAGAACTGTTTGGCCAATATATGATCTCCATCCATGTGTGTTTAATTTGAATTTACTTTTGAAATATACAAATATTTATCCTGCATTCGTAATTCACATAAAAATACATGTTAGATCAGGCAAGCAGAATCGGGGTATCAATATTTAAAATATCATCTACAGTGAACGTGAGAGACAGAGAAGTTTCAAATATTGACTCTGGGTTGCACTTGTGTACGACATGGGGGTTAACATATTCGATCTGGTTACTCCTTTCTCTTTCTAAAGATAGCTGGCAAGAATCCTGATTCACCTGACCTGTGCACTGCAGCTGAACCATCCAGGATCTGAAATACACAATCGGCGTGAGCTGCACGGTGCTGCTGTCCGACCCGCTGTCCATGACTCGGTTCCTCCTAGAGTGGGCACGCATACGCACTGAGAATGAGGAGAAGAACATGTCTGTCATAGGATGCACACCCCATTAATTTTGGATGCCATTGTACGCATACATCAACAGCTGGAAGGACTGGAAAATATATTCAGATATGCATTGCAGCGCATGGAACTAAAATCTGACAAGTGGAAGGATCTACACGTCTCAACATGGAAATGGGAAGAGTGTATAAAGAGCGGACTGCAGACAGATGGGTAATCCTCATCTCCACTACTTAAATTCCAGCAACGATATAACTGGAATTGCTATCTGCTTGTTTATCTCTTGCTTGTGAGAGTCCAGATAACAAAAGAAATAAAGACCTTCGGAACTCACCAAACTTCTCACTTTCTCAGCCTTAAGCAAGAACTGGATAATTGGTGTACAGTAATACCCATATATAATCTTCACAAAGCTTCTCTAGCGCACGCTTGAGCATTGCATTGTGCCCCTTCAGCAATCAACTGCTGCATCATACAGGATGATTTAGAACAAAGCTGCACACACTGACACACGTGCTGGAAACCAGCAAAGACAGAAATGTTACCTCAACACCATTTGAGATGGCCTGAACTGCATGAGGCATCAACTTGTATGCCTCCTTAAGGTCCTTCCCGGCGAAGAGTTCCAGACGTACTTGCGGAGCACCCGCTTCGAACTTGGTGTCGAGCGCCGTCGCGCCGTGATGGCGAAGTTGGTGCCCTGCGCGAAGCTGGCATTCTTGGCCTTGGAGGGGGAAGCAGCGGCAGCCCGAACTCTTGCGCTGCAAGCATCCGGGAAAACCAAATCACACAAATCCATCAAATCCCGAACCCAGAACACGCACAAGAACACACTCAAGTGAACCAATCTGTCAGGTACCGATGAAATCGAAGACAAGACGGCCGTCGGAGCAGCGGCCCATTGGGGTACCTGAAGTAGGACTGGCCGTGGCGAGGTAGTCCAGGAGCTGATGCCTCCTTGAGGTCCTTCCGCGAGCCACCTCCTCTCGCCAGGTATCCGATGCCTCCTCGGGCTCTTCGGCGACCGGAATCGCGACGAGCGATGGAGAATGAGGAGGGGCCTACCGCCGACGCGAGGTAACTGCCCACAGCGGCAAGGAGTGGGAAGTGGTCGAGGCCAGCGGCGGGGAGGCAAGGGCAGAGTTCTCCGGTCGCCGGCGATGGGGACAAAGCAGGATTTCTTTGGTCGCACGAGAGAAGAGAGGTGGAGTGAGAGAGTGGCGACAAGAAGCGATTTTCTTTTCCTTTTATTATTTTTCTTGTCTAGAGATTTTTTTATTCATATATGGTTAAATGGTGCTGCCCCTTATAGGATAGTTTGAAAATTATCAAGCTTCTTAACATTTAATATTAACTATTTTCTGAGTATTTTTTATTGAATATACTAGAAATTGTAATCTGTAATCGATATCGAGCAGGTCATCATGTGATTTGTCTCATGGAGTATTGGATAGGAGATATTTTGTGTGATATTACTTGGCAGGTATATTTCGCTCCATATCACGTGTCATATATTGTTTCATTAATTTTGAACTAACTCGGATTACTATTTGAGAGGTTCACATGACAAATTTTAGCACAAAATGAGTTGTAATTTTAGTCTCGGATTAATTTTGAACTAACTCGGATTACTATTTGAGAGGTTCACATGACAAATGATCTCACAGATAGTGTTATTTGAGAAACCAGACTTGAAACTTGAAAGTGAGAAAAGCAACATAGATCTCACAGATAGTGTTATGGTCCCCCAAAAAAACCAAAACATCAAACTTATCATCAAAAGTTGAGCTCTTGTCGAAAACATTGGTCATTTCCCCATCTGTTAATCCAACAAACACTGACTTTGATAGAATCATGAGAAGTTGGGGCTCTATCGCAATCATCGATCCTTTCACCGTATGTTGAACCAACAATCGCCGACTTAACGGATGAACTTTTCTTATACATAAGCAAGGTTGATGATGTCCCTTCCTTGGAGTAAGTCATATTTTTCTATTCCTGGTTCATTGCGTGTTATATATGTGTTATTATAGTCATGCATTTCTCTCTATCACAATAGCGAATGGATGATAAGCTCCAAGTCTTATCCTATTCGTTTAAATCTAACCCAAAAAAAATACATATTGAAGATTTATATTTTTGAGACGTGCGATTGCACGTGCATGGCTACTAGTTGCAACAAACAGTCCATCCTGTGCACACAATTTAAAAATCTGGAGCAGTTCGTGCTAGTTTTGGACGACCATGGTGGTTGTGCAAACAGAGAAAAATCTGGAGCAGTTCTTGCTAGTGAGTAGTGAGATCGACCACGATCTGCAAACAGAGAAAGAAGAATCAATTCCTTTACAAGAAAGAAAGAATCCGTGGGGAAGAGATCAGGAGAAGTACGCGGGCATCCTGCTCCAGATTGCAACCGTGCGCGGATGTACACGGATGGCGATCGGCGGAGGGCCGGCCGCGGGCAGCCCGGCGCTAATTGCAACAGTGCCCATCTCAGGGGACCAGGAGAAGCAAATGAGGGCGTTGGCCGGCTGGCGGCGGACTGATTCAGTGCTGGCCGGCTGGAGGAGGACTGCTTTGGTGGTGGTGGCCGGCGTTGGTGGCGGCCGGCTGGCGGCGCGCTCCACAGGGAACGAAACAGGGCCGGGAGGAATCAGCGATGCGAGGACACGGGAAAAATCTACGCTTAGGGCGTGTTCGGAAACGGTCCGGCTTCACGAAATCCATCCAGCTTCTGTTTGCCGAATTCTGCGTCGCTAGTGGAGCAAGTAACATTCAGTGCTGCTCCTAGATCTTTTCGATTCTTGCTGGGCTAGAAGCCCATCTATCCAAGCTAGCCCAGCTGAAACCCACTTCGGCCTGCTAGCTTTTCTAACCATTACAGCTCCTTCGGAACATTTCCTCAAAAGAAAAGAAAAAAGCTCATTCGGAACGGAGTACGGGGCGATGCAAAGTAGAAGGTCGTGAAGCTCCTCCTGTCGAAGATGGTGCGCTATAGGTGGTTGGGGCAGCGGCGGCCAGATCTGTAGCCGGAGGACGTCGAGGATGCGGCGGCCGGACGACCTGCTGGAGGAACCGAGCTCGTGGGCCGGGCATCGATCCTGGGAGCTCGTGGGAGCGTGGAGCAGCCGGCCATGGGAGCTGCTCAGGCCAGGGTCGGAGTGGAGACCGGAGGCGAGGATGATGGCGGCGAGGGATCCCCTTCCCATCAGCTAGGGCTATGGGGGTGTGCTGGTCACCGGGACGGGATTGGGGATTGGTCTCGCTCGGGATTTCCCATTCGTTCGGGGACGATGACCTCGCTCGGATGAAACAGATCGAACAGTTTTTTCTCACTTGGCGGTGGCAAACGCCCGTAATTTCTCGCTGCTCCGATATTTGCCGCTCCGTGGATTTGCAAAAGAGGTGCTCCGAGGTTTGTACAGCAAATTAGACCAGCTTCTCGGATCTAGCTCCACGGAGTTGGGCTGTTCGGCACTGCTCCGCGGTGGATTTTGGCGAAGCTAGAAGCTGGAGGACTTCTGAACACGCCCTTAGTGATGCGATGTGGTGCTCGGCTCGCAAGCCGGCCGAGCCGAGCCACGAGCCTGACGAGCCGAGCCTCGAGCCCAATCTTTGAAAAGTTTTCAAAGGCAAGCCGAGCCAGGCTCGGCTCGAGATTTCACGAGCCTGACCGAGCCGAGGCTCGAGCCGGCTCGGCTCGGCTCGATTCCACCCCTAGCCGTCGTCGCCTTCACCAGAGCCAAGACGTCGCGTGGCAGAAATCCTAAAAACTATGGGGGACCTATCCTCGAGGTAACACACGTCCGCACACACGAGGTCCGGTGACCCCCTCACTAACGATGACCAAGAGGCCGTCAGCGGAGATGAGCCGCCGGAAATCAGGCCGGAAAACTGGAGCGCTAGTTTTCTCCCTGGCGGCGGATGCGCGGAGGAAAAGGAAACCTATTGGGTACTGTTGTATGGCTCTGTTCTCACTACGATGGTTGTTGAAGTGGCCCTTAACATTTGGGCCAGCCTGGTAAACCCTAACACATCTGCAGAGGCAATTCAAGAACGCGCAGTTCTATGATACTGGATCCGGATGGCAATGGGTACCCGATACCCGCAAACCCGACGGGTACCCGCCTTAAATGGGGAGGGTCTGGGGTAGAAAAATACCCGCGGGTGTGCTTAACGGGGAAAATCAAGACCCGTCGGGTCTAGCGGGGGCGGGTATGGGGGTACCAAACCCGTACCCTTTAACTCGCATACCTGCGACCCCACCTGTCAGTGCGTAAAAAATACTATCTAACTTCGTTTCCTCTCCATCCTTTCCTCCCAACGAGGCAGCCACCCCACGTTTCTTATCCACTCGAGCCTCTCCTCACAGCCATCCATCTCTCTGCTCTCTCTTCAGGACCAGAACAGATCCTACCGAGCGCTCCTTCATCCTCCCGCTGGCCGCTGCTCCCGTAGCTGACCAAGCTCCTCTGCGTGCGCCGCCGTCGCCGGCCCGCCGCCCCTCTGCGTGCTCCTTCCTCTTGCGCCGCCACCGCGCCCTCCTCTTTCGTCGACCTCCAGGAGCACAAGGAGGCGGTCAGTGCGGCGGTTTGCCGCCGTCGGCCTCCTGCGCGGCTGCGCCTCCGTGCGCCGCTCCTCCGCCGCCTCCGTGCGCCGTCCCGCTTCTCTGGCCTCCTGCGCCTCAGTGCGCCGCCTCGCTCCGGCGGGTACCCGTCGGGTCCCGCGTACCCGGCGGGTGGCGGGTATGGTGACGCTCTGTACCCGGCGGCGTGTACGGGGGCGGGTGGCGGGGGCGGGGACATGTTTCAGGACTAAATCGAGTCTAATTTATAAGTACGCGGGTAAAATTCTTCAAATTCTGAGTACGAGGACTAAATCGAGCCAGCCCGACAAGTACAAGGACTTCTATTGTATTTAACTCTTTCTGCTTCGTTACGTTTTTTGGAAGAGGCGATCAACGACTTTGAATGAAAAGCAATTACTATATGCATTTTTAAACGGGACGGAATTATTGGAACACGGCCGTTTTTTTTTTCCTTTTTTGTGGACCTGATTCCTCATGGGTCTTAGGCCTGTTGCCCGATAGGGTCAAAGGCTGATCCAGCGGTGGGTTAAGCATGGGAGCTTCGCAGCTCTCGGTGGGCCAGCCTCTCAGTTATTTCCCCTTTTCTCTTTTCGATTTTATAGAGTTTTCTCTTTTCTTTTTTTCAATTTTCAAGTTTTTCTTTTTTTTAAGGAAATATTATTATAAAGAAATATTAGTTATTTTTTTATGTTTTTGGCTTTGATTTAAACCTTTTTTATAGCCCCTTTTGCTTTAATTAATTTTTTCAAAAACATAAACATTTAAAAAAATATATGAACCTTGTTTCAGACACATGAACATTTTTTTGAAGCAAAGAATATTTTTTAAACCTGTTTGAATCCATAAATGTATTTTTTTGGACCTCATGAATGTACTTTTTTTGAACCCGTGAATATTTCTTGAAAACCTCATGAACATTTTCTTGACTCGGTGAACTTTTTTTAATCTCGTGTAAGTAGTGTTTTTATGATTGCTAGTCGCACGAAAGAAAAATGGAGAACTATGCCAGCCATCACTTCTCTCCCCCCAAACAAAAGCACAAACGGTCTTAGACGTTCTAGCCAGCCATCGATTTCCAAATTTCATTCTAGCCAGCCATCACTTCTCTCCCCCCAAACAAAAGCACAAACGGTCTTAGACGTTTAGTTGTCGGAGGGATCCCAAGTCCATACTCCAGGTGATGCAATCCTCATCCGTGGTGAGATCGAAGATGATCATCCAGTAATGGACGACACGTGGACTGCAATCTTGCACGAACACCCTCCCACATCTAGAACTTTTTTTTCCGCTTTCAGAAATTTGCATGTACCCCCTCCCTATCTAATCCATTAGGCAGCGCCCCACACCGTTACAGATCCTTTCAGTCTAGAAAGTTCGGTTCCAGGGAGGGAAAAAGGAGGAAGGCGGCGGGCTGGCGATGGAGGCGGCGATCGTTGGACCAGAACATGTAGCGGTTGTTCATGAAGGGGATACGACGTCGAGGCGACACCGATGGCCGTGTTGATCGCTGCAGCGATGGCCCCAATTCGCCGCCACCAAGGGGAACCACCGTCCTCTTTCGGTAAATCTGACACTTGTAGAAATCCCTGTCCAGATTGCCATGGATGTCGGTCTGGGAGATGAACTTCTTCACATACCGAACATTGCATCGATCGCACTTGACGATGGGCATGTACCTCGTGGGAACACGGTACTCTTCTTCGTACCTGAGCTCGAACCACAGGAGAAGCTCGCCATTCTCGAACTCAAACAACGGGAGCCACTCGTCACAGAGGAGATCAGGGCGGAGGACAAGGGACGAACGGGATGAAATACGGTTAGAGAAGTGGAGAATTTGGGGATTTCAGAGGTACGAACGGGGGGTGGGGGTTCGCATATTTACAGTCCTGGGAGGTTAACTAACCGTAACGGAGTCACGCGGGAGGAGCTAAATGCAAGTTTCCATGCCAGCTGCTCTACTGCAAGTGGGACCCATGTCCACGTGTTGTCCGTGTCAGCTCAAATACGGCAAACATGCTTCTGGACTAAATCGAGTCCAATTAACGAGTACACGGGTAAAATTCTTCAAATTCCTAGTACGAGGACTTTTTTTTTTTTTTGCATGGTAATACGATTCTCATTGATAAATAAAAGACGAGATACAAAGTACGTATACACCGATCTTACATATCTGGAAAAATAGGATAAACCTATGTGACAAACCAACGCCTATCCATCTTCTTCGGCACCACCGTAGCAGCCACCAAGAAAAAAATTCCTAGTACGAGGACTAAATCGATCCACTTGGACAAGTACAGGGACTTGTACCGTATTTACGCGTCAAAATAACTTTTCCTTTCCAATAATACGAAGCAACAAATTACAGGTCAGGGTGCAGGTGGGAGTGGGCTTCCCACGGAGCCCACTACCCAAGCCCACGTAATAACGTATGTGGACACCCACGGGTAGGAAGCAAAATTATGTGGGGTTCGTGGGACTCCCCACGTGGCCCACGTCGAGCCCATCTTTCCTTCCCCCACATCAAACCAGTCTCGTTCTCCACATCGAACAGAGTCGCCCGACCGCCGCCGGCCACCGTCTCCCATGGCTCTTCATCCACCCGTCCACCTCCTCTCCCTCCCATGCTAGGGCGCGGACAGAGATGCCGTCGGAGCGCCGCCACCCGCCGGCTACCTCCGCCATGGCAGCCACTCCTCATCTGGCTCCGGGAGACGGAACTCTTCCATCCACCCGTCCACCCCCTCTCCCTCCCATGCTAGCTTACCGGATTGGTCGGTTATGGACGTGAGGTCGCGGAGCAGATCTCTGGCGGCGGAATCCAGAGAGATATCAAATCCCAGCTTACAGTCAAGAAAAAATCAAATCCCAGCCACAAGGACTCCCCAAGATCCCCCTTTTCGTTTCTTTGGATGAAAAGTACGGATATCAAATCCCACACACAAGGACTCCCCAAGATCCCCAGTGGATCGTGCATCGCACAGTGAGGAGCCTCGTCACGGCATCAACGACGACATCAAAACCAGAAGGAGCTGCAAGAAGGTAACCAAAGCGTGTGTATCTTTCCGCTAGGAGCTTACACATGTTTTCCGGCCGGACGACAGTTCATATAATGATACGCACTGAAACTTTCTTGCTGAGAATATAGTTCATATTTTTAGAGAACAAGCATAAGTTTCATATTGCCCAACACAGTTTATCCAGCACAATAATCATGTTCTGATGGAGGTGCAGCATGAGAATCAGGAGGTGCAGCTGGAAAACAATGATATGCAGCAAGAAAACATAATCCCTCCTCCGAATGCTCAGTTTATCCAGCACAATAATCTCCAAGTGGGGATGGTCCTAACACCAGATATGTCATCTGTAACGGCTGGAATCCAAGCTTCTATTTCCAGAGAAGCCTGCACTTCAGCATCTTAATTGCTTCTTTGCAATATCTGCAATATTGCTCAGATGTAGTTGTCTATGTTTATCGTTTTTTGTTGTTCTGTTATTGAACTGAATACTTACCCTGTTGGTCAACTGCTGGACTAGTATTGTATTACTAGTTTCGTGAATCTATAGAACTTGGCAAATACCACCGAAAATGCTGTGTCACTTGGCAAATACCACCGAAATTGGTCCTGAACCATCTCACCATCTTATCTGTGATGTACAAGTCAACAATTGTCCGTGGGAATGTTCAGTGTAATGTGTAACTAAGATGGAGGCATGCTGCTAGTTATCTCCACTGTAATGGATCATTTGATCATGCACGAATCCAGTTCTTGACTTTTGCTAGTGCTTTGATTTATAAACCCGTACTGTTTTCCAAAGTTCACAGCTATAGTTTCTTCACCAGCATAAGCTTATGTGGTTATCATTGATGTTCTTTCAGATCGGAACTGTATGACTCTGAGAGCAAGTGAATCATATCCGTCCAAAGGTCCTGCCTAGATCGCAGCGCTCCCTGAATCTTCTCGTTGTTGCTTGCGCTGCTCCTATGCTTCTGCATGTTGCATCCGCATCAGTCAGCAGTGTATCAATAGGATATGATCATCCGTATTACTGCTTGATGACCCGGGTTACCTGCCGTCTACTCATTTCATCTGTAGTGTATGAATAGGATCCAGCAACAGTTGTATTATTGCTTCTGTAATAATTTTATGTTTTGATTCATATGCGGGCTTCGTGGGCACCCGCATATGGTTAGTGGGCTACCGCGGAACGCCCATTTATCATGTGTGGGACTGTGTGGGTATTAAGTGGGGGCCCACGAGCAGTCCCACCAGCACCCTGAATTACAGGAGATAAATTACAATCTCCTTAACTTTGTGACAATCATAATCAATCAATCAATCAGGGGTAATGGACGTATCTTCCGTTTCCATTTCCGATCGAACATTCTGCAGTCGCTCCGTCGCGCGTGCGCAGCCCTCTATAAGAATCGCGCACGCCTAGGTCCAAATTCTCCAATCGCATCCTCCTCTTGTCCATCAATCCAGTGTATGCCGGGACAGCGCAACCACCACGATACCATGACGACGATCCGCCGCCACTCTCCGGCCATCGCCGTCGCGTTCCTCCTCCTCGCCGTCTCCGTCCTGGTCGCCGGCGCCGCCGCCGATACGGGGGATGACAAAACCGACTGCAGCGTCGCCCAGACGGCGTTCAGCGAGTGCATGGGCTACGTCCTCGGCATGGACGACAAGGTCTCGCTGCAGTGCTGCAGGGGCCTCGACGACGTCAAGGACTTGGCACCCAGCGCCGACCTGCGCCGGGACGTCTGCACCTGCATCCTGTCGGAGATGCTCACTGCCGGCAAGGTCAACTCCGGCCGTGCCGCCGCCCTCACCGCAGAGTGCGGCCTCCGCAACGTCGCCTTCCTCCCGACCAGCCCTGAATTTGACTGCTCCCGGTACGTTCGTGGACAGCAACATGCACTACACTCGGTTTAACTCGATCACGGTTCACCCTTCCCGGAAATCAGAATATATTGCTTAACTTCTTTGCAGGATCCCTTGAGCAGATAAACAATGGCCTGACGAAGACCAGGAATAACAAGGCTTGTAGTTGGCATAACCCCTACATGTCTCTATTTACATTGTACACGAGCATTTAAATGTCCAACTTTGGCCACCAATTTTCTTGAAAAGAAAGTCGAATGGTATAAGTTTTATAATACACGTCTCATGAATTAGTAGTCAATTTGATGGTCAAAGTTAAATCACGAAAAACTAAAAGTCGTGTAAATAGAGAGGGATGAGTATTATTTCTATCTTTTTTCTAATATGTAGAGCGTAAAACTGAATGGTGATTTATAATTCTTTTTGTAATAGAAAAACATTGTGCGGTTTATCGAATTACACAACCACTTATTCCACCTTAAAACACCTTTTTTTTTACCCTAGACTGTGAGGCAACAGCCCCACAGTTATTCAACTTTATTCATAACAAAAAACTGTACATACAAGTTATATACACACCCACCTGTGTCACCTACCAAATTCTATGGTAGACTATCTATCCACGCTCTCAAGGAGGGAGCAGTTTTTTCAGGAAACCTATAAACATGTAGATACATATCATGTACAAATCTGCTCTTCCAGGTCATAAACCTCGGCCTGACAGCTCTGAAAATCTTGTCATTTCTTACTTTCCAAATATTCCAGCAAGCAATCTGTACCACCTCCATGAAAAATGAATGACCGAAACTGCTATTAGCACCCTGGACAATTTCCAGCATCGTACCCCCTGTGGGCCAACTGATCTGTAAGTAATTCCATATTCTTGTTAAGAAGTCTCTTTCCTTTTTCGCTCATGATTGAAACTTGACTTCGCACTTTGCTTTCGTGGTATATATACTACACTTATATAATTAATACAAGCTTTGCAGTGTGATGGCCATATACTTACATTACCCATCTGTACGACGGGGGGGGGGGGGGGGGGGGGGGGGGGGGGTAACATAAGAATTTTAGTGATGTGGAGGAAAATGAAAGAAAAAAGGTTTATAGATGCGAATATGCGATGACGTGTTTGCTCTGGGGCAAATGCTCTAGATAAACAAGAAAATCGAAATAATGTATAAAGTTTATAGAGGCGGTGGCATGTTTGCTCTCGAGGGAAAATGCTCTAGATACGCAATAAAATCAAAACAATGTCTAAATTAGACTATTTTCAAAATTGATTGTTTTTACATTCTATATGTTGATGTATTTGAAATGTTGATAAAGTTGTAAATTTTTGTGCTGCGGCTCTCTCCTGTCTCCTCCATTCTGCCCTGCGTGCATCTATCCTCTTAACTACATCGTTTAACGCTCAACAACATTGATCAAATAGGAAGACATGCAAAACTTTTAGGCGGCGTTTTATTTGTCAAGAATATACTGTCTTGCTTACTAATTTACATTTAGAGTATATATCACTGCAAGCGTTACCATATTGTGCTGCCATTTATTCATAAAACAATTCCGAACCTATTTTTAAGAAGTTCAATTTCCATTTTCACGTAGGATATACCTATGTTTTATAAAAAAAAGAGCTATAAATTTGGTCAAAGATCAAAGCTTGCTATGTTTGACCAATCATATAAAAGAAAATATCAACATTTACAATATTTGGTACATACAATATGAAAATATATTTTGTGGTAGATCTGATATTGAATTTTTTTTTTTGCGAGGAAAACACAGACACGACACCAGGACTCTTACAGAAAAACCCAGGAAACAAGAGAAATTACAAAGAAGCCCTCCTGAGCTTCGGCGCCGTCGTCTTCGAGCTGAACGTTGCGCCGGCGAAGCCCGCCGCACGACCTCCATGACCTTGGACTGGGAGGCACCCCTTCGCGACAAGGGAGTCGACGCCCCTCGGTGCCGTAGCACCTCCGCCCACCACGACGAGCGACAGCACCATCCTGGCCTTCCGCATCTGCATCTTCAAAGTCGTCAGTCACCGGAGCCGCCCCCACGGACTCTGGCAAAGGGGAGGTCCCCCGAGCACTCCGAGGAGCCGCAGACGGGGACGGAGCAGCAGATCCGCGGCGGAGCTCCGCAGAGCCGCGCCGGCAGAGGGGTAGACCGCCGCCTCCAAAAGGCTCTCCAACGCCGCCGCTACCACCCCAGCGCCGCCAGAAGCCATACCACCACGCACACCTAATCTACAAACGGCACGGATCCGTGGATCCCCCGTCCTCCCGCCGCCGAAGCGGCCGCCGGAGGGCGAGGGATCCGGCGAATCGCGGCTGCGAGCTTGCTGTGCGCGGTGTCGCCGAAAAAGTCGCCTCTCGTTACTGTAGTGGAGAGAGGGGAACGGTCCAACTCGTTCGAAATCCAAAATTGAATTGGTAGTATGAATATTCATATTCTTGTCTAGGAACCTGGTGAAACTTAGACAATATTGGCTTTTGACTAAATTTATATGGCTTGTTTTTGTGAAACGGAAGGAGTAGTTCATATTATTGTGTAGAGATTACAATAAAGTAGATTGTTCGTTAAAAGGTTATTATCTTTGTTAAGATTTTGTCGCATGCCCACTTTTTATTTTTTGTAAACACTCTTTTTTTAAAATCATTTGTGCATTTTGTTGAAATTATTGGTGACATTTGTTGCAAAGCAATCTCGAGAGAAAAATGTTGCTTACCCGCTTCATTTGTAGCATTATTTTTTTCATTAAATTGCGACGATTTGTGCAATAGTATATATTCTGACACGGGGTGGAAGGATTATATATGTTATAATAACTGGAATTTTGTTGCAAATACTAGGCATAAATCATCATAGATTAGTGATATGGTTGCTGTAACTATACCCTTTGGTTTAAGTAGAGCTGTTGGTAGTGAGAGTTGATTTTCCAAAAAAAAATGGGAATAAAATGTGAAATCATGTTGTGTCTGATATAAGCGTTGTATGACGATCCTACGGTGTTGAGAGGGAGCCTAACATATTTCAACACGAACACGAATCCGATTAAGCCCCAAAAAATATGAGCCGTATTGAAATCCATCGAATGGGATGAAGCGTTAAGCTGCAGATGAGCCTGTCGAGAAGAAGAAACGTTTCCATCTTCGCGTTACAAACGAACAAGGAAATTACTGGACATAAATCACCGCATATAAGGCAAAAAAGAAGTATCAAATCAATGAGCCTGTCGAGACGAAGAAATTAATGCTTCCATCTTTGCTCAAACTTAACGCTCCCTATAAATCCTAGACGCACGTAGTGACGTAGCCACGCATCCTCCTCGTCGTCAAGTGCAACGCGTGCAACCACCATGACGCCCACCCTCTACCTCCCGGCGCTGGCCGTCGCCGCCGTTCTCCTCTGTCTCGCGGGCGGCCGGCATTGCGCTGAGGCGGGGCCGGAGGACAACGACTGCGCCGTCGCCCAAACGGCGTTCGGCGACTGCGTCCCCTACGTCGCCGGTTTCGAAGACAAGCTCTCCCCGCGCTGCTGCAGGGGGCCCTCCGACATCAAGGACATGGCGCCCACGTCCGATCGGCGGCGTGCCCTCTGCGCGTGCATCCACTCTGAGATGGTCGCCGTTGGCAAGGTTATCCCCGCCGCACCACCACCCTCCCCACCAAGTGCGGCCTCCGTATCGCCTTCCTCCCGGCCAGCTACCACTTCAACTGCTCCAGCTACGTGCTCGTGTATGCAACGACTCATGCACTCCTTTTTATTTGTTCATGATCGATGATTCAAGTTCAATTGTGTTCATGGTTTCTTTTTCACTATTCTATTTATGGAAAGAAAACAAAAAACCTTAATTTTTCTGAAGGATTCCATGACTGATGAATTGGGTTTACGGCGCCCAACGAAGAACATCGAATAAGATGACACGCAAAGTTTGCGGTGGACAGATCATCTTTCGCATCGTTTTTTCTTCTTTTCATTAGATTGCCAGCACAGTGTTAGGGCTGCTGTTGACCAGTGGAGACAGCTCAAGTTTAGTCCCACCTCGCCTAAGGGAAGATGACACACCCAACTTATAAGGGAGAGATTCCTCCTCCTTTCAGTCCAGGCTTTTCTATATCTATACTTCTATATCTATACTACTATTAAAAGAGCAAACTTGTGTTGATACATTAAATCTGAGCCCTTCCATATTTGGTTAACGGTCCAGCTTGTTCCAATGTTTGACAACTCAACACATCTTTTCGTTTCATCATAATTACGAGGATTTGCCACCGCTAACAAAACGTTCCTTTTTATGCCACCATTGACGATCGCGCTGCTCCGGCCGCAATTTGAGAGCTCCTCCAGCGCGGTCGGCCAGCCCGCCGCCTTGCGCGATACCCTCTGGTTCGGAACCATGGCGACCCCGTTGTCGCCGTGCATCCTCTCAGCCCTCCTCGCCGACCGCCTCGGCGTCCTCTCCGCCAGGCTGTTCTTCCACTCCGGCCATCACCATCTGCACGCCGCCGCCGGCCCTCCTTCGCTAGCGCACCCGGTGCCGGCCCTTCTTCTCCAGCGCGCCGCCGCCGAGCGCTCCCTCTCTGGTGCGGTACCTCCGGCTGCAAGCCACCTCCGGCCACAGCTCCGACGCGGCTCGCCATCCGGCCCCAGCCCCGACGCGGCGAGCCACCTGCGGCCATGTCGTACCTCGCGCCTCCAACCGTGCGCCTCCGGTCATGGCTGCGCACGTGCTTCCTTCTTATCCATCTGCTTGAGACGATGCTGCAGTCCCGCACCTCCCTGCCCGCACGCGTCGCTTCTCATGAGCCGTGGCAGTCGGGGCCGCCACATGACGCACGCGACCGAGTGATTTAGTCCAGAGGAGTAAAGCAAGTGTTTCCAGCTGCTGCTCCTCGCGCCATGCTGTTGGTGCCGGACGATGGCAAGGCACTGTGCTGCTCGTACTGGCGCATCGAGACTCACCACTTCTCCTTCCTGTTTTAACCCTGCAGGATCTAGACGTTGCAAGGGTCGTGTCCCTCTTCCCACAATTGCTTCCACGGCGAGGCTGCCACTGAAATTCCTGGGACTTTGGACGAACTTGCCGAGCTCCATGGTATTGTGTTTATTTCAGAAATTGCTTCGTAATGATGGGTACTTTGTTGTGGGTAATAGATGGGTGCTGGTTCGCTATTAATTTCTCGATTGTGCACTTTTGACTCTTCCGCATTGCAAACGCACAGGACCTTGTTTCTCCACTCTGAGCTTCACGGGAGCTCAGCATGCCAGGACTTGTCGACCTCCAGCCTGACTTCTCCTCATGCTGGCTATGCTAACAGGACACCTCTCAGACTCGATCGTAGCTCCTCAATGTCAAGCGGAGCAAGCAGCATCAGCAGACGTCAGTCGCTCGGAGATTGTCCATTAGCAGTTGGAGCAGTCCGATGATGTAGCTGGTTGTTGTTAACGTTGCTGCTAATCACGGTTTTTTTTAATGAAGTAGCTGCTCTTGCAACAGATTTAGGCATTCCGTGAATTGGTTTTTTTACTCCTGAGTTTCAGAAACAAATCCATGCATGTTCTTAGTCTGTACATTAATGTGTCACTAGTAGAAACAGGGCCTCTAGTCCGGGCTGGTGAGGATCTCTGGTCCCGGGTGCGCACCCGGGACAACCGAATCGGGACTAGAGGCCCCCCACCTCTCGTCCCGGGTGGGTTACGACCCCGGACCAAAGGGGTCCGCACGTGGGCGCCAAGGCCGCGCGTGGTCTAGAACCTCTAGTCCCAGTTCGTAACACGAACCGGGACTAAATAGTTTCTAATTTTTTTTTTCATTTTTGGGGTTTAGGCTAATTTTTTTCTCATTTTTGGGGTTTAGGGTTTATGTTTCTTTTTTTTTCATTTTGGGGTTTAGGGTTTATGTTTCTCTTTTTTTTTCATTTTGGTGTTTAGGGTTTATGTTTCCCTTTTTTCATTTTTTTACTCTAATCATTCTTAATTTCTCACTTCTACTGACAGTTCCCGGTCGGTCACACATCCTCAGATTGCTCCACCTCCAGCACGCTTAACTTCTTGGTTCCTTCCTTGTGAGCTTCCAAGAGACAATGAATCTTTACCTGACAATAGTATGCTATCAATCATATTAACCCTTGGAACATGATGTCACACATCTTTATTTTGTGAATCCGAACAATTATTTAAGTAAACAAAAATAAATAAGTAATACTAATCTTGCATTCAAATAATGTTAAATTTAAATAATAATTAACTTTTTCACTTTTTGCATTTAATATTGAATAATTCATATCTATAAATTCGTAAATCGAAATTTGACAAAAAAATATGTCTAAATCGATTAGAAAAAAGATAGAAATTGAAATATGACTTGCATATCATCATGCCTGCCATAAAAACATGATAAACAGGCAATTATGTCAATAACGCCCCGGGTTTATCATATTTTCATGTTTGCCACAAAAGTGATCAATGTTTTCTCCATGATGTCACACATCTTTATTTTGTGAATCCGAACAATTATTTAAGTAAACAAAAATAAATAAGTAATACTAATCTTGCATTCAAATAATATTAAATTTAAATAATAATTAACTTTTTCGCTTTTTGCATTTAATATTGAATAATTCATATCTATAAATTCGTAAATCGAAATTTGACAAAAAATATGTCTAAATCGATTAGAAAAAAGAGAGAAATTGAAATATGACTTGCATATCATCATGCTTGCCATAAAAACATGATAAACAGGCAATTATGCCAATAACGCCCGGGTTTATCATATTTTCATGTTTGCCACAAAAGTGATCAATGTTTTCTCCATGATGTCACACATCTTTATTTTGTGAATCCGAACAATTATTTAAGTAAACAAAAATAAATAAGTAATACTAATCTTGCATTCAAATAATGTTAAATTTAAATAATAATTAACTTTTTCACTTTTTGCATTTAATATTGAATAATTCATATCTATAAATTCGTAAATCGAAATTTGACAAAAAAATATGTCTAAATCGATTAGAAAAAGAGAGAAATTGAAATATGACTTGCATATCATCATGCTTGCCATAAAAACATGATAAACATGCAATTATGCCAATAACGCCCCGGGTTTATCATATTTTCATGTTTGCCACAAAAGTGATCAATGTTTTCTCCATGATGTCACACATCTTTATTTTGTGAATCCGAACAATTATTTAAGTAAACAAAAATAAATAAGTAATACTAATCTTGCATTCAAATAATGTTAAATTTAAATAATAATTAACTTTTTCGCTTTTTGCATTTAATATTGAATAATTCATATCTATAAATTCGTAAATCGAAATTTGACAAAAAATATGTCTAAATCAATTAGAAAAAAGAGAGAAATTGAAATATGACTTGCATATCATCATGCTTGCCATAAAAACATGATAAACAGGCAATTATGCCAATAACGCCCCGGGTTTATCATATTTTCATGTTTGCCACAAAAGTGATCATTGTTTTCTCCATGATGTCACACATCTTTATTTTGTGAATCCGAAATTTGACAAATAATATGTCTAAATCGATTAGAAAATAGAGAGAAGTTGAAACATAACTTGCTCACATCATACTTAAACGGGGACATAATTAATATAAATAATAGTTCAGATATCCATTAATTACAGAAAGTACTGCAAACACTATACTATACTCGTCCAGACCAGGAGACACGCACTACATAATAATATAGAGATAAAATGTTCGCCATTGCAAACACTAGTAGTACTAATCATCCTCCGAATCCGAAGAAGTAGACCCATGGGGCACTGGTGGCGGTACGAGGTGACGCTGCCCATAGTTGACGATTCTAATCTTGCGGTACACCTCGTATGCAACGTACGCATCTATTGCTGCATACTCAATGTTAGTAGCGTCAAGTGGCAGCTTCTCCCATAATTTGTGCTGACCCTTGGGAAATCTTGTCTTCATGTCAGCGTACTCGTCCTCATCGATCACGACCACTGCCATATTAGCCATTCCAGTCTTGTCAAGGTTAAGCCTGAACAGGGCCTGGAGATCAATGTGGCAGGCAGCTGGTATCTCAAGATCCCAGGTGCGCCTCATCTTGATCTTGTCATTCGTTATATCAACGCTAGCAAAATGTATGCCGCTACGAAGGTCCATGAGTATTGGACAGTGCTTGTCACTACCGAAACAACAAATGGAACAAAATGTTAAATACTGATGCAAGAGTGTATAATTAACAAGAGTGTGTATAAGTAACAAGAGTGTATAATTAATTTGCTATCCTATGCAATTTTCGGCACACAAGTACATAATTTTAATTACTTTCCTATATATGAATCAAAAGACACATGATTGAGCAAATTTAAATGTTTTGCTATCCTATGCAATTTTCGGCACACAAGTACATAATTTTAATTACTTTCCTATATATGAATCAAAAGACACATGATTCTCCCAAAGAGAGCAAAGAGACATGTTTTGCTATCCTATGCGATTTTCCTATCCGAGAATGGGATGACAAATTTACCGTGCCCACTGGAAGACCATGACATTTTTCTTGAAACTAAGTTGGATGACAGCAATATCTCTTTGATCGGCTGTGTACTCGAGATCAAGGCCCATGAACTTGTCTTGCTCCTTAGCTTCGTCAAGCCAATACTCGAAATCGGAAAGAAAATCCGGCACCTTGGCGCTGTCGTTCGTGTAAACGACTTTGAGATAGGTATTGCCATGTGCAAGCACCGTCCCGTAGCGAGTGATCGGTGGATTCATGGTGGAACTGTGAAGAAGAGAGGAGAGGAGACGAACGAGATGGGGAGATCGAAGAAGAGAGATGAGGAGAGGGAGACGAAGAGAAATGGCCGCCGTCCCCACTGTAGCGTTTTCCTGGCCGCGGTTAGGGAGGCTAACGGGCGGGAGGCGAACGGTTTGGCCTTTAGTCCCGGTTTGGGCCACCAGCCCGGACTAAAGGGGTTCGCGTCAGGCGGACGGTTGCCACCACCCCTCTAGTCCCGGTTCGTATTACGAGCCGGGACTAGAGGTCCCCAACGACCCGGGAGAAGTGCTCTGCGGCCTCGTATCTACTGACCCGGGACTAGTCCCCCCTCTAGTCCGGGTTAAAAAGTGGCCCGGGACTAGAGCCCAAAATGACTCTGGACAAAAGGCCCATTTTCTACTAGTGTGTAAATCTTCTCTCAGTTCACATTTTTTAATAAGCTACGTTCGGCATGCTACTAATATTTACAAAATCCTTCTCTAATATATTCATATTATCATCTGGACGAGATCGCTATTGTTTGCAAACTTAGGTTCAAAAATTATAGGTCCGAACATTAGTGTGTAAGTCGTCTCTCAGATTTCAAACTTTTCCCAGGGCTTGAAGCATCTGCATAATTTGTGTCATCCAGAAATTTGAATGGTATTATATTTTGAGTCTATCTCACATATAGGATACATTCTGGATGCAACTAGGATTTACAAAATCCTTCTCAAATACTTCCTCCTACCAACGGGAAGGTCTTTGAAACTCCTCCTTCTTTGCCCGCGGGTGTAGTTTCGACGAGTATCACGTGAATCCGTCAGGGCCGAGGGCATATTTCACGACATCAGTGACGCCGCACACGAGTTCCGTTGGCATCTGTATGATATTTGTGTGCTACACGAAGCTTACATAAGCATGCATGATTCTATTTTCAATATAAAATATAAGAATGAAAAAGTGTAGAAGAAGTAATCCATATGGATCCTAATAAAATAAAATTGGTCCATTTAATTGTGAAAACGTGCGTTTCACGTACATGTCAACTAGTGGGATGAAATAGGCTCTCCTCTTGTAGCTGGGCCGTGTGCGGATAAACGTCTGAAACTAGGCCGAGTGCTGGGCTAAATCTGATTGAACGCTAACACGCAGTTAGCAAAGAATAATCTGTAAAGAATTTTGGAATGAAGATTCTTGCACCATGCATTTGTCTCCTCTCAAACGTTTTTTGGAAACTTAGTTTGTTTCCTCTCAACAATCTTTGGGAGAAGGTAATTAATTTTCTTCCTCTCAAACACAATCCAAGATATTGTTAAGAAGTCACTTCCCTTTTTGACTCGTGATTGATCATTGCTGCCAACTTTACTTGGCAGTTTTGCTTTCGTTGAATAGGACATCAATGTTATCCCAATTGCAACCTACAGTTCAAGAAGACGAAACGCCACATATTGATTACCTTTCTTAGATCAAAGGTGATCCATATTGTTTACCACTAAATGTGACATTACTTGAAAATTTTGTAATCGGAAAATGTACACATTTGTAGCTTCGTCCTTCGGTTTTTTGAACCTTGAACAGTAGGGGAAAACCCTACTATTTTCATGTTAATAAATCAGAGTTTTATATATTTACAAGAGTGGAGGCTAAGAAGCCATCCTGTTAGAACAATCGGAAGAATCGGAGATTCTGAGCTAGATTTACAATGTAGGGATAAAATCAAAGGATAACCTAGCTTTCCAAGAGGATATATATGGAGTTATGCTATTGAAGACTAGATATATCCTTTCTTTCCAAGACGATATATCTGGAGTCTTACTTGGTCCTTCGTTGATTCGAACTTTGCTGTATCCGAGTTAGCCTCGTTCGTTTAATCCCCGAGATGTCGGGATTCATCTGGATTGCAGCCTAATCCCAGCTGTCCAGCCCGGCGAGTTAATTCTTTCAGACTCATTAGTCGCCTGTGTCTGGATTGTTGCCCAGCATATCCCACCAATTTTCTTCGGATTTGCGAAGTTTGCACAGGGCCCAAAATTTTGTCGGCCCAGCCCTATTGCCAGGTATGACCAACGAAGGTCAGGCCAAGGTTTTTCACCCCCGAAGCTCTAGTCCCGGTATTGAAGAAGTACAACCAAACCTCGTCAACAGATGTGTCGTTGCATCTACTTCCATTTTGAATTTTTTTTGCGCAAAAAGAGCTACATCAAATGAACCAAGATTCATACAGAAAAGTCTAGGAAACAAAGAAAATTACAACAAGATCCTCCTGAACCCCAGATTCGTCTTCGTCACGCAGCACGACACGCCGGCGAAACCCGCCGCTGCTCCACCACGCTTTGCTTGGACTGGACGGAGCCCCTTGCAGCCAGGAAGGCGACACTCCTCGGTGCCGAAGCACCTCCATCCTGCGCGACGACGATGCTAGCTTGGTCAACACGAACAGCTCCCTCTAGATCTTCAAAAGCCAGATCCACCACCACATGGACTCCGGCACGGGGACGAGACGCAGCACGCCTCTGAGGAGACGCGAGCGTCGCAAAGACGGCAGATCCGTTGCTGGCCTCCACCGGAGAACCAACCACGAAGGAGAGGACCGCCGCCTCCAAAAGCCACTCCGGCCACGCCACCAACTCCCCAGCGCCGCCGACTAGCAACCTACTGCTACCTACACTATGTACACGCCGGGATCCGGCGATTCCCCACCTCCGTCGCCGGCGGCGAGGTGGGAGCCTAACACGGATAAACGCTAATACTTCTGCATTTATGTGTCGCGCCCTAGCCACTCGGAAATGAATCCGTATAAATCTCATGCACGACATCCACATAACACGACATAGCAAAACATGTTAGTTCTTAATGTTGGACCTTCCAACCGATGCTCACATGAACGGTCTGATGTAATCAACTACAAGACCAAAACAATTTCCGTACGAGCGTGTTCACAAGCGACGATGACAGGTGTAGGCAACGCCGAAACCACGTCAAGGGACCCTCCAACATAATCTTGTCATACTCGCTATCGATAGATGATGAACTGGAAAAAAAGAGGGATCCTCTATAAAAAAATCCTTCCGCTTTCTAGTCAAAACCATGACTACACGCCAACCCTAGTCTACACGGCGGAATCTGTTGTGATTTTCCTCAGATCAAGGCACAACCATACCGTGAGTCACAGTCACGGTCATCGTTGGTGACATTGCCTTCAATCGTCTTTCCATCGACACACTTGTCGTTGCACACGCCGTTTCCTAGATTCACAGGCAGTCATCGTGTTACCTCACGGCCACCACCACAGTCATGCCACCATGAAAAGGCTCCAAAGCCTCTGCACCGATTTCCAAGCTCTGCTTAGCATGACGTTGTCTAAGGCTGCTCACAATGGGGAGTAACTTAGACTAGTAACATGCATATATTACTACTCTAAGTTACTATCTCCATAGTGGGGAGTAACATGTGTGTAGTGTCATATTTAATAGGTTATACACTCATCTTGACTTAAAATGTGTGATGTTATGGTAACATAGCTAGTTACCACAACCATCTCTCTCCTCATTAATTACCCGCCACATCAGATTTTTTGCCTACGTGGCACTGATGTTACTCATCATGTTACTCCCATTGATTGTCACAGTATTCCGGAGGTCCCCTCAGCGGGAGGGACGATATCCCGCCGACACCATCTGTCGGGAGGCTTTATTGCTCGGCATTATCCAGCGGCATCAGGATTAGTGTTGGGGTAGGAAGACGGCTGGGTGGGGTGGTGAAGCCTAAGGTTTCACCTTAACTGCCCCCGGAGCGGCCGTGGACGTGCGTAAATAGGCGAAAATGCTAATGTAGCTCGAGCTACATATAGCTCATTTTTTCAAAATTCTAAATCGGCATTTTGAGTGTCAAAAAATTTGAAACAAAAATCCTACATCTAGATAATATCGAGATCTATCAGTGTGAAATTTTTTAATCCAAAATTCGTATTATTCTTGACTGCACAAAAAAGACAAAACTGACAAATTTTCAAATTTCTGAAACTGTGTACTGTTTACCACTCAGATCACCCATTTTTCATTTTTGTCTAGCCTAAAATACAATGAATTTCGAGTTGGAAATTTACACACTTGTAGATCATATTACTATCTACGTCTGTGATTTTTTACTGAATTTTTTAAAACTTAAAAATGCAATCTTTGATTTTTGTTTTAGCTCGGGCTACAAAACACCACTCTAGTAAATAGGTGGCTATCTGGATTTGTTCCATCTAGTAGGATTCTTTTCCTTTTCTTTTTAAGTACTCACTACAGGAAAGCCACAAGACGCGGACGGCGTCCGGCCGTCGGCGTATGCACGAATACCGTCGGCGTATACATACGCCGACGGCGGCCGTCAACGTCTCGCCGTCGGCGTCTCAAGCTGTCGGCGTACCCAAACTGCCGTCGGCGTCTGAGGCGGCCGTCGGCGTAAGCTCTGGTGGGCCCACAAGACGGCATCCCCACGTTCCGGTAGCTCAACATACGCCGACGGCATTGCCGTCGGCCTCTGAGCGCCACGTGGCCGCTTCCTGGGCGCCTGGGAGATGACCTACGCCGACGGCAATGCCGTCGGCGTATGGGTGACCATATGGTCCGCTTCGGGCGACGTGGCAGCATCCTGTGCGTCCGGCCGGGATCCTACGCCGACGGCAATGCCGTTGGCGTATGGGTGACCATAATTTTTTAGTTTCTGCAAATTGGTTCTGCTGGTTTCTAGCAGATTTTAAATACAATTAAAATTGCACAAATTTTAAAATATCACAGAACATCACATATATAATCCAAACCATCATACAAATTCCAAATGACTCAAACACAATTCGAATTCATACAAACATTCATACAAACTCCAAATGACACAAACATAGTTCGAATTCGTCCAAACATTCATACAAACACACCCGGACACATCCTACATCTCCTGAGAACTCGAGGTATCGATATCTGAGTCCGATGATTCCTTGCCTTGGCTCATCTTGGTCAATCACCTGCATTGAGAAAGGGTAAACAATTAATAAACATGTTGAAAAATAAATACTAAGCATAATAAAGACATAATAAAATGTAGAAAATAAGAATAAAGATGTAATGCAATTAAGAAGAAGCATGTTGAAAGACTAAGCATGTTGAAAAGTAAATACTACGCATAAGGATATAAAAGACCCTCACCCGAATCATCAGTCTCATAATTAAGTCTTGGGTTCTCATCATCACTGTCAACATCACTATCACGTGTGTAAGTTGGAACCTCATCGCACGGTGGAGGCTCATCATCGTCATCACCTTGTAACTTGTTGAGCATATCTATGTCCTTTACATCCACCACTAAGTCACCACCTGTCTTTGCATTGTCCTCGCGGTTCTCAAGACCTTGTATGCCAAAGTCCCCAAAGATTTGTTCCTCTTGATAGAAAATCCCATCGTATGTTTTAGGGTCAATATTGTTGTAATCGTCTTCCGAGGGCATGGGCAGCTTACCATGTGGCGATACATGGAACACGACTTCCCAGCCAATGAGTCCCTCTTTCTTGCATGGGTAGGGCAAATAATAAACTTGCCTAGCTTGGTGAGCCACAACAAAGACATCGGATCCATGGTAGGTGGTTGAAGGCTTAACTTCAACTAACCCAATGGAAGGGGTACTTTTAAGTCCAGCCACAGGGTCGAACCAGTGGCATTTGAACACAACGAGCTTGAGTTCTATGTTCGTGTTATTGAACGTCAGCTCGTATACGTTCTGTAACCTTCCGTAGCTATCCGGTTTTATTGAAACCCTAGTCCGGTGGGGCCCACATATCTACCCCGAGCTTGGACATTTACAACACACAACACACTTGTGTACATATGGTATGGCACAACCTTGGTTTGGGTGGGGTTCCGACGCTCCGGGGCCCCGCTTCGGCGAAACACTGAATCCGCTGGAAAAACCCTAACGTTTTCGTCTACCCCATAGACGTGCGTCGAAAGGGGGTAGGCCAGTGGACTTTTTTGCTTGGTTGTGTTAGGTTAGGCCATAGGAAGGTGAGAAACCAAAGTCTACCCCAAATCAACACAAGATTCCATCTGGTTCGCCCGAAAGGGGAGTTTTCACCTCTAAGTGCAGGAACTCACTAGAGAGAAAGTGAAGCCGGTCACACCCCGGAGTAGGATATTGCACATTTACAACACACAACACACTTGTATACATATGGTATGGCACTACCTTTGTTTGGGTGGGGTTCCGACGCTCCGGGGCCCCGCTTCGGCGAAATCCTGAATCCGCTGGAAAACCCTAACGTTTTCGTCTACCCCCATAGACGTGCGTCGAAAGGGGGGTAGGCCAGTGGACTTTTTTGCTTGGTTGTGTTAGGTTAGGCCATACGAAGGTGAAAAACCAAAGTCTACCCCAAATCAACACAAGATTCCATCCGGTTCGCCCGAAAGGGGAGTTTTCACCTCTAAGTGCAGGAACTCACTAGAGAGAAAGTGAAACCGGTCACACCCCGGAGTAGGATATTGCACATTTACAACACACAACACACTTGTATACATATGGTATGGCACTACCTTGGTTTGGGTGGGGTTCCGACGCTCCGGGGCCCCGCTTCGGCGAAACCCTGAATCCGCTGGAAAAACCCTAACGTTTTCGTCTACCCCATAGACGTGCGTCGAAAGGGGGTAGGCCTGTGGACTTTTTTACTTGGTTGTGTTAGGTTAGGCCATAGTTGAAATAAAAACACACATATACCCCAACTCTTGCGAAGATTCCCCCCGTTCGCTCGATGTGGGAGTTTCCAACTATATGTCCAAAAACTCGCTAAGGAAACAATGATACTCGTGAAGCCGGTCACACCACGGGGCAGGATAAATTGAGCCATATATTTAATATTTATGCTGTAGGTGTATATTACATGTGTTGTTTTTATTTATTTTACATGTATATGTTGTAGGGTCGGGTTCCGGAAGATTCAAACCGTTATTTTATGCGGGTGGGATACCGTAATTGGGAGGGAAATGCTAGATCCAATATATATATAAATTATACCTACATTAAATATTATAGATCCAATTTATATATAAATTATACCTACATTAAATATTACATAGAGGAATAAATAAATCTAAATTAATTTATAATTAGTTGAAAAAAAAACAATTATACGCCGACGGCCTTTTATACGCCGACGGTAGCCGTCGGCGTATCAGGGCAGCAAAAGGCCTCCCGTTTGAGCACCGTCAGTGATGGCGCTATACGCCGACGGGCATTTGTACGCCGACGGCAGCCGTCGGCCTATGTCGGGCTACGCCGACGGGGTTCGCTACGCCGACGGCTACGTTCGTGGCTCCCCGAACTCGCCTTATACGGCGGCGGCCCCGACATTTGGCCGTCGGCGTATAATCAGGCCGTCGGCGTCTTGTGGCTTTCCTGTAGTGACTGTTCCATCTAGGCAAACAATCTGACATGGTAGTTTTATACGGTGTAGCGTTGCGGCAGCTGCCCAAGGATCAAGTCAAATTTGGGGTTGGTGACCGTGCAGTAATGTACAAAAAATTAAAAGATATTGATTCGACCAGCTAATTAACCGATCGTGTACGGTATTCCTTTCAGCTCTCCTTGTGAATGTCATATAGTCAAACACAACCAAATTGCCATCAATTTTGGCGAGTTGCGACCAAGCACACGGGGATTGGTGGGTTGCCTGTACGGATTATTTTCGACATAATTTTGCAGTATTTAAGTGGATTGCGATGCGATCAACTTGCACTTGCAATTGTCTACACCACGTCTCCAAGTCCCAACGACTATATATAAACTAGTTTCCAATCTCTGGCACCCAGCTTACCTTCTCTGATCTCTACGATTCTCTCCCTCTCGAATAGTCGTCGGAGACAATGAAGTTCTTGGCGGAGTCGGGCGGCGCCACGGAGAATGCCGGGCCGACGTACCGGAACGTGCTGGCCAAGGACGCCGGCCTCACGCAATCGCCGGCGGGCCTCGACTCCTGCTGGGACCTCTTCCGGTGAGCATACGCAATCCCTAGCTCCCACCTCGCCGGAAGGCAGCCTAGCACCTCCACGAACTTATTGATTTCGACGACGCCTCTGATCCACCATGCATCCATCGGTTGCAACTGATCTTTCGCAGCGCTTCGGTGGAGAAGTACCCCAGCAACCCGATGCTCGGTACTCGCACGGTTGTTGATGGCAACGCCGGTGACTACGCCTGGGTGACTTACAAGGAAGCGTACGACGTTGTGATGAAGCTGGCCGCCTCCATGAGCAAATCCGGAGTCAAACAGGTACCTTAAGATCATTGCGATAAGGAATTAGTATCTGTGTGTGAGTTATTGCATCCCAATTATGCTAGTAAATTTTAAATTTTGGATAGTCAACCTTGCACATGCATGGTTGTAAGATCAGGGTGATGCAATAGTGCGTATCACTACTATCCATCCAGCAGCATGCATGGGAAAAGAAGATTCCAAACATCATCAAATTCCTAAAACGTTTCAAATATAGTTTTGTTATGGATATGTCCTGTTTTCTCTGTAGGAATATAATCATGGGTGTGTAATCACATCACATAATTACTCACTCATATATAATTGGTTAAATAATTAGCTGGAGCCTGGAAGCATGATCTTCTGACGTGCCAACCCAGCTAGGGTGTGCTGAGGAGTAAGTTCCTTTCTTTAGACAATGAGCTAGGGTGTACACTAACAATTAATACCAGTTACTTAGGCTGGATGTTCCGTTGAAGAAGTTAGTACATGCGAATTTTGGAAGTTTTCTTATTTATTAGGCTAGCGCAGCCTGGAAGTAGAAGATTTGGCTTTAGTAATGTACGGTGACTTGTACCTTCCAGATAAGCTTGTTCAACCAAACTTTCGTAGAGTGTTACCTATCACATCAAGGCTTGTCTGGATGCCCCGTTGAAGAAGTCTTCTTATTTATTAGGCTAGCGCAGCCTAGAAGTAGAAGATTTGGCTTTAGTAATGTACGGTGACTTGTTCCTTCAGATAAGCTTGTTCAACCAAACTTTCGTAGAGTATTACCTATCACATCAAGGCTTGTCTGGATGCGGAGAAAGTCCACTCTTGAAGCTTTCTCCCTGTTGAAATAGTCTAGTCTTCATTAGAACCTTCTCATGGCTGGCATCTCATTGTTAAGCTCCCAGCAGTTGACCAGAACGTGCTCGGTAGATACCGTATCTTCCATCCCGATCCTTCAATGTGATTATCATATGGGATTTTTAATGCCAATAAAAAAATTGTTCGCAAGTTGTATTGAGGTTCTCTTATATAGTAGTCTACTACAGAAAACAGTAATAGAACTATAGTAGCGGAAATCCATATCGGCTCATGTGTGCAGATGCACCCACCGTTTAATTTTTTTCAAAATGTTAACAAATTTAAAAGAAAAAATTCGGATATATTTCAAGACATTTTATTTTAGCATAAAAAGTTTAGCGGAGAAAAGATATTTTTTATGACCTATGCAAAAAAGAAAAAAAGTCTCAAAAATGTCTTTTCTTCGTGAATTTTTTTGTCCTAACACAAAATGTCCTGATGTATATATCAGAATTTGATTTTGGAATTTTTGACATTTAAAAATAAAAATAAATTTTTTTTACACAACGGTGCATCTGCACCTGTAACCCGAAACGTCGTGTCCCTACAGTAGTCGATCCTCACAAAGAAAGTGGAAATCAAGCGAATTATGTTTTTCAGGGTGAACGTGCTGGAATCTACGGAGCAAATTGCGCAGAATGGATCATCGGCATGGAGGTAATTAAATTAGATAATCATCCATCTCAGCAATGCATAATTATGTTTTGCTAACTATAAAATAATTAATTTCACCATCACATGCAGGCTTGCCATGCTCTTGGAGTTTGCTGCGTGCCACTCTACGACACTCTTGGTACATGCCATCCTCACCACGAGAGATCAATATATGCTAATCTGCAGCTGCACTTTCAATGCGCAAGTTTGATTAAATATCTTGCTCAATTTTTTTTTGTTTTGCTAATGACTCTCTTTGTCCTTGCTCTTTTTGTGCAGGTGCTAACGCAGTGGAATTTATCACGTGCCATGCCGAACTCCAGATTGCTTTTGTGGAAGAGAGGAAGATTGGAGAGGTAATGAACCAACTAATGGTGGTTACTCTATTTAATAATAATGTTTTTTAGTGTAAGTACCAAAAAGAGACACCCCGTTATAATTTCATAGTATTGTTCAAGCTTCATTCAAGTTAAGCCCTTACGTGATGAGACAAGGTAAATTTTGTGTGAGCCATCATGTGATTTGTAGAAAACCACATCCCAAATTTCTCAATTTTTCTCAATAAAAACATAGTATGTTGGGAATGTGATTTCCATAAACATGTAGGTTTCCAACTCAGAGCGCATATTCATTTTGGGTGAACAACAATTTCAACATGAATAGTGATTTTGATTTTTGACGCTCAACTGGGCCGTATAAGAAAATATTATTTGGGCTCTCTGAGTTGGAAATACTCGGCCTGTGTAGTTTTTAGCGTCTTTTCGCCTCGGCCCATAAGGATCGCGCATTGAGGCCTTGGCCGTGACGCATGGACGGCGAACACCAGTGGAATTTCCGGCGCACGCACAACGGCACGCCGTTGTGCCCGTCTCGCCGCCCGGCGATTTGCCGGCCGGGGTCTCTGTGTAGTGGATGGCGCGCTTCGTCGCAATGGTATGGACGAGCGCGATGGGATCTCGCCGCAGGCAGTCCCCGCGCCGCTTGTTCCCCACCGAGGCGCTTCCTCCCCGGGTCGACGACCTCGCACAACCGGGTGAACTCTACAGGTCGTTAGCTTCATATATTCGTTTTTGTTTCGGATCTTGGTTGGTTCGCCAACCGATTGATATGGCTAGTGCCTACTTGCCTAGGTCTCACTTCTGTCCAATGGAAGTATTTTCGATTTTTGTTTATCCTGACAGTCCTAAAGACCAATTGATACAACACACGATTTCAGGAAATTTGTCTAGAAGAGAAGATTTGCAAGTAGTGTTACTGCTGTATGAAAAATCTGGAGTAGTTTACTATTTGTTTTATGCTTCCTAACCCTTTATTGCTAATGCTTTCATTTTATACAGCTCTTGAAAACCTTTCATGCCACTTCAAAGTATTTGAAATGTAAGTTATTTCAATATGTGTAATATCGACTGATTACATGCTTGAACACTATGGTTTTTTATAGATTTATTACTCTCTCATTTGCAGCGATTGTCAGCTTTGGAGGAGTCACAAATGACCAAAAAGAGGAAGCTAAGAACCATGGGCTGTCCATTTACTCGTGGGAGGAATTCCTAATCATGGTTAGCTTTGGTCTTCAGCCAGCTTACTTGTATATTATCTCAAGTGCTTCCGTAGGAATTTATGGGAGTGCTTGATTATAGAATAGTCAAAGTACCGTCTTCTGCCTCATTTGATTCCTACTCATTATAGTTAAATATTAATTGCTAACTTTCTCATAACAATGCAGCCCATCTCAAAGTGGATATGGGATATGACATATGTCATGTTTATTCTTGCATTTGTTTTTCGCCTTCTGCTTCGGTACATCCCCCCTCCCTCACCTGCTTAACTCAAGTACTTAAATAAAAATTAATAAAGTTGTATTAGTCCATGTAAAAACCCGTACGGCCCAATCCTACGTGTACGTATCCGTGTTTATACGAAATTGATGATCCGTCTTAGCAGAGACGAGCGATGCCACTGATGAGGTGGTGGTGGCCGGCGGGAGCGACGACGACCGGTGCTGGCTGGGATGAAGAATGTCACGCCCGACGAGATGGTCGCCGACAGCGACGGGTGGCAGATCGATCCAATCTAGCTAGCGCCGGCACGCTCAGTGGCGGCGTCAACTCGATCCAAGCTAGCTAGCGCCGGCACGCTCGGCGGCGACGGCGGGAAATCGATCCAATCTAGCTACCTGATTCACGTATACATACAGAAATCGATCAGAATCACGTCAAAAGCTGGGTCCTCATGTAGTAGTACTGGTTATCGATCAAATTGGCTCAAAAAAAAATTGCGGGTAAATTGGCTCAAAGTTGTACGTACGTGTGGGGGAAAAACTTTTGAGTTTGGGGGAGGGGGGATGTACGGAAACACGCCTCTTGTTTTTCTAGACCTGGAGCTGCCTAAAAGTCAAAAGATCCTTAATATTCCGTCCAAAGGCCAGAAGATTATTTTAAATATATGTGTTATATGTGACATAATATGCATCTGCATTATCCATGAGTGTTATAATAGCATGTTGCACAACCAAGACGAGAAATTATGTGAATGTTATTAGTCCCTTTTATTGACTTGTAGTTCAAGACCATCTAGGTTGAAAAGTTAAACAGTTGAAGTTCATTCCATTCATAACATATGGTCTTGGAGTATGGCGTCCTATTGAATTATTGTACATTTAGTCATTTACCTTAAATATTTTTGTCTGACATGTCTGTAGGGTGGAGATCATCATGTTGATCTTCCTGAAAAGAAGAAATCTGACATCTGCACAATAATGTACACAAGTGGAACAACAGGAGACCCTAAAGGTGTTATGATATCAAATGAAAGCATTCTTATTAACCTGACTGGTGCTGACTCAGTAATCCAATCTATTGGTGAAGTTGTAAGTATAGAATCTTGATATATAGCTACCACACGCTTCATTGAATCATACAACCCATGTTGATTGTTCTCCGATTTGTGTTTGCAGTTCGATCAAGATGATGTTTACATGTCATATCTTCCACTAGCTCATATCTTCGATAGAATGTTTGAGGAAGTGTTCATTGCTCATGGAGCAAAAATTGGATTCTGGCGTGGGGTATGTCTTGTCAACATTCCTTATTTACCTTCAAGTAATCAACAGGTTCATACTAAAGTTAGTTTCCATGCATCTGTAGGATGTTAAGTTGTTGGTCGACGACATTGCAGCATTAAAACCAACAGTATTTTGTGCTGTACCACGTGTACTTGACAGAATATATTCAGGTAAGCTCCAGATTTAATTGTTAACATTGTTAGATATTTATAACTAGCCAGTTATTTTATCATTTAGCAGAAACATTTTTTGTTGCCTGCATAAAAAGTATAACTGAATAAGTTTCTCTTATGTATGGTATTCTTTTATGAATGATGCCAACATGTTTAGATTACTACTTTATCTTCGTTTCATGATCTCTAAATGCATTAGTAAAAGTTGTATATGTGCCGAACTCTACTCATAGCTTTTTCTGGAGCAAGTGACGATGCCATATACTTTATTAATGGCTGAAGCAGATGTCTTTTGTAGAACGAAAAAGTTAATAAGTCTGAAAAGGAAACAGACAGACTAAATTTATGTTATCTACTAGCTATTGAACTATACAGAGAGGGACTGCATGTAATGAAGAGGTTCAGTGGAAGATTATATGTAACGTCACTACAGGAATGGCCACCTGTGCCGACGGCCGCAGCCCGTCGGCATAGGTCCAAATGCCGTCGGCACATACCTATGCCGACGGCCACCGTCGGCACAGGGTGGTCGGCATAGACCACTGTAGGCACAGGCCACCTGGCCGTCGGCACAGGTATAAACCGTCGGCACAGCTTTTCCCGACGGCCAGAAACGCACCGTCGGCACCTAGGTTGTCGGCACAGCGGCGTGTGGGGCCCACACAGGTCGGTCGAGGTGGATGGGCCTGTGCCGACGGCAATGCCGTCGGCATAGAGTGGACACGTGGATGTTGCTGGGCGCTCCTGGGAGGGTCCTCTGCCGACGGCAATGCCGTCGGCACAGGTGTCCATTTGGTCACATTTAGGGGTCTGTGCCGACGGCATTGCCGTCGGCACAGGTGTTACCAGAATTTTTTTCTTCCAGCAGCTCGTTTTTTGCAGCAATAATAGCAGTAAAATAATCAAAAATCACGACAAATTCACAACAAGCAAGATCACACAATGGCTCCATCTATTGATCACAATGGATCACAAAATGCTGTATCATCAAGTATATACACATAGGACCATCATCAAGTATATACATACATAGGAAGATGTCTAGACGCCGAAAGCCCTACATCTATTGCGGCGACGGGGTGTACCCCATATCTCCCCGGCTCATAATAGGTGAGCGTCGGATCGCCGCAGCAGAAGCACCGGAAGTAGGCGAATCACCGGAAGCACGAGGAGAAGCTGAAGCACCGGCAGAAGGACCACCGCTATGTAACGGTGTGGTGCGAGGCGAACCCGTCGAGGAACTAGGAGAAGCAGAAGGATCAATGTGTGGGTTCTCCGACGAGGTTCCCGTTTCCTACATGTTTGAGCAAGAGTTAGCAACTGCGAGGCAAAGGAAAGCAGTAACCAGTGGTTTGGGATCAAACATACCGGGATTCTTCTGTAGTAGGAGAGAGCGAACACGTCCCTCGATGGCATCCGTGGAGTCGGACCCGGCTCCGGAGGCTCCTCCATAGGAGGGGCTACCCGCACTCCAGTGGTGAAAAAGTTCAGCACCGACTGCAAGATAGTTTAGATGTCAGGTGTTGCAAAAATGAAGGCTCAAACTAGGGAAGTGGGACTTGTCATATTTGACAAAAGTAAAGGTTAAAACTTACAGTTCGGAACAACTTTTGATACTCGGTCCAAGGCTTATTCTGCTCCTCCCACTTGGCAAAGGCCACCTCATACTGCGCATGAGCGGCAGCGTAGGCTTCCTCAAAATCGGGCTACAATTTCGAAAAGAATGAATCTCGTCAACTTAGCCATGGAAGAACGAATGTCGGAAAGAGGATGCAAAAAAACTTACATCGATGGGAGTGGATCGACGAGGCTGTGGACGAGGCGGGATCAGTGGGCTGTTGTCAGGGAGAGTAGCTTTTGCCTGCGTGAAGGTCATGGCAGGCCTAACCACCTTATTAAGAGTGCGATTACGGCCATGCGGCCTTCCGTGCCCCGAGAGGACCACCGCCCTGCATCGCGAAAAGAATTGTTATTCATACCAAGTAGAAACATGCGGTGAAAATAAATGCACGTTGTTCCATGTATATATATATATATATATATATATACCGACCTCTCGTCGACCTCCTCGCTCAAGGGGTCATCCACCTCCGGGTGAAACCCCTGGAACGTCGTGCAGTAGCTGTTCACGGCCTCCTCGCTTCTGCCGTAGTACTCAGGAGCCTGTGGCTGAGGCTTCTTTGGATCGGGCTTCTTTTCCCTCATCTTCTTCCACGCACCGATGTGGGTGCTTACCGTCCCAGTCTCGGCGTCCTGCATCACGAAAAGAAATGTTATTCATACCAAGTAGAAACATGCGGTAAAAATAAATGCACGTCGTTCCATGTATATATATACCATCTTATCCTTAAAGAGGAAGTGGTTGCGGTTTCCCGCACTGTGTGTTCCCTCGGAGCCTCGGTTTGCCTTGTTCCGCTGGCTCACGGCGCTGAAATCCTCGTCTTCCCCGACCCACCTCCTAACCAACGCATCCCATGCGTCTTCTTTGCGGTCGGCCCAGTCGGGCATAACCTGAAAATGCAATTCAAGAAGAGCTAAGTGCAATGGCAACTTAGCAGCAATATAGAATTCCATTGACAATGTACTTACCGAAATGTACTCCTCCTTTGTCATCTCCGCTGCATTCTTGGCATTATCCGCCTTCTTGGCCCTCTTGCCCGTCTTCTCATAGGTAAAGTCATTGGCGGATGTAAACTTTTGGTTGTAGAATTGCTGCCGTGTCAACCTCACACAATGAGCATGCAAAATGCTATCCGCGGCTTGCTGGTCCAGCACACGATAAAACCGCTTCAACCATGCATAAAAAAATTGTGAGTCATGAGTTATCACGGTCATTAACTATGAACGGAATTCGAAAAATATGTGTTACCCAAAAAGTGGTGATCACGGCGTGAGCAGCTGTCTCGAACGGTGGGGACGGCGCAGCCTCATAGTCCGCCCATTTCGTGGCTAACTTCAGCTCGTCCTCGGGCCCTGTAGTGTACAAGCCTGGCCAGTATTTCCTAATCAGAGCTCCAAGCAAGCTCCCAGGAGTGCGTGGAATCTTAGGGCATGTCCATGTCCATGAACTGCACAATAAGTAAACATTAGTACATATGCCAAATTGTTATGACCAAAATGAAATTTCATGTTCAAAATTACAAAACTAGTACACTTACTCAACGCCATGAGGCTCAATGAGGGTTTTCGCCTCCTCGGTCTTAGGCCAGTATTTTTCCTCGGGGACTCCTGCTTCGCCACGGCTCTTCTTCCGCTTCGGCGCCGCCTCCACCTCCACCTCCACCTCGTCCTCCACCTCGTCCTCCACCTCCACCTCCAGGTGGTTCTGGGAAGCCACGTCGCCTGAAGCGGAGGGCAACTCGGAATCCACGTCGCCAGAAGCGGAGGGTGGGTGCTCCACGTCTCCTCCACCTCGTCCTCCACCTCGCCCTCCACCTCGTCCTCCACCTTGCCGTCCACCTCGTCCTCCACCTCGTCCTCCACCTCGTCCTACTCGTGCACCCTCGTCCGCGGCGTAACGCGAGGTGGTAGGTCGTCCACTCCGTGTAAGGTTAGACTTCTGTGCCTTCAGCGTACTAACCAAGGTAGCTGCGCTTTCCTTGCCCTGACTCATATTGTTCAATCAACTGCATTGAGAAACAATAAATATTAGCACACAAGTATGACAACATTAATATTGAAGCAAATAGTAAACTAAAGAACAAAAAAGAAAAAGAGAGGAAATTTGATCGTCACAAATATAGTTCCTTTTATCGTTCTTCCACAGGGATCATTCATAAGTACAAGCTCCCGGTGATTTTACAAATAGCAATTTACATGACAAATTTTACAAATTCTACTAACCAATGTTTCTGCTCAAGTCAATGCAAAATCAGGCATACACATGTAATTGTTTTTGGCTACCTATAGACTGCACCAATGCACTTGCACAAGAGCATCATATCCAACATTGCATAGCTATATCACAAGTTATAAATGGCCATTGTTAAAAAGATTGTTTGCTTCAGCAGAATGATTTGTGTGTATGGCAGCAGGGAGAAATTTTCACTAAGTCCTAAATCTGAAAATTCTGAATCTGTTAGCAATTATTGTTCTTACACAAATTCACAAATGTGCCTAGTAGCTAAACAACCGAAAAAAAATGCAGCAGTCTGCTCACAAATTCACATACATTTCAGATTTAGGAAACAGCTACCAAACTAGCACGTACATGTCTCTGTATTCCAATCTAGTCTGCTCACAACACTAGTTCACGGGAAATTGCAGAAATTGAAGAGAGGAAGAGATGAACCCACCTTCTGGTTGGTGGAGAGCAGCAGCAGCGACAGGAGTTGAGGAAGAGGAGCTTCAGGTTGTGCTTCTACCGGCGGCGGCAGCGAGGAACCCACCTTCCCCTCATGCTCCTTTCGTTGGTGGTGGTGGTGGTGGTTGCAGGGTTTCGAGAGGAGGGTGGGCGGCGTCGCGGTGGAGGGTGGAGGGTGGACGACGGGGTGGAGGGTGGACGGAGGAGGCGTGGAGGAGGAGGTGGAATGGCCAGAGCCCAGCGGCGGGTGGGGGAGAGAAGCGGGTGGGGGAGAGATGCGGGTGGACGCCGGCGAGCAGGCCCGGCCGCGCCGCCGCTCGATCTGGTGGAGGAGCCGGTGGTGCGGTGGAGGGGGGGAGGGGGGAGGGTCGCCGGAGCAAGCGATTCGGGCGGGTGCTCGATTTGGATTTCGATTTGGAACTGAGGTAGCCGATTCGGGCGCGTGCCCTGTCTAAAAACAGAGAGCACCTATGCCGACGGCTTTGCCGTCGGCTTAGGCTTTTTCTTTTTTTTTATTCCATTTAAAAAACAGACAGCACCTATTTGCTATAAATTTGTACAATTTTTTAATAAATTTTGTTATAAATTTTTACAGTTATATGGTAGGGCCACACAAAAAAAACATATTGTATTATATCTCCGGCGAAACCCTAGACAGTTGACCGAAAGTCAACTGTGTCGTCTACCCCCATAGACGTGCGTCGAAAGGGGGTAGCCCAGTGGACTTTTTTGCTTGGTTGTGTTAGGTCAGGCCATAGGAACATGAGAAACCAAAGTCTACCCCAAATCGACACAAGATTCCATCCGGTTCGCCCGAAAGGGGAGTTTTCACCTCTAAGTGCAGAAACTCACTAGAGAGAAAGTGAAGCCGGTGATGTCGGTCACACCTAGGAGTAGATTCTTGGACATTTGAAACACACAACACACTTGTACACATATGGTATGGCACAACCTAGGTTTGGGTGGGGTTCCGACGCTCCGGGGCCCCGCTTCGGCGAAACCCTGAATCCGCTGGAAAAACCCTAACGTTTCCGTCTACCCCATAGACGTGCGTCGAAAGGGGGTAGCCCAGTGGACTTTTTTGCTTGGTTGTGTTAGGTCAGGCCATAGGAACATGAGAAACCAAAGTCTACCCCAAATCGACACAAGATTCCATCCGGTTCGCCCGAAAGGGGAGTTTTCACCTCTAAGTGCAGAAACTCACTAGAGAGAAAGTGAAGCCGGTGATGTCGGTCACACCTAGGAGTAGATTCTTGGACATTTGAAACACACAACACACTTGTACACATATGGTATGGCACAACCTAGGTTTGGGTGGGGTTCCGACGCTCCGGGGCCCCGCTTCGGCGAAACCCTGAATCCGCTGGAAAAACCCTAACGTTTCCGTCTACCCCATAGACGTGCGTCGAAAGGGGGTAGCCCAGTGGACTTTTTTGCTTGGTTGTGTTAGGTCAGGCCATAGGAACATGAGAAACCAAAGTCTACCCCAAATCGACACAAGATTCCATCCGGTTCGCCCGAAAGGGGAGTTTTCACCTCTAAGTGCAGAAACTCACTAGAGAGAAAGTGAAGCCGGTGATGTCGGTCACACCTAGGAGTAGATTCTTGGACATTTGAAACACACAACACACTTGTACACATATGGTATGGCACAACCTAGGTTTGGGTGGGGTTCCGACGCTCCGGGGCCCCGCTTCGGCGAAACCCTGAATCCGCTGGAAAAACCCTAACGTTTCCGTCTACCCCATAGACGTGCGTCGAAAGGGGGTAGCCCAGTGGACTTTTTTGCTTGGTTGTGTTAGGTCAGGCCATAGGAACATGAGAAACCAAAGTCTACCCCAAATCGACACAAGATTCCATCCGGTTCGCCCGAAAGGGGAGTTTTCACCTCTAAGTGCAGAAACTCACTAGAGAGAAAGTGAAGCCGGTGATGTCGGTCACACCTAGGAGTAGATTCTTGGACATTTGAAACACACAACACACTTGTACACATATGGTATGGCACAACCTAGGTTTGGGTGGGGTTCCGACGCTCCGGGGCCCCGCTTCGGCGAAACCCTGAATCCGCTGGAAAAACCCTAACGTTTCCGTCTACCCCATAGACGTGCGTCGAAAGGGGGTAGCCCAGTGGACTTTTTTGCTTGGTTGTGTTAGGTCAGGCCATAGGAACATGAGAAACCAAAGTCTACCCCAAATCGACACAAGATTCCATCCGGTTCGCCCGAAAGGGAGTTTTCACCTCTAAGTGCAGAAACTCACTAGAGAGAAAGTGAAGCCGGTGATGTCGGTCACACCTAGGAGTAGATTCTTGGACATTTGAAACACACAACACACTTGTACACATATGGTATGGCACAACCTAGGTTTGGGTGGGGTTCCGACGCTCCGGGGCCCCGCTTCGGCGAAACCCTGAATCCGCTGGAAAAACCCTAACGTTTCCGTCTACCCCATAGACGTGCGTCGAAAGGGGGTAGCCCAGTGGACTTTTTTGCTTGGTTGTGTTAGGTCAGGCCATAGGAACATGAGAAACCAAAGTCTACCCCAAATCGACACAAGATTCCATCCGGTTCGCCCGAAAGGGGAGTTTTCACCTCTAAGTGCAGAAACTCACTAGAGAGAAAGTGAAGCCGGTGATGTCGGTCACACCTAGGAGTAGATTCTTGGACATTTGAAACACACAACACACTTGTACACATATGGTATGGCACAACCTAGGTTTGGGTGGGGTTCCGACGCTCCGGGGCCCCGCTTCGGCGAAACCCTGAATCCGCTGGAAAAACCCTAACGTTTCCGTCTACCCCATAGACGTGCGTCGAAAGGGGGTAGCCCAGTGGACTTTTTTGCTTGGTTGTGTTAGGTCAGGCCATAGGAACATGAGAAACCAAAGTCTACCCCAAATCGACACAAGATTCCATCCGGTTCGCCCGAAAGGGGAGTTTTCACCTCTAAGTGCAGAAACTCACTAGAGAGAAAGTGAAGCCGGTGATGTCGGTCACACCTAGGAGTAGATTCTTGGACATTTGAAACACACAACACACTTGTACACATATGGTATGGCACAACCTAGGTTTGGGTGGGGTTCCTTGCGATCCTACAGTGATTGCGTATGAGATGAATCAGTGCTAATTGCAAAACTATTTGCATCTTGAGGACCCTTCAAAACAAAAGAGTCACGTTACCATGGAACATAAGAAAACTAAACTAGACAAATGACAACAAACTTGGGTACATAGACGAGTGACAACAAACTTGCACTAGTAGGAATGTGCTTATAGCCACCAGTCTACATCTTTATTTAATCCATAATACATCACAAATAATGTAACTAACTTTTGCCGGGTCCTAAGCCGCGAGGTGCTGAGCGGCCGGCGGCTTGCACCCAAAGATAAGGAACCATCACTGGGGCAATACTCACATGAGGAGGATCCCTATAAAGTGTATACCACATATTGTCATGCACCGCTTGCGTATCCAACCTAACCAGGTAGCGACGGACATGCTCGTCCTCCTCTCTGATACGGCGACGCACCTCCACCTCAGGGGCCGGCGGCCTCTGCACCGAGGCTGGCCCACGCGACGGCCACCAAACAAGATCCGGGTCGACGACGTCACCCGGATTCCTCACCAAACTACGCGTCCCGGAAGAAACCTCCCAGTGCCATCCCGGCGGAGCCCAGTCCCGGACATTGCCCGTGTCCAACAAATGGCCGGTTGTCATCATCGATTCCCGCCGAGATCTGAAAAAATGAGTGGGGAATTTGATCAAACAACTAAGGTGCGTGCAACCTAGGTACGTAGGGGAGGGAGAGGGCAGCACCTTGGCATGGCGGACGGCACACGCGGTGGTGACGCCACGGGAGAGTGATGAGGGATCAGATATCAGTTTAGATGTGCTATGCCAATGGAGGCCATGACTACATATATATAGTGAGAAATGGGCTTGTGAGCTGTAGTATGCCCAATCAGGAAGAAGCACACGGATCGTGTGTTTCCTCCCAGCGCTTCTGAGCCGTTGGATCAGCGGTGTGTTTCTTTCGCTTGATCCAACGGCTCCCAAGGTCTCGAAGGAAACACACGATCCGCGTACTTGTTCCTGATTGGCTAGCTGGAGGGAGTCACTCGAAAGGGCTTGTGAGCTGTAGTATGCCCAATCAGGAAGAAGCACACGGATCGTGTGTTTCCTCCCAGCGCTTCTGAGCCGTTGGATCAGCGGTGTGTTTCTTTCGCTTGATCCAACGGCTCCCAAGCTCTCGAAGGAAACACACGATCCGCGTACTTGTTCCTGATTGGCTAGCTGGAGGGAGTCACTCGAAAGGGCTTGTGAGCTGTAGTATGCCCAATCAGGAAGAAGCACACGGATCGTGTGTTTCCTCCCAGCGCTTCTGAGCCGTTGGATCAGCGGTGTGTTTCTTTCGCTTGATCCAACGGCTCCCAAGCTCTCGAAGGAAACACACGATCCGCGTACTTGTTCCTGATTGGCTAGCTGGAGGGAGTCACTCGAAAGGGCTTGCGACCCTATATATAGCCCACCTCCTCAGACAGGTTACTCACTCACACAAAACATTCCAGCGTCACTCGGAGAGGCATCTTTGGGCAACCAGCGGCAAGACGTCTCTGATGACCTGTGACCGTTCCAAACGGTTGCAGATCATCAGAGATGTCTTGCCGTACGGTTGTAGAATATCAGAGACGTCTTGCCGGACGGTTGTAATCATCAGAGATGTCTTGCCGGATCGAAGTGACCCTCAAACACAAAACATTCGGGTTCCCTAGCTATGCCCGACACTGAATGCAACGACATTCGACCGTGAATCAGTGTCGGGCTGTAGCTAGGAGAAACCGTGTGTTTTGTTGCCAAATCAGGAAGAAGCACACGGATCCCGCCCAAATATTTCCCGCCACCGGTAGTTCTATATAACCCAGTCGAAGGTAGGCATGGTACTCACTTGAGCGCAAGCATGGTGTGTATTGGTCCTTGCGAGAAGTGTGTGTCTGGGTTTCACATTTCCGCATCCGAGCATCTCGCTAGGCTTTCAAGCAATTTGAAGGTAGATGGTAGGGTAGTTCCAATTGAAGAAATTTTGCACACTGAGAGTCATCTCGCTTCACTCGGGGCGAAGCTATGCCGCGATGGGTTTCCGTATAGAACCCCGCTCCAAATTCGTGCAGAAATGCTCAGGCTTGCAGATAAGTTTGACAGGAAAATTACGAATAGTCCGTTCTACCGAACTGAAGCTGACCGTAATTCGTACGGTCGTTCCTGTCTCTGGGTAGTTGACAGCGATGATGACGACGATTTCATGCCGTCGTCAAAGGAAAGGAGGGTTGAAGCACTGAGCAAGAAGGCTGAAGCTTCGTCCAAGGGCAAAGGCAAGAAGGCAGAATCTTCGTCAAAGGGCAAGGGTGGCAGCACACGCACGGCATAGGGTGGAGAAATTTGTTAGTTGTTCGTGATTGTTGTAATTTGTTCTACATGCATGTTTACTTGTTTCTTAGTCAATTATGTATCGGCGGTTCAAGAATGTTCTCTGTGTAATTTATGTTGTCACTGTAATTTGCATGGTTTGTTTAATATCAATGCGAAAAGTAGTTCAAAGGGGGTAGAAAAATAGTCGAAAGGCCGGTCACACCTCGGAGTCCCGAGATCAACAGAATCTTGGGCACACTAAAATCTTGCAAACTTACACTAAAACCATGCAGAAGCAAAAATTCCTAACGTTTTCGTCTACCCCCATAGTCGTGCGTCGAAAGGGGGTAGCCCAGTGGACTTTTTTGCTTGGCTGTGTTAGGTTAGGCCATGGGAAGGTGACAAACATCAACATTAACAAATTGCAAGAGATTGTTGACAAGGGAGACTGTTTGACCTATAGAGATGAAATCCTCTCATCTTGGTCTTCTTATTGACCCAAAGAGCGACTCCTCGGTGTCAAAAGTAGTTCAACAACTTGGTTTTGTGGGTCTGCAGCTCTACCGTGAGGGAAAATTCTACTCAAGCCGACTTGTGAAGGATTGTTTCTCAAATTTTGTGAATAGACACCCACAAATTGGACGACGCAATAGACACCCATCTATGTACATAAAAATGAATAAAAATGGTAGAGGCCTTTGCCGTCGGCACAGAGTGCCGTCGACGTCACCTCATATGCTGTGCCGACGGCCTCCTGTGTCCCGACGGTGGCCGTCGGGAAAGAATGTCTGTGCCGACGGCCGTTTCTGTGCCGACGGACTTGTCGACGGCTGGTCCTGGGTCGCCCCTGTGCCGACGGCCCCGATAAATAGCCGTCGGCACAGATAATGGCCGTCGGCACAGTTCGCCATTCCTGTAGTGCGTCTAGTTGTGCTTGCTATAATGTGACATTGACCAATATTTGATGCATTCATTGCTTTTATGTAGGTCTTACAACCAAGATTGCATCTGGTGGCCTATTGAAGAAAACCTTATTCAATGTTGCATACAAACTGTAAGTTTGTACATGGTTGATACTGATAACTTTTTATTGGAAGAGCACATGTCTTGTTTGATATTTATGGCCACATATTTTCTTGTGATGTTCTTCCTACGTCCTTTGACGTTCTTAAAGGTTTCATTGTTTTCTCGTCTTATGCATTCAAGAAATTTTGTGATATTCATGAATCATGGTGGAATTTCTCGGTCGGTAATTATTATCAAATTGACAGGAAACTGGACGGCATGAAGAAAGGAATTAAACATGAGAAGGCATCTCCGTTATTTGACAAATTAGTTTTCAGCAAGGTACAACTTGACGCAATCGTTTACTTATCTGATAGAATTGGAATTTTAAATGCAACTCCATGTGTATATTATTTTCTTACATAGTGCTTATACTATTTATCTTTCAAGGTGAAAGAAAGACTGGGTGGAAAATTACGTATTATCATATCTGGCGGGGCTCCTCTTTCTGTAGCGGTGGAAGAATTTTTGAGGGTCGTGACATGTGCATATGTTGTTCAAGGATACGGTATGCATCTTTGGTGTATCAGTTCCTTCATTAAGCATAGGCAAGGCCTTCAAATGATTGGAACATATTATCTATTGACAGAAGTATTATTAAATAAAACTTTGCACAATTCCAATTTTAGGACTCACGGAAACTTGTGCGGGAACTTTTGTTGCACTACCAAATGATTTCTCCATGCTTGGGACTATTGGCCCACCAATTACACATACGGAAGTTCGCCTTGAGTCAGTTTCAGAGATGGGTTATGATGCTTTGTCAAGCATTCCCCGTGGGGAGATATGCGTGAAGGGAGGCATTTTGTTCTCTGGATACTACAAAAGGGAGGACCTAACACAGGAAGTCATGGTTGATGGATGGTTTCACACAGGTTAGCGATATCCCAGTTTCAACACGAGGCGTTAGTTAACTTTCTTACATAGCTGAATATCATAAGTTAGTATATGTCAGATGATGACTGTACGTTAAATAAAAATGCAGGGGATGTTGGTGAGTGGCAACCAAACGGAGCCTTGAAAATCATTGACAGAAAGAAAAACATATTCAAGCTTTCACAGGGAGAATACGTTGCAGTGGAAAATCTAGAGAATATCTATGGTGTTCTTCCAGAGATTGATTCGGTAAGTACCTACTCAATTGTTCACTTAGGGAGGTCTCAGTTTGTGTCTTCACTATGTTAGGTCCTACTCTCCTGCCCATATACTCTATAGAAGTGTTGTCTACAGCACCTAATTTTGAACATATGTAATTGAAGTGTTAGTTTGAAGATAACTTTGTAGTTAATACAGTGTGATGACTGCTGATGTCAGTGTCTTGCTGAAATCGTCAGTATACATAGATATTCTCAGCACACTTTGTAGTTAGCTTGGAAGCTAGTCGGATACATAATAATATTTCTTGCTTAATTTCTTGAGCCCTATAACTTTGATCATAACACCATCACTACAGTCTTTCATTATGGGCATATATTCAAACATGCATAAATGTTGATCCCTGAAACTGCATGGAAATGAAAATAGTGGTTTCTCGAATTATGTTGTGTGAGTTGTCTGAGAGGCTACTCAGCACACTTGTGTCGAAAAAGTAGGGCATATATGCAAGAAATATATTGGTATTTTCTGTATCCAATTCATCGACCATTCATCTCAATTTTCATTCTTTCTGCTGATCAATTTCAGATATGGGTATATGGGAACAGTTTCGAATCTTCTCTTATTGCTGTTGTAAACCCCAACCAGCAAGCGCTTGAACACTGGGCAGGACAGAATGGCATTTCTGGAAGCTTGGTTGAGCTATGTGAAAACTCGAAAACCAAAGAGCATTTTCTTGCAGAACTCTCAAAGATTGCCAAGGAAAAGAAGGTAAAGCGTCTTCTCTTACATATCCGCCACTCACTGTTTGTTCCACGTTTTCCTTCAGGGTTACTATTTACACATTCCCATTGTTTTACCCGTGCCAGCTGAAAGGCTTCGAGTTCGTAAGGGCCATCCATCTTGACCCATTACCATTTGACATGGAGCGTGACCTTATCACCCCAACATACAAGAAGAAACGGCCACAAATGCTCAAATACTACCAGGTTAGATCTCATATCAAACTTTTTCCTCGATTTCAGCTTACAGTGCCCTTCTTTTTTCCAAAGTACATGCAGTATGTGTAACCGACATCAGTTAGCTGATATGTTTCCTCGAACGTCCTATGTCCAGGGGACAATCGATGCGCTCTACAAGAGCATGAAGTAAGAGAGCGACCATTTATCGGAAAAGAGAGCGACCATTTTGCCGAGCAGCAAAATGGATTTCTCTAGTCCCCACGGCTCGACGGAATCAGAACGCACATGTAAATTAATTGATTCATACAAGACTTATGTTGATGCTTTTCTTTACTTTTTCACACGTCACCTGCTACATGTGAATCCATATTTTTTAAGAATCTATTCCACGTGAATCTTATTCGGAGTTTTGGTTTCCTGTTTGGTTGAATGGCAAAGTACTGTTCTCTGTGCGGCTTTCTACGGTCAGCACAGGTCCTGACGCCTGCGTCACTTTCCCTCGCTGCTCTATACGCGGAGACAGGATTGAACTGAAGATTCTTGGTCAGTTCTTCAGAATCTTCTGCAGTTGTTTACCTGCTGTATCCCACCAATATTATTGTGCTCTACTTGCTCTCCTCTATCTTTGTGATCCTCTGGACCAATAAATTTGGAGTGTTGAATCAATGGTCAGCAGTCAACACTGTCCCAGCTTTGAAACATTCTTAATTCCACTCAACTTTTTAGAAAGCAGTCCATGGCAAGTGATTGCCAACTCGAAAGAGAGAGTTATCAACTAAACGGCAGAGAGACATGTCCTTATCACAGTCACACTATGCATATTGCTGCCGAAATTCCATTGTACTATCGTCGAGCTTTCAGTTTGAACAAAATTAGACCATCGCACTTCATTTCGTTTACTGTTCTTCCTCTGCTAGCTTGCAAGTTGGGTTTTTTTTACTCGTTTATTTCAGGCTTCAGGTTCGTATGTCATTTTCATAGTATTTCTCCGAGTTTTCCTGTAAGCTATTTCTAAGCAAACTCCCGGTTACAAAAGTAAAAAAAAAAAGGCAAAATAATTAGCATATTCATCTTAATTATTACTCCACTAACAGAATGTTCGCACTAAGTACAAGGGATCATCCAGGAATTTCGTCTCCACTAAACAAAATTCCTAATCTTTCGAACCTTGTTCACTACACCTAGCAATTTCCGTCCAGCTAGCACAGCCTTCTCGTACGATGTTAAGAATGAGGACCAAAAGACTAGTCAAAGAGGAGACAGGCACCCAAGGAACCACAAGAAAATAAAAATGATGGAGTAAAATTAACTCGGTCAGTCGGTCAAAGTCAAGATCAGATGTGGAGCAGCATATATGCCCCAAAACCCCAGCTTAACTCCAATGGTCACCACATCGTATCTTACGCATTGTCTCCTACAGTTAGGTCGAACTTGCAGTGATCCTTCCATAAACCATTAGTTCCTCCTGTCAACCTGCCATTGCCATACACCAGCTGCAAGCCATGCAGGAGGGTGGAGGAGGGGACAGCATGCATCTGCTGCTGAGCATCCTGGCCGACGGCGAGGAGCAGGCGAGGCGGCTCCTCGGCGAGCTGCCGCCGGCCGCCGACGACCAACTGCCTCTTCCAGCGGAGAAGTACTGCTGCAGGGGCGTGGCGCGGCAGCTGCGGAGCATGTTTGCCAAGGCGATCGCCGTCGCCAAGGCCATCGAGGCGGCTCATGGCGGTGCCTCGGGAACCGACTCGCCTCGGTCGGCCGACGAGAGCTCCGGTGCAGGCGGGGTCGCGACGCAGGTGCAAGAGCGCCAAGGCATTTGCAAGAGAAGGTGCGTATGTTCGATACGATGATTCAAATGCTATGTAGACACGTGGCACGTCGCAGCTAGTTTTCTGCTTGCGGAGATGGCCAGTTAGCTAGCCTAGCAGGTACCACTAAAAATGCTTCACATGCATGTTTGTCCCGGCTAATTTTTCATTTACTTAAGGATTGATGATTGGAGTAACGACATTCGTCTGGTTGAATCGAATAGTCTTAATCATCCGAAAACAAACAGATCCCAAGCCCACGAATTAATTTGGAGCAAATTACTTCGCTGATTCTCAGTCGGCCAAGAATTTCTTATTTCTCGTTCGATGTCGAGACTTGTTGACCTAACATTGTGATCTGCGTAAGATTTAACATTTGTCCGAACTCTGAAAACAAACAATACATATTTTTACTAGATGAACAAAATGTTACCATAGGACGAAGTTTTGTATGTACAAATGGATAAGGTGGTTTTTAGTTGAATGGAACAATGATACATTTATAAAGTTTTCTTTTGTCTATATTTGAATAACACACATTTCATTCAATATATATTTGTTTTGCATTACAAGTTCCAAATTACTAGCAAGACAAATATACTAGTTCACATTTGTAGCGAACTTAAGTTTTTTTTAATCATCGATTTATTGAACATTTCTTATGATGAAATTGTAATTTTGTATTGCAACTTTTAATGTTAATTTTGAGGATTGATGTAGGCTTTATTATTCCCGTTCTTATGTACCTTTTTAGGTTAATAATACAATACTTTTGTATATGTATTACATAGAATAAGTTTTTGATGCTCCCTTTTTTATTATTTTCTATACATAAGATGGTTGACATTCCATCTAATTAATGGCTAACATTCGTCTGGTTGAATCGAATAGTCTTAATCATACGAAAACAAACAGATCCCAAGCCCACGAATTAATTTGGAGCAAATTATTTCGCTGATTCTCAGTCGGCCAAGAATTTATTATTTCTCGTTCGATGTCGAGACTTGTTGACCTAACATTGTGATCTGTGTAAGATTTAACATTTGTCCGAACTCTGAAAACAGACAATACATATTTTTACTAGATGAACAAAATGTTACCATAGGGCGAAGTTTTGTATGTACAAATGGATAAGGTGGTTTTTAGGTGAATGGAACAATGATACATTTATAAAGTTGTCTTTTGTTTATATTTGAATAACACACATTTCGTTCAATATATATTTGTTTTGCATTTGTATCGAACTTAAGTTTTTTTTCTATACATAAGATGGTTGACATTCCATCTACTAGTTCACATTTGTAGCGAACTTAAGCTTTTTTTAATCATCGATTTATTGAACATTTCTTATGATGAAATTGTAATTTTGTATTGCAACTTTTAATGTTAATTTTGAGGATTGATGTAGGCTTTATTATTCCTGTTCTTATGTACCTTTTTAGGTTAATAATACAATACTTTTGTATATGTATTACATAGAATAAGTTTTTGATGTTCCCTTTTTTATTATTTTCTATACATAAGATGGTTGACATTCCATCTAATTAATGGCTATAAAGTTTAATGTGTTCTTAAAAAGTCAAGAGATTTTCTGTTGAAGAATTTGTAGGATATTGGATGATCCAATGCTAATTCATGTAGCCTTTCGATTATGTAGAATCAACCCTATGTTTTTACTATTCATGTGCTTCCAAGAAAATAGTGCCGAAGAAATTTATCGGTTTTTTTCATGGAGCCAATTGTACTTCTTTAAACAATAAATATACCAAATATATAGAGAGTGCTCCATTGAGATGCCGTTGATAGATGAAAGAGTAGTTCTCGTTAAGGTCTTTCTTGGTTCATTTGTCCACTTAGTAGATGTAATTACGGCTACTATTATTGTGACGTAAATTGGGTTACCTATTTCGTCTTTCAACATACTCACGCAAACTTTGACTGAGTTTATATAGAAATATACCAATATTTATGGGACCAAATAGTTATATGATGAAAAAATGTTTCATCATAAGTCTCATGATACTAACTTGTTTCATAAATGTTAGTCCGTTTTTGTATAAACACGACTAAATGTAAGAAAGATTAACCTTCCAAGAAAACTCAAAGTACACTCTTTTTAAGGACGAAGGGATTTGACATATAGTTTGCTGGCTGCCTTAGCAAGGACAAATTACATCGCACTTTTTCTCCCATCCCTTCACAATTGAAATCATTTCAGAAGCGGCTTTCCGAAAATTTCTTTTATGAAATAAATTCTAAGATAATAGTATAATTCTGAACTTATTCTCAGATATATTTGGAAAGGTACTTAACCGCACGAATGTGCAGACTAGAATTCTAGAAAGCGGCAGAGAGTAATTATGGCACAAGTGGTTCTTTGGTGCTTTGGTCAAAAAGTATGCATGCATCTATGATCAATCATAATCAACGGGCACAATACTTGGACATTTTAGCATTTCCACCAGTCAACGAAAAATTCAACAATTGATCGTTGATTTCCGTGGTCCTGAAATCATACACATGTACAGGAAGGGCCTGCCAAGATGGACAGAAAAATTCCGAATACCAGAAGCAAATTTGGAGTACACACCAGATGACGGGCTCAGCTGGCGGAAGTACGGCCAAAAGGACATCCTCGGCGCCAAATTTCCAAGGTTGATATTCAGACTTGCATATAGCATTTGATATTATTTCAATTCAGACAAAGTTTGTCTTCTGCATAATGTGCCAATCCAATTCTGAAAGCCACATATGTCCAACCAGCTTTTTGTTTGTGACACTGACACGATGATGGACCAATGCGGCCGTTGCGCAGGGGCTACTACCGGTGCACGTACCGCAACGCGCAGAGCTGCCCCGCCACGAAGCAGGTGCAGCGCTCCGACGACGACCTCGCCGTGTTCGACGTCACGTACCAGGGCGAGCACACCTGCCACCAGAAGCAGCGCCACTCCTCCGCGCCTCCTCATCCTGCCGCCGCGCACGACGGCGGGCACCCTCCGCCGCCGCGCATGTTGCCGTCGCAGGAGTACCCGGACATACAGCTGCTCCCGAGCTTCAAGAACGGTCTCAGGGTGGACACCGACGGGCTTCCGCCGCCTTCCTCGTCCTTCCACGGCCACGACGTCTCCACTGCTGGCGCCTTCTCCTTCCCCCACGCCGCGTCCGCGGGCTTCTCGCCGGTAGAGTGCGGCGGTAATGAGCAGCTGCCGGCCGGAGGTGGCTGCTTCTCCCCGGCATCGTTCGTCTCGCCGGCCACGACGACGTCGGCCGGGCTGGGCTACTACCCCGTTGTATCGTCGGAGCTCGGTGAGGTGGTCTCGGCGGCGATCTCTTCTGCAGCGCCGGAGGTGGATCCCGCCGCCGGGTTGGACTACTCGGTGTACGAGTACCAATACCGCGACGATCTTGACTCGTTCGTGCCGATGTTCGGTCACCCTTCATCTCATGGCCAGCACAGAGACGCGTGATCGATGGAACAATCAACGCAAATGTTTTTGTAGTAGCAAAAAGATCAAACTGAACCTTTTTTCTATGTTTCTCATCAGATCCAGTTTTGTTTACTCTGTGGAACGATGATGACGATTGAGATTTTCCGCCCAAGTACGGACGATGACTAGACTTGCAACCAGTGGCGAAGAACGAAAAATATTTAAGGTAAGCCGAACTGAAAATGAGATGCAAATACTGCAACAGTGCCAAGAGCCCAAGACATTAACACTATATATGATTCATAATCACTTAGTACAAAACAAACATAATCATATTTGAATAGAAGTAGAAGCTAAAAACGTATCAACGGTAAATTAAACTTCCATAATTTTTTGATAAAGATTATAACCCTCACTCGATTTAACCATAAACATCGTTTTGCGCAACTCGGTCTTGATGATCTTTCTAGCCCACAAAGTCCCTTCCAACTGTTTTCATCACATAATGCCTTTAAAACATCAAGAGAATCTCTAAGATTTTACAATTCTTTGCATGAATAATGATAGCTCGATCAAGGTTTTGTATATGCCTATACTCATAATTAGAGAATTTTTCATGATAAATCTTTGTAAGACGAGCAACTTTATTAACACTCATCCATGAGCTGCCCAAAATATCCGCAAACCCTCCTTAAATACAACACAAAGGACATGTTTAGGTTCGGGTTTTGTTAGAGTGAACATTCGCCATTGCAATGAAAAAGAGTTGGTTTCCGACTAGACTAGATATAGTCCTTGTTTTTTGTTCGAAATCGATTTTGCGCAGTGCTTACTACAATACGCATAACTTTCTCATACAAAGTTCGTTTTTTTTTCGAAACCGAGGCAAAAGCTTTGCCTCACCATTTATTAAGCAGAAGGTGCCCGGTTTATTATGGAAGAAACCGGGCGAAAACCATACAACAACACAACACAACCCACGGGGCGAAGCCCCACAACCTCGAGAAAAAACCACGACGCCGCACGACGCGGCCACCCACAGCCCACAAAGTTCGTTTTTGACGTGCAAACAACTCAAATTGTTCTGAAAAACATGTGCATATAAATATTTTCGCCAAAAATCAAGATAAGGCCGCCGCCCTACCTTGTCCTAAGAGGTTCGCCCTTATCTGCAACAAAGTACTACAAATCTAGAAATGATGCATCAATCAAGAAAGCAGGTTAACCATGGAAAAAAGGTAATTTCCTTTTTTTACAGTGACTATACAAGCAAGTTGCAGATGCAGATGCAGATGCAGATCAGGAATACATATGTGTCCGTAGCGTAGAAAACATGAAAACGAAAAGTGTTGGATCGGATAGGAGTCCTGATGGGTGGGTAATCATACGGCACTAGCTTACCTGCTGCTATCAGACAACGTGAGTGACCTGAATTCGGCAAGCCTGCTTCCACAAACGCCAATTGTTTGGCCATCTCTGCCAAACCACAATCAGCTAAATCTGTCATTCTGTCGCCTAATACGCATACGAGAAGGAGAAAATGTCGATCGACACGTAGGAGATAGAAAAAATATATTACTACCTCTCCGATTAAAAAACAAAGTGTCACAGTTTAAAACTGGGTTGGAGTGAGTAGTGCAGATCATTGCTCAAGTGTCAAGAGCTACTGACCAATGTATTTTTATGTAAAAAAGTGTTGAAAAGTTTTTGATTTTTCATACGATTATGCAGGAGCTTGGAGAACACCGGAGCAACGCAACACAGAGTACTTGTGCTCCTACAAACCGTCTCTCTAAAAACCGATGATTTCAACAAAGGAACACGTCGAGAACGCCATCATCTCATCAGATCTCAATCTTGGATTTTGGTTGCCAACACTCCTTAGCACCGCTTTCATGGAGGGGAACGACGCCCATGGACGTCATCGCCGACACCGACCGAAGATGGGTTAAAATTTCACTGTAGCATCGCACACATGGTACACCAAACTTAGAGCAACATATTGTTCATGTTTTCACTCTATCGCTGCAACATCCACCAGCTAGCTCCACCGCCAACACAACACGACCACGCCGCACTGCAAAACATCGTGCCACCAATATTCGAGTTGAGTTGTTCGTCCTCAACCCACCCACGTCCAGATACCACGAGTGTGCCTAGAGCCCCTAGCTACCGTCACCGGGGCAGAATCTCCGTGTGGAGTCCACCCCTTCACTTTTGCTAACACGTCGAGCCGCCCCTAGACCTTCGCAACAACTCATCTAGCAGCCCCCCCCCCCCCCCCCCCCCCCCCCCCCCCCCCCGGTCACAAGGAGTGAAAGGGGGAGCCACCAATGACAACGAAATGTTTCGATTGCGCATAAATTTGCAAAAAGTTTATAGCCATCTGCGATAGTTGAGTCTTGTATTTGTATCCGTTCGGTTATGTTGGCTTATATTTATAAAGCAGGACGAAATTAAGATAGTCCAAGTCACGTTTTTGCGCTTTTTCATGTGTTTTGAACCTTTGATTCATTCACTTGTACCCCTAGCGTCCGGGACTGACGGCCGAAGAATTGGCACGGCTCCGATCGCAATTCGCAAGGACGCACGGAGGATCCGATGGCGAAATCCGTTGCCGGAGATCCGTGAACGATCGGAAACCGGGTCGAGGACGTCGCGTGGCACGGCAGTGGACGGCGCAAGTGGCGAGAAATCCTGCCTTCTTTCCCTTTCCGCCGCGCTTTCCCATCCCACCACCACCCGCACGGGCGGGCCACCACCACTATTTACGGCCGCCTCGGCACCGGCGCAGCCACCAGCCCACCACCCATCTCCTCCTGCCTCCGTCCGAGAGTGAGAGAGACCAGCACCATGCAACTGCGCGAGCGCGCGAGCGAATAAACAAGGGGTACCGCCGCACGGGCCGAGGCGAGAGAAAAGTAGGGGGCGGGGAAAGCGGCGGGTGCCTGCTGCCGGGGCGCCGGTGTCGAGGCCTCTCTACCTGCCGTGCCGGCACGGCGCGCTGAATTCCCCGCCGCCACCTCGATCCTTTCCGTTTCCACTCACCCACCTTCCTTTTTAAGCTCCTCACTTCTTCCGGTTCCTCCGCTGCTGCGCTCTTCGCCCTACTCCTCAATCTCCGTACCCGACGAGGCGCCGGATCTGCGCGCCGGAGGATTACGCCCACCGAATCCATGGCGCGGGCGCTCGGGCTCGCCCTCGCGCTCCTCGCCGCAGTATCAGGTACCCCTCCCCTACCTCCCGGCTCGTTTCCCTGGAATTATAACCTGAGCGATACGCGCCGCCCTGCTCTGATTTTCCGCCGGTCATGGTTGCTCGTCGTGGTGTTGCAGTGACCGTGCTTCCTCTTGTCAGCTCTGCTGACGACAGCGACTACGGGCGCTGCGAGGGGGCTGTCAAGGGATGGGCGGCCTCGGCTGGGGAAGGGGACGATGGAGGCGATAAACTGAACCTCAAGGATTTGCTCTTCTTCCTCCATATTCCCAGGACGGGTGGGCGTACCTACTTCCACTGGTAGGACCTTCTAACTGTTAGATTCGGCATCATACACGATTGTGTCCCTCTGAAATTAACTGTTTTTCGTTTTGGCAGTTTCTTGAAAAAGCTATATACGAATGCTCAGGAATGCCCACGTTCCTACGATAAGCTGCGATTTGACCCGAGGTGAGAAGAGAATTTTGTTCCCTGCTTCGCCTAGTTGTGTCGTCGTCTGGGGTTTATCTTAAAACTTCATGCTGACTAGCCAAACAAGAATAAGAGCTCTGTTGTCTCTGAATGATGCTTACAAAACACTCCGATAATCTTTAAATTTTGATCATGATGCCTGCAGTATCTATGGTTCAGGGTATTTTAATTTTATTGAATGACATTACCAGCGCTTAGCTGGCTAAGAATGCTCCATTACTGCGATCTGGCATGTTCATAAGTATGACATTTTCAATTTGGTAATTGAGAATTTACATGGATATTGTGACCCTTGTACGTGTTATGCCAACATATTGTGAGCCTGTGAGATAGTTAGTGTAGATGCAGTGTTCAGTTATAACAGAAATATGTTTTCTTACCAGTTACCAATTCTGTTATTTCGATGATTAGTCGATTACTTACAGTTGCTAATAATATTTTTATGCTTTCGCGTCAGCCATCCTGACTGCAAGCTGGTTGTAAGTCATGATGACTACAGCTTAACTTCCAAGCTGCCAAAGGAGAGGACTTCCGTAGTGACAATACTACGGAATCCAGTTGATCGCGTGTTTAGCACGTATGAGTTCTCAGTTGAAGTTGCAGCCAGATTTCTTGTGCATCCAAACTTAACGTCTGCAAAGATAATGACCAGCCGTGTGTTAACAAAATCACGTGGTGTAAGTACATTGGATATATGGCCCTGGAAATACTTGGTTCCATGGATGAGAGAGGATCTTTTCGCCAGGGTATGCTTACTTCCATCTTCAAAATGATTAGGACCATATATTGGATCTGATTATCAAGCCTTTTCTTGTATATCGGACCTCTGTAGTGTCTCCATTTTTGGAACATTTGTTAGGATCAGCTTCTATGGTCGTTAGAGAGAGGGTTTCAAGTGTGACTCCTTATTCTTATGTAACAAGGCACCTGACCATCAATCGGGGGTGTCAGTGTTATAGCTTGAGCTTAATTGTTAGTTATAGTTCAGTTGATGTGAATGGCTAGGATGTAGACTTCAGATATATTTGGAATTAGTTTAGACATATAGCTAAGGCATGTTGTTTCAGTTGCATATATTCTTGCCATAAAATAAGAGATACTTTCATCTCCAGCGGGAAGCTAGAGGGTTTAACAAAACACGAAGTAGCAAGAAGGTTAATGCATATGATGTGGATGACATGGTTATGCCATTACACCAGTACATCAATGACCCTGTTGCCCATGAAATCATTCATAATGGAGCTACCTTTCAGGTTTGTAAGACTTGTCCCTTTGGTGTATCTCAACTTCTGTTACTGCATTCCTATCTATGCCTTTACTTGTTTATTCTCTCTGTTGTATTGTGCAATGCAATTGTTTTGACCCCTTATTATTAGTCCTTTCGGATTTCCAGTAAAATGTGCAATATCAGTTGCTGTGGTCGTAAATTGGCAGTTTGATCCATTTGGTCAACTTTCTACATTTTTAAAGGCAAACACCAGCATGTATTACTATTATTGGATGTACACATCCCCACTATTTTCAATGCATATGTGTACATTGTTAAGACGTACTCTACATCAAGCCTATTATTAATTGTATATGTCCCCACTGTTTTCTGTGAATGCGTGACCATTGGCTAAGATGCACTCTACTCCTTTAGATGCTTATTATGATTCAGAAGTAAACTTAGAATGGCGATGATAGACCTATCCAACGAAACCTTATATCCGCGCAGTTTTTGGCCCCGCACAATATCATTGAACCCACCTTATTCCTTTCTGCTAGCTGATAGGTAGACCAAATAAGCACTTGATAAGGTGTATTCCAAAGTGAAATATATTGTTTGCGCAACCACTTATTATAATGCACCCGCCTTTCAGTTGTGAAAAAAACCTAGATGTTCTTTGTTTGCTCCTTTTTTCACGAATAACTTCAACAATTTTACACTAAGTGGGCATTTTCGCACTTCAATATCCCAGTGATGTATTGGTTGTGCTTTTGGCTCCTTGTTTCACTATGACCTTAAAAATCTGTCTGCTAACTAATTTTGCTTTGCCATGTTACCTTGGCAGGTTACCGGGCTAACAAATAACTCTTATTTTGATGGAGCACACGAGGTTCGACATTGTGTTAGAAAACACCCTGATCTTGGTCACTATGTGCTTCAAGTTGCTAAGGTACAGACCAAAAATCAAAGGGATGAATTAGTGAAAAAATACTTTCATGTGCACTCCATTCCATTGGCCAAAGCTCAAGGTCCACATTATTCCTTAACATACAAACATCACTGCTGTGTGCATTGTGACTAATGAACTATGTTTTCCCACAAAGGGAATATAAGCTGGATGCTAGTAAAATTTACGTGACCTTATTACATCAATTTTCTAAGCCAAGTGAGATTTATGTTTGTTAAATACCATAATTTTCAATCACAGAACAGGCTGGACCGTATGCTCTACGTAGGAGTTACAGAGGATCATGAAGAATCTGCAAGGTTGTTTGCTCATATGGTAGGAGCACAAGTGCTTTCACAATCTGGAACGTTGAACTTAGATATCCAGGAAGATTCACCCAGTGGCACCGGTATTTCTCTTTTTTTACACATCTGCAGAAGTCATGTTCATGTTATAGAGTACCTTGTTAAATTAAAGAGCAACAACCCCTTAGTTCTGTTTCTGTCAACTCTGAAAAATAAGAAATCATATATACGGGACCAGACTTCCATGAATTAAGTAACAATACATAAGTACATAATTACTTTTTTCTGGTCACACCCCATAAAGCAAGGCAAGACTGCAATACTAGAGAATTAAATATTGGTGCATAACAAAACAATACGGCCAGTTACAAAAAGGAATCCTAAAAGGCGAGTGCTGAGCGTCCCCTGGGGGCTGGGGGATTGGAAGCCCCGATCCCCCACATCGACTGCGTGACACGTGTCCCCTGCCCTGCTGCAACCGGCACCGCCAAAGAAGCAACTGCTCGCCCTTGCAGCAACCACAAACCAGTTTTGTAGCAGCGGCAACCAGCCTTTGAAGCTCTCACGTACACCCTTTGCAGCATCGGGTGGCACCGGACGGCCAGCCTTGCAACAACTCGAAGCTTGGTTCGCAGCTCCGGCGACCATCTTCACTAGCTCCGGTGACCACCTTCAGTAGCATTGGCCTCTTTCCTTGGCAGCACTGTCAGACATTCATTCTCAGCACCGCCAAACACCACTCCACGTAGCAACGGCGACCACCTTCGGTAGCATTGCTGACCTTCCTTGGCAGCACCATCGGCCTCCATTTGCAGCTCCGGCCACCACCGATTGCAGCAGCGCCGCCTCTTCCTTGCAGCTCCGGTGATCACCTCGGGCAGCATTGACGCCAACCGTTGGCAGCAACGCCAATCACTCCTTGTATCATCTATGGCCGCCGCAGGCAGCATCGCTGAGCAGCAGCTCTGGACCTCCCCTTTGCAGCAGGGGCGGAGCCCTGAGCTCACCGAGGTGGCGTGGGAGTTGGCGGTGCTTGCCGATCAGGGCAGGCTCCTGGGAGGATGAAGGCGAGGACGGGATCGGAGGCTTGAGGCCCCGGCCATGGCGGCGACGGCCAGCGTGTGCGTACACCCGGCCATACCTGCAGCGCCGGCTCGATGTAGTGGTGGATGACGGCCTCGATGAGCTCGTGCTCCGCAGCCGTGTCGTCCCCGCTCGGGTAGGCCATGGCGTCGTGGGTGGTGCCGTGGGTGCGGGGTGCAGTTCGGTGAGAGAGGAGACGCCGAGAGGAAAGGGGAACGGCAGGAAGAATCGAGTGGAGGAGGAGAGCCGGCAAAAGGATAAGGTGGGAGGTGGGCCCCATCTCTCATTTCCCTCGCCAGGTTTGGGACATGCGGCGCGTGATAGGAGCGGAGGATCGTGAGACGCGAATCCTCCGGATGAATACGAGTGTTTTCCATCCTAAAAAGAATATGATTAAGCATTGCTCTTCCAAGTGGAAAGGAAGCTCCGATGCAGCAGTATGTGTAAGCCACATTTTGTTTGAATAAGTAGCTCCTAAAACTGAAACTCTATTACCAATAAGTTTTGCTGCATGTTTGAATATTCCGGACAGGAAAGCAGTATTATTACTGAACCAGTATATTCATGAAATATGACATAAAGAGGCAGCAATGCTTGCAGTAGTTTTTTCTCTGTTCTTTGTGCGTGGTGCTCAAATTTTCAGATCTACTTATGCAAAAGCAAAGAAGATCAATCAGGATCTAATCTTTATCTTCTTACAGACTCTCACTCGTCCATGCTGGATCAAGAGGATGAAGAAACAAATGAACATATGGTAATAGGGTGGCTAGGATTTACATTTGAGTTGTTTTCATTTGGTAATATGGGTTGGATATTTACAGCTGTATTCACATTTCTGTTTTCCTGATAGAATAGCACTGATGGTTGGAAAAGTAATGCAGCTCTGAACACTACTGAGGATGATCATGGGACAGGAAATGTAATACAACTACCCGAAATGTGTTCAGTTTTCCGCTTATTATCTTGCCATCTTAACGTGATGTTATTGTTGATGCCAGATGACTGTTGGTAAATTGATGGAAACTTATGAGAGTTGCATTGCCAAACTGCGGAAGTCCCAATCGAGCCGTCGCAAAATATCCCTTAAAAAGGTCGAGGAGGCAAATTTTACAAAAGCGGTGAGTTTGGAAGCGGACTGAAATGCTTTACTTTGGAACTGTTCATGATCATTTTTTGGTATTGAAATTTTTATCATACATACCTGAATGTTTCTCCTCGTATGTGTCAGAACTAAGAAACAAGTACACATGACCATAAATAATAAAAGATACAATTTATAACATGTTTAATGAATGCCGTCCTGTATGGTTCCAAATTAAGTTGTTGTATCAGTTGAATTCTATGTCGGGTAATATATTGTGGTGTTTCTTAAATATTTCCCTTAATTCTCTGTAAAGTTTGGTAAAAATCTGAAGACTGCACTTTCTGTTTGCAGGCACGGCGTCAGGTACCTGAGGCAATTCTGAAGCAAATTATCTCGTTGAACAGCCTTGACATGGAACTCTATGAGCATGCTAAGAACATTTTTACACAAGAACATCTTATGCTAAAAGGCCAGCATCCCATGGTGGTGCAATACAAACAGTTGGCAGATCAAAAGGTTACACAAGAACATCTTATACCAAAAGGACAGCATCCCATGGTGGTGCAACACAAACAGTCGGCAGATCAAAAGGTTTGGTCAAGCTCATTCATTATTTTTTAAATGATCCATGTCGCCTGAACCTTTCCTACAAGAATTCAGCGCCCCAGCACATCTTGTTTTGTAAAAGCATTAGAAAGAAATCAGTTCTACCAAAACAAGAATTATGCTCCCGTAAATCATAATCATCGACGTGTTACATTAGGCTGTGTTTCTGTCCCAATTGAATTATAATACAAATATTTATTTTTCATCAACACAAGAGGAATATAATACAGATAAACCTTGATTTTAAACAGTTGCTTCAGAGAATGTCCAAGACATGTTGGTATATCCACTTACGATGTTAGCCTTTCTGTTTGGATTTTAGCTTGCTGCTCATGCATTGTCTGGTTAAGTAATGTTGTTAGGCAGCCTTGCCCCTTATGTGTGTTTGGTCATCTCTTTCAGGACTGGATAGATACGGTCTGCGAATCGTGGAGTTGCTCTACCTGGAAGGTTGTCGCACTTGGTCTTGTAATCGCAGTTGCCATTGTTCTTGTTGCGTTTGCTGTAGCGAGTAGAAGAACATTAAAACTTAAGGTTTGATGGTGATATCAGGAGACAACCCCTAGTTTTTGATGTACAGTTGGATATCGCCCAGTGATCTATACATCACCATTCTTTCGGGCAAAGATGTTAACAGGTCGTAGAAATATGGCTTTGCAAGACGGTGCCAGTGTACTGCTAGGGAAATCGTCTCACTGTAGTTGCATGATCTTTTCCCTACACAAAGTTCTTACGGTGTAGGATAAAACAGTTGCACTTAGTTGGCAGAAATCGGTCATTCCTGGTCATTGTGAAACTCGTCTAGATACGCATGCACTAACTCAATGCACGCACACCACACCTGGCACGACCCGGCCACAACTTGCACATGCACGCGGCTAACTAACTGAAACGACCACCGATTCACTCGGCTGTGACTGGATCATGCAGGCTCCTTCTCCCTCCTCTACGCACAGCACCATGTCGCTTCACACGACGGTACTGTATCGCACAGCACCACGACATCTCGCCACGCACAGCGGCACCTCGGCATCTCACCTTCGATGATGCTAGACGAAGCTTCAACAGCCTGCCAAATCCTACGACGTAAACTACATGCCCAACAAACTAAACATGCAGATACAACAATACCAAGATTAGTGCTAACAATACATGAGAAGGCAACCAGTAGGATTTCAGAGACGAGAGCAAGCCAGCCCGATTCAGAGGCTACTCAGCCTAGCCCAGAACAACAACGCCAGATTAGAAGTATGACATCACAAAAAAATATGCGCTTCGTTCCCCATGTCTCTCAATCCCACAGAGTTGCTATTGTGCTCCTGACCAAAAGACAGGTTGGAACCATGGCATTCAACTTTCTTTGTCTCTTTTCCTTTCTCTTTTTCACTTTACAAACACTATATGCGGTACTGTCACGGTTTGCTCTATACAACCGCATCCACTTTTATAACATGGTTTGGCTGAGCGCGTATGTAGTCCATTAAAAAACATTGATAAAACTACAATAATGTTTCACTTTAAATGAATGCAATCAATTATTTATCGTGGCCATGAGCAGGGAGCATGTGGTTCATATCGTGGACCACTTTTATTATTTTCTCTTGTTAAGTTTGGGTACTTGTCTTTATGAAACTTTAGTTATTTTGTCTCGTTAACAGTGAAAACGGATCATAATTCTAAAACTCAGATCAAAAGTTATAACATTTTGAATTTTCAAACTCGTGTGTAGCGACCAGGTGGGCTGGTTGACCAGACCTTTCCTTGAGCATGTGCTCCCGGTTTTTTCGAAAAAATATAGAAAATTGAAAACTTATCAAAATATTCCGAAAAAAATCATGCACGTACCTGAGCATGGCACATGTCATAGTGTAAATTTTGGCGACAAAATGACATCGCGGCCGACCTGTGCAAAAATGACAAAATTCTGATAGACAATAGCATCCAAAATTTTGAATTTTCAGATCTGTGATTTGTCATTTTTGCACAGGGCGGCCACGATGTCATTTCGTCGCGTAATTTTGCACGATGACATGTGTCATGCTCAGGTACGTGCATGATTTTTTTCGGAATATTTTGATAAGTTTTCAATTTTCTATATTTTTTCGAAAAAACCGGAGCACATGCTCCCGGGTGCACAATGGCTGGTCTAACTCACTCCACATCGTACAACAGATAATCAAGGATGGCTACAGGTCGTAGCAGAGCTGGTTGGCAGGGCATGCATTTCTATTCGGGACATACATGAGAAGGCAACAAGTAGGAATTCAGAGACGAGAGCAAATTAGCTCGATCCAGAGCCTACTTAGCCTAGCCCGGAACAACAATGGATGGTGAGAAGCACGACACATCAGCACCGCATGCAATCAGTTCCCCACATCTCTCAATCCCACGATTTGCTATTGTGCTCCCTCCCAAAGGCCAGTTTGGAACCATGACAATCAACTTTCTTTGTCTCTTTTCCTTCCTCTCTTCTACTTTGCAAAAACTATACTCCCTCCGTTCCAATATATAAGACGTTTTAGCTCTTTAAAATGTTGTCTAGATGCATACTAAAATAAGTGTACATATACATTAAAATATTTACATACATCTACATATACGTGAATGTGAAAAATGCTAAAACATCTTATATTTAGGAACTGAGGGAGTAAGTGGTACTGTCACGTTTGCTCTATGCTACTCCATCCACTTTTATAACATGGTTTGGTTGGGCCCATATGTAGTCCATAAAAGAACACTAAAAGTACAATAATATTTCACTATAAATGATGTTTGCTTTTAATTATTTATGAGCAGGGCGGAGTATGTGGTTCATTTCTTGGACCACTTTTATTATTTTTCTCTTGTGAAGTTTCGGTTCTCGTCTTTGTAAAACTTTAGTTACCACAATCTTATAAAGCTTTAGGCTGGCTGCTAGTGCATCTTATTATTTGCATTGCAAACAGAATATTATCAATTTGTTCCATATTATAAGCCGTTTTAGCTAGCTAAATAGTTATCCAAAACAGTTTATATTGTGGAATGGAGGGAGTACTATGTAGCGAACTTATACAGTACTAAAGATTAGCGAGCTTTGTTTGAGGCTCATATTTTCGAGTTCAATAAGCAACTCTTTTAGTTCTCCCTGCGTTAATTAATAACTGACAATAAAATGGAAAGAATTGCGGTGCATATGTCATCCCAACACGTGAAGTGGAGTAAGTATTTCTTCTGTTCACTAATCCAAAAGATTCTAGACCATCAGAGCATTCGAGTCCAAACTCATAATGTAGTAATCAGAAAACAAACGGCTATTCGCGTAGAAAAGAATAGATGAATTTGCTATCCAGATAGTTGTTTTGGAAATCACCTATCACTTGAATGTTTGGTACTTGTCGCGTGTCGGAACGCGGACACCGGGGATGTTGGACACCCCTATTTGTTCGGTAGGAGGGCGTGAGGTGCTCCGGAATCGGTCCCCGAGCTCAAGCACAAACACACAAGATTTACCCAGATTCGGGCCGCGTCGCCGCGTAACACCCTACGTCCTGCTTGTCTGGTTCGATTGTGGTGTTGGTGAGTTACAATGGATAGGCTACCAGCGGTCTCTACACCCGCGAGCTATCAGGTTACACACTAGGAGGTTCCCGAGGTGTCGCCTGTCTAGCCCCCGAGTACAAGTCTAGACTATGAGCTGCTGCTAGCAATGGTGACCCTCTCTTCACAATGACCTAGGGCCTCCTTTTATATGCCAAGTGGACACCACAAGTGGTCGTGTTGGGGGCGTGCCACCGAGGCAGGGCACGCGTCGCGCCCCGGTCCAGGTGACAGCCGCCGGTCTCCTTCGTGGCGTCGCCTCGCCGTGCTGTCCTCCATGCGCCGTCTGCCCGCCGGAACGGAGTTGACCGCGAGTATTGTCTTGTCAAACATCTAGCGCTGCGCGGGGCTCAGGGCCTGCTCTGATGGGACCGCGACCTTGGCTTTGTCTACGCGTCCTGACTCTCCTTCCTTCCGTGCGAAGCGGAAGCAACCCTTCCCGAGGCTGGGGCGCAGAGCGCGCCCGCCACGTGTCGGGCCCTTCTTGAGGGTAATGCCCCTCCCGGGCGGGCTTCTTGTCTTCTTCCGGTTGCCGGGGCCTTCGTTGCCTTCCGCTCGCTGAGGGACGGGTTCCCACGCGCCAGGTATTGGGTTGCGTGTACGGTAAATTAAAATTTTCCGTATAGCTACGCAACAACTACCAAGATCTACTATGAATATACATGCGAATACGAAGATCCAAAGATCTAGATAGAATACGTTACCAACACTGAAGTTGCGGAAGAAGTGTTGATGACGTAGTTGATGAAGCGTGTCGCCGATTCCCTCAACCAAGCCTGGTAGAGAGATGTCGACGTCCTCTCCTCCTTGCCTTGTCACCTTGATCCAACAGCGTGAGGGTCAACCGTCAAGATCGATGGATCACCCCTCCGAGAGCTTGCACGCGTACGCCGGGAAAGGTTCAGCAGGGCTTCGCCGTCCAAGCTTGAAGCACTACTGGTGTATATGAAGGTGGAGATCTCAACACATGAGAAAGAGAGAGAGAGATTAGATCTAGTCTAATCGGATAGGTTGCCTCTAATTAGAAGTTCCTCTAATCCAACTAGAAGAGATCTTAACTTGAGAGTCTATTGTGTGTCTCCAAATAGGAGGGGGTGGGGTTTATATAGATGGCCCAAGGGGTGGAGGGACTTGGGGAAGGGGAGAGACCCCAACCCCAATTCGGCTTGGGAAGGAGGAGTTGGAGTTGGACTCCAACTCCCCTCCCCCTCCACCGCCTCTACCGCCGCCGCCGGGTGGGACCCACCCTAGGCTGCACCGACCTAGGAGGTGGGGCCCACCAAGGCCGCGCCTTGGCCCCCACCGCCGCCGCCTCCTCCCATGGGCCGCAAGGCCCACTAGGGTTTCGGCTGGGGGGAGCTTCCCCCCTTCGGCGCCTTGGCCCACCACACCACTAGGTGGTGCGGCTACCTTGGTGGGCCCCTAGGGCCCATCTTGGTAGCCCCATTGTGGGCTCCAATTTTATTTATATTTTCCATAATTAATTAATTAATTAATTATTTTGTCTAATTAATTCCAAATAAACATTTTCCTTTTACAGAAAATTCCTGGAATTAATTACTTATCATATAACACACTTTTACATGATCCGGGACACAGTGTCCGCGACAAAATTCCTGGATAAATATTTCCATCCTTTATAAACCCTCGGAATAAATCCGACAGTGATAGCAGCTTCTATCACAATATAATCTCTCCGATAAAACCATATCTATCACGCAGACACTATCGGTGATACTCTCCATGTTCCAGACCAACCATAATACACAACTAACCAATCCTAGTTTAAGCGTGTCCACCCTACAGTTCGATAACGTGTAGCTATAATTGGATATCCAATCACCGGCCAGGGTCAGGTCCGTGGACGACCTGAATAACTGCTACCGTTATGCGAAGACACTCTGTTGAACCTGCTGGCTATTTAATATATCATTCCCATTACTCGCGATACTAAAACTTCACTCGAGATATAGATCTGTGGATGATACCATGAATCAATCATTGATTCATTACATCATTGATTCATTACATCTTTGTCTATCTCGTTAACCGTTAAGTTCCTTTATTCGTTTCCGTATTATGATATCCCACACGGTGTAACTTCACCATGCATTGTCTGCAGAACATATTGGATACCTTATAATACCGAGAGGGCCCAGGGCGTATCTCTCTAGTCACCGAGGAGTAATTTCCTATCTCAGAACATTAGGATATACATACACCTTGAAGCCACCCAGTGACTGCCATTTTACCACCCAGTTACGGCCATGGTGTTGACAGTATCAAAGTAACTCTTCCAGTATGCATAATCCTAATAACCTCATGGTTACAGGACATGTTATATAATAACCTTATTATGATAAAGCTAAGGACAAAAGACATTTTAACGGAATCTCTTAGCATACCAGAACTTGGGTTTACCCGGCCATATTATTATCCAATAATATGCCACTCATTGATGCTGACATAAACAATGTCCATGACTAGGAAAGCAGTGTCATCTAGCAATCAACAAATTAGTCCGCAAAAGAACTAGGGTATATTTTACGTGTTCATATTCCCTACACGTACGAGTGATCTTTCCCCTAATCACGTATTCAGAAACCACCGTAGTTATAGCATAGAGAATACAAATCATAATTAATGAATCAGATGTATAAATACATTGCCTTTTGGCATACATCCAACAGTCTCCCACTTGCACAACTGGCAATGTCAGTTTGCATAAGTTTAACATCTTAATTGATGTTTGGTGTTTCTCATGCTTACTCTTATGTGGTTGACATTTTGTCTGTTTAGTCCCTTCTGGGGCTATGTGAACTTTATTTTTTATGCACAAAGAAATACATATTTCATGCACAACCTCAATTGATCATATGATCACTTGTAGCATCTGGTCATACAAGGTGAAACCTTGGTACTTTAACCAAGAACACAATTTCATTGTTTTCACAATTAGTTGTTTCTTTTGTAAAGAACCACACCTAGTTCACTTAATGAACCGACAACCTTTCCTTTGGAAGTTATTACGCTCCCACTGTCTTTGATACTTGTTGTAGTTTTCGTAATATAGCTTATGTTTTTCATAAACATCCCTTGTAATGCGATGTACGGTACGGAATTTAGAAAATTCCTTAATCTACCCTTGGTCTTTTCCTTTATACTTATCTCATAAGATTTTCCAATGTAACTCTTACATTATGAGAATTTCTCTCTTTTGAAATAACTTCTTCAAAATACACCTTATGGAGAATTCTCATCTTAATTTTAGTCAATTGAACTTTTATCAAATTCAACTTGCCAACAATCAAGTTTGATTAACTTTGTTTTGATCTTAAAATTTCACACTTTAAGAAATTCCTTTATGATCAAGATTACAAATCAATTGATCATGCTCACCACTGTACGAAACAGCCATGGTTCTTGCATATGAATTTCTCTAACTTTATGAGAATGTTAATTCTCCCATGTTCTTGAATAATATTCAAAACACTTTAGTGAAATTTCCGCAACATTATATCTCACCAATATATGAAAAATTCCTTATACGGTGTGATTATGATGTTCCAAATATATATGTCATTAATTACTTATAACAACATATCATATTGTATCAAAACAAAACAATCTAATATTATATTATTCAAAACAGAATAATACAACTAAGATCCCACTGATTTATTTGAAACTATAACCTGCATTCTTTGCTTCGAAGTTTAAAACAAAACTTTGTTTCTTACTTCTTATTTAATATCATCGATTCATTTGTCCTAGACAAATATCTCTTTTTATGATTTAGATTTATATTCAATTAACAAAAACCCTCGAGCTGTACATAGTACACAACCTCGATCCGTTTTCCTTTGAAAGGAATATGTTTTTGTCAATATCTTATATAAAGTTATTATCATTAAACACCTTATGATCACAAACTTTGCGATCATCTTTTCGTCTAACAAAAAGATTGTTATTAAGTTTTTTTTCATAACTTAACAACAATGATATTAATATATGACATCCAAGTCAAAATCTATTGGGTCTTTATTCTAGCACATTCCTTTCCTTACTTGTCACCGAATCTTCTTGCCGCCTTAGCCCATGTTGTCTCCCTGGGCTATGGCACCCTACTTCATGCCCGTGACACCTATGACACGACAGAGCGACATATTGGTTTGGCTAAGGTTGTGTTTGTTGAAATCTGTGTTGAATATGTGTAATAATTGGTTATAATTGGATTTATAATTAGCGGAGAGTTATGTGTTTAGTGAAAGACGTGTAACCTTGATCTTATATATAAAAGTACCATGGGATGCCAAAACAGATTAGAAAACTACTGGTAGACTACATGCAGGATCATGGACGGTATGGCGCTCGTGGCAGGGGTGGCCAGACCCAGTTGTGTCGCGGTGACTAAGATGCTTCTGATGGCCCCAGAGGGTTTGTTGCCAGTTGTACTATGTCAGTTTAGTACGCGGGAGGAATGCTCATAGCTATGCCCTGCGATGTAGGCAAGATGACCGAACCTCATTGACAAATCTTGTTGCCCTCCGGGGATAGCAAGTGTTATGATCCATGACAATGAGTCACGCTAACTCTATTATTTGAGTACACAAAGATCAGACAAAATAATCATAACGTGCGATGAAACTGAAAACATATCACTCAATTAAAACCATAAAGTACATATGTACGTGCATAAAATATGTTGATGGAAGCTACCTCCTATAGAACTTTTACTCTTCGAAGAGAGTCTAGAGTTTATAATGCATTAAACATACAACACTTCATTTGCTTGCTAACCATACTCGGTCACAATGTTCCATTTGTCACCTATTACTCTCGGACAATTGAGATGTGTCTTCACGCAGGACACCACTTCAGTGACCACGGATAAGATGATGTTACCAAAGAACTCTATCTCCCTTAGCTTCAACAGATTGTTGAGACCTATTATCCCGTTCTGTGGTTCCCGCAAGAATGACAATGTAAGCCTCTCAAGACATGGCACCGAACCTCCCTCAAAGCACACCTTCTCAATGTTCTCTAGGTTGTCGATAGTCAATAGCTTGAGTTTGACAAATTTATCCTGTGGGAAGACGAGGGAGGCATCGGCATATGATTTGTGATATAGCTTGAGGCAGAGCAGGTTTGGCAACTCGCCCAGGATGTCTATGGCATCTGCATGGAGTCCGTTGTTGCGAAGTGTAAATGTAGATACGTTTCTGAGTGATGCTACCCAAGGAGGTAGGCGCTCCAGCTTGCTCGTTAGGCTGAAGCTGGTGAGCAAGAGAGGAGGTGACTCCACAGAGGATAGCATGTCCGCCGATGAACATGTCACATCTGCATCAAAGATATGAATCCATAGTGAGCTCACAGAGCCGGCAATTTGCTTAACAGCTACATAAAAGGTTTCCAGTTTGCTTCTGTTCCACGGAAGACAACAATAAGCTTCCTTAGGTTACGCAACAAGCTGATCTCCTGAAACACCGATGGATGCTTATTTATCTCTATATGGCCAACTGACTGTAGGGATGTCATGTCCCTGAGAACCCCAGGTGCCATTTCTAGGCCAGAGGTGGCCCTAAAGAACTTCACACTTCCTGTCCTAGTAAGTTGTACTACGTGCCCCACTAACAAATGCTTCAGACATATCAAGCTCTTGGCACTACTTGGTAGCTTTTTAACTAGTGTTTGTCTGATATCTAGTGTCTCCAACTGATTTAAACGACCAATTAATCTTGGCAATTTGGAAATACCGGTATTTCTGATGCTTAGGTACTTCAACTGGAAAAATTTGCAGATTGAGTCCAAATCCTTGTTGCTCAAGCAGGTGCTGCCTTGCATATCCAATACTCTTAATAACCGCAGGTGTGCGAAGAAGAATGGGGTTTCCTCCATGGAAGGTGACATTCTAAATGTGCGAACATGAGCCACACTAGTACTTGTTCCCTTTATTGAGTAGCTGCTGCTTTGTATGGAGAGGCGGCGGATTTTGTCATGGGAAACCAATGTGGTTCCATTTTCACAGAAGTAGGATGAAAAGTTCTCCTCAAGTGACTTGGACAGGATGACTTCGACCATTATATCATGGACCCTACAGCTTCTAACCTTGCCATTCCAATCAATTTTGACTGGATGCACCATGCTTCTGGCTACAAACTCATCGAAGTATCTTTCTCCAACCTCCTCCATGCTCAGTCCATGCTTTTGGGTGACAAATCCTTCAGCTATCCACATTCTCACCAAAGGCCCCCTTTTGATCACATGATTTTTTGGAAAGATACTGAGATACAAGAAGCAGGCCTTCAAATGATACGGCAAATCATTGTAGCTCAATGTTAAGACTTGCTTTGTCCCTTCTAAAGTAGGATTTGTTTCAAGTTCCGATCCCAAGTTGTCACAAACTTTTTGCCACTCATGTTTAGTTATGTTTGGCTTGCTAGCAAGGAGGCTGCCAATGCTGACTATTGCCAAAGGTAATCCTCCACATTTTTTCAGTATGGCATTTGAAATTTCTTCCAACTCATTATTTGGTGTACCATCCACAAAGCCAAATATCCTCTTGAAAAATAGCTCTCGCGATGCCATATCAGATAGGCGTTGAATTTTATAAATCCGATCTTGGGATCGACAACAACAGGTGTTAGCGACATCTTCGTTCCTTGTGGTTATCATAATTCTGCTTCCATTTTTATTGTCAGGAAACACACATCTGATATTCTCCCATGCTGATGAGGTCCATATATCATCTAGAATCACAATGTACCTACAATATTAAAGTTACAAGATATAGTATAAAGAACCAAAACATCCAAGAATCAGGAAACTGAGCACAGAGATATAAAACTGAAGTTCAATTAATTGGAACATAATATTTATCCAGAGCTACTGAACACAAACCTAAAGAATACATATAATACAGATTTTAGAATGATAAGAGCCCAAACGATTGATCACCTAATAAGGAGGTGTCTCCAGGTGGTTCTAGAGTTCAAAATTAAACCACACTCCAGGGAATAGTTGAGGGATAAAAAACTAGTATCATGACTTACGCCCTACCGTACCTCCATGAGGCAGGTCGAACATGGTATGGGTGTGGTGCACGTCGATACGAAAGGACGATAGCATATACAAACCATGTGTCACATGAACTTTTTTTTCATGCACTGGACGGAGGGGTCGTGGAGGTGCTCATGGTATGCTCCCTGGCTCGTGACCGTGAGACCATGAGTCACATGAAACAAATATTTTTTTTCTTGCTGTGTGCGGAGGAGCGGATGGGACGGCACAAGCACCAAAATTGCCAACCGGGACATACCCTATCCCTCCGTTCCATAATGTAAACCTTTTTAGCATGCTAAACTAGCGAGATAACAATTCTTACATTATGGAAAAGAGGTAGTGGAAAATATTCTATTGCCATTTTTTGCTATTAGTGGCGTGCATTAGGCATGTCATGGGCTTCATGTCACTGGTAATTGTTACTAGTGGTGTGTCGTGGTCACGCCACTGATAAATTTACCAGTGGTGTGGAGTGAACACGCCACCAATACGAGTTAGTTGTGGCGTGTCGAATACACGCCACTAGTGAAGAAAAGCAATAAAAATAAAATGAATAGAAATTTGCAAATTTTGCTTCAATTTAATCAAAATTTGTAATTTTGTAGATAAATTTAAACGTGAAAAGTCTATTAAATTACTTCAAAATAACAAAAAAATAACACTAGATCTAACTAGCTAGGGTAACCTAATCCTCACAGCTGAAGGTCGGAACCGACCATGACCACACCCTTGTGCCGGTCATGCTGGTGGTCCTAGCAGTGGTGGTACCGAGCCGATCCACAGCCGTCGGCCTAGTTGTTGTTGGTAATTGCCGAGAGAGAGAGAGAGAGAGAGAGAGAGAGAGAGAGAGAGAGAGAGAGAAGCGGAGAGGCAGAGATGATCCCGTCCCCGGCGAGAGGGGATTTTATAGTAGTGGGTACCTGGAATGGTGACCATAGCATTAATGTTGGCGTGCTGCATTGGCCATTCCTCAACCGCTCGGCTTGACGCAATGAAGGATTTCAAGTGGTGGTGTGGATGCCCACGTGGGAAAAAGGAGTCTCCTCGGGATCCGGTGCCCGAGTTGAGTGCGGTAGTAACCCGATGAGAGACCGACAGATGAGCCATCCTCCGCCAGTGAGTTCATGCAATGGGCGAGCGATCATATCTAACAAGGACAGTAGAATTCAATGGCATGTTGTGACAACACACCACCACTAGCCAGCTACATATGGCGTGTAAATTGGACAGGCCACCCATACGAAATGGTTAGCCACTAACACGCCACATCACCAATGCGGTTTGCCCCGGGTAAGCACGCTGGTCCCACGTACTAGTGGCTTGTCAGTCCTATCCGCACGCACACCCGCTGGTACACAATTAGAATGGTGTGCGCGTATCGGGAACGCCACTGGTATTTTCAGTGGGTGATACAAAAGAACGCCACTGATACTTTGTGTACTATAAGGATTTTCCTACCCGTACCTATTACCTATTGAAAGTGCATCTAATGACCTCCAATGTAGCTAGGTTTTGGGTGATAGACGACAACACGGCTAAGGAATTAACAATTTCATTTAGTGTACAGAGGAACACCTTCACAAATGGTTGATTGGTTTAACCATATAAATGTTGATCAATCGCACTGAAATTAAAGTTATATGGAACAACGTCCAAAGGTTAAAAAAGCGCAGCACAATGACCTGAGGCGACCAAGACTCAACATGGGCACAAGAGCTCCCTTGAGAAACAAGATGAGTGCCAACTCACCCAAGGATCAAGGAGAAGTGACAAGCTTAATAAAAGATCTGATGCAATGTCTCTACTTTGAGGACTCTTCAACAAAACACCAACAATTCTAAAGAGACATCCTCTTAACTGGTTGAAGAAGGAGAAAAGGAGTCAAGACAAACACCATCCATCAGAATATCAGGCATGCTTGAAGACGATGTTGAAGACATCATCGACTTAAGAACTCAAGAAGAAACATAGGCTTGATGTAATATCTTAACTTGCACCTTGAGTCATATCTGCTGAGCAAACGACAAGCTTAAGATCAAGACACATACACCAGCTACACTCAAGGAGTGGTGCAAATGAAGAATAATTGCATGACCAACGTTGAAGACAGATACATGAAGATGTTGGTTGAGGAACTTTCACATGGCATACTTCAAGAACTCGGGGCGCATGCTATATCATGAAGTTTGGAACTGAACCAATGTACATGAAGACTCAGAGTTGTCACACAATCACGATCGAAGATGTAGTCTTTATTTTTATAGGTTTTAGTCATAATGGGACAACTTTACTATTAAGTTAGATTTGATCTTCAAGGTGGTACTTAAAACTTGTTGTGTACTCAAATGACTCATGTCTACTTCCACAACATAAATCTCCAGTTGAAATCTCTCAGTATTCTTGTGTGTCATCAGACGCTAGCTTGAGCACGAGGTTGAAGCAGAAGCCGTGGACTAGTAAACATGGTGCCGAGTCTAGTGCCTCACTTGAAAAGAAAGATTTTACTCGGGAGTTAGGAGTTAGAGATTCATGACCCACGCACACTTCACTTACGTTAACGCGCACTTGCACAACACCATTTGACGAGGACAACCTCAGTTGAGGAAAAAATCCAATAAGGACTATTTGTTACTTTGTTTCGAGAACATCCACATTTTCCAACCGGTAGATCTTCCAAATGCCTATATAAATAGCACCTACACCCCCATGGGCAAGGGTGGCGAAATTGAGCAGAATTCCAAAGATTGGTACAATCTATCCTATCGAGTTTTCTTCCACCTTCTCTCTCGTTCTTGCACATATCTATCGAGAGTTGGAGTTTTGAGTTTTGGCCGAGCACTACATAAGAGTAGGCCGACTAGGCGTTGCAATCGAGCATCCAATGTGTGGACCTGCCGTGACAAGTTTGTACACGTACAAATTTCACCTGGGATCTTCATGGGTGATGCTTACTCACTATGGTGCCTGCGTGCATACCCCCCCCCAAGGAGACGTACAGCTGGTAAGAGATCAGGTGTATTCGTCTCTTTGTCTTGTTTCCCATTTACATATCTACTGAGCAAACTATGTATACTCTCTTGATCATGTTATTCACGGTTCATTCTTCATTTGATTGATTACTGTGACTTAATTGCTATTCTCGCATACTCTATTTTGGTTTTCACAATAATTTTCACTGAAATTACTGAAATTTTAGAAATTTCGCAAACAATGGAAATCTGAATCGTCACATTATTAGCTTAAATTTAAGCAAGTGGCAGGCATATGTACCTTTTGTCTTGGAGGTAGTGCCTGAGCTTGTCGGCCAACAGTGGCGTTTCCCAGCTCTCCATCCCATGCAAGCTATCATCAATGGTAGCGTCACCGGCAACTATGCGCGGCCGCTGGATCAGCTCCCGGAGCATGTGCTGGAACAGCGCCCTTACATCTAACGTCTGCGACACGATGAGCAGCGGGGAGCACTGAAAGTCGGCGCCCTTCACCCGTGGGCTCCCCCGCACACCATCCTCGCCAGCGTGGTCTTGCCAAGCCCGCCGAACCCGACAACGGCGAGCACGCGGAGCCGCGGCTCCATCAGCCAGCCCACGAGCTCGTCCCTCGGCCCTTCGATGCCCACCAGCTGCGCCTCCTCGGTGAAGAGAGCGTGCAGCCTCGGGTCCAGCCAACCCGTCGTGTGGATGCCATTGCCGGCTCGGAGCGCCGTCCCTGGCGCTGGCGGCAGCACCCCGTACCTGGAACGCCGCTCGCCGGCGTCCCGTGCCCGGGTCTTGATCTCTTGAAGCTGAGACAGCACGCGCCGGTGACGGCTGTTTCCTAGCGTGGAGAACATGCCGAGAAGGTGGCGGCCGAGGGAGGCCAGAGCAGCAGCGCCGCCGTTCCCGTCGAACGGCTCTCGGCCGCTGACGAAGTCGTCGATGCAGTCCTCGGCGTCGTAGACGATCTCTCTCACCTGCTTCATCCAGATCCTGACCTGGTCGTCGTGACCCTCCGACGATGACCTGGCGAGGTTGCTGAGGAAGGCGTTCATGCTCTCGAGCTCGTCCTTGATGTACTGAACCTCGCCGTGGAGGCGCTGCGCCGGCCAGCTCTCCTGCGCCAGGAGGCCGCCGAGCTTGCACAGCAGGCCTCGCACGGCGCCCTCGGTCAAGCTGATGATAGCGCCCTCCATCTCCAAATTGCAAAGAAACTTACCACGGGGAGAGCCAGTCAGGTAATCGAGCTGCTGCGCTACCTCCACACGGCGTACTCATATATAACATACACTTGATCGTTTGGAATGTAGACTTGGCTTTCGAAAGCAATGTGGTCACGGTCGGAAAAAAAGGCGCAGTGTAGTCTAATCCTATGCTAGTCAAAACAAATTTGCCGTGGTCACCACTTTTATAGATGCACATTGCATAGCATGCTCAACGTCCGTGATTTCTTTTCCAATTTTCTTTGGAAACTTCAGTATGTGTGTCAAGACAATGCGGGTCACAAACGCAACCACGGAGAAAATACAACCATCGCTGCTCGTCCTTTGGAGGCTTAGAGAACAATTTAGTTGAAGCGTGCAACTTGTTTTGATGTTAACTGGCAGAGTGGAGGTTCTTCTGCCCTCTCTCAATTATTAATTAGGGGGTGGTACAAGGCAATTGCCGAGGGGAAAAGGAGAACAATAGAATAATAAATTTCGGAACTGCAACAGTGCTATCTGGTTGTACAGCGAAAAAACATATGTCTCGGCAGCCTCCTACGAACGACGAGAAGATCATCTCGCACAAAACCCAGAACTGCTACCGAGCCTTACGTATTCTTATGTTTCCTTCCTTCATAGATGCCAGCCTATATCAAAGTTTTGGTTTCAGTAACCGGCCTGTTACGGCCATACCAATGGCCAGCGGTAAATGGTTACCCCGGACAAAAATATCAACCTCATGCAAATTTGACAAATTTCAAATTGATTTTAAACACATTACATGCATAGTACCGAAGAAAATCGCAAATAGAAGAAGCCTGGAGAGACCGTGTGCTACAATTCAGATGGAGAGATTGAGTGGGTAAATTTCCGAGACATCTCGTTGCCGCCTAAACTACACAATATATAGGTTGTTGGTCTGGCTAGCAGAGAATAGTACTTCTTCGAGTGAGCTTCATCAGTAGTACAAAATCCTTTCTTCACACTAAGAATTTCATTCCCAATGTCTCCTAGTCAGTAGTCCCACCCTAGCTTCATTTTTATGGTGGTTGAAGCTTCCTCAATAGTCTCCTATTCACACAGCGTGGAGAAATACATGTCATGCATGACCGTATTTATATGATGGTTAGTAACACATGAAGGGATTGCTGGAAACATTTATACATGATAAATTCCATGAGATATATCCGCACCAAAGATCTTCACAAATTTTGGCAATTCACGGTGCTACAGCAGGGAATGTGCTACTTTTTTGTTTTGTACTACTCCCTCTATTCCGGTTTATAGGATGCAATTCCAAAACCACGTTTTTTCCAAGAATAAGATGTAATTTAGACATTTAATAAGCAATTGAGAAAGAGAAAATGGAAGACAACCAATGCATACACATCAATTTAGTCAATTAATGAGTAATTAGAGAGAAAAGAAAGGCGACTAATGCATACACACCAATTACGGTAGTCACCTAGGTTGGAGAGATTTGGCAAATGCATACAATAAACCGGAATGGAGGGAGTACTATACTTGGTTGGGGCTCATAGTTTCAATTTCGATGAGCAACTCCTTTAGTTTTTTCATATTTATATGGATGGTTAGCCACTCATGATGCGGTTGCTAGAAATATTTATACGAGGTAAATTTCATGAAGAGGAGTAATGCACCTATCCGTAAAATGGAAAGAGTTGTAGTGCATACATCATCCCCAAAACATGAAGAGGAGTAAATTTTTCTTTTGTTCACTAATCCAAAATATTCTGGATCAGCAAAGCATTCATCGAGTCTAATCTCCTAATGTAGTAATCATAAATAAACGGCTAATCATATATCATTAAACGGTTTATTCTTTTTTGATATTTTATTTTTTCTAGATAGGTTTTTAGCAGACAAGTGGGACCAATTGTTAATTTGGGTGTCATTTTTTTCTCAATTCGATCTTAGACCGTTGAAACTATGACGTTTATGTCCGTGAAACGAAAGAGGTATGAAATGTTGGAGCAACATTCTGCACATCAAGAAATTACCGCATAGGTAATGTACATCTTATGCCGGCCTTTTCGAAATGGACATGTTATGTCGGCTGCAGTACAGATTAATTTGTCGTGTCACTATAAAATATCTGTTAACATAAGCCTTGGTAGAGCTAGGATAATCCGGCGGCTAAGTAGGCGCGTGTCGTGCAAAGCTTGACATGCATCTCCTGCGTGTGCTGCTGTTTAGTTCTGCGAATCTATTATATACTAAAAGCAAAATGAGTTAGTTTTTAGAGCCACCATATTAGGCCACGTCCCCTTAATTATATTGATTGTTAGATCTAAAACTTAAGGCTGTGATTTAACACAACATATGTTGTACAACACATTAACACAAAACCGAAGAGTCCATCCTATATACGAATATAATATTCGTCCGGCCGTCCGATCGCAGATCAAAACTGATCGGTAGTTTTTCTATAAAAAAATCTTCGTACGAAACCTGTCTGACACTGCATCTGTCGGACGAGCCTGACCCACGAAAACCATCCCAGAGCGTAATTATATAACTAGATCATGTACCTGCTAAACATGACATGAAATTAAGTCCACCTATTTACACGGAACAGTCCGACTAAGTTACTGATGATGTCATGGAGGACAGCAAAAGTGTTTTTCTTGGTACCTAGGCTTAAATAGAGACACGACATTAAGCCACATCATCTTAATTAATTTTAGTTGTTAAATCTAAAATGTATGGTTAGGATTTACCAAATGATTTCACAAAATTTTTATGATGGATTGTATTTTACTAATAGAGCGATGATGACGCTTCAATACCTCTGATGATGAGGTGGGTGGAGGAACTCAACGCAATTGGATTTATACACGAGGCTAAAAAAATTATACTACATTCTTTAAGTCATCATAACATAGATTGGAGCCATTTCCCTATCAAACCTTTCTAAGCATTCTAAATGTAAAAAAGGTATTTTGAATTGGTCGACAATAGACGGTCATATCTTCGACATATGTCAAATTTTCTATTCGTAGTAAGCTTCCATATGTTGACATGATGGTTTGGACACTGGTATGGTGTCGAATATTAAGTTTTCATTTCTGAATTTAATACAATTCAATCATACAATCTCATGATATTATTACATAAAATTACATGTGTTTCAAAGTATATCCGTTCATATGATTTCATATTTTCAATCCAAATATTTTTTAAATGTTGCTATAACCAGACTTAGGTCCAAGATGTCGTGATTTGTGGGGCAAGTAAAAAATCCTAAAAATACATGTATAATATACAATAAAATATAGCTGACATTTTTTTGGCCATTTCACTATTTTTAGTTTTTAGCATAGAAATTAGTAGACATTACTGTTATGTAGATCAATGATAGCAACGAAAATATAATATTTAGTACTTTTTGTAGACATAGCCAATATCTAGAGTGATAGGTTAGTCCCCAATACATATACAAATAGTGTTGATAAATTCAAGTGTAAGATTTCTTCCAAGATGAGTCATTGAATAATACACACATATGGTACATCTGATACACTACAAAATTACCGTACCAGAACCGCAATAAAAGTTTGTTGTTTCATAACTACATGTATCTTAGAAACTACCTGAGTATTATTACACAAATATAATTATTGGAGTAGTGTTTAATAGACACCACCGACATCTAAAGCGAAGAGGTTGTTATAAAAAAAGTTTAAAACTAAATATATGTTTGCACAATCGATATCAAAAGAGACATGTTTTGGGACAAATCAGGAGATTATAAATAGTCAAAATTGATCAAGATATTGGCGAATACCACATACGATCTGCACTAACATGATTCACAGGTTAAATTTTAATTCATGTAACAGGCAACTAAGACTTTGATTATGTGTTATTGTCTTTCAAATATAAATGATGAATGAGCTCAAACTATGACCCATAGTTCTGTGTATTGATAGTAGCAATAAACAACTTGTGTGGTATCCTTACAAAATATCATAAGTCAGTTTAGCGAAAAATATTCCGTGTACCAACTTCATAGAGAACACACAATTGATCATCTAATGCTTCTACTCACTAACTGACTCTAACATATTTTGTCACTCGGGGTGGATTCAGCTCTATCTAATATCTACGCCAACCCATCACATATGTAACTTATAATAAAATTACATGCCACATTTCCACGTGAATTTAGTTTTATGAATTGATCTAATATCGTCAAGGAAAAAATTACATATGCTCATTGATATATGAATTCTAAATCTTCAAAACTCACATACCCATAAATTAAGATAGATGAAAGGGGTTTCGGGCACATTATATATATTGTTACCATAAATTTATAGTGCAATTCTTAATCGAAAATAAGTAGTATAAGTATCTACAAAACAATACTCCTTCCATTCTTGAATGTAGGGTGTATAGTTTTCTGCACGAATATTAAGACATGGGTATTTTGCATATATTTAGCAAAAAAATTGGAAAAAATCATGAGAGATGAATTCTTAATATGAACAAAATGAATATAATTCGTTAAATCCCTCTTTTGAGACCAGGTCTTTTTTATGGATCAAATTGTCCATTTATAGCAAATACAACTTATATTATGGATTTTCTTCGGAAAACTATACACCTTATATCAAGGAATGGAGGGAGTACATGTTTTCAGATACTTTAAGACACTGCCCTCGCATTTGCGAGGGCCACCATGCTAGTTATCCCTAAAAGCAGCACAGCTTACTCCTGTGGATGATCACACCGAGAAGAAACTAGGCAAGATTTATTTGCTCCGATTTAGACTAAAGTCTCCCTTCTGTACATTCATTTACTGAAAGGCCTTGGTGATTCCTAGATTTCACAAGCGAGGTTAGGTAGGTTGCCCCTTGCTAGCAAAGCTAAGTTCTGCTCTGAGTAAACAGCAATACCTGCACACAATTCTCACATCACAGCTCATTCCCGATGTCTCCTATTCTCACCCTAGCCTAGTTTTAAGGTGTTGAACTGTTGATCGGCTTCATGAGTGGTCTATTCTCGAAGCATGGGGAAATACATTCCATGGGTCATCGTATTTATATTGATGGTTAGTCACACAGATGTGGTAGATGGAAACATTTATACAAGATAAATTTAATAAGATATTGATGAGCGAGCAAAGGGCATGTGCTACTTTTCGTTTTGTACTTGGTTGAAATTCCATGTAAATTCTTACTTCTGACATTAAAATGTAATTCCATGAACATACTTCAAAGCCACACCAATATTTTTGTCCTAGCTTTTCAAGCTCAGCCATGAGCTCATAACACAGTGTGATAAAGGGGCAGAGTGATGTGGCAGAGTCCAAGTGGCAATGATGATGTGGCTAAACCTAGTAAGCAGAGTTTGAATCCCATCGAGAGTGAACTATATATAGGATTCTCACAAAGGAGCATTTATTCAATAAAATTAAGCCATCAAGGGCTAGTCCTCGCTAGTCTCTTTTTTTATAAAGGGGTTACCTTAACTCCAATAAGGCTGAATTTGTTCGGAAGCAACGCAGCGGGCACCCGCTGGTCTGTGGCCACCCGGGAAAGTAGGCCCAAAAGTCGAGCCGAGACGAGCTGGCTCATCTCGACTCACTTGAACTCAGTCAACTATCAAGCTACTCGAACTCGACTCGTTCAGCAAATGAGTCCAAAAATAAAGCTCGGCTCGACTCAGTGAAGTCGCGATTAGCTCGGTAAAACAGACAAAAAGGAAGATGTATGAATTTTTCCTGATAATCTAGACAGTCGCACTGGTCGTGGTCTATCCCGCATCTTCTTCCCTTCAGCCTTCGACTTTAAGCTTGGCTGCTTTTCCATGGCGCCGTGGTAGGGCGAGGATGGTACAGTGCGGTGTTTCATGGTCACGGTGGGCGTCGGGTAGGAGTGCACGACCAAAAGGGAGGTCTGGACGAGGAAGGCCGGGCAGGTGGTCTGGCAGGGCGGGGGTGGGCGGGGATGGAGGTTGTGCACCACCGCTGCTGCCTCTCCTTAGCTACTGGAGACAGAGGGGATTGAGAAGGAAAATCTAACCTAGTTGCGGAGGGTTTTTTTTTGAGACAACCAGCCAAACTTTACTCATTAATAAGGATGTTTACAGGCACGGTTACAGAATACGGAGCTCCCAGCCATAACTGGCGGCCAACTCCAAAAGAAATCATATGTTTGGCTAAGTTGTGTGCTTCAAAATTCGAGGCTCTATTCTCATAGGCGAAGCAGCATTCTTCAAAATGAGAGGCTCTTGCTTTGATCTCTCTAATAATCGAGCCATGTCTTCCCATGCTTCCCTCCAAAATTTCCTTCACTACCGATTGACAGTCTGAAGCTACAAAGATCTTCGTCAGGTTTAGATCCTCCGCCAGCGCCAATGCTTCACAGCACGCTAAAGCTTCTAAGCAAGTTGGGTCAGTAATTCCCTCAAACACCACTGCCGAGGCTCCTAGATATTCACCATTACTATCCCTGCAAAGAGCAGCTGCCACTCCTCGCCTTCCAGTTTTAGAAACTGCTGCATCAACGTTTATTTTTGCCACAGCTGACAAAGGAGGCAGCCATCTTTTCTGAGCTGTAACTCTTGCCTGACTCGATCTAGTACTAAAAGAATTTGACAGCACTTTCAACTCCTCTAGAAAAGAATTTATAAAGTTGTGGTCGACAAAGGGCTTTGGAAGATCTCTTCATGCATTGCTTTCCTCCTTGCCGACCAAATAGCCCATAAAGTAACTGTAAACCGAGTAAACTGCTCATGCGGCAGTGTCTCCTTCATATGAAACAGCCAATGCTTAGCAGTTGGTCCAATATTCACGCTCATGTGCTCAACTAACATGTCATCAGATAAAGCCCAAGTACTCCTTGCCATGTTGCACTCAAGCAAGGAATGACGCCAAGAATTAGGAGCTCCGCACAAAGAACAGCGACTTGATCTGGACATGTTCCGATGCGCTAACAAATCAGATGTTGTCAAAGACTGTTGGGCTAATCTCCACAAAAAGACTCTGATTTTTTAGGGCACCTTTGTCTTCCACAAAGAACACCAGCCAAGCTCTTTGGCCCTTGTGTTAGATGAGCCTGAATTACCATCAAAGTAATTCTCTCTGTTCAGCTTTGTATTCAGTAGCATCCGATACGCTGACCTGACCGAGAAAAGCCCTTTAGGATCGAAATTCCATGTCCAAAAGTCCGATTGGCGTCGCGTGCATAGAGGTATGCTCAGGATCACTTCAGCATCCATAGGGAGGAAGTGCTCACGAATAAGATCTAACCTAGTTGCGGAGGTACGTGCTTGCTAGTTGTGCTCGTGGTGGGCTTTAGGATCATAATTTTCTAGTTGGGCCTGGGAATTAGTTGGGCTTTAGGAGCAAGATTGGCGTACGACGTTATTTCAAGTGAGTTAAACGAGCTTAACGAGTTATTCGATAACTCGGCTCGAAAAGCTCAAACTTGTTTACTTAAAAATTTCAAAAGTCGGCTCCGCTCGTTTTATTCTGAGTTTGAGTCGAATAGAGTCTAAGTTGCGAGTTACTTGTTTAGTTTTAATTCCAATGCTAGGAAGTCTCTCGTGGACCGCGTCTCTATCTCTCTCCTCCCGCATTACTGGGTCAGGCCTAAATTCCTAAGCCTCGCAGCTCCCTTCTTTTCCTTGCCCATGCTCCAAGTCCATTCGGCGATTTTCTCTCCTGATCCCCAACTCCGACCCGAACAAGAGGCGACGGGCGGACCTGTACATCGCCTTCAGGCGACGCGGAACCGCAGCATCGCCTCAAGGAAGCTGCTTCATGGGCCGCTATGCGGCGGCCCAGTACAAAAAAAGTACGGTTTTTTACTTTTGTCTTTTTTCATTCTTCTGTTTTCAAATCGGAATTATTATAAATTTATACAAAATTCGAATTTGAAAAATTTCAATGACATTTAAAATTCGACCATAAATTCAATTCCGAACAAAAAAATCTGAACAAATTTCAAAAACCGAAAAAAATAAAAAATGAACAAAAATTTAAAATTGAACAAAAATCAAATTGGAACAGAAAATCAAATCCGAACAATAATCAAATACGAACAAATTTCAAAACTGAATTTCAAATTTGACCAAAAATCAAATCCGAACAAATTTCAAAATCTGAGCAAAATTCAAAACCGAACAAATATCAAAATTGATCAAAAACCCAAATCTGAACAAATTTCAAAATCTGAACAAAAATTCAAACCCGAACAAACTCAAAATTTGAAATAAAAACTCAAATTCGATCAAAAAACAAATCCGAACAAAAAACAAAATCAGAACAAACTTCAAAATCTGAACGAAAATTCAAATCCGAACAAATTTGAAAATTGAACAAAAATTCAAATCTGAACGAAATTGAAATCCAAAAAAAATAAATTTCAAAACCGAACAACTCACTTTTTCAAAAATATGAAGAATAAAAAAGAAATGAAAGAAAACTGAGAAAACAAAAAAAAACTAAGAAAACAAAAAGGAAAACGAAAAAAAAGCCGAATTGGGCCGGCCCAACAGCACGCCATCTCCGCTTGTCCTATAGGCGACGCGCGCCTAATGCGTCGCCGCGGGGCGACGTATAGGTTTTGCCAGAGGCGACGGGCAGACAGCCCGCGCGATTCCGGTGCTCCTGGCATTGTCTGTTCAACCCCACTCCCCATCGAGCGGGCTAACAGACGCTCTGGATGATCTATCCCGGTTTGATGTTTCCGAAATCCACTCCCGCCGACTCCGCCTAGGTGAGATGAGGAGCTGAGGAATGAATCGGCTCGATCGTTCTCTTACACTGGTTTTTTCTTTTAAAATAAAAGGGTTCTCCCCGGTTTCATTGAAACCATCACACATCCACATAGTTTTACAACCGCAGAGGCAACACACAGAACCGTGTGAGCCGGAAATTTTACAAAAGATACCAAGAGCTAAATCGTTCTCTTACCCTGTTGCTAGTACAACTCGATTACTTCCAGATTTCAGTAGTTGCAACTGTACGATTTTTTTGTTGCTCAATAGTTTGTCATAGGGTCGTAGCTCTTATGTGGTGTGGTTAGGGGTGTTCAAAGTAGGGTTGGAAACCGGCCAATGCAGCTGTAGTTCATTTTTCTTCAGTTGCTCCAGTCACACAAGAAAACTAGTGCAGAAAGCAGGCCTAGGTTTTCACTCATACCATTTTTTAACACCCGGGTGTGTTCATCTTATTGAATTAATCTGTGACGCATGTATCAAAACAACAAATAAGATGAATTACTGGACTGCGATTAGCCAGCCTTACTATGGATTTTTTTTCTACTGTGTCCTATCTTCTGCTCACAACAAAAAAAACGTGACCAGCAGGAAGAGGAACCCCTATGGTATTTTAATTAAGCAGGAAGTGTGCGACAGGGGTCCAAACCAGGGATCGAACCCGCGCTGCCTGGGAGGCGCCACTGCGCACTCACCACTGGGCTACTAGCCCATTTTTTAACACCCGGGTGTGTTCATCTCATTGAATTAATTTGTAACGCATGTTTGAAAACAACAAATAAGATGAATTACTGGACCGCGATTAGCCAGCCTTACTATGGATTTTTTTTCTACTGTGTCCTATCTTCTTCTCACAACAAAAAAAAACGTGACCAGCAGGAAGAGGAACCCCTACGGTATTTTAATTAAGCAGGAAGTGTGCGACAGGGGTCCAAGCCAGGGATCGAACCCGCGCTGCCTAGGAGGCGCCACTGCGCACTCACCACTGGGTTACTAGCCCATTGTTTAACACCCGGGTGTGTTCATCTCATTGAATTAATCTGTGACGCATGTATCAAAACAACAAATAAGATGAATTACTGGACTGCGATTAGCCAGCCTTACTATGGATTTTTTTTCTACGGTGTCCTATCTTGTTCTCACAACAAAAAAAACGAGACCAGCAGGAAGAGGAACCCCTACGGTATTTTAATTAAGCAGGAAGTGTGCGACAGGTATCCAAACCAGGGATCGAACCCGCGCTGCCTGGGAGGCGCCACTGCGCACTCACCACTGGGCTACTAGCCCATCCACTTCTTCTCAAGAGTAGCACTCTTTTGGTCTTGAAGATAATACAAAAAATATTTTGCTTCGTAATCACTGGTAGGGTTGAAATGAATAATTTCTTGACATCTTATTCTCATTTACTTTGCCTAAGCTCCAGAACTTTACTTGCTCCACCTGTTTGAGAATGGCGGTGGCAACGCTGCGGTGGGTGGTCCAGATGCACCGGGACGTACCGCGGGCAGCCCGATTTTACGCAGAAGGGCTCGACTTTGGTGTCAACGTCTGCACACTTCGTTTTGCGGAGCTCCAGTCAGGGCCGCTCAAGCTTGCTCTCATCCACACCAGTAACTTGCCTCAAATTTTAACCTTGATGAAACGGTAACACAGGATATGCCCCAAATTTCACAAGAGGAAAATTCAATCCTGACTCAACCGTTTTCAGAGAAAGAAGTGTTTGAGGCGATTAAACAAATGGAACATAATAAAGCCCCAGAACCGGATGGTTTTCCTGCAGAGTTTTATAAAAAATGTTGGCATATTATCAAAGTTGATCTGATGGCAATGTTTACCCAATTGCATACCGGAAACTTGCCTCTTTTCAAACTAAACTTCGGTATAATAACTTTGCTACCTAAAAAGGAGGATGCTAGCCGAATTGAGCAATATCAGCCCCTCTGTTTATTGAATGTGAGCTTCAAAATATTCACAAAAGTTGGTACGAATAGAGTAACCTCTATTGCGAGTAGGGTAATTCGTCCAACTCAAACAGCGTTTATCCCCGGACGTAATATACTCGAGGGGGTTGTTGTCTTACACGAAACGATCCACGAAATACATAGGAAAAAATGGATGGAGTCCTCTTCAAAATTGATTTTAAGAAAGCGTACGATAAGGTGAATTGGTCTTTCTTACAACAAACTTTAAGAATGATAGGGTTTGCACCACAATGGTGTGATTGGGTGGCGCGGTTTGTCCAGGGAGGGAGCGTTGGGATTCGTGTTAATGACGATATCGGTCATTACTTCCAAACTCTAAAAGGATTGCGACAAGGGGATCCGTTGTCCCCATTACTTTTTAACCTAGTGGTAGATATGTTAGCAATCCTAATTTCCCGTGCGAAGGAGGATGGCCAAGTAGGGGGACTGGTACCGCATCTTGTGGAAGGTGGGGTCTCAATACTCCAACATGCGGATGATATGATCTTATTTCTTGAGCACGACATTGCGAACACTTGTACAGAACGACACATCGGAAACGGAGAAACGGTCTGTGTCCCCGCCCATGTCACTGATGTGGACGGGCTTATTGGCAACGGAGGTTAATGTCCGTTTCTGTTGTGGCCCAATATTGGAAACGGACATCCATATACCTCCGTTTCCAATAAAAATGGACAATGGAAACAGATTAAAAAAACAACCGTGTCCGATGTGAAATTTGCATATTAAAAAAAAACGGCTTCTGGCCAGCTTCTGCCAACTTCTGCCGGCAATATTACTTTATTTTCAATTAATTTTCAACCGTACATGATACAACTTGATACAACTTCCCATAGCTCCTCTCCACCAAGCTACATACTAACATTTACACGGCTAACACATGCTACATATACAAGTGTGTTTATCGTCTGCTTCTCACCTAGAAAAAAGTATATAAGCTCCCACCAACTAGAAATAATGCACCTGTGGCACTGCTTCTCACCGAAACAAAACTACTTACAACTCTGTCTATTGATCCACATTCACCACTTCACCAAAAGTGTCTGCAAAAAAGGGATAGTTCTCATAATGTTATGTATTTGCTTAGTTCAACACTATTAACATGCAGAATACTATAAATAAGAGCATTTTTCTGACTCTTGTGCAAACCTCAAACTGGTATCATGACATGATTTATACAAAAGATAGAATGACCAATTTTAGGTCTGCATTAATCTTAATGTGACTCCTAGGGCATGGACGTTACCAAATGCCCCAGAATTATGCATAAAATGGCATGAACAAGAAGAAAAACTCACCAAATATCTCTTTCAAATGAGCCTCATTAACATTCCTGGATAGATGATCAGCATGTAGAACAACCGACTCGAGAGAAGGAGATGATTTCCTGAAACATATATCATCAATTTAATATTACATCCACAACAAGAGAGCATAATACATGATAAGTACATGGTGTCTCTTCATACGAAATAGAAAATCAGATTGGATTAGATAATGAAATGTGTGTAACTTCTACTATCGGAAGCAAGAGGAATAGCAAATACACACCAGCTCTTATATATGTGAAATAGAATGTGTACACACAAAAATGAAGTTTATCCTGTTTTCTGAACCAAAGCATGGCAAATAATTAATACCTAGCAAACAAGAAATTGCTGAGCTAGAACTAGACAAAAACTCACATTCAGTGGTGAAGTACCAAGGGTGCCTGTTCCAGTACTAAGAGATGGAGGATTAAGTACCCAAAGGTGCAGGTTCTAGCGTGTACATGCTTCTTGTAGTACCAGCGATACTAAGTGTTAGAGCATTACGTACCAATTAATTATGATCAGAGATGCTTTGGCCAAATCGGCACCTTGTACGAAACCAGTACTAAGAGTCAATACAACCCAGTACTAGTAATTCAGTCATCAAGTACTAGGAGTCATACAATCTAGTACTAGTAATTCAGTCATCAAATGGCCTATCGAACAAACAATAGTACAGAAAGGTGCAGGTCGTGGTACCTGCATAAATTTCACTAGGTTAAGTACCCCAAAGAATACAAAATCAGTGCTCAACGGTGAAGGTTCTAGTCCAGTTCTTAGATGGGTTTGGTTACGATACCATCTAGTGGCATTCATAAGCAAATAGCATGCTATTTGAACCTACGTAGTTCTATACTTGGTTCTACACTTGGTCTAGGTAGTGACGGAAGCTTGCAATCATCCCAGCACTTAACCCAGGATGGAATAAAAGAAAGCAACCTTGCTCTTCTTCTTTTTTACAAAGTCGCAGCACCAGGTCGGAATTGTGGCCGGCAGCAGCAGCTCGATGGCTTGGTCCGGGACTACGGTGGTAGTAGCTCCAGGGCCCTTGCTGGCAACAGCGGAAGGCCACTACCAGTCCAGGAGCAGCAGCACCGATCCAATGGAGCCCTTGTCGACGGCAGTGGTGGCGGTGGCGCCAGGTTGTGCACAGAGGCACATCGAGACCACAACCAGGAGCGCACCATTGTCCTGCAAACAGAAACAAAGGCAAATGAGATTGAGTACAGGCGAGACAGTGAAGAGGCGGGCTTAACCTTGTGTGAAGGATTCTGCTTGTCGTGGCGGCGCATCCGGGCCTCCTGGTGGTCCTTCTCCGCCAGCGTGGGTTTTCATTCTACGATGGTGGCGACGGCAGCAGCAGGAGGGGGCGGCGGCTCTGCGGAAGGAGCTTGCTCCATGGCCGATCTCGATCTGCTGCAAGCAACCGACGGGATGTGAACGGGAAAAAATGAGGTTGAGGAAAGATGGGACGCAGCAGGCCTAGGAGAGAGGTGTATCGAGGCGGGGAGTTACCAGCTAGGTCGGGGCGGGGTCGTCGTCGCCGTCGTGGCGGACTGTGTCCGGTGTGGTGTAGCGCGGACGAGGGATCGAAAGATCGCGTTTTTTTTTGGACTCGGAACGTGCGTCGCCTGGCTCCCTACGGCACCTACGCCGGCGCCTGGCTCCGATGCCGTGGGTCGACTCAGCCGGCTCCAGCCATGGACAGCGCACAAGGGCGGCTCTCCGGGATGCGAATGGTGGCGGCGAGAGGAACTCGTGAGGGTGAGGATAGGAGGAGGCGGCGGCGCTCACGAGAGAGTGGGCGTCTATTAGATCGATGCACTAGTCAATTATCCCAAAAGTCCGAACTGATGGGAAGGGATAGGATTTATATTTTAACACTCCCCGTCACGTCTAGGCTGGACAATCGGTAAGATCTTAGACGTGGTGTAGATGGGAGGGCGCAACTATTTTTATATTAAATAGTGCGTTAGCCGGGGCTTGAACTTGAGACCTCCTGGCTCTGATACCATATTAGATTGATGCACTAGCCAATTATCTCAAAAGTCCGAACTGATGGGAAGGGCTAGGATTTATATTTTAACAGCGTCGGGAGTTGAAGCATGGGCGGCGGCGTGGGAGGTGGCCGGCGGCAAGGAAGAGCCAGGTGAGAGGATGGATGGAGAAAAGGGATCAAGCGAGGCTGTGCGAGAGAGGAAGGATAAGGCACGAGAGGCTCGGCGGCTGTGCGTCGGAGAAAATGAAAGGATAAGAGAGTTAGGGTTCCATTGTTTATATACTTGACCGGTTCACTTTGCATACGGGTCATAAATTCAACCGTTTCCGATATTGTGCCTTCACAATGGAAACGGTTAAATTTATATAACCGTTTCCGATGTGTCGCGATTCGCGGGCACGGACTCTTATTTTTCGCGCACAGTGTCATTTTACCGTCTTTTTTTGCTGCCGTTTCCATAGAGGGGTATACGATGTGTCGTTCTGTACTAGTGGAAGGAAGGCCGTGAACATGAAACTGATCTTGGCCTTTTTTGAGCAACTATCAGGTTTAAAAATCAACTTTCATAAGAGTGAATTGTACTGTTTTGGAAAAGCTAAAGATAATCAAGAGGAGTACCGACACATTTTCGGCTGCGAACTAGGATCACTCCCATTTAGATATTTGGGAATTCCTATTCATCACCGTAGACTTCTGAACAAAGAGTGGAAAATTGTAGAAGATCGGTTCGAGAGGAAATTGGCGGCTTGGGTAGCCAAGATGTTGTCTTACGGGGAACGTCTTGTCTTAATCAATTCAGTACTAACAAGCCTACCAATGTTTCTACTCTCATTTTTTGAAATTCCTAAAGGGGTTCGGAAAAGATTAGACTATTACCGGTCAAGGTTTTTTTTGGCAAAGTGATCAACTTAAGACAAAATATAGGCTTACGAAGTGGAATATAGTATGCAGGCCGAAAGACCAGGGAGGTTTGGGAATTGCGGTTTTAGAAACAAAAAATAAATGCCTATTGACTAAGTGGCTTTATAAACTCTTAAATGAAGAGAGAGTCTGGAAAGAAATATTGGTCAATAAGTATTTGGGGGATAAAGCGTTATCTCAAGTGCAAGCTAAACCTTTTGACTCACCTTTTTGGAAAGGGATTATGAAGGTTAAAAACGATTTCTTTCAGCGTGGTAAATTTCATTTGGTAGAGAGGTTGATGCGAATAACCCTCACATATGAACCCGACAAGTTTAGATGGTCACTTACTCAAAATGGAATTTTTACGGTAAAATACTATTACGAGGACCTTCTAAACGGACATACTAGGTACCTGCGTAAATACCTATGGAAATTGAAGATACCATTGAAAATTAAAATATTTTTATGGTTTCTTCATAGAAAGGAATTGTTGACAAAGGATAATTTGACTAAAAGGCGCTGGATAGGATGCAAGAAATGTGTATTCTGTGATGCGGATGAATCTGCTGAGCATTTATTTAGCAAATGTACGTTTGCTAGAGACATTTGGCGTTTAGTTCACTTTACTTTTAACGTCTACCCACCTACTAGTATTGCGAACTTATTTGGTAGCTGGCTAAATGGGATAGATAAAGTGATGAAGGCTCGCATTCGAATTGGTGTAGCGGCCATTTTGTGGGCACTATGGAACTGTAGAAATGATATTGTGTTTAACAAAACAAACTCTACTCATTATTTGCAGGTTATACACAAGGCGTGCTACTGGATTCATTCTTGGTCTTTCCTGCTACCGGTGGACCAACGTGGCCTTATGGATGCTGGATGCACCCGTATGTTGACAGTCGTGCGGGCTATCTTCAGTCGAGCTGGGTGGCTTCATACTAGAAGAATCGATGTTTAGTACTTCTTTGTTCGAGTGGCTGATCTTTGTAGCCACCTTATGCGATCCGTGAATTGTAAAACTTGATACTTTGGAGTCTAAATAATTGCGGAAAGTTGTGTGCATCATTTTGATGCAGAGGCCGGGGATCCGCACCCCCTTATCTAAAAAAATCCACACCAGTAATAGGTTCAGAACTGCACTGCCCTCTCCTTGCCACTTACTACAGTTTCTAGGGGTTTAAGGGTTGAGGTGGATGTGACTATGGAGGTGTTCGAAAAAAATCGTTGAAGTTGGGCATGGCATCCATGTGTTTATCGAGTTCCATGTGTGGTCGTCTGCTGAAAATTGTATGGCATACTTGTTGTGTCCAAGAAGATGAAATCTAGGCAGATTCATGCCTGAAAATTTGAGGTCACAGAATGACTCCTTCCGGATATCCTTTGCCTATCGGTACAAATTGGGTGCTTCAGCTTTTCCCCTCTTCGTTCAGTTTCTTTATCTGCCATCGGTTGCAAATGGGCATCACAAATTCATTCTGAGTAGATCTGTAGAAGGTCATTTGTTGATTTGTTAAGATTACCTTAGGTAGCGTGTGAGTCTCTGTCTCCGGTACTACAATTATCAAACATGCTTCATGGACTCATGGCTCAGACGCTCTCAAGCATACAAGAGTGTTGAATATTCTAGGATCCGGTTTGCTCATTATTATGGAGTAAACTATCACCAAGCTGAGAGATACCCCTATTCTCAATACTGCGTCCACAATAGTGTACTATACATCGATTGGTTCCACCATATAAGAACTATTTGCAAAGGAAGCATACATACTATACTTTGTTCAATAGCATGATGATTTGAAATATCCAAGGGATTAAGCATTGTATGTATATACTTCCTCTGTTTTTTTAATATAAGATGTTTTAGGGGTTGCACATGTGTCTACAGACATGCTAAAGTTGGTTGACACACATACTAAAACATGTCTCTACATACATTGGTACACATTTGAATGTGGACAAATGCTAAAACATCTTATATTAAAAAACGGAGGAAGTATAAATTATTAGCAAGATGGAACTAAAAATTTGATCTCCTATTTTGCTAATGTTCCACATTTGAATAGGGAACATTAGCGAAAAGTTTGATCTCCTATAAGCTAGGTTACCTTTTATTTTTTGTTTCTGCGCATTGTGTTACTTTATCTTTTGAAATAGTTAAGGCTGTGTATGAAAATATATGGTTTAATTCATGCCTTCTAGAGTCTGTCATGTTTTTCTTCTGGATTTCAAATACAATCATTGTATGGATATGAGATATAAATGCATCATGTCTATCTATATGGAGATAAAACCTTATGGGGTTATGGATATGAGATAAAAATGCAGCATGGCTATCTATATGGAGATATCCTTATGGATGTAAAATAGTCATATGTTAAGAAAGGAGTTTGTCATGTTCAAAATATGAGGCTGTGCAATCAACAAGTTATTTAACTTGTGCACTTTAATCAACTTTTCTTCAGATATTATGGCATCCTTTTTGCAGTTAAACAACTCTTTGTCTGAATGTTCATATATATTTGCAGTACCCTTGCAACACAGAGAGTCTATTCGTCGATGATGTCCTTCACAGTACAAGACATAACCAGTACAGTATCAAAACTCATGGCGCTGGGAGCTGAGTTGGATGGTCCCATCAAATATGAGATCCATGGAAAAGAACGCCATCTATATCCCACCACTTCCATACATTATACTAAAAGTCAATCATGGTTTTCTTCACTGGATCTCTTGTGGCATTTTTTTTTATGCAGGTTGCAGCCTTATGGTGCATAGACAAACACATACTAGGTCTTTACGAACCATCCTGGAGAATCGCTACTACAAAACTTGCAACGAGAAAGAAGCCATTTGACATTAGCAATAGACTGCTTATTTGTCGTGGAATGAAGATCTTTTGACAGTGCAACTCGGTGTTCAATTGCTGGAGGTTAGGTTGTTAGGAATTAGGATGTCAGTGTAGGCCCAGGGAAATGATGCATTTTTTTGAACGAAAAACAGAGGGCGAGGCAGCCACCTTAATTTTTGTACTCCCTCCGTCCCAAAATAAGTGTCTCAAGTTTGTCCAAAATTGGACGTATAAACTTGAGACACTTATTTTGGAACGGAGGGAGTATTAAAAAAGGCAAGGCAAATTACATGGTGGTGCGCCACTCATACGCGAGGTGGACACGGAGAAGAATTTTACACAGAGGTGCTTAGGATTCTAGGCAGAAGCCAACTTCATAGCTTTTTCGATTCAAAGGATTTTTTGTGGATATTTGGAGTATCTGAATTCCTAGGCATTTTCTTTGTTGTTTGATCCACTCAAACTTTATACGATTTTCACTTTTCCTTCTTTGTCGTGTCAAACATTGTTCGATGTTAATTCATCATAGTTCACGGTTCTATAGGATTCAAGAGTACATTGCATTCCAATCCTGAATTGTTTTCTATCCATGTGTTTTGGACATAGCTTAAACCAAAGAGAGATACGAGTTTGCCGGTATGCTTTTCTCCCCTGTTCAGTTTTCTAGCGTATTGCATGAAAATATTATGTCAACTTTGGTAGTCTTTAATCTATCAACCTCAAGTGCGATGTCATCACATCAAATGAAATAAAGAATGTGTAACTCTTTTATACATTGTTCGTCTCGTGACCAACCTGTCCCACTGTGATCGCATCGCAATCAGTCACTACAGGAATGGCGAACTGTGCCGACGGCCATGATCTGTGCCAACGGCTATTTATCGGGGCCGTCAGCACAGGGGCGTACCAGGACCAGCCGTCGGCAAGTCCGTCGGCACAGACATTCTATCCCGACGGCCACCGTCGGGACACAGGAAGCCGTCGGCACAGAATATGAGGTGACGTCGACGGCACTCTGTGCCGACGGCAAAGCCGTCGGCACAGGCCTCTACCATTTTTATTCATTTTTATGTATATAGATACACCGAATAGATATATGTATATAGTTTCGCTAAAAAAAGTCATCATGTTTTTTTACCCTAATCTTCATTTTTATGTATCTATTTATTACTCTCAATTAAATTTAATATGTTTTTATTCATTTCTATATGTATATAGCTACGCCGAATAGCGGTCTCCACCCACATAAAATAACGTCGCGAATCTTGTCTCTCGGAAGTATTATATGCGAATCTTGGTTTGTGTTATCGCATGTGTGTAGATATTATTGCAAGTGTTGGGGTGGATATTGGTTTTCCCGTACGTAGATAATAATATGTCTCGTACGTAGATAATATGTGTCATACAAACATAAATATGAATATGTCTCACATACAAATAGAAATACGGATATGTCTCATACATCCTAAATACGAATATGTCCCGAAGATATCACTGAATGGCTCCACCGAGCATAAAATAGAAAATCTTATAGCGCTGGCCAAATCTGTCTGCCACCGAGCATAAGATATCACATGTTTGTTGCCTTCTTCTTCTGCCACCTAGATGCATCCTGAGAAGTTCTTCCCGTATTTCCCTCCAAGTCCTCGATGGCCACCCATGCCTACATAGGTTCGCTGATAGCTCACGAAGATGAGGTGGATAAGTAACAATATCCTCGAATGACACTTCCTTATTGTCTACCTTGAACTCGGCCGTAAACTTCAAAAGGAGTGCCGACATTCCTAGCTGGAAACTACGATCGGAAGGAAAGCTCGACATGTTCGAGTGAGTGGACTTGAATGCTTACCAACCTTAGTGAGAAGGGGTTCTTATAGGCCGAGAAGACAGGACCGTCGGGATGAACTGAAGGATTTGTAGATAGAACAAAACACACGGTTAGCCCGTCATACAGCCCAACGGTGGCTCGTGAGTGCCTGCATATCAAATGCACCGTTGGGCTGTATGACGGGAATCCGAATGCTTTGTATTCGGTCGACGAACTGAAGGATTTTGTTGCTCTCTTCACTCGGCAAATCGGCCTTCGATCCAAACAGCGGCAAGACATCTCTGATGATCTGCAACCATCGGAACAAGTGTTGGGAATGTTGCTAATCATCAAAGATCCTTGCCGCTGCTTGGATCCGACCGAGGGGAGGGTTCACCTTCAGCCGACGCTCTAGGAACTCCTGCCTCTCAGAAATGTTGCTCTCTGCTACCCGTGTACTGGCAATGATGGATGTGAAGTGTACTCCTGCCTCTCTTATAGACCCGCCTCTCCGAGTGACTCCCTCCAGCTAGCCAATCAGGAACAAGTACGCGGATCGTGTGTTTCCTTCGAGAGCTTGGGAGCCGTTGGATCAGCGGTGTGTTTCTTTCGAGCGCTGGTGAGCCGTTGGATCCGGAAGAAGCACACGGATCGTGTGTTTCCTTCGTGCGCTTGTGAGCCGTTGGATCAGCGGTGTGTTTCTTTCGAGCGCTGGTGAGCCGTTGGATCCGGAAGAAGCACACGGATCGTGTGTTTCCTTCGTGCGCTTCTGAGCCGTTGGATCAGCGGTGTGTTTCTTTCGAGCGCTGGTGAGCCGTTGGATCCGGGAGAAGCACACGGATCGTGTGTTTCCTTCATGCGCTTCTGAGCCGTTGAATCAGCGGTGTGTTTCTTTCGAGCGCTGGTGAGCCGTTGGATCCGGGAGCGCCACCGGTAGAACTTCATTTCCAATTGGTGGGTGTCTATTCACAAAATTTGAGAAACATTTCCAATCCGGGGAGATATGGGGTTCACCCCGTCGCCGTCGCCGCAATAGATGTAGGGCTTTGGGCGTCTAGACATCTACCTATGTATGTATATACTTGATGATGGTCCTATGTGTATCTACTCGATGATATAGCATTTTGTGATCCATTGTGATCAATAGATGGAGCCATTGTGTGATCTTATTGTTCTGAATTTGTCGTGATTTTTGATTATTTTTTCTGCTATTATTGCTGCAAAAAACGAGCTGCTGGATAAAAAAAAATCTGGTCACACCTGTGCCGACGGCAATGCCGTCGGCACAGACCCATTACTGTGACCAAATGGTCATACCTGTGCCGACGGCAAGACCGTCGGCACAGGACCCTCCCTGGCGCGCCCAGCTGCCTCCACGTGGCAGCTCTGTGCCGACGGCTCACAGGCCCCTCCTCTCGCCCGGCTAATGTGGACCCCACCCGCCGCTGTACCCACAAACTAGGTGCCGACGGTGCGTTTCTGGCCGTCGGCAAAAGCTGTGCCGACGGTGTATAGCTGTGCCGACGGCTAGGTGTACTGTGCCTACAAGGCCCTAAGCCGACCACCCTGTGCCGACGGTGGCCGTCGGCATAGGTGTGTGCCGACGGCATGGGGGCCTTTGCCGACGGTCTGCGGCCGTCGGCACAGGTGGCCATTCCTGTAGTGAGTTAAATTTATGAGCAAATAGGCAGACGACCTATGAGAAAGCTATGAGCAAATAGGCACATAGATCCAGGGAGAAGAGTGCGAACCCGGGTCGGTCCACGCAGACCACGATCATGTTCCAGGCATCAGCGACCAACCTGCCCCACTGTGATCAAAAATCAAAAATGCTGATGGAGGAGTCAACCCGGCCTGCCGCCGCGCCGCCCTATAAAGCTGGCCGCACTCCAGGAACTCCGGTGATGCGTTTTCTCATTGGAAATTAGGTTGCCGACGTAAGCACCACCTGCTCCATTGCTCCTTCTGGCTGCATTTGTTATGCAGTGGCACCCTCCCCCTAAATAAAGCAAACCATTTCCCTCCTCTGGTGATTGACATCGTCCTGCTATCAGCCTCCGGCCTCTTCGGTCCGGCCACCGCCGCCTCCGGCCGCTTCCATTTCCGTTCCCAGAGGAAGCCGCTTCGATCGATCCATCCGACCACATGGCGGCTTCCTCAGCCGCCGCCACAGATGAAAGCTTTAGCCGTCGTGCATGAACAGATAGAAGCAGCAATGCCGATCACATCGTCGTCCTTGTTGCCACTGCTGCTCCTTCTGGCGTTCTCGCGTCATTCCTCTGCGGCCAAGAATGACAGCCGCGCCGTTATCAACATCTCCGCCCTCGAGGCGGCCGTCCGCGACCGCGCCTTCGAGCTGCTCCGCCGCACCAACAAGCTCGTCGCCGTCGCGCCCCTCCCGGACAACGTCTCCGCTGCCGCCGCCGGCGCCGATGCCGAGGTCGAGGCCTCGGCGCTGCGCGTGCGGAGCAGCTCACTCTGGGACGACGGCGTCAAAGAGACCGCCGCCGGCACCGCGGGGTTCACCGTCCCGCCGCGCGTCGTCCCCGCCCCGTTCGCGCGCCGCGTCGACGTCGTCTTCATGCGCTTCCTCCTCCCCGACGACGGGGCGCTCTTCGCCGCGCCACGTGGGTACGCGCTGGCGGCCCCGGTGGCAGCCCTGCTCGCGTACGACGTGTCGTCGGGCCCCAACGGCAGCGAGATCGCGCTCCGGGCGCTCGGCGCGCCCGTCCGCGTGGAGTTCGGGAACCTATCGCTCTCGTCGTCGTCGTCGTTCAACGCCACGGGGGCGTCGAGGTGCGTGACCTTCGCGGCGGCCAGCGGGAAGGCCGTCGCCACGCACGACATGGCGTCGGCAACCGCGTGCGCGGTGACCGGCACGGGGCACTACGGTGTTGCTGTGCGGCTGGAGGTGCCGCCACCGACGCCGGCGCCTGCGGCTATGAGGGAGCGGTGGTGGGCGTGGACGGTGGTGGCTGGCGCCGGTGGGGTTGTGGCAGTGAGCTTCCTGGCGGTCACCGTGGCCGCCGCAGTCCGGTGGAGCAGGAGGCGCAGGAGGGAGGAGATGGAACTGCGAGCAATGGCGGGGGAGGACCTGGGGAGGATGGCAGTGCGAGGGAGCAGGATGCCGTCGGCGAAAATGGTGCGGACACGGCCGGAGTTTGAGGAAGGGAGCCCGTTGCCGTGGCGGCGCTAGCTCCTAGAATCGCGGTAGACTGGACGAGGACGTTTCTAACTGGTCCGCTTCATCTAATCATTGAATTGGGCAAAGAAAAGAGAAAACGGCTGAGATCTGCCGATGGGTTGGGCCACGAGCGGTGAATGTACATAGTACTAGTAAGAACAGAATTGCCAAGGGGTCGTAGCCCACTTTCGCCCCAACGACGCTCCGCCAGTGTGTTCGCCAGTGTGTTCAGCTAGGTGTACTTTTCAGTACGAGGCTTGTACTGTTGTACACTTGTACAGTACCACATACATTGTTTTGGTGTGTAAACTCAGCTCAAATCAGATTAAAATGTACATTAATCGCAATAGGTTATTCTATAGGAAACTCGTAGCAGGTTGAATAGATTATATCATGAATCTCCTTTTGTGTTCTTATGTTCCCTTCAGGATAGTACATTGACAAAAAAATCAGTGAGAATAAGTGAAACTACTATGCATTACTTGGTGCCACAAAATTCAGAAAATATGAACAAGAGGGTTTGGCAAGCCAGTACAGCAAAGTAATGTATACAAACTATTCATATAATCTGTTACGAAAAATATATCATTCGATCATTTGTTCCCCTAAGTAGTTCCAACAATATATCAATGGTGACAGAAGGGTTACATGTTTGATTTGAAGTCCTCCCCATTTAGGACCGGATATCTGATTGCTGGAGCAAAATAAATGCTCCTGATTTATTCTTTTCAGTCTCAGCGCTTCTGAATAGCGGCAATCAGTCGACGGGCATAAGGTAGATCGTACGTTTCTCCAAATTACTGGAAGGTGGCACCGTATTTTCTTCAGATTTCAAGTAGATGAACCCTGTTGAGGTACAGCAGCAGGTCTTCGCCTGTATCTTTTCGAGGTTCCTCTCCCGAGGAACTATGACCAATACTCGTTGACCAGATCGCGGAAGAGAGATCCTTCAGTTTCCATGAGCTTCTTGGGTCTGTCATACTCCACTACTCTCCCTGAAATTACAATACTCCATTAGTAGGGAACTATGGAACTCTATGCTACAGCCCTAATAATTTGGCCATGAGAGGAACATAGCAACATACCATCGCTCATCGCAAGCACCATATCACAGTCCATATATCACAGTCCATAACTGTCGGTATACGGTGGGCGACTGTAATAACGGTGCAATGCTTGAATTCGGTCCGGATCGTTTTCTGAAGGACAACATCTGTTGCATTGTCTATAGAGGCTGTTGCTTCATCAAGAACTAAGATACGACACCTTCTCAAAAGTGCGCGACCTAAACAAAAGAGCTGCCTTTGGCCCATGCTCCAGTTTGACCCATCTTCCGCAACTGTGTTGCAAGATCTAGATTAGTATTATGAACAAGAAAATTCCACACATTCTAGTAGCAAATTTCTGAGGACTACTGGCAGTTTGACAAATTTAGTTGCACCTGTATTTTAAGACCCCTGTTTTTTAATTTTGAAACAACTGGATCCGAATTTTATGTTTTCCCAATTTGTTAAAGGCATAAAGTGAACTCCAGAAATCAAATTATAGATAAACTGAGGTTCCTACCAAGTGAATCCAATCCCTGCTCCTTCTCCTGTACTGATTCAAGAAGTTGGCATTTGCCAAGGACCTGCAGAATAATAAAATATGAACAACCCAATTTAGTGATTCATTTTCAGATGTACGTATGCCATAAACAGAGAACGGTAACATTCTGTTTCACATCCCTAAATATGGTTTATCATCCCAATTTAATAGGATGCTGAATTATCTATTGTACATACATGGATTACACATCTTACCTCCCATATTTGTTGATCCGAGAATTTCTCAAGAGGATCTAGATTATATCTTATTGTACCCTGAAAAAGTGTTGGCTCTTGTGGAATGATGCCCAATCGCGAACGCAGGTCATGTAAGCCTATCGTGCTGATGTCCACAGAGTCTATAATAATTTTCCCTCCAGCAGGTTCAACAAGACGGAACAGCGCACCAATTAAAGTTGTCTTGCCACTTTGTCCGACCAACTATGCCAATCTTATCTCTACCTTCAAACTTGCAAGTGATTCCATGTAGTACCAGAGGAGCATCTTTCCTATACCGAATCTGTCAAATGAAAATCAATCACATACATCTGTAAGAATTTCTGAAGGGTTTCACCTAGTCAGACCTGCATGTATGGTTACCTTCAAATCTTTAAGCTCCACCCTGCCAACTTGGGGCCAATCTGGAACTGGTCGGTTTTCTTCAATAACTTCTGCCGCTTCACTTTGTATGTACATGTATTGGTTCACTCTTTCCACAGAAATTATTTTATTTGCAAGGTCACATTGCTTTTGAATAGAGTTAACAAAAGAATTATTTAGTTAGTATTGCAGCGGTCATTATTTAGTTAGTATTGCAAGGCCATAGGACAACGCCATACCCACAAAACCTGCGTAAGAATGATATGAAGTTAGTACGTTTCTAATGGTCATGTTAATTCCTCCATAACCTGGTTGATGTAAAATAAATATATTTTCCAATACTCTGGTACATAGACATTACACACAAATATATTTTCCATTACTCTGGTACATAGAAGATTGGATATCTGACTACCAGACTACTAATAAGGTTTTCAGCCACTCACTACTACCAAGAAGAAATCTGCAACTTCATTCAATAAATAATGTATGCTATCATAACAAAAGCTTAACCTTCATAAAACTTAATACCAGGAACCTATGGAAATACAGAAACCAATTATTTGCAAGGCATATAACAAATCACTGAAAAAATGTATGCAGGAATCAATCATCTTATAGCTTGTCAGCTACTATAATATTATCAAGTGCGTGATTGTTTTTGTGATGGTTGACTGGTTGTACTTACAAAAATATACTTACCAGGAGCAAAGGTTCCTTGAGGAAGGAGAGCCATGACAAAGGCAGAAGAAGAAAGAATTGCAGCGGTCATTATTTCAAGACGTTGAATCAACCATTCAGTTGCTGCCAAATTATAGAAGTCTGGACCAGCATTCTTGTCAACTAACTCCAAAAATTTAGCAAAGAAACGATCTTCTTCTCCAAAGGCACGTATTGTTATAGCCCCTGAAATTGATTCACCCAAGTGATTTGCTACAGCAGACTTGGTAGTGCCATTGATTCGCATCAATTCCTTAGCCGAGCCTAAATAGTACCTCTGCACAATTGTGATTGTCAAACGAAAAGAAAGACCAATTAGCGTATTGGATTAAGATAGCAGGAGAACATATCATTTGGTGAATGAATTAACTTAAAGGGATTGAGCCATATAGGAAAATGCAACACGGATCACCTGCAACCGAATTGCCAAAACAATCATCGGTAGCGATACAAATAGAACTTGCCATGTAACAACAGCAATTACACCCAGATTGCTAAATGCATTTAGGATGGAAACAAAGCCAAACATGAATGCAAATGGAACATCAAGGTCAATTATACTCAAATCTGCAGAGACCTGTAAAAAATCGATCATTATGTTAGGCAAACCGATTCTGTTATTCCCTTCCATATTTAGTGCCCGTATATATGCATATAAGATCGGGCCATTATGGTTAGGATTGTGTTTGATTAGGTTTCCATGTGTACTTGTAATCAGCCTATAAAGCAATGCATCGGAGACCCACGATTGTGTGGTCAATCAATCTCTTTCTATCTCTCCATCATGGTATCAGATAAACGTTCCGCTCCTCTCTTCTACCGCCGCCGCTCTGTTAGGGTTCCTCCCCGCAGCCGCCGCACACCCTCCCCTGCCGCCGCCGCCGCCATGCCAGACTCCGGCCCCTCCCCTTTTGCCGCACTCTGGGCGCAGGCCACGGCCATCCAAAGCATCAAGTCCCTGCTTCCTGTCACCCTCGACCTCAAGGCGTCTAACTTCACCAAGTGGCGCCGTTTCCTCCAAGTCGCCGTCACTCACTACGCGCTCGCCGACCACCTCACCACGGCTGTCCCTCACGACGAGTAGTGGCTGCGGATGGACTCCACCGTTCTCCGCTGGCTGTACGGGTCGGTCAACCCCGACATCGTGGACATGGTCATGGAGGAGACCCCCACCGCCTACTCCGTCCTGGCACGCATTACCGCTCTCTTCCGCGACAACCAGCAAGCTCGGGCGGGCTATCTCGGCCAGAAATTCCGCAACATCGAGCAAGGGGACAAGACCATCACCGCATACTGCCTCGAGCAGAAGGCGGCCGTTGACGCCCTCGCCGACGTCGGTGCTCCGATCACCGATGACGCCCTCGTCTGGAACACCATCAAGGGCCTCGACGAACAGTACGCGGGCGTGGCCTCCTTGGCGCCGCTCCTCATGCCGTTCCCCTCCTTCATGCAGTTCCGGAACATGCTGCTCCTTCAGGAGCTGAAGCCCGCCACCACGCGCTCGTCCACGCCCACGGCTTTCTATGCCGCCCCTCCATCTGGCGGCTCCTACCGCGCCCCGGCTCTCCCCGCGCCGTCTCCTCCCGCCGGCCACACCGGCTACGGCGCCCCACCCCAACCTGGCCCCGGCGCCCCATCCCCTACTGGCTACGGCCGGAACAAGGGGAAGAAGAAGAAGAACGGGGCAGGCGGTGCTCCCTTCTTCCCAAACGCGCAAAACCCCTGGACAGGAGCCATCTACATGCACCCGATGACGGGGATGCATCAAGGAGGGTTCTCAGGGCTCCTCGGGCGTGGCCCCACCGCGCCCCCACCACGTCCTGCTCAGGCCTACATGGCGCTGCCGGCTCCAACGCCCGCGGCACCCCAGCACGCGACGTTCTCCTACCCCAACTACCCCAGCTACGGCTCCACCTCGGCACCTACCTGGGATCCTTCCGCCCTCGCGAGCTACTTCAACACCATGAGCCTCCATGCCCCTACTGAATGGCACATGGACACCGGAGCATCTGCTCATATGTCCTCGGACGCGGGTAACCTCAACTCTCTCTCCTCTACTCCTACTCACAAACATGTCATAGTAGGTGACGGCTCTTTCCTTCCTGTCACTCAAACTGGTCATGTTTCCCTTCCTTCCTCTACTTCTCGTCGTCTTACTCTTCGTGATGTCCTCGTTACTCCTCGCATTATTAAAAACTTGATCTCTGTTCGTCAATTTACTACCGACAATTCTTGTTCAGTTGAATTTGACCCTTGGGGTTTTTCTGTAAAGGATCTCAGGACAGGGGCCATGATTCTACGGTGCAGTAGCACAGGCGATCTCTACCCACTCACCGTCTCGCCGTCCGTGCCCCGTACCCTCGCTGCCATCACCGCCGACACCGACCTTTGGCATCGCCGTCTCGGTCACCCTGGCCAAGCTGCTCTTCAGCGTCTTGCGTCGTCGTCGCTGCTTCCACTAAATAAAATTTCCTCAAATTCTAGTTTGTGTCATGCTTGTCAGCTCGGTCGCCATGTTCGTCTACCTTTTACTTCATCTATTACTAGTACCAAACGTCCCTTTGAATTAATACATTGTGATTTGTGGACTTCGCCTATTGAGAGTGTTTCTGGCTATAAATACTTTCTTGTCATTTTAGATGATTTTACTCACTTCTTGTGGACGTTCCCTTTACGGCTTAAATCTGAAACTTACCCTATACTGTCTAACTTTCGCAACTATGTCGCTACACAATTCTCTCTCTCTTTACAAGCTATACAGTGCGACAACGGACGCGAATTCGACAACCGTGCTCTCCAAGCCCTCGCCACCGCCAATGGCCTTCTCCTTCGTTTTTCTTGCCCTTACACCTCTCCCCAAAACGGTAAAGCTGAGCGTGTTATTCGTACTGTCAATGACATTGTTCGTACTCTGTTATTTCAAGCTAGCATGCCTCCCAACTATTGGGTGGAATCCCTCCACACAGCTACCTATCTTCTCAACAGACTACCTACAAAAGCCATTACCGCTCCATCCCCTTTCTTTGCCCTCTTTTCCACCCCACCCAACTACTCACACCTTCGCACCTTTGGTTGCTTGTGTTATCCAAATATTTCATCCACCATGCCCCATAAACTGTCGCATCGTTCGGTTGCCTGTGTTTTTCTAGGATACCCATCCAACCATCGAGGATATCGCTGCATGGACCTTCAGACTCGTCGTATCATTATTTCGCGTCACGTGATCTTCGATGAAACTAGGTTTCCGTTTGCACCAGATTTTTCCTGCACTAACTTGCAGCCGACGTCGCCTCCATCGCCAAACGACATCGACCCGATCGACGTCCTCGACTCGGTCCCTGTGCCATCCATGCATACAGTTCCACGTCGCCCTGCGCCTCCCGGCCCACCGCGTGGCCCTGCTGGACCGCCGGCCTCCCCCGCGACTCCAGGCCGCGGCCCGTCTTCGCCAGCCTCGTCTCGCGCTGCCGCTGGCCCCTCTACACCAGCAGGTCGCGGCCCGTCATCGGGCCCCTCTACGCCAGCAGGCCGTGGCCCGTCTCCGCGCCCTTCTACGCCAGCAGGCCGCAGCTCGCCTTCGACGGCCTCGCCCGTCGCTGGATTCGACACTACGGCTTCTCCTACGCTGCAGTCAGGCGCGTCCTCCCCGCGCAGCTCCAGCACGTCGAGCGCTAGCTCCGTGGAGCTCTCGCCGCCTCGTCAACAACCTCAGGCGGCCCCAACCCACCACATGGTGACACGTCGTCAAGCGGGCAAGGTCATTCCTCCTCCTGACCGTCTGAACCTCCACGTCGACGTTGTTCCTTCTCCAGCACCGACCTCGCCGGTTCCCAAGTCAGTCCGTGGCGCTCTAAAAGACCCGAACTGGCTCGCCGCCATGACTGACGAGTACGGTGCTCTCCTCGCCAATGACACTTGGGAGCTCGTTCGCCCCCCGCCAACGCCAATGTCGTTTCTGGCAAGTGGGTCTTCCGCCACAAGTTCAAGCCTGATGGTACCCTCGATCGCTACAAGGCTCGCTGGGTGTTGCGTGGCTTCTCTCAGGAGCATGGCATTGACTTTGATGAGACCTTCAGCCCGGTCGTTAAACCGGCCACCATTCGAGTCATCCTCTCCGTGGCCCTCTCCCTCAAGTGGAAGATTCGCCAACTAGACGTCAAGAACGCTTTCCTCCATGGGAAACTCTCCGAGCTGGTCTTCTGTCAACAACCCACGGGGTTCGTTGATTCTGCTCGCCCTGACCATGTGTGTCGTCTCAACCGTGCTCTCTATGGTCTGAAACAGGCGCCTCGTGCTTGGTACCACCGCTTCGCGAGCTTCGTCACATCGTTCGGCTTCACCTGCTCCAAGTCGGATACGTCACTCTTCATTTTACACAGCACCATGGGGACGGCCTATCTTCTCCTCTACGTCGACGACATCATCCTCACGGCTTCTACATCGACTTTGCTCGAGCGTATCATCACCGCTCTCAGCGCCGAGTTTGCCATGACTGATTTGGGTGAGCTTCATCACTTCCTCGGCCTTGCTGTTCGTCGTGACTCCAGCGGGATGTTCCTCTCGCAGACCCAGTATGCTCTCGAGATCCTCGAGCGTGCTGGCATGAGCTCCTGTCACCCTGCATCGACACCCGTGGACACATCGTCTAAGCTGGCTGCTACCGCTGGCTCTCCTGTTGCTGATCCTTCGGAGTATCGGAGTCTTGCTGGCGCACTTCAATATCTGACGTTTACTCGCCCCGACATTGCCTACGCCGTGCAGCAGATATGCCTCCACATGCATGATCCCCGTGACCAGCACCTGACTTTGGTCAAGCGTGTTCTCCGCTACGTCAAGGGTACTCTGCACTATGGTCTTCAGCTGACGTGTTCCTCTACGGATCGACTTGTTGCTTACACTGACGCAGATTGGGCCGGCTGTCCTGACACTCACCGCTCGACATCCGGCTACTGCGTGTTCCTTGGCGACAACCTGGTCTCGTGGTCCTCCAAGCGTCAACACACTGTCTCCCGCTCTAGTGCTGAGGCAGAGTATCGAGCTGTTGCCAATGCCGTCGCTGAAGCAAGTTGGCTCCGCCAACTCCTCCAGGAACTTCATCGACCTCTACCTGCCGCCACAGTTGTCTTCTGCGACAATGTCAGTGCGGTATACATGTCCACGAACCCCGTTCAGCACCAGCGCACCAAGCATATCGAGATTGATCTTCACTTCGTTCGAGACCGGGTTGCGCTTGGGCACATTCGAGTTCTTCATGTGCCTTCTTCACGACAGTTCGCGGACATCTTCACCAAAGGCTTGCCTTCGCCATTGTTCTTGGACTTTCGGTCCAGTCTCAGCGCCCGAGAATCTCCCGCTGTGACTGCGGGGGGCTGTTAGGCAAACCGATTCTGTTATTCCCTTCCATATTTAGTGCCCGTATATATGCATATAAGATCGGGCCATTATGGTTAGGATTGTGTTTGATTAGGTTTCCATGTGTACTTGTAATCAGCCTATATAAGCAATGCATCGGAGACCCACGATTGTGTGGTCAATCAATCTCTTTCTATCTCTCCATCACATTAAAAAGTGCACGAAGCTAAAAGAAAACACAATTGTAATTATCATAAGTGTCATTTGTTTCAGAATGTTTACCCGGCTAAGAACCCTTCCTAGAGGGGTAGAATCAAAAAAGGACATAGGTGCACGGAACAATGAACTAAGTAACTGGGAAAATAATGATCTTGAAGTCTGGATCCCAAGAACAACGACAAAGAAAGACCTTGATAGCACCAAGAACATTGTGCAAACTCCAATACCAATGTACACAGAAATTAACTTCAGTGTACTAACACAAGGATTTTGGACATTAGCAGCCATCCATGAATTCTGTGATATTTGCCCAGCTATGAAAATTATGTGAGATATAACAGAAAGAGAGGCATACAAGAAGCCTTTGTTCTGTTGCAGGTAAAGCATATAAGGCTTAAGACCTGTATTCCCCGATTCTCTTTCCTCTCACTTGATCAGTTGATCTACTGGTATTGGCTTCAGAGACTCTATATATCTGTTTCCATGAATACTATCTGTCTCCTTTGTTGGAATTTCCTTTCCTCTGTGAGAAGCCATATTATTAATATCTGAAACACCAACAGTATCTTGATGTGCATTTACAAGGTATTTAAATTCTTGACAATCTGCCAATAAATCTTGATATGGTGCCGACTGAATAACCTCTCCATCTGACATTAACTGCCAAAAATTATCACTAGTTTTAAGATCAAATCGTCAAATAATACAGTTCACTACAAACAAATATAAATCATGAGAGAGAGAGAGGACCAGAATGGAGTCAAATATGGGTAGAAAATCCACTTGGTGGGTCACCAAAAGAACAGTTTTGTCTGATAGAGCGCTCATCACATATTCCTGTCACACAACTAAGAGTGTCATAAACATGTCATAATTAGTAATGCAATCTGCACCTGCTGATATGATACTTACATTAAAGAGACTTGTTGCTGTATGGGCATCAACAGCACTGAAGGGGTCATCAAGAAGATAGATGTCTGCATTCTGGTACAGTGCACGAGCAAGCTGAACACGCTGCTTCTGACCACCACTAAGATTTACTCCTCTCTCCCCAATTTGGGTAAGGTCCCCGAATGGAAGCATTTCAAGGTCCTTGACCAACGAGCACCTTGCAAGTGTTTCTTGGTATATTTGTCTGTCCATTAGAGATCCAAAGAGGATATTATCTTGTACAGTTCCTGTTTGGATCCACGCAGTCTGAGAAACATATGCTATTTTCCCACAGACTTGAATCTGAAATATGTACAGAAAGATGAATGATGATGATCTGATATTAAATTCTTGCTAAAAAGGAACTAGTTAAGAAACGCTATGTTGGAAACTATTGTAAACCAGTATTATCATAACAGCTTGGGAAAACCAAACATGATGCAGTTGTCAACGCTATGTTGGCAACTAGCCAAGCTCAACCGCACTGAACAACATTTTGTTACCCAATGCTTGATGAATATGGCATTTTTACTTGTAGTATAGTGGCAGAACTTATCATCATACAAAATCTGCAATCTGATAAAAGGGGACCCAATGAATTTACCATTAACAATACATTGCAAGCTGGAGTACCGAAACAGAGAAGCCAACCTCCTTGCTCATGAGATTGCAAAATATGCTAATACAGCTTTGTGTAATGGATTTTTGGTTGGCCAAGTTCCAAATGGTTTGTCGGAACTGGCTGATCGCGATTGTACGAATGTTTCTTCCAGTTAATTTATACAGAAAAATCAAAAAAAAAACAATACATTGCAAGACCAACAAATTATCTAGTGCATGCGAAAACCCAAAAGAAGTACATGTTTCAAGATAACTAAAGTACTTCATAAGCTCACGACATGACAGCCATTTGCTTTTCTAGTTCACAAAATAGATGAAGGTCATAGAAAATTATACCGTGCCTTCAGTGTTGGGGACCTCTCCAAGTACAGACGCCAAAAGCGTGGACTTTCCGGATCCTACCTCTCCACATATCCTTTAGAGTTGGTTTTGATGAATTTTCGCCCCACGAGAAACCGCAGGAGTTCATCGGTAATCGTTGCCCAGACAGTATTTCTTCCGAACTTTCCCATTCAGCTCAGGTGCATCAAGGAACTTTGATATCCTAGTGAAAGCAACCTTAGCTTGTATCCACACTGCAATAACAATTGGTATTGATCTAACTGGGTCTTGCACGAGACGCAGAGTTGCCACAGTTGTGAAGACGTTGCTAGCATCAAGAGGGATTTTCAGAAGATAGCATGTTAGAAAGGTTGCCGCTGAAACTAAAACAGGTGATGACCAGAACACGAAACTGTTGTATGCCCTCCTAAGCAGGAATGCTGACAACCATTTGTACTCAACTTCCCTCAACCCCTCGATAACCTTCTTGAAGTGAGCTTCCCATGCATAAAGTTTCAAGATCTTCATATGAACTAAGGACTCAGACATGGCCTTCAATCTCACATCTTGCGCTTCCATAAGCTTACTCTGAAATTTGTGTTGCAGCTTGGCCAATGGAGCATTAGCAAGTACAGTGATAATGATCACAGCCAACGCTGAAGCCGCTGCAGCACCAACAGCATTGTATAGAATCGCCAGAGCTATGCAAAGCTGAACAGTTGTTGTCCATGTTTGATGGAACCAGTATGGGAATTCACCAACCCGGTAAGCATCAACAGTCACATAGTTCATAATTTGTCCAGAAGAGTGCTTCATTTTTGCAGAGTTTGACAGCTTCTGTTGTTTCTTATAAATAGCTGCAGACAGGAATGATCTCACCTGTAGACCTAATCTCCGAGTGCGGAAGTACCACTGTCTCTGCGACAAAGATTCACAACATTTGCAGAAAAACATTGTTGCAGCCAACACAAAGCCTTCATATTTAAAGGTCCCTTTGCCAAGTGATATATTGATGAATGCCTTGAGAAGTATTGGGCCTGTAGATAACGTGAGAACCTTGAGCAAAGCAAAGAAACCTGACACGAAGATCTCACGCTTGTGACAAGAAATGATGGTCCACAAGACTGACGGTGTGTCGTGTGACTGGGACTGTTTATTGTTCAGTTTCTCCAAGAACATCAAGTACTGGTTATGTGCACGGTCTGTGGTTTGTAGAAGTGGCACATCTTTACCCTCAAGAGGTTTCTCAAAGCCCATCTTTATCAACCGATTCAGCCACCAGAATGACATGTTGCTGAAAAAACCAGCTTTAGCTAAAGGAGACACCTTACTGTCAGAATCAGCTATCTCACTATCTGACCCCGCATTCAGGGCTTGTATAAAGCATTTCCAGTTCCTTGGTAACCCTCTTCATCATGTCTGCACCGAATGCCATAAAGTAGAAGGAGAGCTGCACCTGGTAGCGACAGAACATCTAAGCAAGCCTTGATGGTGATCGCCCTCTCTGTAATAATGTGAAGAACTGAGGAAAAACAGATAAATGCTGCGTAGATGGTCAGCGAGACTGACGAGAATCGAACAAAAGTGGATCCAACAAACTGAGGTCTGATGTTGAAAGCAAAGCTGGTAAAGATCAAAATGAATCCTTGAGATAATGTCACAAGCCACCAGTGTGGCAGGTAAACATACGCATCCTGACTGAAGATATTCCCCAGCATTGACAGTACTAGGCCAAGATAAACCAAAGCCAAGCAAGTATTGAACACTGTTATAGATGATAGCAAAGAAACGACGAAGAGCGGAACGATCAAACCAAAGGGGACACGAGATTTAACGTGGAAAACCTCTCCAAACAAAGGAGAGGAAAAAACCACGGGCGCCAGCCAGCAATACTTCACTATATCGGGTGAGGTTACAAACGCCGTGGGTTTACAATGTGTGGCTTACCCCAAAACGGCGGCTTACAAGAGGAATATATAGAAGCATCAAACCCTAGGTCGGCTGCAGTCCAACCCGGAATCGATCCCACCTCGGCGGTACTACCGCTTACCCAGCGGTACCGCTGGGGTGGGCTGGTTCGCTCTTCCCACCTCAGCGGTACCGGCGGCGGTACCGCCAGCGGTACCAGTCGGTACCGGACAACGCGTCAGACGGCCATTCTGGCGGTAGCGGAGGCGGTAGCGGTGGCGGCAGCTCTCGAGCGGTAGTACCGCTTAACCCAGCGGTACTACCGCTGGAATTTGGAACACCATAAAACAACACTCCACCTTGAGACAAATTCCATCTTGTAGCATGAAAGAGAACTTCACCCTGAAAACAACAAAGAAACACCTTCGGCGCCAAATAGCCTCTTGGGCTAGACAGTGATACCAACTAAGCCCGAGCAAAGCTCGAACTTAGTAACAGGAACTGGCTTTGTCATCATATCAGCAGGATTATCATGAGTACTTATCTTGCATACCTTCAGTTTACCTTTTGCAACAACATCACGCACATAATGGTATTTGACGTCAATGTGCTTTGTTCTCTCATGGAACATCTGATCCTTGTAAGGTAAATAGCACTCTGACTATCACAAAACAGGTTAATGCAAGTATCATCTCCACAAAGCTCAGCAAACAAACCTTTCAGCCAAACCGATTCTTTACATGCTTCAGCAATAGCCATGTACTCTGCTTCAGTGGTAGACTGGGCAACAACAGATTGTAACGTTGCCCTCCAACTCACGGCACAACCACCAAGCGTGAACACATAACCTGTGAGGGATCTCCTCTTATCCAAATCGGCAGCAAAATCTGAATCCACATAGCCTACGAGTCCCTCATCAGTCTTGCCGAACTTGAGGCAAGCATTGGATGTGCCACGAAGGTACCTGAAAATCCACTGAACAGCCTTCCAATGTTCTTTACCAGGATTAGCCATATATCTACTAACCAAACTCATAGCATATGATAAATCTGGACGTGAGCAAACCATGGCATACATTAAAGAACCAACAGCACTAGAATATGGAACTCTAGACATGTACTCAAAATCCTCATCCGTACTAGGACATTGTTCAGCTGACAATTTAAAGTGAGGAGCAATAGGAGTACTAACAGACTTTGCATCATGCATGTTAAAACGATGAAGAACTTTCTTAATGTAATTTTGCTGACTAAGAAACAACAAACCAGAATTTCTGTCACGGGTAATCTCCATACCTAGAATTTTCTTAGCAGCACCAAGATCCTTCATCTCAAACTCGCTACTCAACTGTGACTTGAGAGCAGCGATATCTTTCTTGCTCTTGGCAGCAATCAACATATCATCAACATATAATAACAGGTATATAGGTGATCCATTAACAAACTTAATGTACACACAGCTATCAAATTCAGACCTCTTAAAGCCATGTGACAACATAAAAGAATCAAACCTTTTATACCACTGACGAGGAGATTGTTTCAAACCGTATAAGGACCTTTTCAACTTACACACAAGATCCTCCTTACCAGGCACTATGAACCCTTCTGGCTGGTCCATGTATATCTCCTCCTCCAACTCTCCATGCAGAAACGCAGTCTTTACATCTAACTGCTCAAGCTCAAGATCACGCATAGCAACAATACCAAAGAATGTACGAATTGAACTATGCTTAACAACTGGAGAGAAAACATCATTATAATCAACACCTGGAATTTGACTGAAGCCTTTTGCAACTAACCTTGCCTTAAACCTCGGAGGCTCGCTAGGAGATAAACCCTCCTTTCTCTTGAAGATCCACTTACAGCGGACTGCCTTCTTTTTCTTAGGCAAGCGCACAACTTCCCATGTGCCATTCTTATCGAGTGACTGCATTTCTTCTTGCATAGCAGCAAGCCACTTCTCGCGGTCACCGGAACCAATAGCTTCAGTATAGGTGGACGGCTCATGTCCGTGCTCCACCTGTTCTGCACAACTCAGAGCATAATCAACAATGTTACACTCTTCAATTAAACGTGGTCGAGGACCACAATTCCTCCTGTTCCTACGAGCAGCAATAGACTGTTGTGGCTGCAAAACAGGGGGTGAGTTCTGAACATTATTATTATCAGAATCAGAAGAATCAGAATCATCAGAACCAGCAGAATCAGGATCAGAATCATCTGAAGTAGCAGCACCATCATTGTCAACAGTGACATTTTCATTTTCAACAGAGTGCTCCACCTCGACACGAACCTGCTCCTCAGAAAAATCTGGCAAAACATCTGAGGACAACTTATCAAAGTACATAACAGATTCATTGAAAACAACACTCCTGCTCATAAAAGCCTTTTAGTTTCGGGATTCCACAACTTGTATCCTTTTACACCCGAACCATAACCAATGAACACACACTTAATAGCTCTCGGCTCTAACTTTCCATTATCAACATGAGCATAAGCAGTGCAGCCGAAAACTTTAAGTTGTGAATAATCAGCAGGAGAATCTGACCATACCTCAATGGGAGTTTTCTTGTCGAGGGGAATAGATGGTGACCTGTTTATCAAGTAGCAGGCGGTGGCAGCCGCCTCAGCCCAAAAACGCTTACTCATGCGAGCGTTGGAGATCATGCAGCGAGCCTTGGAGATGATGGTCCTGTTCATCCGCTCCGCTACACCATTCTGCTGAGGCGTGTACGGGATGGTGAGGTGCCTGACAATGCCTTCTTTCCTGCAATAATCATTAAAGGCATTCGAACAAAATTCGCCACCATTGTCAGTACGAAGTAATTTCACCTTCCTTTCTGTTTGCCTTTCAATCATAGCTTTCCACTCTTTAAAAGCAGCAAACGTATCATCCTTATTTTTCATGAAATAAGGCCAAACTCTTCTAGAGTAATCATCAATAATGGTAAGCATATAACGAGCACCACCATAAGAGGGCTTACGAGATGGCCCCCAAACATCAGCATGTACATAATCAAGTGTACCTTTGGTGGTGTGACAGAAGCATTAAACTTAACTCTTGTGTGCTTACCGAAAATGCAGTGTTCACAGAACTGCATCTTACCCAAACTGCATCCTTGCAGCAAGTCTCTCTTGATCAATTCTGCCATACCAAGTTCACTCATATGTCCAAGACGCTTATGCCAAAGGTTAGTTTTACTAGCGTCATCATGAGAAACAGCAGCAACAGTACCAGATAACGTGCTACCTCTAAGAACATATAACTTAGCAGAATTCATATCACCAACCATAACTATGAGAGAACCTTTTGATACCTTTAGGAGTTTATTTCCTCCTTTGTACTTGTACCCGTCACAGTCAAGGGTACTGAGCGAGATCAAATTTCTTGCCATGGTTGGTATGTGTTTCACTCCCGTCAGCGTGCGTGTCATACCGTCATGTGTCTTGACCTGAACGGAACCAACGCCAACAATGTTGCATTGCTGGTCGTTCCCCACACGCACGAAATCTCCAGTCTGCACTAACTCATAAGAACTGAACCAATCTTTGTTACAGCAAATATGAAAAGAACATGCAGTATCTAGAATCCATTCATCCTGACGAGAAACACATGCAGCTAAAACAGCTAGGCATCGCCATCAGAACTACCATCAACAACAGAAGCCTCACCGGTATCATTACCTTCATTATTTTTCGGTTGGTAAGTACCTTTTCTTTTCTCCTTGTTCTGCAACTTCCAACAATCATCAATGACATGATTAGATTTCTTACAATACCTGCAGAACTTGTCACGGCCTTTAGACTTTGAGCGACTCTGTCACCCTTGCTCTTGTCTCTGTTGTTGTTGTAGTGGTTATCTCGCTGCTCAGGCCTCCCTCGGACCTGCAAAGCATCGCCCTTGGAGGACGACGTCTCCTCTTTCTGTACCATACCTTTCATCTTTTCCCTGGCAAGCAGGGCCTCATATACTTCCGCGGTGGTTAGTTCATCACGGCTTAACAGTATGGTATCACGAAAATTTGCAAAGGAATTTGGCAGCGAGCATAGAAGTAAAAGTGCTAGATCTTCATCATCGTACTTTACCTCCATCGACACTAGGTCAGAAACGATCTCCTTAAAGATCGATAAGTGATTCATTACCGAACCACCTTCTTGCAACTTGTGCGTGAACAACTTCATCTTCACATGCATCTTGCTGGTGAGATCTTTGGACATGCAGATCGACTCCAGCTTAGCCCACAGTGCCGCTGCGGTTTTCTCCTGGAGTACTTCTTGCAGAATATCATTAGATAGATGAAGTTGAATAAGCGATAAAGCCTTACGGTCTTTCCGCTTCTCATCGGCGGTCCATGCCGCCGCATCCTTGTCGCCGAATTTCTCCAGCGCCTCGTCAAGATCATTGGACTGTGCGAGGATCGCACGCATCTTGACCTGCCACAGCGAAATCTCGTCTTGTAGTCCAGCGCCGGTAGATCGAACTTCATCGATGCCATCCAAAACCCTAATCTGAAAACAGATCTGAAACAGGGCTCTGATACCACTTGTTTAAACGATAGCAAAGAAACGACGAAGAGCGGAACGATCAAACCAAAGGGGACACGAGATTTAACGTGGAAAACCTCTCCAAACAAAGGAGAGGAAAAAACCACGGGCGCCAGCCAGCAATACTTCACTATATCGGGTGAGGTTACAAACGCCGTGGGTTTACAATGTGTGGCTTACCCCAAAACGGCGGCTTACAAGAGGAATATATAGAAGCATCAAACCCTAGGTCGGCTGCAGTCCAACCCGGAATCGATCCCACCTCGGCGGTACTACCGCTTAACCCAGCGGTACTACCGCTGGGGTGGGCTGGTTGGCTCTTCCCACCTCAGCGGTACCGGCGGCGGTACCGCCAGCGGTACCAGTCGGTACCGGACAAACGCGTCAGACGGCCATTCTGGCGGTAGCGGAGGCGGTAGCGGTGGCGGCAGCTCTCGGGTGGTAGTACCGCTTAACCCAGCGGTACTACCGCTGGAATTTGGAACACCATAAAACAACAAACACTACCGCCACCAACAGGTGTGGTGAACTGAGTTTCACAAGCTGTCCCACCGATGCTCTACTTTTCAGTATTTTGGCGAGCAAATTGAGTGCTAGCACGAGTATGAGAAGCCATACGAATCCAATCACCACCATATGATTTATGCAAGTGGAAGAGTCGAATATTTCCTTAAACAGACATGAAGGTATAGCTTGGTTGGAGCATAGTGGGCTCCCACACAAGTTTGTCATCCAATTACCTGAAGAGATGTCCAAGTATTTGAGTGAGATTTCTAGCATTCTTATTCCGAGGCAAAGTTGATTGTCAAAAGGTAGCAATAATGATGTAGCTAGTTACGCTTCAAAAAAAAAAATGAAGCTATGTAATATGAGAAAGATGAAGAGAGGACTGACTTGTGAGGGAACCCATCTGTGCAATCACCATTGAACCTGCCGAGTGGATCATGTTTCAGCCTGCAGGAATACCCATGAAGCGGAAACTAGTTTAAGACAAAGAACAGATAAAAACGAAAACACTTGTTTTACTGAAGAACAGAGATAGAGGAAAGACTAAAAGAACTTGTATTGGAGACTGTATTTTATTTTATTTTCTATTTTCAAAGAGCTTTACTGAATCAACACAACCGAGTTTACAGAGTTATTGCAAGGAAACGTGCTGTCAATCTCCACGCAGGGAGGGACAGCAGCCAGTAATTAACACACATTCACTCGCAGAACTAAAGCTAAACCTTGCAATATTATGGGCAGCCGAGTTAGCTGTTCTACAAACCTTTTTGGCACAGAAACCTTTGTTCAGAGCGTCAGCTAGGAAGGAGACTGTATTTTTGATTATGCAACCGCAGATCTCTTCTAAAAAATGTAGCCACAGATATTCTCTCGCCCGCACAAGACACCCTAAAAGTCAAGGAACCCCAAAGCTGCAATGTTCTTCAAGATCAATTGGCCGATAGCCCGATAACAACGGAAAAGAATGCACTGACACCCTATACTAGTATAAAAGAAAAACTTCTCCCATTTCTTCAGATGATGCTAGTAATGGTGGCAGTACTGACCTCTCTAGCGGCTACGGCTGCATCCCCGCCGACAGCCGTCGGCGCCAACCGCGAGCTTTCCAGTGTATTAGGGTGTGTTTGGTTGAGTGGCTACCCCTCAAGTGGCTAGGGATAGCCACTTTTTAAGTGGTTGCCACACGTTTGGTTTGGAGGATGGAATGGATAGGGATAACCACATTTGAAGAATATTCGGTTGAAACGGTGGTTGAGCCCATCCGGCCAAATGTGGCGGATGAGGGCAACCACTTTCGGCTCCCTCACCGCTTGTTCGCTCACCCCACTTTTTCCCTTCTCCATCTTGTCGATAATGGCTGCGACGGGCGGGTGCCCCAAATTCACCGACGGCGACGTCCCCAAGCCACGCCGTCGTCTTTGTCGGATGATCCGCTTGGGCTAAGCTCTCTCCTCTCGCTGCGGCGCAGGTGTAGCTGGGGTCGGAGGTCATCTGGTTCGAGCGGCGGCGGTCCATGGAGGTGCGTCGAGCGCGTGATGGTCGGGCAGCGACGCATGGGTGTAGTGCGTCAAGGCGCTGGTGGCGGATGCGCGGGAGTGCCCAATCTGGGCTCATGCGTGGGCCGCGCCTGATGCGCGCGGAGGTTGCTCGGATCTGGAGCTGTGGCGCGCTGTTCATCGGGTAGTGCTGCCTGGCGTGCGTCGGCTTCAGATCAAGGCGACAGCGATGGATGGTGGCGGTGGCGACGGATGGTGGCGATGGCGGCGGCGGACGGTGAGTCCATGCGGCGGCGGCGGCCGGTGAGTTTATGTGGCGACGGCCGCTCCTGATCAAGGCGGCGGCGACAGACGGCCGCGTTCGTGCCGCGGGCGTGCTGCTGTTCTGAGCGTTGGTGTCGTGCGCGTCGGACATGTCCCGCCGTGCTAGCTAGCTCCGATGCGTGCCGTGTTGCCAATCAATCAATCGATCGATATTAGCTAGCTACCTGAAGTTTGTGTAGTACTAGTACACGGCCAATCGATGGATGCTAGCTAGCTGAAGTTCGACAGATGGTGCTAGTTCAAATGTTCTGTATATATTGGATCAAATTTTGTGTGTTAAATTTATGTGAAATACTTTTGTTGATCAAATGTAACATATAGAGGGTATTCTCACCATCTCAACAAAAGAGAGTTATCACAACTATCTAGCCACTTTCATCCCTCCAAACCAAACAAAAAATTGGTTATCCATAACCTCTTCTTATCCTTTGAATCAAACAGAAAAAATGGATACCCCTAACCAGGTGGTTGGGGTGCCCTTATCCCCTGAATCATATCCCCTAAACCAAACACACCCTTAACGGACGGACGAACTGCGGCAGGGTACTCAGTAGCTGCCCCTGAGCTCGTCGTCGCGGCCCTTTTGAATCAGGGTGCTCACTAGGAGCACCGGCGCTAGATGACAGGGTGAGAGAGGGATGTACCACACGCCGGCAAGCCGGCAGCCGGCTTGTGCCTCTCGATCGTGCCGTGCCCCGCATCGCTTCTCCTCCGCCCCAGCGACCGCGATGACTTTTTTGGTAGTGATAGTCCTTTTCTTACTGTAGATGCTTTGGTAGTGATACTGGTAACCGTACACGTGCACGTTGGCCGATAGCCTAAGGGTCTCTTTCGATTTGGGGAATCTAACGGAAAGTTTGAAAGGATTTTAATTCATTGAAAAAATTCCTATGAAGTATTGATGTCACCATTATTTTATAGAACCTATCCTATGTCCTCCGTTCTGTGGAAATCTTAACGTGAGCTTAAATCTTATTTTATTTTTCCCATGAGAAGTCCAATACACATACACTCTATCACTCTGTAATCTCTCCCCAATCATGGGGAATTCATGTGTTTGATTATTGTTTACCATCCAAAAACACATCTCAGACAATTTCCATGTTTTATAATTCTAATGAATTTACCGTATGAGACATTCTAATCCTGAGTTTTCTTATTCCTGGGTTTTGAAGTCATGCAATTAAAAGGAGGAAGACATTTTGAGTCCCGAGCTCATATGCTCAGTAGTAGAATATTAAAAAAAAATGATTTTTAGATGAATATATACAAATGTTCCACATACATATCCTGTTTTGTGGTGAAATGACATCTCGTATGTTCTATGTAACAAATACAAATCACTGGACAAAATGGGATTCAAAAATATGTTTTTAGAGCACATATTTTGTTATTTTTTCATATGTCATTTCATCATGAAACTTGCCATGTATTTAGAATATGTATATGTTTGTCACAAAAAAATCAGAATTTACTAAAATGTTTACCATTAATTTAATTTGAATTTCTGCAATTAAGAGGCATTAATCTAATATTTTTAAACATGGAAAGGGGTAACAAAAAAATTCAATAAAATGAAAAAGATTTGTTCACTTCTCCTCCTCTGCTTTCAAAGATCTTGGCGTGGCGAAAGGGAGGAGACCATAGTCTCCTCCTTGTTGTTTGCTCATGAAAGGGACACTTGGATGGGAATGTAGATAGGATTATAATTAAATATTTTGGTGGAGGCGATGTCGTGTCTAATAAGCGGGTTGCGGCTCCGGGCCCATCTCAATTGTTTCCTTCACGATAATATAGGGTATTTTTTTCTTTTTTAGAAAAGGGGCGCTACCCCAGTCTCTACATCAGGATGATGCATACGGCCTTTATTGCTTTTATTGAAATAGTATCAAAGGTCTTACAATTTAAGGATCACAGAGGGTTCAGACATGAATCAACCAACGAAAAACACGGAATAACATGAAACGCCTATGCATCAACATGATATTCTATTTCCACATCGCCAGCCGAACTAGATGAAGAATTCATGTGCGACCATCTCCAAACGGTTGCACCCAATATCCGTGGCCTGTCGTTGGTCCTCTGACTGGAGAAAGGACCACGTACGGATCCAGTGCGTCGCCAAAGGAATAACCTGCAAGAAAGAAGTATTTTTGGCTCTAATAAACACATAATCATTCCGGACATGCCATATGGCCCAAAGCAAAGCACAAACCCCCACTCTTATTTGGGTTTTGTCTCTCTTGCTCACCCCATTCAACCAATTTCCAAACAAATTTGTGATAGTAGTTGTAGGTGTAATAATGAAAGCCATATGAACAATATGCCATATAACACGAGCAAGTGAACAGGAAATAAACAAATGTTGTATTGTTTCATCTTGATCAGAAAAACAACATTTAGTACTACCATGCCAATTGCGTCTAATTAAATTATCCTTTGTTAACAAAACTCTTTTGTGAAGAAACCACATAAAAATTCTAGTGGAACCTTTATTTTCCAAATATACTTACGAAGATATTTCGTATGCCCATTCATAAAATCTAAGTACATTGATTTGACGGTAAACCGACCTGAGTTAGTTAACCCCCAAACAAAAGTATCTTTACTTTGAGTTAGATGTGCATCCATTAGCTGGCTCGTCTAAACTGGATATTGGGATGCTCTTGCTCCAAAACAGGTGCCACGGAAACTTGTTTTACATGGGTTATGTTATACAATGTCGGATATTGTTGAGCAAGAGATGAATCACCTAACCAAACATCCTCCCAGAATCTTGTATTCTGTCCATTGATACGTCTCCAACGTATCCATAATTTCTGATGTTCCATGCTTATATTATGTCAATTGCTACATGTTTTATTTACACTTTATATCATTTTTATGCATTTTCTGGGACTAACCTATTAACAAGATGCCACAGTGCCAGTTCTTGTTTTCTGTTGTTTTTGTATTTCAGAAAAGTTGTTCTAGAAATATTCTCGGAATTGGACAAAAAAAAAGCACACGGTCCTATTTTTCTGTCACGTACACGGAGTCCGGAGGAGACACGAAGGGGACCGAGGAGGCGGCCACACCATGCCACGGCGCGGCCCCAACTTCTGCCGCGCGGCCACGTGGTGTGGGCCCCTCGGGTCTCCACCGACGTCGCCCCTTCGCCTATAAATTCATCTATTCGGCAAAACCCTAAATACCCGAGCCATTATCCACGAAAAGTTCCAGAGCCGCCGTCAACCCTAACTCGGGAGGGTTATGAAGCTCTTCCCGGCACCCTGCCGGAGAGGGGAATCATCACCGGAGGGCTCTACATCGCCATGCCTGTCTCCGGAGTGATGTGTGAGTAGTTCATCCTTGGACTATGGGTCCATAGCAATAGCTAGATGGTTGTCTTCTCCTCTTGTGCCATCATGTTTAGATCTTGTGAGCTGCCTATCATGATCAAGATCATCTTATTGTAATGCTACATGTTGTGTTTACTGGGATCCGATGAATATTGATACTATGTCAAGTTGATTATTGAATTATCATGTCTATGTTATTTATGATCTTGCATGCTCTCCATTGCTCGTTGATACTCTGGCCAAGTTGATGCTTGTGACTCCAAGAGGGAGTATTTATGCTAGATAGTGGGTTCAATCTCCATTTAATCTGGGACAGTGACAGAAAGTTCTAAGTTTGTGGATGTGCTGTTGCCGCTAGGGGTAAAACAGCAATGCTTTGTCTAAGGATAATTGTGTTGCTTACATTATGCACTTTACGCACTTTCAATATTGTCAATTGCCCCGCTGTAATTTATTTACCCAACATGTTAGTTATCTTTATGGAGAGACACCACTAGTGAACTGTGGACCCTGTTCCATTCTTTTACATCTGATAATACAACCTACTGCAATCATTCTTCTCTTTCATTCTGTGCAAACAAACATCATTTTCCACACTATACATCTAATCCTTTGTTTTCAGCAAGCCGGTGAGATTGACAACCTCACTGTTAAGTTGGGGCAAAGTAGTTTGATTGTGTTGTGCAGGTTCCACGTTGGCACCGGAATCCCTGGTGTTGCGCCGCACTACACTCCTTCAGCAACAACCTTCAGAAGTGTCTTTGATCTCCTACTGGTCCGATTAAACCTTGGTTTCATACTGAGGGAAAACTTGCTGCTGCACTCATCATACCTTCCTCTTGGAGTCTCCCAACGAACGTGTGCCTTGCTCGTATCATCCATCACCTAACTTGAAAGAACCTCTCGAGAAAAAATCTTCCTTAACTCGCATAAGTCCCTTCCAAAAGGCCGAGTTTGTTGGTTTTTTCTTTAATTTGAGATAGAGATTTAGAAAGAAGATATTTATCTCTACTATATAATATGGATTCAGGTGATGGTTGGTACGTCGCGCCAGTTTTGTGTTTTAGCCCCTAGGGACTTCTAAATTCAACCCACAGTCCTTTCTTCAGTGTAATACCGGGTAACGTTTCACTTTGCAAAAACATCTCCGGCTGCGGTAACAGATCGCGTTACCAGCGACAGGCGAGACGAGTCTCTCGCGATCTCCATCAGCTCCACTTCCGTCCCCTGCTCGGCTGCTCCACCACGCCGCCGGCTCGGGCGCCGTTGCCGGAGCGGTACAGGCCCTGACCTTCTCCTCGACGTAGGAGGAGCGACAGATGCGCTACGCGAGAGCACAGCTGCGTCCACCCGTCCCTAAGTTTGAGGGGCGTGGTGCTCCTTCTCCGGATCCCTTCTCCTCTCTTTCCGGCCGGCCGGCCGGCCGGGGCCCGGCAGCTCTCCCTTCCGTCGCGATTCCTTCCGCTCCAATTCTCCTCCGCTGATTGAGTTGTGCCGCCGGCGCTGGTAGAGAGGCCATGCAAATCTTCCCCAGATCCCCATCCCGTGATGGCTCCAGTTCTTTCACCTCTGATCTGTTGCAGTTTCGGATATCCGAGTCTGATCCAGATTCTTCTTGGGACTTCATGGCGTTGGTGATCGGAGATTTGGTAGAGAAAAAGAAGAGTTTTTTTTATCGATCTTCGCCAGCACCGCCCTCCTCGCTCGACTCCGTCCCCGACCCTCAACCCAGATCGCTCGATTCCGTCCCCGCCTGATCTCCTCCCCGCCGCCTCCCAGCTCGCCGCCGCCGGCTCCGCGATGATCCGAGCGACGGGCGATGATGCGTTCCTTCTAATGGAGCGGAGGTTGTACTTCTTGGTCGGAGGTAGTTGCTGCTCGCCGGAGTGGCTGCCTCTCAAAGTCGGAGGTTGTTGCAGCTGCTCATCCAAATCGAGTCAGAATTCGTTGCATGTTGCTCGACGTCTCATCGGCCTGCCGGCCGGACGAAGGAAAGATAAGCCCGCTGGTGTTGCCAGAGTCTGACGTTTATGCAGAACAAGCAGGCTGAAGTTATTTCTTTATATCATGCAAAACCGTGCGAATTGATTCCCTGCCGCACATCTTACTATATATAAAAGATGGTGGAATCCACCCCTCCTCATGCGTCCATGTCGCGGACTTCCCCTGGCCGTCCGATCCACGGGACGGACGGCTCAGATCGAGCCACGTCGCCCACTGCGGTGATACTGTAGCTTAGCTACAGTACTTCCGATTTTCTGCCAATGCCCTACTATATATAAAAGATGGTGGAATCCACCCCTCCTCATGCGTCCACGTCGCGGACTTCCCCTGGCCGTCCGATCAGTCCGATCCACGGGACGGACGGCTCAGATCGAGCCACGTCACCCACTGCGGTGGTACTGTAGCCTACAGTACTTCCGATTTTCTGCCAATGCGCTTGCGACGCGTGGCCCCGGTACCCAGCCGGTCACCCCGGGCACACCCGGTGACCCCCCCCCCGCACGAACTTTGGCGCAGTCTTTTTGCAGGAACCCCCCGCAAAGGACCGCAATGTAATTTGCGAAAACGTGAAGGACTTTCGTGCAAAAATACCACGAGTCCATCCCCGTCCTCTCTCTCCCTCACACGACGGCGGAAAACGCCGGCGGCGCCAACGCGCCGCGCCGCCGTCACGCCCCTCCCCGCACGCATCGGGGCACACGGCGGGGTGCGCCGTCTCCGCCGCTTCCTCCTCGCCTAGGGAAGCTTCCCGGAAAGGCATCTCTACGCCGGAATCAACGCCCCCGTGTGGGCAGGCGGCCGCCGCGTCCGCGCGCCGCCGCGGCTGCTCCGGCGACCAAACGCCGCCCCATGCGGGTTCCCCGTGTTGAGCTGCTTCGAGCACGCCCACGCGCGTGTCCTGAAACGCCCCGGCGCGCCGCCGCGGGCAGCCCGGCCAGATCTGCCCCCTGTGACGTCAGCACGACGTCACAGTGGGCCGCCATGTCAGTTTTTTTTTTTGAAAAATAGTCCAAACTATCCATATGATTTTGAAATATTTCTAAATAATGCAAACCAATAATTTTAAACATGTCCACGATAAAAATAACAAATATGTCAACGTGGTCATATAAAAATAAATATAGACGACGAATTTGCAAATTTGAGATTTCCAAGTGGTTTCCAAATTTCTGTATTTCGTAGACGTCAAAAGGAATTCAAATGCGTTTAGCTATTAAAAAAAAATTTATGCACGAACAAAATATGACAAATATGTCAACATGGACAACAAAAAACACCTACTCACAACATATGATCAAATTGTTTGAACAATTCAAAATTTCAAACGATTTTCAAATCTGCGCACTTAATAAATGAAAAAGAATTCAAACACAATAAACATGCCAACATAGCCACATAAAAAAACCGTTCTTAAAACGTAAAACCAACTACTTGTGTAAAAGAAAGCAAGCACATTTGAGAAATTCTAATTTGCTAACATCTACAAAAATATTACGAAGAAAGGAAAACCATACCGGAGCTTTCCAATCCAAATTTCAAAATTAATCCCTCCAAAAAAGAACTAAAATTCTTTCAAGTCCACGGGCGCGGCGGAGGCCGCGCTTACAAAATATTACAGATAGATCATGACCACAAAATCTAAGCATTTAATAAACGTGAAAACAATTCAAGTATGATCCACGGGCGCGGCGGAGGCCGCGCTTACAAAATATTACAGATAGATCATGACCACAAAATCTAAGCATTTAATAAACGTGAAAACAATTCAAGTATGAATAGCTCCCCAGTTTGACCATTTCAAAAATTTGGACAACTTCTCAACCTAGACAATATTTGAATTTCAACAATTTTACGATTAAATAATGCAAAATTTTAGCCCACTGGCGCGGCGGAGCCCGCGCTTAGTCCCCTAGTCCGTATCTATCTGCCTTGGCTTCTAAACTAGGATTCCATGGTCGAGTGATCGATCTACTGTTAGCGAAGGCGAAATAATCCAGTGGACCATTGTTGCCTTGCTGTTTGGAAATCTTTCTAGAATAAGCTCCGGTTGCATTTTAGCTGAAAATAGATACACTGCTTTCACCTAAACACATGTCTGTATGATTTTTTTTTCTTGTAATTACCACTCAAATTTCGAGCCCAGCCCCTTAAGAAGTTGGGTAAATGTCGCAATTTTTGCTGCCAAGTCCGAATTGGAGAGTCTCCTTTTGAAACCGATTCCCATTCTTTAGCCACTAAGTCATAAAAACCTTCCTTTTGAAGCCAGTTTAATTCAAAGGAAAAATAGGGCTTATTGCCCAAGTGAGCTTGGTCACCTGCATCTAATAACAAGGGCGTATGGTCTGAATTTGTCCTAGTCAAAGCATGAACCGAAGCCAGAGGGAATTTCTGTTCCCACTCGACCGTAGCAAGAATTCTATCCAACTTCTCATAAGTGGGTGTTTCCCTATTATTTGCCCAAGTATACTGTCTACCAGAGAGATCTATTTCTCTAAGGTTAAGACTTTAAGAAAATGGCGTTAAGAGATCCAACTTCTCGACCAGGATTTTTATCTCGGTTAATAACCAAGCCTGGTCCTTAAGATAAATTGCATGAGTATCAGGAAGGCCTGATCCTCAGGTATAAATAGGAACCTAAATTCGCATCCTGGGGACTTGAACCTGGGTGTTGGGCTTGTACATCCACTCCCCCAACCAGTTGAGCTAAGCTCCACCCCTATTAAGGGTATGTCTCGGGTCTGGGTCCGGCCCCATTTAGTTGTATCCTTCACGACAACGTAGTATAATTATATGGATTAGGTTCTCGTCGGTCCATGGTTCACTGAACTCAGAGTTTCCGTTGCAATGTTTTGGCGATAATGTGTTGGTATATCTCTAGCCTCGTCAATGAAGATATATGAGTTTGGAGGTAGTCATCCTAGGTGGCGGCCTTGTTGGCGCGTAGGAGAATATGACGGTCTTAGAGATAGGTTGGTGGCTTGTGGAAGACAAATCCGACATTCTCCTCCTATGAGTCCGGATTGAAGTGGTGGATTTGTGATCCGAGAAACATGCATGGGACGATTGTCGACAATCAACAGTCAAAAATGAGCTTGGCTACCTTGTTCGTGGTAGGCCTCTTCATCATCTCACCAAGCATATGGGCTATCCTGATGCTCGGTAATGGTCTATCTCCGGTGAGCACCTTAGAGCAGATCAACAATATGATATAGATGTTGAAAACGACTGCAGCGATATCTAGAGGCATCAATGTCATTTTTTCTTGGTAGGGTCATTTTCTACAACTGTCTCCCGTGATTTTCCCTATGTCTTGGTAGGTGCTCGGTATGTATGACTCATAATATTTTTAATATTTAATAAAAATATCGTGACTTTCAAATAATGAGAAATCCAGGGGTAAAAGGTGCAATCATCGACATGTTTTAATAAATATTATTATGCATTAAATTAAACATATTGCAAGAACAAAATTCATCCATCAACCGTCCTAAAATTTCATGTGAGTTCATCAATATATTCAAATAACCCGCACATACCGAGTATACTACTAATATGAATTTTCTACTATAGAAAAACAATAGAACAAATTTGTAAGCACGAAAAAATCCATAAATAAGTGTCAACTGTCATTTGACAACAAAAAATTGCAACATGATTGTGATCAACATCACTTTTGTCCTTCTCCATTCTGCACTGAGATCATATCGAATTTCTCTACCAGATGCTCTCTATTTTGTTTTTTTTTTCACACGTGCATGCATGTCTTAATATATTGTGGGATCTAGCTTCTGATACTATATTCGGTGGTGATTGGCTCGCAGAATCCACTCGATGAGGGGATTGATGCGTGGATGGTTGAGGCAGACCCGGTGACACGTGCAACCGCATCTCCTGAGTGGAGCCAAGATGACAGGTCCACATCCACCCGGTCGGCAAAGTAAGCGGCCCAAAATGTTTGCATTATTTGGTGTCACCAGATTCACAAAAGATGACCAACTATAGGATGTGAGAAAACATTTCGAGAGCTGAATCGGCTCGTGTGCGATGTGTTCTACTCGCTCTGATTCATTAAAAGTGTCGTGAAAAATGAGCTAGTTAGTGAGCTAGTTAGCTATATACTAGTGACAATTTTTATAAACCGGAGGGAGTAGTAAATATTTATGTTTGATGTGTAGTCCACATCAATAACCCATGATTAATATGCATTCGTATCCTTGTTCTTAAGTTTTTGTATGTTAGCTTTCTGCTTTTTTAGTAGGACTTACGTGATGGACCTTTGGTAGTAATGTGAGCTTTCTAGATACATATGTTTCCATGTTTAATCATCTCAATATTTTGGTTCGAATATTTTTCTCAAAAATGCTTTGTATTGCTATAGGAGAATAATGTATTTTTAACAGGGGAGAATCGTGTTGAGCCTCACCGTTACTTTTTTTTTTTGAAACCGGGCAAAACCTTTGCACCAATCTATTAATTAAGAAGTCACAAGAAAGAGAATTTTTTTAAACCCAATTATTACAACGCAATTACTCTCGCGACATCCTGCTACCCAAACATTTGGCACCAATGAGAACCCACAACCGGCTCTCTTTTCTAATTCTATCTAAGATGATTAGAGGCGGTGTGCATTTGTTATGGAAGACTCTTGTGTTACCCTCGTTACAAACCTCCCAAAGGTGAGCAAGCTGAAAGAAGTGAGCTGCGAAGCGGAGGAGAGATATCGGAGAACTCAGAAAAGGTGGTGTGGGGGTCCAAATCCTTGTGGTAGGCCACCGTTTGCGGAGTGGACCATGTTGAGCCGGTCTGAATCCTCTTGCCTCAAAATTTCTTTTTTCTTTTCTTAAATGGAAGCAAACTACAAAACTCTTCCCAAAGCGGCTTGTTCGGCAAAAATAATTTCAGCATTATTTGGTGTCACCAGAATCGCAAACGTTAATGTACTGCGGGGATCTTGGAAGCCAGTTTCAAAGCTGAAGCAAGTAAACCAACACAATCGGAAGTCTCTTCTAAATATTTGTGTTGGATGTGTGCGACCAATACTCCTTGACCAACTCGCGGAAGAGAGATCCTTCAGTTTCCATGAGCTTTGTAGGCTTGTCAAACTCCATTACTCTCCCTGGAAGTGTTCACATTAAGCTCATTAGTAGCGCGGAATTTCCATGATACATTTAGTTTCACGTATTATTCATATAGTCCCTATTAATCGGTTCCGGTGAATAACACAATGAGTTGATAACTATAAACAAATCACTGTAATTTCTTATAAGTTACGAGTAGAGAAACATACCGTCGCTCATTGCCAGTACCATATCACAGTCCATAACTGTTGGTATACGGTGTGCAACTGTAATGACGGTGCAGTATTTGAATTCCGTACGGATCGTTGTTTGAAGGACAGCATCTGTTGCATTGTCTATTGAGGCTGTGGCTTCATCAAGAACCAAGATCCGGCACCTTCTCAAAAGTGCGCGCCCCAGACAGAAGAGCTGCCTTTGGCCCATGCTCCAGTTCGACCCGTCTTCCGTCACTATTATCACAAGATCTTGAATCAGTAAGATGAATGAAATAGTTTCAACCAGCACACTACTAATTGTTTGACAAATTCAGTGGCATGTGTATGTATTTTGAATTTCTGAAATGGCTAGAGCAGAGTTTTCTGTTTTGCCCAATTTTTTAATTTCAGAAGTGAACTCGAGAAACCGAAGTACAAATGGAGTGAAGTTTCCTACCATGTGAGTCCAATCCCTGTTCCTTCTCCTGGACAGCGTCGAGAAGTTGGCATTTGTCAAGAACCTGCACCAGTGCACCACGCAGTAACAAATGAAGTAACCTCTTTAGTGATTAGGCCGGGGCTTCACCCCATTTCTAAAAAAAAAACCTCTTTAGTGATTCCTTTTGAAATGCATTTTTATGACATAAATAAGAAAAGGGGGCCCTGAGCCTCGCTGAGTTGGCGAAATGTGTGGGCGTATACTCCTACAACCAAGCTTTGAATTCTCAACTCGAAGTTGGGTTCCTATTTCTTGTTTTCTACTACAAGTGAAAAGTTGTATCCTCCTGCAATCTAGTTTTCTTATGAGAAAGGTGACTTGTCATTTCAGATTCGCCTTATGTTTCATTAATGCTCTGGATTTTCTGAAATTCTTAGGTATATTATTACAGTAACTAAGCTGATTGGCCACAATATTAAGATGACCGCCTCCGAATTAAACATTACATCGGGGTATTTCAGTGTAACACCTTTTCATGGTAATTGCATCTTAAAATTGGGCAAGATAAGAAAATGTAACATAGATAGCGGTGTAAATCTTACCTCCCATATTTGTTGATCTGAGAACTGCCCAAGAGGATCTAGATTGTATCTTATTGTACCCTGAAAAAGTGTTGGATCTTGTGGAATGATACCCAAACGCGAACGCAAGTCATGTAAGCCTATCGTACTGATGTCCAAGGAGTCTATAATTATTTTCCCATCAGCAGGTTCAACAAGACGAAACAATGCACCAATTAGCGTTGTCTTGCCACTTCCTGTTCGACCCACTACACCAATCTTATCTCCACCTTTGAACTTGCAAGTGATTCCATGCAGTACAAGGGGAGCATCTTTCCTATATCTAATCTGTCAAATCAAACCAATCACATAAATTTGTTAGAAGTGATAATCATATTTTACCTTGTAACCTGTTCCAGTAGATGTAATTATTTATATTTGATTACCTTCAAATCTCTAAGCTCCACATTGCCATCTTGGGGCCAATCTGGTGCCGGTCGATTTTCTTCAACAACTTCTGCTGCTTCACTCTGTATGTCCATGTACTGGTTCAGCCGTTCCACCGAGATTATTTGATTCGCAAGGAGGCATTGGTTTTGGATGGAGGAAACAAATGATGTATTCAGGGAAAGACCATAGGACAATGCCATTCCCACGAAACCTGTGCAAGCATTAAATGTAGAAAGTAGGGAATTAACTCTCACAACAATAAAATACTATCATTTGAAAAAGGCAGGGTGTTTTTTACTCACCATATAATTTTCTTGCAACAATAAACATTAATACCTCAATTTGTAAATAAAAAACGTTCTAGAAAGCGTTAATTTTCTAACTTTGACTACTACTACATAAAGGTCGTATTTGGACCAAGTAAGGTCAAAATATCATTATTTGATTTTCATCAATACTATTTTAGTAGTGCAACTCTCTTCCCGTTTTATATAAAAATATACATACAAAAAACACTCAAATAAGTTTGTTGGATCCGTTTCCTGTCCAAAATGTCATCTATTTGTAAGAAATAAGTATGAGACAAAGACAACAGATACATGGCAATGTGATGTAAGACCAGATGCAAGTATGGATGGACATAGAACGACCAAACTACTCAATTGTATCCAATATTTCAAGCGACATAGTGTCATATAACTTACCAGCGCTAAATGACCCTTGAGGAAGAATAGCCATGACTAAGGCAGAAAAAGAAAGAACTGCAGCGCTCATTATTTCCAGACGTTGAATTAACCATTCGGTTGCTGCAAAATTATAGAAATATGGACCAGCATTCTTGTCAACCAGGTCTAAATTTTTCGCAAAGAAACGATCTTCTTCTTCAAAGGCTCTTATTGTTATAGTCCCTGCAATCGATTCACCTAAGTGATTCGCTAGAGCAGACTTGGTAGTACCATTGATACGCATCAATTCCTTGGCCGAGGCTAGATAGTATCTCTGCATGACCAAACAAAACACGCAGTTAATGAGACTTTTGAATGCGAAACTGCAGGCTTAAATCACTCATCGGACAGAAATAACAGCATAACACATCAATTAGTGAATGAAATCAAATAATCCAAGAAAAGAGGCTTAGCCCTTAAGAAACAAAATCATGCCAATTACCTGCACACTAACTGCCAAAATCATCAATGGCACGGATACAAACAGAACTTGCCATGTAACAACAGCCAGTACCACTAGATTACTATATGCGTTGAAGCCGGCACCGATGGCCAACACGAAGGTAAATGGAACATCAAGGTCAACGATGCTCAAATCTGAAGAGACCTGCAGTAGAAGATTTCCAGGTGTAAACTTAAAAAAAAAGATTTCCAGCTGTAAGATTTACTGTAATTATTTGTACTTTACTTTGTGTAAGAATTCTTACCCGGCTAAGAACCCTTCCTAGAGGAGTAGAATCAAAAAAGGACATTGGTGCACGAAACAATGAATTTAGTAACTGGGAAAATAAGGATCTTGATGTATGCATCCCAAGGACAACGACAGTTAGAGATCTTCCTAGCAGGAAGAACATTGTGCTAGCTCCGATAATAATGTAGACCGAAATTAATTTCAATTGACTAACATCAGGATTTTCAACACTAGCAGCCATCCATGAATTCTGCAATATTTGCCCAGATATGAAAATACAGTGAGAAATCATAGAAAGGGAGAAATACAGGAAGCCTTTGTTTTGCCGCAGGTACAGCATATATGGCTCAAAACCTGAATCCCCTGTCTCTCTTTCCTCTTTCTTGATCAGCTGATCTGCTGGAGATGGGTTCACATACTCTGCCGGAGATTCTTTTATTGATACTTCCTTAGCACTGTGAGGGGGTATGTTGTTATTAACATCTGAAACACCAATAGTATCTTTATGAGCATTTACAAGGTCCTTAAATTCTTCACAATCTTCCAGTAGATCTTGATAAGGTGCTGACCGAATAACCTCTCCATCTGACATTAACTGCAAAATTCATCACTAGTTTTAGATGGCATCAACAAATAAACAAAGCTCTCCACAGATAGATATTAAACATAGGGGCACAAATGGAACCATATGGTGAATCTTTCGAAGTTGAGAGAGATATACCAAAATGCAGTCAAATACGGGTAGAAAATCCACTTGGTGGGTCACCAAAACAACAGTCTTGTCTGACAGAGCACTCATGACATATTCCTGAACAGCTAATAGCATCAGAGAACAGTTCATAATTAAAGAGTAACACAATTTGCATTTTGCTGATATGATGCTTACATTGAAGAGACTTGTTGCTGTATGGGCATCAACAGCACTGAAAGGGTCATCAAGAAGATAGATGTCCGCATTTTGGTATAGTGCACGAGCAAGCTGGAGGCGTTGCTTCTGACCACCACTAAGATTTACTCCTCTCTCCCCAATTTCAGTACGGTCTCCGAATGGAAGCATTTCAAGGTCCTTTACCAAGGAGCATCTCTCCAGCGTTTCTTCGTACCTTTGTTTGTCCATCAACGATCCAAAGAGAATATTGTCTTGCACAGTTCCTGTTTGGATCCATGCAGTCTGAGAAACATATGCTATTTTCCCACAGATTTGAATCTGAAATGTTTATACAAGCATCAATAATTTTATATTAAGTTCTCATGCAAAAAGAATAAAATACATGCTTTATGATGGCAACTATTGTCAAGCAAAATTTTCACGACAATTTTGGCATGCCAAACATGGTGTAGTTGTCAACAAGATGTGTATCTTTAAACATATATGTCAAAATGAAATATTGTGAGACAGAAAATACCCCTCCATTTATTTTGGCCAAAAATCCCTAAAAATAACCTATACCGTTAAGATGCAAAGAGATCAGTAAATCATTAAATGCAACTCATTTAGATACAACACCTAATGCATTGAAGTGGCTGTCTCTTAAAATATACCACTTCTATGATAACACGTTACAAGTCAGTGCATTGGGAGTGGCCTTCTCTGGAAGAGCGAGATATCCTTGTTGGTGGTTGCCATCAAGACATATAGGGCACAGGGACAGTCCCAGTGAGAAATAGGAAAAAAATTAAAAGAAATATGTTCTATGCAGTTTTCAACCGGTTATGTTTCTTTTAAAAAAATCTGAATATAACAGATATTTTACTAGATGCTGAAGTTAGTAAAAAAACATACCGTGCCTTCAGTTTTAGGGACCTCTCCTAGTACAGCAGCCAAAAGTGTCGACTTTCCTGATCCTACCTCTCCACAAATTGCAATCTTTTCTCCAGCTTTGACAAGCAGATTGATATTCTTTAGAATTGGTTTTGACGTATTCTCATCCCACGAGAAGCTACAAGACCTCATCGCTATAGGGTAATCAATGCCAGCATAGTATTTCTTCCTAACTTCCCCGTTTAGCTCAGGTGCATCGAGGAACTTTGATATCCGAGTGAAAGCAACCTTAGCTTGTATCACCACTGCGATAACATCTGGTATCGTCCTAATTGGGTCTTGTACGAGACGTAAAGTTGCCACAAAGGTGAATACATTGCTAGCATCAAGAGGAATATTCAAAAAAAAGCATGTTAGAAAGGTCGCTGCCGAAACCACAGCAGGCGATGCCCAGAACAGGAAACCGTTGTATGTCCTCCTAAGCTGGAATGCTTGCAACCACTTGTACTCAACCTCCCTCAAGCCCTCAATGACCTTCTTGAAATGAGATTCCCATGCATAAAGTTTCAAGACCTTCATATGAACTAATGACTCGTTCATGGCCTTCAACCTCACATCTTGTGATTCCATAAGTTTACTCTGATATTTGTGTTGCAGTTTGGCCAATGGAGCATTGCAGATGACAGTGATAATGATGACAACCAACGCTGAAACCACTGCAGCACCAACGGCACTGTATAGAATTGCCAGAGCTATGCAAAGCTGAACACTTGTTGTCCATGTTTGATGGAACCAGTACGGGAATTCTCCAATCCGATAAGCATCGACGGTCACATAATTCATAATTTCTCCAGAAGAGTGCTTCATTTTCGCTGCATTTGATATCTTCTGCTGTTTCTTGTAAATAGCTGCTGACAGGAATGACCTCACCTGCAGTCCTAATCTCCGAGTGCGGAAATACCACTGTCTCTGCGACAGCGATTCACAGCACTTGCAGACGAACAATGCGAGAGCAAGCACATAGCCTTCGTATTTAAAGGTCTCTTTCCCAAGTGACACATTGATGAATGCATTGAGAAGCATTGGGCCTGCAGATAAGGTGAGAACCTTGAGCAAAGCAAAGAAACCAGAGACGAAGATGGCGCGCTTGTGACAAGAAACAATCGTCCAGAAGATTGATGGTGTGGCGTGTGACGGTGACTGCTTTTTGTCATTCAGCTTCTCCATGAACATCATGTACTGGTTCTGTGCTCGATCTGTGGCGCCTAAAAGTGGCATATCTTTGTCCTCAAGGGGTTTCTCATAACCCATCTTCAATAAAGGATTCAACCACCAAAACGACATCTCACTGAAATAGCCAGCTGTAGCAAACGGAGTGACCTGACTCTCGGAGTTAGCTGCCTCACCGTCTGTCCCTGTGTTAAGTGGCTCATACAAGCCATTCCCATGTCCTGCATCACCCTCTTCATCATCACTGCACTGATATCCATAAACAAGGAAGAGAACTGCACCTGGCAGGGACAGAGCATCCAAGCAAGCCTTGATGGTGACCGTTTTCCCCGAAACAATACCAACAGCTGAAGAACAACAGACGAATGCTGCATAGATTGTCAGGAAAACCGACCAGAACCGACCAAACGCCGCACCAAGAAACTGAGGACCGATGCTGAAAGTGAAGCTGGCAAGGATCAAATTAAGTCCCTGAGATAAGTCCAAAAGCCACCAATGTGGCAGGTATACAGAAGCATTCTGACCGAAGTTACTTCCAAGCATCCACAGTCCTAGCCCAAGGTAAACCAAACCCAAGCCTCCATTGAACAGCACAGCAGTCCAATGGAGCGCTGAGCTGACCGTGACAAGCTGCGTCGTTGACGCTCTCCTCATAGGAATTTTGACAATCAGTTGGAGTGCGAGGACCACCACGAAAAGCACGGCGATGCCAATCTCCACCAGATGATTCATGCAAGTGGAGGAGTCGAATATTTGCTTTGAAGCCATGAGCTCACATCTGTGTCCGAGCATATTGGGCTGCCATACAAGTTCGTCACCCAAGAAGAGCCTGAAGCGCATGTAGGATTCGAGTGAGATTAGATTCAGGTTTCAGACTTCACGTAGCAGCAACAATGATTTACCTGTGAGGAGGGAACCCATCATCTGATTGCGGTATCTCACTTGATCAGCTCCTGTTGCAGCCCTGCTCCAACCATGGACAGGAAACGAGTTAGGACTTAGGACAAAGAAGAGATACTATTTCATAATGAAGGAGGAGGAGCGGACAAAAAGCAAGAATACAAGAAAATACATGTACTGGATGAAGATCAGAGAATCCAAGCAACTACAGTACCTTCTTCAGGATTCACGGTGGGGAGGAGGACACATCAGAGGCAGAGGAGAGGAGCTGGCCTCCGCCCTGGTTCCGCCCGGCTAATGCTCCCTCCGTCTGTCAGAGCCCAGGAGTCCACTCCACTCCACGCCGAGGGCAGACACTGGATACTGCTCGGAAGATCGGATGTCAAAGAGGTAATCCCTGTTTGACCAAGCACGACTCCCCAGCGAGGATGGCAGTGTTGACCTCGCTAGGCTGCTGCTGCGGTATTGGCGAATGAACGAACGGGAACTGACCTCGGCGGCCGGATTACGGGGAGGTGGTGGCGGAGAACAAGGCCGCGCGGCCGCACCGGGGTGGTCAGAGGTCGTTTTCTCTTCTAGCCACGGTGTAAGATTGTGCTGCTAGAGGCCAAACAATCACCGTCGGGACTCGGGAGCGAGCAGACCTACCACCCTACGGACCCATTTTGTGATGCATCCAAGCTTCACCGTACTTATTATCACTGAGTTGTGGTATAATTTTTTATTGAAATGTTGTTTCAACTTTCAACCCGCTATATCAACAACACCATATAACTTATAACTTCCTTTAAAAAAAAAACAACACCATATAACTTTGAATTTATTACTGGGGAAACAGCACAAATAAATAAATAAACAACGAAAGAGAAGAAAAAAAATGCCAACACCGTCCGATCAACGAAAATCAAAATGACTCGCAACCGCTGCATCCTCTCCGGAGTAATCTCACCACGATCCTAACACTCTGAATTGTCGTGTATCAAACAACACCTCGCAAAAGGAAAGTGACGACGACGACGCTATTGCACGGATTGGTTCTAGGTTTCCCCTGGTACGCTCCAAGGAGTCCAGACACCCTTCAAGAAGGAAGGGTGACAATCTCAGTGGCACCTCTTCGGTGCCAAACGATAGGGATTTCTCCCGACACCAATATTGTCATCCACCAACACACGCCACCACGGTCTTTAAATCACCATCGTCGTCTCACCGTCGCAAACATAGCAAGTCCGGCCAGCCCGAGACGAAGCAGACGTAGACAAGATCTAGCAGTATCACAACCACGCAAGAGGAAACAACCTCCACCGCCCGAGACGGTAGCCAGAGCACACCGGGCCATTGGAGCCAGAGAGCGACAGCAGCACGCCACTGGAGGACATCCTCCACCTGGTGCCGATCGAACACAGCAGCAGGGGCAAGGCAGGCTGAGCAGGCCCGTCCGAGCCCAGGGGGTTGTAAAGTCCCCGCCATGATGATGCGTGTAAGCCGCCACTGCCGGTACCTTCTTGATCGGTCCATAGTCTCGACTAGACCCAGACAGACACGCGAAGTTCCCGCCCCCATGCTGCAGACAGACGCGGCGTCAACGTTGCCATCTCCGTCACGAGCCGCTCATAGGGCCAACCAAAGGTAGCAAGGCTGAACTCGCACATGCCCGCCTGGACCCAAATCGGGCCCGAAGGGCCCAGATCTGGGCTTGGAGGGCACACCGTCAGAGCTCCACCGCTGCCACCAATGGCGGCGCCACCACCACATCATCCACCTTCACTGCACCGAAAATCCGCCACCGCGTCGGACCTTCGCCGTCGAGAAGGACCTCCGTGGTCAGGGCTGCCCCGAGCTTTCAACTGAATTTCATCCGGTACATTATTTTCAGGAGAAGACTTCTGTTGAATCGAGCGATCCGTCACCGAGAGGTTTTGACCAAAGTGAAGCGGTACGGTCAGTATCGATCCAAGTCACCACCTCTTTATATACCGCTTGTAATCGGACATACAGGAAGAAGTCGCAACGATGTAATCCTCTGTGTTGTAACATCTCCTGAAATCGTTAAATTTTGAGTGCTTTTTAGCTGAATTTTCACGTTAAAATTTTGTGTCATTTATATTGAACATTAATGTTGTTTATCGTTATTGCGTGTCGTGTATAACAACTTGACTGGACCCGGCAGTTTAATTCTACGTCGACATACATGTCGTATAGCTCCAAGTTGTGGCTCGTTCTTAAATCCTGTCACCACCAGTGTCTGTGCACTGCTACCTCGAGGCTTGGCCGGGTGTGGACCGTGTGGTGCTGCCGTGCTGCTACGAGTTACACTACTGCATGGATCGGCATTGATTTGCTCAGTGCATGAGTATATCTATTTCGTAGACGCAGTCGGGGAAGTCGTTGGCTGGCATCGCATCATGCACGGGGCGAAGTGAATTTTCTCCACTGCTTCTTCGCAGCCTGCCACACGTGGCCTTTTGATTATTCGAGCTTGGATTGCGATGGCGCTACAAGAGCATCTCCACCGGGCCTCTAAAGTACCCCAAAGCCCCTTTGGGGCCGGACACGAAAAACCGTCACCAGCGGGACCCCAAAGTCTCGCCCCGAGCGATTTGGTGTCCGGCACCCTCAATCGGGCCTCCAAGTTTGGAAGCCCTCCTGGGGGTGCCGGACATTGACCGGACATGGCCTCCGACAGGTGCGCCCCACCCGTCATAGACGTAGGGCGCGAGGGGTGCTGTAAATTGAGCCGTGCAGGAGGCCGTTCCGCCCGCGTTAATGGCGACGCGTTTCTGCAGGCGACGAAGCGACGGGACGGCGAGGCGTCTGCGGCACGCCTCGCAATTACGCCGGCGCCCAGGCTTTCCCGGCTTCCCAAGCGTCGGCGTGGCCGAATCGCGTCGCCGCCACATAACTCCGACGCGACGCGTCCTCACCCACCCGCCGCTTCCCGCCCAGCGCCACCGCTTCCCGCCCCTCTGTTTCCCGCCCCTTCCCCGCCTATATAACACTCCTCCGCCGTGCAGCCTCGGCACACACTCCTCCGCCGTGCAGCCTCACCACCTGGTCCACTTTCACCCAGGCAGCGCGCCGCGCTCACCCTCTGGGGCAGGAGCAGGAGCCGGAGCAGGCACCGGAGCAGGCGCTCCAGCCTGTCGTCGACGAGGAGCCCTTCGATTGGGCGAACGTCGACGACATCGACGTGGAGGAGCAGCTGGAGCAGGAGCCGGCCCAGAATCCTTACCCCTGGGCAGGAGCCGCCTCCGGAGGAGGAGCCGGCGCAGGAGTAGGAGCCGGCGCCGGAGCAGGAGCTGCCGCCGCCGCTGTGGCCCGACCAGGTGGTCGCCGTCAACTCCTTCGACACCTGGCGCGCCGAGCAGGCGGGCAACCAGTTCAGTCTCGGCTACGAGGCGGTTGGCAACGCCGTCGAGGCCGCCATCCTGAAGGCCTCCCTCGAGACCGCGGAGCGAGACGTTCGCTGCCGCGCCATCATGGCCGCCGAGCGCGCGACGTACACGGACCTCAACGCCGTGGCCGTGGAGCGGGAGAATCCGGCCTTGATGGAGGCCGCCCAGCAGGCGGTTCACGAGGAGCTGAACCGGGCGCGCGAGGCGAGGCAGGCAGCAGCAGCTGCGAGGGATGCCGCGCGCGAGGCGAGTCAGGCAGCAGCAACTGAGAGGGATGCCGCAATTGCAAGGGCTGCCAGGGATGACATGCGCCGGGCGGTGAGCGCGCTCCGGCAGGAGAGGCGTGTCCGCTCGCGCCTAGCCCAGGAGAGCCAGAAGGCCTCCCTGGCAGGACAGGCGCCCCGCTATGACGACGAGGCAGGCCAGGGCGGTGGAGTTTAGATTAGGGTTTACCTTAGGGTTTAGATTAGGGTTTAAATTTCAATCGTTTAGTTTAATTTGAATCGTTTAACTTTTAATCGCTTAAATTTCATGTCGCTCGCAAGGTGTTTGGATCATGGCCGACACCACGGACCGTTTGGGGGGTGGGCCTTTGGGGAGTGCCGCTGTGGAGGGCCTCCAAATGTTGCCCGGACACATGTCCAGCACCCCCCAAAGGAGGCCCAATTGGGGGGTGCCGGACACCGATTTAGAGGCCCCGGTGGAGATGCTCTAAAAATTCCATGGATGTCGACCGACAGCCATGTATTGCCATGTATTCGTGCTCAGGGACGGAGCCAGCATATGACCTTGAGGGGGCTAGCTAGATAAGTTTATGTTACAAACTTGTTGAGGGGGGCAGACTTCAGTAAATCACTAAGAAATAAGAGCTCTATTGCTTAGTGTTCTTCACAAAATCTAAAGCATGGGGGTGGCCTAGCCCCCCCTCGCCCCCCTCTGTCTCCGTCTCTGTTCGTGCTGCTAGATCCCGGGGTGATACTGAGTTCCTGACCACCATGGAAATAAAATTCAGATTCGAACACACTCTAGGACTTGATTCGTGCTGCATTCATTTCATAGTACATTTTGCAAACAGAACACTGGGATGCACCACTTGGCGGCGAGAAGGCGCTGGACTCCGACGAGAAGCTCAGAAAGGAGCCTCCACCATGGAAGTTGAAGAAAAGCTAGATTGACGTCGGGAGGGGCCACCACTTCGGCCACATATCATGGCAGCGAACACGTTCTCACCGAGTGGTTCTCCCCATATTGCAGCAGGAACCATCCCCGTCACCTTAGGGCTGCACATATCACCATGTTGATTCGATTCATCCCCTCTCCACGGCCGGCTCGATAAAGCTTCACCGCACAACCACTCCACACCAAGAGATGGCACGATCTACAACTCTATTGAAGGAGACCGTGGCCTTCTCCATCGTTCTCAACTCCGACCTCTGGAGCCAAAAGACAACGAAGAACCCAACAGTTGATTTGTACTACTCTGCTCCAATCTAATGGCATCAAGCCAAGCACCGACAACCGTGAGGCGTAATGGAGATAGCGGGGGGCAAGGTGCTGCAGATCGAAGGTGGTGGCGCAGCCATGCCATGCGGCGGCGGCGCTGAAGCCGACGTGCTTTGCGGTGCTCTCGGGCCTGGTTCAACCTTGGCTCAACCGGGCCAGAGGTCCATCCGCTCGATCCGATCGCCGGAAGTTGATCGGCAGTGTGGGGGCTGCTAAATCGACAAGAATAATGGAGTGTCGAGTTCTGGAAAACTCCGCCGACGAACTCCATTGGGCAACTCAAGCCTGGAGATTACTGTATCGGATGGGATTCGGTCGCTCGCGACCATGTTTTTTCTGACCGTTTGGTTTCAGAGAGAGCGTTGCGAAGCTCTGCATTCAGTTGCCATCGTGGACGAGTCTTTTGTTCCAATGTGAAGTCGGTGTGCGGAGAATGACATGAAAGCCGAGATATGAGAATTAGTAAATGGTGGTTCGGATCCTAGTGATGACGAGGTATTGGCTTGTGATTCGAAACTCGGAGCAGCGACAATGGCAAGTGGGGACGACACACATTAGAAGTTCAGTGTCTAAACTTTCTGGGTGAAAACCCAAGGTCTGGCCTTAATTGGTTGTGCCTGGCAATGACCTTGTTGAAGGCATTGTTTTTGTAAGTACGGACCTGCTTCATGGTGAAAACATATGATCTCTTATCAGGGCGACAACGGCGCTTGAGCACTGTTCCCTTTGAGATGTCGCTTTTGAAGCAGTTGGATTTTCTGGTACTGTCTTGGTGGGGTTAGGTCTGCTGCCAGAAGGAATAGATCACTGTAGCGGGACTTTTTTTCTCTGTAATTCTTCTTTTTATTCTGAAATGTGTGCATCCGTGTGGCCGCTAGGACATCACGTTGTTGCAGAGGTCGGATATAATTGGTATCTGCGCGATATTAATATATGCTCTAGTACCTCTACACTGTGCAAGATGAGCATCCCATCTAAGCGGTGGCGCCGCCTGAGCTGATCCAGAGGAATCAATGACTCGATTTTAGCTATCCAAATTTATTGGCTACTTTAGAAAGTACAACAAATATTTTCAAGAGACACTATATTCGGTTGGGCGGCGCATACCTTGTGACAAGTAACAAATAGGGAGTGTACACAAGTTCTCAACTTATATTGAATCCATAATAACTCAGAAGATACAACTGACCATGAAAAATCCAATAAAAAATCTTATTACCAATTCAATTTATGCTCTAAAAGCTTCTACAGGTATCTTTGTATGTTTAATAACTCATATACTAAAATATTTGTTAAGATAGTTTGGTAACATATAGCTTAGTGAACTCTAAAATATATATGTACAATAAATTATTTTTATGCAATCATAAAAATAAAATTAGGAAGTAAATCATGTTTAAAAATAGTTTTTAACTGTAGCGCGCTGTAAAAAATCATCAATAACATTTGAACTTTATGAAAAAACTTAACTAATATTTAATAACTTTATTATGTGGTTAAATATGTCAAATAAAATATATTTTTACTCAATAGACGGTAGCACGCTGCAAATGAGTTTTGAGTATACAAGTTTAGTATAAGTTATAATTGAATCAATTTAGTCAAGGTATTAATTGTGTTTGGACCAGACCTGAAAGTAGCTTATACAGAGAAATTAGTGGATCACTCAATTAAAATAGCACAAGTCAATTTAAAAGACACAACATAATAAGACGGGAACCTATATATTACAATGAGGGCTCGGCGTCGACCACATGCCACACCATGCAATAAAGGAATGGTGGAAAGAACATAACCAGACATAGAATCTCTATATTTCGTGTATTCCTCGTTAAAACACATAAACTCAGCAAATCTTGTCCACATCTTCATCTTCTGGAAGTACCCCTACGGTGTGATTTCGCTATCCATGTTGGCATCACTCCAGTGAGTCTTGCCAATTGGCATCAAGTCCTCATAGATGATAGCTTTGAAGATTGAGACCGAAATGAATAAGATGCCCTTTTTTAGGCCTCGTGCCCTGATCATCAGAGAGAGAGAGTAAAACATAAGCATGAAGTATCTCGTACACGGGAATTTCCTTTTTCAGTGGCGTACTCGGTGTAGTTAAGTAGTTTCCAACTTGAAAAACAAAAAATTTATCCCACGGTAACGTTGAGGGAATTGTGGCTAGTAACTCCTTTTTAGACAATTAAAGAGCATTAATACTATTCGCGGCCAGTTAAATAGATAGTATCAGTTTGTGCCGTCTTCCATGCCTGACCGCTATGCATGCTGAACTTCTTAAGCCTGCCGTACAGCATGATGAGGACGAGCTTCCCTTCCCTGCTCCACTTCCCAGATAAGCCAACTCACGTGTCTGCAGCTGCCGTCGGGGCTCGGTTGCCTGTCGCAGCTGTATCTAGTGCTGAACGCCTGAACCCCATGTCGCCGTTTGCACTGTACACAACATTACACGACATACTATCTCTAACTAGTATTGTTTTCTGAAAATTAGTAAAGTTGAACAGCTGCCTGACAAATATTGACACCCTGGTAAGATTACAAATCGACATCATGTGTTTTCCTTCGTCAATTACCCGAGGACTTTGGCGACGATTTCGAGGACGTTGAAGTTCAGTGGATCGCTGACGATCTGCCGCCGCTCGATGATGCATATGACGGCAATACGTGGTAGGTACCTGCTTGCACGAGCATAACAGAGTTCAGTTATGCTAATATATGCTTTTTATAAAGCAAAACCCAATAAGTGCAATTAATATTTTTTGAACTTCACATGCAAGGTGTTCACATCATCTACTATTTTGGCCAATCATTTGTCCATGTCATCTCCAGTACTAACATTAATTAATAAATTTTTACATGCAAGCTATCTATGCAATGCTTTTTCATTCATATCATTATTCATTTCACTAATATTTAGTCATTAAATATTCAACAAATTTCACACGAATTAAATTTAGTGTCTCGACTATTGTGATCAACTAAATCATGACAATTGAACAATTCATGCATCTTATACCAATTTCATTTACATAATATTTTTTTCAAGAAATTCCTGCTGCAACGCTCGGGGAATTCTTCTACTTTAACATATAGCACACTCTAGTAATTAGCGTATCAATACCGTATTATTATATGAGCGTACTATATAGTATAACACGAGGGCCAACTGAGACTTGTGTTAGTGGTTACGCACTTACGATAAGAGTACGACGTCCAGCATATTTGTGGTACAATAGAATGGACTATATCACCAGTATGTTGACAGGATGAACACCTACGTGTATTAAATATGTTACTTAATCTTGATGAAGCTATATTCTTTACAACTCTCTTGTTAACTTTGTACCACATGTTACCGAGGAACAAAAAGCTACAAACATTTCTCGGCAGAGTATTTGTTGGAATACATTTCTCGTGTGGGTCATGAGGAGATGACATGGATCGTTTTACCTAGTGTAAATATGTGCAAGAACCCACCAAATATTAGGGTTATGATCTAGGGGTATTTTTTTACTTTGCACGCCAAGAAGAGAGCTTTTAAACCTCCCATCTAGCAGCCATCCATAAAGTGGTGACAATTTCACATCATAACCCATTAGAGGAAAGAAGAGACAATAAGAAAATAAATAAACAAGAGACGGTTCAAAGAAGAAGGTTGCTATCGAGCAAATACTCTACTAATAATACTGTGAAGTTCAAATGCACCATATTGTCTCCTTCAAACAGTGATTTCATTATTTTAAGGCTATCCGCATAAGAAATTTTGTATCCCACACTTAATAATGGAAGAAAATTTGAGTTGATTCTACCCGCTTGTCAAAATTGGCTCATATTTATCATATGTGTGGTCAAAGCATGAATTGTCATAAGTTCACCTTATGGGGCTGAACCAGTTTTCATATTTCATATATTATATACACATTAGCACATGTATGATCAGGGCCGGTCCTGAGATTTTAGGGGCCCGGGGCGAAACTAAAACTTGTGGCCCTAATTTAGACATCATAATAATAATAATGAATATACGTGTAAAACAAATGTTGATAATATCTTGTAAATGCGTTTATAAGAAGCATATGAAATAATTTATACATATTACTTCAAAATTTTCCTCTAACATTTCTCGATGTAAAGTCACTTATAATAGGGTCGATGTCAATGTCATCCAATAATTGCTTCTCGATGCATAATGTTGCCAAACCATTTTCAGAGCCACTTACATTGCTATCGCCGACGTTGGTGTCGATATTTTCTTCTTGCTGCTCAGATTCAAAATTCTCATTTGGTTGTTGCTCTTCCTCCACGGGAACTATCGCCAACTCATTATTTGGGTTTATCGAAACACCAGTATTACTCTTAAGAAACTTGTGAATATCTCCTTTCTGTGATTTTATCAACTCGGCAACACGCTTTGCTCTTTTGCGTTTAGCAGCACCAGATTCATATGTTCTGGACGACATGGCAATGCACAAGCACAATGCTGGAAAAATACATCAAATATTAAAATTAAATTATATCGGGAGGGAGTATTGAACTATTGATTAATTAGGGAATCAGAAATCCAGAACACACTACTATATGTTTGTACTGTACCTCAGATGGTCGAATCGTCTATGTGCACGCAAGTGAAGACTGGAGACGGAAAAGAAAAGACCCAATCAGTGCGGCGTTCTTGCAATCGGGGGCCTCGGAAGTTAAAATCTGTGAGGCGAATAACTGGCTCTTGCTTCCTGCCTGCGATGAGCCGATGAGAGAATGAGAGAGCGCTGAGGAAGATTGAGAGAAAGACGAACAGAGCGCTGAGCGGTGAGCGCGTATGGATCAGTAGTACCTCACGTCGATGATGTCTTCGAGGGAGCCAGCGACGATGGCTTGGACGGCGGCGGGCGATCGCAACTGAACTGATGCCGATTGGATCGATCGGCGGAAGCAGGCAAGCAGCAAACGCTAATTCCTCTCATCCTCTCGTGCGACGCCTTGTCTCCTTGATCACGCACCACGCATACGGCCCATTAGCCCATATAGTCCTTTTATTTATTTTTCTGCTGGCTGACAATACATATACGTAGGTATATACCATACCTGGGTGGGGCCCCTAGATTTTGGGGGCCCGGGGCGGCCGCACACCCTGACCCCCCCAAGGGCCGGCCCTGTGTATGATGCAGAAAGATCTTTCAATTAGTATACACAAGTGGTGATACGGTAATATTCTGTTCCTGGCAGTTTTAACGCTGGTAACAATAGAGAACTTTTTTACCTGCAAAAAAAATAAAAAATAGAGAGCTTTAATCCTTTGTCCCACGAGATTAATGTATCTTTTTTTATCCTTTTCGAAAACAATAGACATATTTTTGTGATGTGACTTACAGTAGCTTAGCTGCCCAACTTTCATATCAGATAAGTCACAATAATAATGTTTTCATAGTGATCTATGACGGGCATCGTCGGGTTTGGTCGACCATGCAATGATGGATTATGGGAGTACGATATGACCAAAAGCAATGCATGTTGTTCTGATATAGTGTAACTGTGTAAGTGTACTTGGGCTTTCATTTCTACTTCTGGTTTTCGCCACCTTGCCTTAAAAAAAACTATTCCGCCGACCCTGTCCAATGTCCAACGAATATGGCTATCCTTTTGGCCGTTAGCATCTCCAGGAACGTTCTGGCCCAACAGCAGCCCCTTAGGAGTTAGGACCTCGCATCTGTCCATAGCAGATAGCACTACCGATTCTCAAAAAAACAAAAAAGATAGCACTGCCGATAAGGATGGCAATGGGTAGGGTATGGCGTGGGTAGGCCAATACCATACCCATACCCGTGTAGTCAATGGGTACAAAATTCTACCCATACCCGTACCCGCGGTATGAAAATTTACCCGTACCATACCCGGCGGATACCCATACCCATTGGGTACCCAACGGGTAGATCAAATAGTACACAAATTACTCAAAAAAAATCTTTCATTGGTAAATTTTTTGACAAATGAAAAACATTTATCTCAACTCAATAACATATATTTGAGTATGTGACAATTATGTCAACTCAAATTGATAATTGATGACAACTTCACATAGATTTACAAACTCATGACAATAAATGTTGGACCTCTACGGGCAAGGTATATAAACGAGCAGGGTATGGGTATACCATGGGTACGAGATTATACCCGTACCCTACCCACGACTTAAACGGGTAGGGTACGGGTACTACCCATGGGTATAAAATTGTACCCATACCCTACCTATACGGGTACGGTACCCACGGGTACCCGTACCATGGGTAAAATTGCCATCCTTAATTACCGATTAGTAGCATCGATTCGAAAATTCAGTGACGGCGGCCGGCGGAGCGGGAGGCGGGAGCACGAGGGGCACGGGTATCCTCCTGGACCGGCGTGGCGCTGCAGATTTCGGTTGGCGATGGCCGGCGCAGCGACGCCTTTGGCATCCGGCAGGAGGCAACGGGAGCTGGGACTGCGGGCGGCGGAAATTTCTCACAGGTATAGCCGGGTAGGGTTCTAAAATCTGAATTCTGACAGTTTTTTCTTTCGCATTGAACCATTCTTTTTTAGTTTGAATACTCTTAGTCAATATCATGTGCCTGCCCATGGGTTCAAGTTCAACCCTTGCAGCCCAGCTATCAAAACGTCAACTTAGCTTTGAAGATGTAGAAGCCGAAATGAATAGGGGCATGTACAATGGTGTGACGCTATGTTTCCTTCAGATATGCCACATAGGATTTTTATTTATTTGGAGGAGACAGAACAAATAAACAGAGGGTTGTCCTTCCTTAACTAAGTGATATCTCTTGAAAATTAAGAGAAGGTTGTTTTCTCCTTTGTATAGTATGAGTGTATGACTGCCTTTATTAACACAACTTCACACTAAAATTTAATTATCTTATAGAATGCTAGAGATGATAATAAGCGATCCGACCTTCTTTACTATTGTATATGCCCTACGATGCCAATTTCTACATGACACTTTCGTTTTTTTTCGCTGGTGTACATCGGACTTTCCAACGAACGAAAATCACATTCTATCCCATCGTAACACACAGATAATTGTGTCAGATCACTCCGATTAACATTGTTAAATAGCATTAATAATATTTCTGGGCAAGATCTAGCTTGTCTCTGGACAGAGATCAGTTTATTCTATCTTCCATGCCTTCCCGCCATGCATGCTGAACTTCTTGAGCCTGCCGTAGAACATGACAACCATGAGAACGAGCTTCCCTTCCCTGCTCCACTTCCCGGAGAAGCCAACCCACGCGTCCCTGCAGCTGCCGTCGGGCCTCAGTTGCCTGCCGCAGCTGTACCCAGTGCTGAACCCCACGTTGCCATACGCACTGTACACAACATTACAGGACATACTATGTGTAATTAGTAAAAATTTCGTTTTCTAAAAATTAACTGTTACCTGACAAATATTGTCACCATGGTAATATTATAAATCGACCACTTATCATGTGCTTGTCTTTTTCAATTACCTGATGACTTCGACGACGATGTTGAGGACGTTGAAGTTCAGTGGATCATCGGCGATCTGCCGCCGCTCAGTGATGCATATGACGGCGATAAAGATGGCTAGGCACGCGAGCGGCGACATCAGTAGCTTCTGCCATATGCTGCTGCTCTTCGGACCGGACTCTGCTCCCGCTTGTTTGTCACTCTCTTTGGACGGTAGATATGCAGTGTAAGGGGGTAGGTACCTGCAGGCACGAGCATAACAGAGTTCAGTTATGCTAATTTGACATATGATCAGCACTGCACACTCTTATAATTAGCGTACCAATACTGTTTAATTTTATGAGTGAAATTATTGGCACAACACAAGGACGTTATGTACCGATCAGTGCACCACAGACGAGGGCGGCCTACTGAGAATTGCATTAGTGGCAACGCACTTACGATAAGAGAACGACATCTAGCGTGATTGTGGACCAATAAATAATAATACCGGTATGTTGACAGGAAATAATTAATGAACACCTAGGAGTATTATCTAGGTTTATATAATCTTGATGGATCTATAGTTGCTTACAGCTCTCTTATTAACTTTGTAGTACATGTTAGCAAGGTACAAAAAGTTACCAATGTTTGTCGGAAGATTATTTGTTGGCTTTAGTCGGGATACCTTTCTCATGTAGGTTATGAGGAGATCGATGAAATGGACCATTTTAGCTAGTATAAACATGTGCCAGAACCCATCACATATTAGGGTTGTGACGTAGGGCATTGTTTTTTTTTTACTTTGCACATCAAGGAAGACAGCTTTAAACCTCCCATCTAGCAGCCATCAATGAAAGTGACGAAAAAATCAGATTGGACTCCATTAGAAAAAATAAGAAAAGCAAGGAAAACAGTGAATGTTGAAAGAAGAAGGTTGTTTATCAAGCAAAAAATGTTCTACTAATTTTCTTAAGCTCAAATGTACCATATTATCTCCTTCAAACAGTGATTTCATCATCTTTGGTGCTATTTACATAAGAAAATGTTGGACCCCACACTTAAAATGGTGGAAGATGATTTGAATACGTTCGGCCCGTGAATTTTACCCTAATTGGTGTCCATGAAGTGATGTTGTTGTTGCACTGGGATTGAACTTTGAACCTGTTCGTATTTCATATATTTGATGCACATATGTCCTTCCATGATGTGCAATGATCTTTAAATTGGTACACAAATGGTTGCACTGTTATATTTTAATCTTTAATTTGGTCCCACAAGTCTAATATGTATTCACTCCGTCCTAAAATGTAAGGCTCGCTTTATTTTTCACCGTGTTTGATGTGGATCTTGATCACTTATATGTACCAAATTATATTGATCGAAATGTATAAATAGTATAGTTGTATTTGTCTTGCAAAAAAAATCACATATCTTTAAATTAATTTCATAGACATATTACAAATAAAAATTATAGTCAAAGTTGTAAATTGTAGACCAGCAAGACGTTTTATATTTTGGGATGCAGGGTGTACTATCTAAGATATATATATATAGTGCATAATTTCAGATTCACTGCTAGATTTACCTGTGCTTAGGTGCCCAACTTTCCTATCAAATCAGTCAGTTAAGTAATAATAATCTTTTCATAGTGATCCATGACGGGCATCGTTGGGTTGGATCGACCGTGCAATGATGGATTAGTGGGAGTATGATATGTACACAGCAACAGCAGCAGATGGCTTATCATAAGTCAACTCGCGGCAGGCTTTGCAGTCTATATGCGGGTGTCAGGTGTCTGCGTATCAACAGACACCAGTGCGGTACGTATGTGCCTGAGGAAACGTGTCTGTAGCTAGTGTAATTATTACTTACATCATTTACGTTAATGTATATGTGACCAATGGATGGAGGTACGTACATCATCACCACGTAGAGCACCACGACGGCGGACGACACCGTGGAGAGGTCCACGACCATCTCGCCGGCGTGCCTGGAGTTGACCGACATGAACAGCGCCGCCACGACCTTCTGCCAGGCTGTGAGTCCGCTCAGTCCCTGGGAGCCCCATTCCATGGCACAGAAAAGCACCAGTTGCACCAGCAGGAACGAAGCCACGGTGAGAGCCAAGAACCAGGTGTGCCTGCATGTCAGCAAGTGGTCGTATTCCACAGAGTTGCTCTGGTCGTCCCCATCACAGGAACTCCTGATTACCCTCCGCAGCTCACCAAGCTCAGGCCTTCTGGTGACCTTGTGGAGAGCCCAGATGGACAGCCTCAGGAAGACGGGGAAGAGGGTGTTACCCAGGAGGACGTGGGGCATGGCGAGGAGGAGGAGACCCGGGAAGGCTCTGAAGGAGATCATCCCTTCGTTGGTCGGCACGAAGCCGCAGTTGGCGAACGTCGAGACGACAGTGAAGATGGAGAAGGTGTAGGTGCTGATCCCCTTGCCAGAGAGCACCGCTCTCGCGCCGGAGACCGCGCTCAGGTACACCAGCATCAGCGTGTAGCCGGTGAGGTGCACCACTACATGGTACCCCAGAACTATGAACAGAAGAAACCGGGTGAGAAAGGCGCGATCGTAAGGCATCTGGTTCTTAAACCCTTGCTCCATCTGGTTATGTGCAGTGGTAGGGTCGTCGTCCATTGTAGGGCTATGCTCCAGGCAACTAGATTGCTTGGCACCACCATGATCATATTGCGGTGCTCCTTTCTTCTTGGACTTGATGCAGGTGAAGTGCAGGCCAAGCATGCTCGTGAACACCTCGCCGCCGAGAAGCATGAGGAGGGTTAGGAGTAGGAGCTGGGAGTTGGAGAAGGACTCCATCTCCACGGCGACCATGCTCGAGACCGTCGTCGCTGACACCGACGTGAAGATCAGGTCCAGGTCCACGGGCCTTGACACCGTCATGGGGAGGGCTTTCAGGATCAAGAAACCGAAGACGGAGATGGATACAAAGTAGATGAGCTGAAGCCAGAACGGGTGCACGTGAAAAAGCAGAAGGTGGTAAACCCTCTGAAGCTTGCTATATTGTGTGGTGTTTGAGACATGCAAAGAACGGAAGCCCATTTCTGTTATACGTTTTGTAGAGCGTTCTTGGCTTCTTGTGTCGGGAGCAATCAGAAGGACTATTTATACTCAGCGCCTCAGCGGCATGGGGTCTGGAGTCCAGTAGGTGTTGCATATTTTGTGGTCTAGCTTAGCCCTGCGTGTGTTGCAGTACTGGCCACTAGAGATTAACTGGTGCGCAAGAGATAACTCCGACTAGTGGAAGGTGTAATTTTTTTTGGTCTTAATTACTTTATCTTTGGTTGTGCTGAGCGCAATTGCAAAAGCCAGTCTCGACAAGACAATTAGCCTACATAATTTTTTTCAGAAGTTGATGCTAGGCAATTATTGGAGAAATACAACAAATCATACACAGCTGAAAGCCTGAAACCAATCGCATACTTAAAAACTGTTTCAAGGACCCGTAGTTTATTCTAGCATAATCTTGGCAATATCCCCTGCAAATATGTGCCGTATGAAACTTCATTCATATATACTCAAAAAGGCTTTGCTGAGCTACTATAAACAAGCTAATGGACAAAAGACTACATAACATTGTCAGCAAAGACATATGCTCAAGTTGTGTATCTCAGGCACAATCTGCAATGGCCTAAGGCGTGTACAGATCGGTTTGGTGAGATGTATTTCATTTCTAATACTATGAGCTCCCATTCAGCCTTAATAGTCGGTTGTGTTAGCAGGGTTGCAGATTTGTAAGTTTGTAACCCCTGCCATTTAGCCTCTCATATCTGATTACTGGAGCAATGAAATTTTCAGGGATTTACTGTGTTCAGCTTCAGCAATTCTGAAGGGCAGTGACGATCCACTCTATGTTGCTCACAATTTCAGGTAACAGTAGATAGCAAAAGTATTTCCATATAATAACTGGAACACGGAATTGTCTTTTCTTCAGATTCCATGTAGTGGATTACTCTGAAGTATGAAGCATACTGCACATCTTTTTCTTTGAGACAAGCATCTCTCTTAAGAAGCTCAGCAAGTGAACACACATAAACGGCACACTCTTCTAAATATTGTTATTCGATGTATATGACCAGTACTCTTTGACCAGTTCGCGGAACAGAGATCCTTCAGTTTCCATAAGCTTCGTAGGTTTGTCATACTCCACTGCTCTCCCTGGAAGTGTATACAGCTCATTACTATGGACAATGGAAGTATATGCTTCAGACATATCTTAGACAGAGATTTCACAAATAAAAATTTTGATTGGAAAAGAGGAAAAGGTACAATTAATGTTGCAAAAGTGCAGATTGGATGTTCCACAGTAACATTAAAGTTCGCACATTCATAGAAATATGGTGAAATGGTATAGGGGGAAAAGATTCACAATACATTTAGTTGTATATGATTGTAGCTGTAGGATTTTGCCTTGGGATTTCTTCTTCTTCTTTTGTTGCTATTACTTTTAGGGTTTTGCTAGTTTAGGCCTATGGTTATTTTTGATTCTGCAGGTTTACCTTTGTAAATTTATGCGCTATCTTGGAATTCTTCTTCTTCTAATATAAAATGCCAACCATTTTGGAGAGGAAAAAAATGTCGATAAGAGAAACATACCATCGCTCATTGCAAGTACCATATCGCAGTCCATAACTGTCGGTATACGGTGGGCAACGGTAATGACTGTACAATATTTGAATTCTGTCCGGATCGTCTTCTGAAGGACAGCATCTGTTGCATTGTCTATAGAGGCTGTGGCTTCATCAAGAACTAAGATACGGCACCTTCTCAAAAGTGCGCGTCCCAAACAGAAGAGCTGCCTTTGTCCCATGCTCCAGTTCGACCCATCTTCAACAACTATTATGAAAGGACCTTGATCAATATTACAAATGAGATAGTTCCAAACATCATGATAGCAAAATGGTGTATGTGATACGCCTAGGACTACTAGCAGTTTGACATATCTTGTGGCGCATATACTTTCACGCCTATTTTGAATGACTAAAATGACTAGAGCAGAGTTTTTCTGCTAGCCGAATTTATTAGGTTCAAAGAAACTCCAGAGACAAGATGAAATGAAGTTTCCTACCATGTGAATCCAAACCCTGTTCCTTCTCCTGTACAGCTTCAAGAAGTTGACATTTGTGAAGAACCTGCAGCACAATAACAAAAGGAGTGCCTACTTTAGTGATTCTCTTCTAAATGTCCACATGCCATAAAATGAGAAAAGGGGATCTGAGCCTAGCTCAGTTGGTGGGAGGTGTGGGTGTACTGTACACTCCTAGCATCCGCATTCAATCTCTCAACTGGATATTTCTTCTATGAATGAAAAGTTTCCTAGATCCTCCTAAGCAACCTAATTCTTTCGGTAAGAAATGCTATTCGGCTTTTCAAATTTCCCAATTCAGTTTACTCACCACATCTTGACAAGATCTGAACTTTCTGAAATCTTTAGGTATATTGTCACAGTAACCGAGCTGAATTTCCATGGTACTAAATAGGACTCCATCAAATTTTTACAGTGAAACACCTTTATGGTGATCTTATCTGGTCATTGGGTAGGATGGAAGAAATCAACAAAGATAGCTGCGTACATCTTACCTCCCATATTTGTTGATCTGAGAATTGCCCAAGGGGATCTAGATTGTATCTTACTGTACCCTGAAAAAGTGTTGGATCTTGTGGAATGATACCCAAACGCGAACGGAGGTCATGTAAGCCTATGGTACTGATGTCCACAGAGTCTATAATAATTTTCCCTCCAGCAGGTTCAACAAGACGAAACAATGCACCAATTAGCGTTGTCTTGCCACTTCCTGTTCGACCAACTATACCAATCCTATCTCCACCTTCAAACCTGCAAGTAATTCCATGCAGTACAAGGGGGGCATCTTTCCTATACCTAATCTGTCAAGTGAAGATGGTTCACATAAATTCGTTAGAATTGTTCATCGGATTTTGGCTTTTAAGGTATTACGTGTACATATTTTTATTAGATTACCTTCAAATCTGTAAGCTCCACATTGCCATCTCGGGGCCAATCTGGTGCCGGTCGATTTTCTTCAACAACTTCTGCTGCTTCACTCTGTATGTCCATGTACTGGTTCACCCGTTCCACAGAGATTATTTGATTCGCAAGGTTGCATTGGTTTTGAATAGAGAAAACAAATGACATATTTAGGGAAAGACCATAGGACAAAGCCATTCCCACAAAACCTATGCAAGTATGAAAGGAAAAAAATTAATTTACTAAGTGTAATGTTAATTCATGTAGAAGGACTAGGTTGTAGATATTATAGGTTTCCAGGACTAAGATGTATATGTACCTGTAACATATAGAAATAGAGACTGGTCGAGCTGAGCTCGATAACCTTCCAGAAAAATCTCCTCTTTCGGTACTCTGTAGCTCAGGCGATCCTCAGGCGATTCAACATGGTATCAGAGCTGGAGCTGGCGGCCGGCTGCTGCCGGTGGTGAATCGACGCCGTACGGCAGAGCTCCGGGCGTAGAGGGCCGTCAGTGCTGGGCGGAGCTGAGTGTAGAGAAGCCAGGAATTGGGAGTAGGCGGAGGCGTCGTGATTCCGCGCGAGGGGGAGAAGAGCGCGGACAAGCGATTCGGTGGCAGCGCGCAGGCGTGGAGTTGCGGCGGCTGGCGCAGGGTGCAAGGAACAAGCTCGTGTGAGGGGGCAAACCTACGGGCAGCAGGCAAGGCAGAGGTGCTGTCAGCAGTGCTGGCTGTTGAAATCGGAGGCAGCGACCAGCAACCCAAGTGCGTGTACTGCAGGTGAGGCTTGGTGCTGACCTAGAGCAGCAGCAGGAGGCGGATGCGTGGTGCTTGAAGTGGAGGCCCTGGTGGCGACGGTAGGGGTTGAGGCCCTGTGCTTTGCTGTGCGGAAGAGGTGAGCTGCGGCTGTGCATACTAGGTGACTGCTGCAGAGGTGAACGCCGGTTGCTGGCGTGGTTGATTGAGGTGCAGTAGGAGTAGAGAGGGCTAAAGGTGGTCGATCTGCCGGAGAAAGAGCTCGGTGGAGCTTGATTTCAGTGAACGCTTGGTGCTCTGTAGAAAGTGTGAGCAGGTGAAGAGTAGGAGGTGATGGCAGAAGGTACATCAGCGCCAGTGACTACGGAAGAGCTTGTAGCTCTTCTACGATCCATGGATGAAAAGTATGGAAGACTGCTTGAGAGGCAAGAAGCCGAGCCGAAGGAGGACGTACACTCCCTGCAGATGCCTCTGGTGAAATTGGAAGGTGCTGAGACATATGGGAGCTGGGCTGAGCATGCTGAGACAATTCTTGTCTCAAGAAGGCTAGAGGGCTATGTACTTGGTACTGTGAGGAAGCCATCAGATGAAGACTCCAAGGAAGGACAGAGGTGGAAGACAAGCAATGCTCTGGTGAGAGCATGGCTGCTGAGCTCCATATCACCTCAGATTGCCAAGCAAGTTGAAAGAATAAAAGAAGCAGCTGAGATTTGGAGACTACTGAAAGGCACATATTCAGGAGTCGGCAATGAGATGTTGGCCTGCAGGATTCAGAAGGAACTACAGGATTTAAGTCAGGGGGAGAAGACAGTGGTAGAATATGTGTCTGAGCTGAAGAGACTGTGGAGTGATCTTGAGTTCTATGATCCTATTGGTATGGAATGTGGTAAGTGTGTTGAGAAGTATCACAGCTGGGTTGAAAGAAGACAAGTGAGAGACTTTCTAAATGGTCTGAATATGAAGTTCGAGCCAAGGAGGGCAGCCCTGTATGGTAGTGGCAAACTACCCAGCTTAGAGCAGGCAATCTCAGCGATTGTAAGTGAAGAGACAAGGCTGAAGATGGAAGAATCTGGAGGAGTCAGTGCTAGTCATGGACGCTCGGCGTTGGTTGCTGGTGGGATGGCCCAATCATTTGGGCGTAATGTTAATCTGGGAGTTCGAACATGCTTTGAGTGTGGACAACCTGGGCACTTGAAGTCTGCATGTCCTGACCTGTTTGGAAGTGGTAGTCGTGGACGAGGACGAGATGGCTATGTAAGAGGAAGAGGACGTGGATTTTATGGGCGTGGCACTTACAGGGGACGTGGTGCTCCAGCAGCAGCAGGAAGAGCAAATATGTCAATGACTACAGGTGAAGAGATTCAAGCAGTTAATGTTCAAATGAATCCTGATGATTTGGAAAAATGGCGTCGGTTCAAGGAGAGCATTGAAATGAAAAGCCAACTGCTGAAGCGTCTGCGGCATCTACTAGTACTGATGGTAATAATTCCCAACTCGCCCACCTAGTATGGCTTATAGACTCTGGTGCATCACAACATATGGCTGGCTCATCTAGGAATTTCATGAATTATATCCCTGACTTCAAGGGACAAAATGTTAAACTTGCTGATGGGTCTACTCAACATATTTATGGAATTGGAACTGTTAAGTGCAGTAATGAACTAATACTCTCTGCAGTCCTACATGTTCCCTCTTTCCCAATCAACTTGTTGTCTGTCAGCAGAATTACAAAAGAGTTAAATTGTGCTGCCATTTTCCTCCCATTTGGGTGCATATTTCAGGAGCTTGGGACTGGAAGGCGGCTTGGGACAGGGACTGTACGTGAAGGCTTGTACTACCTAGACAATCTACCATATGCAGCAGCTGCAAGTCTACCTTGGTCATCTACAGATGAGTTTTTAATGCTGCATCGCCGCCTAGGGCATCTATCTTTTGTAAATTTGGGCAGACTCTATCCCAGCTTGTATGATAAAGTTGATAAAACTAAGTTAGTATGTGATGCATGTGAGTTTGGGAAGTTTGTTAAGAGCTCCTATATGCTATCTGATAATAGGAGTGTTGTGCCGATGCATACCATACATTCTGATGTGTGGGGGCCTAGTGGAGTCTATTCAGTTACTGGACATCGTTACTTTGTAACTTTTATTGATTGTTGCACCAGGACTACCTGGGTTTATGTGCTGAAACACAAGAGTGATGTCTTTGAGTGCTTTGTAGACTTCCATAAATTGATCATGACTCAGTATGATGCCTGTGTTAAAGTTTTGCGCACAGATAATGGTACTGAATATTTGAACAAGAACTTTGATGAATACCTCTCAAGTTTTGGGATTCTTCACCAAACAACTTGTCCGGGAACTTCTGAACAAAATGGATTGGCTGAGAGGAAAAATAGGCACCTTTTAGAAGTTACTAGATGTTTGATGATGAGCATGAAGGTTCCAAAATATTTATGGGCTGATGCTGTGATGACTGCTTCATATCTTATTAATAGAATGCCAACCCGTGTGCTTGACTACAAAACGCCCATAGAGTGTTTAACAGGAAAAACAACATATGTTGTTCCACCTAAAGTGTTCGGATGTGTGTGTTTTGTAAGGGACCATAGACCATCAGTGGGAAAGCTAGATCCTAGGGCTCTGAAATGCATATTTGTTGGCTATTCTGGAACCCAGAAAGGCTATAAATGCTGGTGCCCAACAGAGAGAAGAATGTTCGTGAGTATGGACGTTACATTTAGGGAAAATGAAACCTACTATGGAGAATCTCCTGACTTGACTAATGTGTTTCCTGATTTGTTCAATGATGATAGCTCAGATGGAGTCTTGAGGACAGGGGGAGATGAAACAGGAGAAGACAATGATACAACTTCACAAAAGACGATTATTGGATTAATTCCAACTGGAGATGAACCTGATGGTAGAGATGAGGATACTTCAAATGCTGAACAAGATCACACTCAGGAGGAGCAGCAAGAGTATCAAGCTAGAAGATCAAGGTGGCCACAAAATCTTAAGGTGTACACACGGAGACAGAGAACTGAGAATGATCAAGTACAAGGGGAGGAAGAAGTCACAGCAAGCCAAAATCCTGAAGCCCAGGTACAGCCGGAAGTGTATGACTCAAGTTCAAGTCCCTCTACAGGTGATGGTACAATTTCTGCCCCATTAGATGATCTTGATATTCCTATAGCTCAGAGGAAACAATCTCGCTCTACTGTTGGAAAACTGCCATCACATTTGTCTCAATATGATATTTCTAACTATGTATCATATTCCTCGGTGGGACCACAGTATAGGGCTTTTATTGCTGCACTTGACTCAGCTGTACCCATTCCCCATGATTGGCAGGAAGCCAAGAAGCACCCTCAATGGAGAGCAGCCATGTTAGAGGAAATGGCAGCTCTAGATAAAAATGATACCTGGGAATTATCTACACTTCCCATTGGTAAGAAAGCAGTAGGGTGTAAGTGGGTTTTTACCATTAAACATAAACCTGATGGTAAAGTTGAGAGATATAAAGCTAGACTAGTGGCCAAAGGATACAGCCAAACATATGGGGTTGATTACGATGAGACATTTGCACCAGTGGCTAAGATGAACACAATTAAGACACTGATTTCTATAGCAGCAAACCAGAAATGGAAATTATTCCAACTTGATGTTAAAAATGCTTTTCTTCATGGGGATTTACAAGAAGAAGTCTATATGGAGATTCCTCCAGGTTTTAATACTGAAATGACTGAAGGGAAAGTATGTAAACTAAAAAAATCCTTATACGGTCTAAAGCAGTCACCTAGAGCTTGGTTTGGGAAATTTAGAAAGGAAATTTGTAACAAGGGTTTCTTACAAAGCAATGCTGACCATACCTTGTTCTATAAGAATCATCAAGGCAGAATTGTTATCCTGATTGTATATGTTGATGATATCATAATAACAGGCAATGATGAAAGAGAGATGGTGCAGCTGAAGAAGGATTTGGCTAGATCCTTTGAAGTTAAAGACTTGGGACATCTCCATTATTTCCTTGGAATTGAAGTAGCATATAGCACCCAAGGTATTTATCTCTCTCAAAGAAAATATGCTCTTGATCTGTTGAAAGAAACTAGAATGATGGATTGTCAACCTGCTGCTACACCAATAGAGCAAAATCACAAAATACAAGCAGACTATGGAAAACCAGTAGATAAAATGAGATTTCAGAGGTTAGTGGGTCGGCTAATCTATTTATCACATACCAGACCTGATATTGCATATGCTGTCAGCATCGTTAGTAGATATATGCACGATCCCCGAACTGGTCATATGAATGCAATATCCAGAATTCTGAGATATCTTAAAGGTTGTCCTGGAAAAGGGATTCTTTTCTCTAACCATGGACATCTTAACGTGGAAGGATTTTCGGATGCTGATTGGGCTGGGAGTATTGACGATAGAAAATCCACTTCTGGGTATTGTGTTTTTGTTGGAGGTAATATTGTTAGTTGGAGAAGTAAGAAGCAAAATGTGGTGGCTAGATCCACTGCTGAAGCTGAGTTTAGATCAATGGCACGGGGCATATGTGAATTGATGTGGGTGAAGATATTACTTTCTGAATTACGACTATTTAAGGGTATGCCATTGAGGTTATATTGTGACAATCAAGCTGCTATCAACCTAGTGAACAATCCTGTTCATCATGACAGAACAAAGCATGTAGGAATTGATAGGCACTTCATTAAAGACAATCTAGACACTGGTGTATTGCAAGTAGTCTATGTAAAATCTTCTAATCAGCTAGCTGATATTTTGACCAAAGGTGTAGATTCTGTAACCTTTATGAGGTTGTGTGACAAGATGAGGCTGTGTAACATCTTTGCCTCATCTTGAGGGGGAGTGTAGAAGGACTAGGTTGTAGATATTATAGGTTTCCAGGACTAAGATGTATATGTACCTGTAACATATAGAAATAGAGACTGGTCGAGCTGAGCTCGATAACCTTCCAGAAAAATCTCCTCTTTCGGTACTCTGTAGCTCAGGCGATCCTCAGGCGATTCAACAATTCATAAAACCGAATAGTATCAGATATTTATATTCAGTTGGTGCATAGACAGGACTAAAACTGCTGGCAATAATGCGGAAAATGTTATCTTCTTGCAACACTCATCATTGCTACCTCGGTATCAGTATGCTATAATTTACAAGCTACGAAAAGGAGGCTATGAAACGGTAGCAACATTTTCATGGCAATGCAACTAATATTTATATCAACTCAGAGGCAAGTAGCAATGGCCACAGAACAGGCTGGCTATTGTGATAACCGAAGCAACGTGGTGGCCATACAACTGCTTACCAGGGCTAAAAGATCCTTGAGGAAGAAGAGCCATGACAAAGGCAGAAAAAGAAAGGACTGCAGCACTCATTATTTCCAGGCGTTGAATCAACCATTCAGTTGCTGCAAAGTTATAGAAATATGGACTGGCATTCTTGTCAACAAGATCCAAATTTTTAGCAAAGAAACGGTCTTCTTCCTCAAACGCCCTTATTGTTATAGCCCCTGAAATCGATTCACCCAAGTGATTGGCTAGAGCCGACTTGGTAGTGCCATTGATCCGCATCAATTCCTTAGCCGAGGCTAGATAGTACCTCTGCACGAACACATATAAAAAAGTTAATGAAAACTTAGAATGCAAAAGCAGAAAGCTCATTCACCCCTCTACAAAAAGAGAAGCAGAAAACATCAGTGGGTGAATAAAATCAAATAACCCAAGAAATGGGCTTAGCCGTAAAGATACTTCAACCTAATTGGCAAAATAACTCAAGTACGGGGGCTTAGCCAATTACCTGCAACCTAATTGCCAAAACAATCATAGGCACCGATACAAACAGAACTTCCCAAGTAACAACAGCCAACACCCCTAGATTGCTATATGCATTTAAGCTGGCACTAAGGCTGAACATGAAGGCAAATGGAACATCAAGGTCAACGATACTCAAATCCGAAGAGACCTGTATTAAAGAAAAAAGGAATAGCGAAGTTAAACTATCATGAGAAATCTCTGGACGATGGAAAACCTTCAACATATATTGCATTTGTTTAAGGATTATTACCTGGCTAAGGATCCTTCCTAACGGAGTAGAATCAAAAAAGGACATTGGTGCACGGAACAACGAATTGAGTAACTGGGAAAATAAGGATCTTGAGGTCTCCATCCCAAGAACAACGACCGATAAAGATCTTGATAGCAAGAAGAACATTGTGCAGACTCCGATAATAATGTACACTGAAATTAACTTCAGCATACTAACATGAGGATTTTGGACATTAGCAGCCATCCATGAATTCTGCGATATTTGCCCAGCTATGAAAATTATGTGGGAAATAACACAAATTGAGGCATACAAGAAGCCTTTGTTCTGGCGCAGGTAAATCATGTATGGCTTAACACCTGCATCCCCTGATTCTCTTTCCTCTTTTTTGATCAGTTGATCCAATGGTGATGGCTTTACAGATTCTATATATCTGACATGAATACCATCTGTCTCCTTTATTGATATTTCCTTAGTTCTTTGAGGGGGCATGCCGTTATTAAGGTCTGAAACGCCAACTGTATCTTTGTGGGCATTTACAAGTTCCTTAAATTCTTGACAATCTGCCAACAGATCTTGATAAGGTGCAGACTGAATAACCTCTCCATCTGACATTAACTGCCAAAAATCATCAGTACTTTGAGATGGCATCAATAAATAAATAAATCTCCCTAAAGATAAATATAGATCATAGGGGCACAAATATCATCATATGGTTACTTTTCTATGTTTAGAGAGATACCAAAATGGAGTCAAATACGGGTAGAAAATCCACTTGGTGAGTCACCAAAAGAACAGTCTTGTCTGACAGAGCACTCATGACATATTCCTGTCACACAACTAAGAGCGTCATACAATACTTCATAATAAAGTAGTAATACAATCTGCATCTGTTGATGTTGTCCTTACATTAAAGAGACTTGTTGCTGTATGGGCATCAACAGCACTGAAAGGGTCATCAAGAAGATAGATGTCTGCGTTTTGGTATAGTGCACGAGCAAGCTGGACACGCTGCTTCTGACCACCACTCAGATTTACTCCTCTCTCCCCAATTTGCGTACAATCTCCATATGGCAACATTTCAAGGTCCTTCACTAACGAGCACCTCGCCAGTGTGTCTTGGTATCTTTCTCTGTCCATTGAAGATCCAAATAGAATATTGTCTTGCACAGTTCCTGTCTGGATCCATGCATTCTGAGAAATATATGCTATTTTCCCATAGACTTGAATCTGAAATTTTTATGCAAAGATGAATAATTTGATATGAAGTTATATTAAATAAAATATTAAACATACTTTATGATGGTTTCTATTGTCAGGCAAAAACTTCACAACACTTTGCAACGGTGAACATGTTGCAATCATCAACAGGCTGTGTTTCTTTTAAACATGTAAAAATGCAGTATTTGAGAAAGAAAATATCCCTCGACTGCACATAGCAATACAGTGTACCCAAACTATTAGGAAGTAATTTTTTGATACTGCATTTGGACTTGTAATATTGTTCTAAGGTTTATTAAGATTATAATTTTACAACATGATAAAAAGAGAGAACTTAATTTAAGTAACAAAAGCACATCATAAGCTGATAAATTAATTAATAGCTATTTAATTTTCTATTTCATTAAAGGTGAACCGAATAAAAGCATACCGTGCCTTCAGTTTTGGGGACCGCTCCGAGTACAGCAGCCAAAAGTGTCGACTTTCCTGATCCTACCTCTCCACAGATTGCAACCTTTTCTCCACCTTTAACTACTAAATTTATATTCTTTAGAGTTGCTTTTGATGGATTTTCATCCCACGAGAAACTGCATGAATTCATCGCTATAGGGTAATCAATGCCAACAAAGTATTTCTTCCTAACCTGCCCATTCAGCTCAGTTGCATCAAGAAACTTTGATATCCGAGTGAAAGCAACCTTAGCTTGTATCACAACACCAATAACATCTGGTATTGACCTAATTGGATCTTGCACAAGGCGTAGAGTCGCCACGAAGGTGAAGACATTGCTAGCATCAAGTGGGATTTTGAGAAGATAGCATGTTAGAAAGGTTGCTGCCGAGACCAAAACAGGTGATGACCAAAACAGGAAACTGTTGTATGCCCTCCTAAGCTGGAATGCTGACAACCACTTGTACTCAACCTCCCTCAACCCTTCGATGACCTTCTTGAAATGACCTTCCCATGCATAAAGTTTCAAAACTTTCATATGAACTAATGACTCAGACATGGCCTTCAATCTCACATCTTGTGCTTCCATAAGTTTACTCTGAAATTTGTGTTGCAGTTTGGCCAATGGAGCATTGCAGAGTACGGTGATAACAATGACAATCAGTGAGGAAACCATTGCAGCACCAACCGCATTGTACAGAATTGCCAGGGCGATGCAAAGTTGAACACTTGTTGTCCATGTTTGATGGAACCAGTATGGAAATTCCCCAATCCGGTAGGCATCAACGGTCACATAGTTCATAATTTCTCCTGAAGAATGCTTCATTTTTGCTGCGTTTGACAGCTTCTGTTGTTTCTTATAAATAGTGGCTGACAGTAATGACCTCACCTGCAGTCCTAATCTCCGTGTGCGGAAATACCACTGTCTTTGTGACAACGATTCACAGCATTTGCAGATGAACATTATCGCGGCAAGCACATACCCTTCATATTTAAAGGTACCTTTGCCAAGTGATACATTGATGAATGCCTTGAGAAGTACTGGGCCTGTAGATAAGGTTAGTACCTTGAGCAAAGCAAAGAACCCTGACACCAAGATCGCACGCTTGTGACAAGAAACAATAGTCCAGAAGATTGATGGTGTGGCATGTGACTGTGTCTCCTTGCTGTTCAGCTTCTCCATGAATAGCAAGTACTGATTCTGTGCTCGATCTGTGGCGCCTAGAAGTGGAATGTCTTTGTCCTCAAGAGGCTTCACATAGCCCATCTTCATTAAAGGATTCAACCACCAAAATGACATCTCGCTGAAAAAACCAGCTTTAGCAAAGGGAGTAACCTGACACTCAGAATCAGCTACCTCGCAGTCTGCCTCGGTATTCAGGGGCTTGTATAAACCATTTCCGATTCCCATATAACCCTCTTCGTCATGGATGCACCGAAAGCCATATACAAGGAGGAGAACTGCAGCTGGTAGGGACAGAAGATCTAAACAAGCCTTAATGGTGACAGTCTTGTCTGCAACAATATCAACGACTGAAGAACAAAAGATGAATGCTGCAAAGATGGTCAGCAAGACCGACCAGACTCGAACAAATGCCGCTCCAAGAAACAGAGGCCTGATGCTGAAAGTGCAGCTGGCAAGGATCAAAATCAATCCTTGAGCTAAATTTACAAGCCAGCAATGTGGCAGGCAAACAGAAACATCCTGATTGAAGTTATTTCCGAGCATCCACAATCCTAGCCCAAGATAAACCAAACTCAAGCTGCCATTGAATACCACAGCAGCCAGATGTAGTGGTGATCTGAGGGCGACAAGCTGCCGCCCCGGCGCTCTACTCTTAGGAATTTTGACAAGCAACTGGATCGCAAGCACCGTTAAGAACAGCGCTGCGATGCCAATCGCCACCAGATGATTCATGCAGGTAGAGGAGTCGAACATTTCCTTCAACGCACATGAGGCCACGTCTTGGTCGGAGCAAATTGGGCTCCCACACAAGTTCATTGTCCAAGAACCTGATGGACACAGTTTAGTAATCCCGAACGAAGTTGTTACCAACAATGATTTGGGCTATTTGGCATTTTGTCTATGTAACATGAGAAAGGTCAGGAGAGGACTTACTTGTGAGGGAACCCATCTGTGTAATCTCTATTGCACACCGATCAGATTTGTTTAATCCTGTGGCAGCCATGAACAAGAAGCTAGTTACGACAAAGAACAGATACTGTATTTTTATGAACAAAGAGACAAAGAACAGAGCAACGCCAGAAAAGTGAGATTCTATGAAACCATCTAGGGGAACACAGAAGTTTCAGTTCTCCGAACAAGAAGATCACGGTGCCGCGAAAACAAGGAACCCGAACGCTGTAGCGCGCTTTGTGATCTATTGGCGCTGTATGTCTGCATAAGTGATCATCGGCCACCATTCACAGTGAAGAGGAGAAAATAGCAGAGGCAGAGGGTGAAAAGGGAAAAAAAAAAGCTAGAAGAACTGGCAAGCGAATGCGCGATCAGCGGGCGGGCGCACCAGAGGATGCTAGGATCGCGAGAAGGACGAGAAGGGGAACAGAGTCCCACGGATCGGTCCCCCGCTTACCGTGAAGAGTGTTGACCCCTATCGCGGCCGCCGCCTCCTTGTCGCCGTCGCAAAGCTTATCAGTGTCGAACGGCCGCAGACCGTGAGCCCTTTTATCACGGGAGGAGGCGAGCGTGGCGCGTCGTCGCCGAGGCGGGGGGCGGGGGCACGCGGTGTGCGCTGCCTGCGCACGTGACCAGCGGTCAGGTGAGGACGTGCCGTGCCCCGCATCGCTTCTCCTACCCTCCGGTCCCTGAATAAGTGCGACGTTTCCTGCGGCCGGCCGAGCCCCTGTCTTTTTCTTGTTTGTCATGTCATCTTACATCTTGCTATTGTGACCGGCGAAAATGTCAATACGATATATACTATGCTAAAAAAGATTGTGGAGATAGATTGTGGCGTTTTGGAGCTCAGGCTTTAGGGAGCCCTTTTTTTGAAACGTTCAAAATTGGTATTTTGAAGTTTTAAAATTTTGGGAAACAAATCGTATTTAGATAATAATATGATCTACGAGTGCGTAAAAAGTCAATCTAAAATTAATTATATTTTATACTGCCAAAATAAAAATAACAAATAGATAGATCGGGTCGGTGAATGGTACATATTTCAAAATTTTCAAAAATTTCAGATTTATCTTTTTTGTGTACCCTAAATTAATAATACGAGTTTTGCATTGAGATTTTGCGCACTGTTAGAGTTTGACATTCTCAAAAAAAGAGCTACATAGAGCTAAGCCTCCACAGTTTCCGATGCTAAATACACATACATTCGCTACAAAAGAACCAAAATTTTAGAAAACGTTAATCAAATATCGTTCTATTTTTAGTAGTGCTACCCGTTTGCTAAAGTAATAAACCGAAGAGTGAACCCCTATCTTGGTATATATTATATATCATTTACATATTATCATATATGCGATGTTATTCCTTACACTATCCGTAGGAATTTTTCATTTATGCTATTGAAATGTGATTATTACTTGACATATTTTACACTAAATTTCAACAGAAGTTTGAGAAATAAATCAAACCACACATCAACTATGGGTCCAAAATTAAGTTTCACGCGTGTCAAATTATGTGATGTCTATTGCAAATTAAGATGAGTATACAGTATATATGGTCACACATAAAAGTGTGCGTGAGTGGTCATTATAGTGGGTGAAGCATACAGCCCAGGTATTGATCAGCCCAGGTCAAACCAGATTGCCAATTCATAGGCATGTTTTTTTGCAAAAAACAATAATTCTAATATATTTGGTATGGTTTTCTTGACAGCCGGCGACGACGAGTAACAAGGAAGGAAGATTGCAAGGATATAGATGAGGAGCAATGTGACTGTTTTTTTTTCTTTACATGATAGCGACGTGATTTTTAGTATCATTTCATTGATGTCTCTTGATTTAGATTTGATTTGTATTGAGAGATTTGTAAAGACCTGATTTAAAAATGTCATTTTAGAGGACGGTTTTTTCGCTCAAACCACTACAAATGTCATTTCTCCACGAAATTCCCCGTGTGTGTAGAACATTTGGATATCTTTGTTGAACATTTTTTAGAATTATTTTACATTTTTCCAAATTTCATAATTAGTCAGAGCATATGAACTCGGGAGCCAAAATTGCACTCCCGAGAAAACCCCACTACTATGCATTAATGATAGTATATCTCAAACATGTCCACATCATTCACTATTTGAGTCATTCATTTATCTATGTCATTCAACATTTATTAATGATATTCTATCCATATACGTAAGTTATTCACAATGTAAATTCTTTTACCCATACAATTTTCTACATCACCGATTTATGTTAAATACACGGAAATTTTACATTTATTAAATTTAGATTATATTATCAAGCAATATTCATATATGTAGATAGCATGTGTATGTATCCACGTGATTGTTTTTGGAATATTTTAAAACCCTTCTTCTGAAAAGGGCAACCAAACTCCAACCTATGCATCAGAATGATGCACACAATGTTTCTTGCATACTTAGTTTAAAAAAAAATTTGTACGTCTCAAGAAATGATGAAAGTGGCCACATGGATCAACCAACGGAAAATAGAAGACAAAACGCCTAAATATTTTAAATTCTATTAACATGCTACTAGCCATCCCGGTTGAATAGCCAGAATCAATATGTAGCTATATGAACAAACTGCAAATAAATGAGCAGCTCCCACCTTGCTAAAAACATCCTTTGGGTGATTACTAATTATCTTATCAACTAATTATCAAACATATTAGTAATACTAGTTAGAGGATATATATTAAAAGTTAAATGAATTAATCTTCAAATATTACAAGCAATGACAAGATATAAACAAGTATTCAATAGACTCGTCTATATATTGATACCCTCGTATTCCTTTCCTCACAAATCTCGCACGCGATGAGGATGATTGCCGTTTTTAGACCCTTTTGAAGAGGCCGTTGTGGTCGCCACCGCTTTCCAATAGATACCCGAACCAAGGTTTTGCATAAGCGTTGGGCATTTGAGTCAGACCGCAGCATCCATCCAAACCCCCATGGAATAACAACACTCAAATAGAATGTGCCGTATCAGTCTGACATCTGCATAGTTGGTAGATAGGCTGATGAGGTCATCTCCTGATAGCCAGGCGGTCGGAAGTCCACAACATGTTTTGCATGGCAAGCTAAGCGAAAAAGCTTTATTTTGGAGGGGTCCAACTCTTCCAGAAAATGCTCATGAAGGTGCATGAAGTGATGCCAACGAACTGCGCCTTGTAATCCAAACTGGCAGTGTAAATCCTGTTGCTCACTACGGTCCACGTGATGATGTCGTCGATGACAGGAGTAAGAGCAACCTCCTGGATAAGGCCCCAAAGGTGGACAAACTGGGAGATGTGATCGACATTGAAGTTATCCACGGAAAGATCAGAGATCCACTTGAAGTCGGTGAGAGCGTCATGGACGGTTCTCTTTTAGCGCCTAGAAGCCTAAAAAAGGCCGGGAGCAATGACCTTCGGGGGGAGGCCATCCATCCAATAAGAGCTCCAAAAAGAAGCCTTGAGGTTCCCGCCGTCACCTCTGTGGCCGCAATGAAAAGATTCCTGTCAGATTTGTCATTTATAACAGAAACACATTTGTGCCATAACTAACGCAAGCAAAGAGCTCTAGAAAATTTTCTCTTTCAACGCATTAAAGATGTAGGCAAAAATTGGATCCTACTAGTAGCTAAGAAGTTAGCAGAAATTTTATAGGCGCATACCATGTTTTGTTTCATGTCCTTTTCCTTTTTATCCTTGGCTTAGGTTTTTTTTTGCGAAACACAGTACAAACGCAGACGTTCATATACACGTGCACACACTCACCCCTATGAACGCACGCACGCACACCCTACCCCTATGAGCATCTTCGAAATACTGAGCCGCCGGGTCGAGTCTTGAGATTGACGAAGTCACCACAGGCGCCTCGCTGTCGACGGGAACGTCGCCTCCCACTGAAGAATATTCCGCCTAAATGAGAAACATCAGTGTCAAACCTGGGGTTTGAACTCTGGCTGGGGGTACAACCACTGGCGGATCCACCTTGATCCAGCCGGGTGCACAGGACACCGGGAGGAGTAAAATTCCTTTGTAAATTAGCAATTTTTCACCACATATGCACCCCAAAAAATGTTTTAAATGTGTTGTGACACCATGTGTGCATACTGGTTCCAGATGTTCTAGCTCCGCCACTGGGTACAACCACCGTCCTAACCATCTTGTCACAGACAAGTTCTCTCCTTGGCTTAGGCCTTTGATGTGTGCTCCTTCTATATCAATACAAAAGACAAAGTTTTTACCTTGTTTTTTTTAAAATAAACTCATCTAAATCACAAAATTCACACTTTTTACATCATGTCCAATCGTCTTGTAAGAAGATTATGATTGGCTAATGAAACTTTCCGATAGAGGAACCTTAATTTTCAGCGGAACTTTAATTTTTCATAAATATTTACACAAAACATCATATGATCTCATAAAATCAGCATACAAAGATTTAACAGAAAACATCCCGGAAGCAACCCAACTTCATCTAAACTTATCGGGTTCACCTGACAAGAAAGCACCGGACCTCGGGAGACAAGGATCCTTCTCCGCTGTGGAACGGCTTATTGAGATCAATGATTTACTCGGAATAGGGTACGATAATTGCGAAGATGGCCCGAAGCAGGCGTAGTACTCAAGTTGGGAGGGACAGCAGCTGTCACCTCGTCCCTGTCCATGAGTGACGCCACGTAAATTATGTCCACTGCCACTTCGTCCTGGCCACACATGCATATATGCATACGTCCCTCTCCTCTTTCGTTGGTTGGTTTGAATAGCTTATCACGTGTGCCACGCGGTTCCCTCCCCTCCTTGGCTCTTGTAACACGTTATTTATTTTTTTACTAAATGGTCTTTTTTCTAACCTTCAGCTAATTATAACATTTCAAACAACTTTCAATCACATATGGCTTTCGGCAAAAATATGCATAAATTAGGTATTTTAAAATGTCACAGCATCTGGAAATCTTAGAAAACACCATATCATAGTCTAGAAAAACGCAAAATTTCTAAGCCATTTGGGAAAAGTCATTTGATGAGGCGTTTTCCAGTCACAGAGGTTCTGAGAATCTCAGAATACGCCACCTGATAAGGCGTACTATGGGATTCTCAGAGACTCTGAGTATGAAAACGTCACATCAAATGGCTTTTTTTTAGATTTAGAAAGCAAACTAATAACTAGGGGGGAGGAGATTACAATCGTTCCTTACAAGCTTTCTAACAGAGACTGGGAAGACATCGGTCATGACTCGGTCGCCCAATGAGTAGGCTAACTTAGCCATGCCGTCAGCAACAGAGTTGGCTTCTCGCTTCACCCAGGCCACCGAGCAGTGTGGCATTGTCTGGATCAGCAGCTTTGCTTCATCGTAGAGGGCCCAGAGAGAGGACCTATCTTGGAGCGGGAGCGGATAGCCGTGGTTACCTCTGCAGCATCCAACTCCAGGATGACGCCCGTGCAGGGGAGGTCGGAGGCCAGCCTGAGTCCCATGATTGCAGCTCGTATCTCAGCTTCATCAGCGCTGTGGCACGGGTCGAGGCGACTGCAGGCGGAGGTGATGATCGATCCACAATTGTCTCGGATCACAATGTCGGCTGCACCGGAGCTGCTGTCGCTGCGAAAGGAGCCGTCAGTATTGATCTTGATCCAGTTCGGGGTGGAGCGACCCAACGCTGAGGTGGAGGAAGATGATGCTGCTCGGCGTAGTTCGTGGGGAACATCGCCTTCTTCATCTTTGGGTCATCAACAGAAGCCAAGGTATTAGCACATCCGAGTTGGTAAGCAAGGAGGAAGCTGACATATTCCTCAATGGTGGCCTTCCCGTCGCGGTGATAGATGTCGTTCCTCAGCTCCCAAGAACGCCAAAGCAGGAGGAGGATTCTGGCCTTGGTGTCAGAGTCATATCTGGCCAAAAGGAGAAGCAGCCAATCCTTCCCCGTGTTGGTGAAATGGTTCTCCTCCGGCAGAGGCCAGTGGGCACGCATGACATGGCGAAGAGCGGCCGCTCTGGTACACATCACAGAGGTGTGGAAGGCATCCTCGATGCCATTGCCACATATTTTGCAGCAACCATCGGGGTCCAGTGTTCTTCTCCATTTGTTTTTCTGCGTTGCAAGCGTGTCCGATGCCACGCGCCAGGCGAAGATACGGACCTTGGGGGGACGTTAGCTTTCCAGATGTGATTCCATAAGGAGCGATCCCCGCCGGAGTTGCAGGAACTTCCCGAGCTCTGCCCACGGTGCTTTAGGTTGTAAGCAAGCCGGTACGCACTCTTGACGGTGAAGCAGCCATTCTTCTCATAATGCCAGGCTACTCGATCGTCCGTCTGAGCGCGGGGCAGCGGAATTTGGAGAATTGCTTCAACATCAGCTTCGTGAAGCAATTCTCGCAGCAGTCCTAGGTTCCAGGTGTTTGAGTCCGCATTGATCAGCTGGTTTACCCACCTTCGTCTCGAGTTCTTTTTTAGTTGGATGGTTTTCAGTCCACTCTCCCTGGGAATCCAATTGTCCCTTGTGATCTGCATGTTCTTGCCATTACCAATTCTGCTGATCATACCCTCTTTCAGAAGTTCCAAGCCGAACTCAATGCCTTTCAGACCGGAGAAGGATGCAGCCTTTTGGGTAGTATCTTGCCTTTATAACTCTAGCGCACAAGCTGTCTGGCTTTTGGATCAGGCACCTGATAACTCACAAGTATAGGGAATCGCGTGTAGCCTTTTCGATAAGTAAGAGTGTCGAACCCAACGAGGAGGTAAATGTAGGATAAGTATTCTCTCAAGTTCTATCAACCACCGATACAACTCTACGCACACAAAATGTTTACTTTATCTAGGAAATCATACTAGAGTAATAATACGGGTATGAGAGATAGCTTTGCAAGATAATAAATACATGAAAGTAAATGTTAGTGCTGCAGCAATAAAATATACTAAGTAATCATAAACTAACAGTACCATGAGTGTGGAAAAGTGGTGGTAATTGTGGTGGCTTTGTCCAAGATTAATGAGTGAAGATATCGGGTTCATTGTCTTCGATGCAGTTTTCAATGTGGGAGAGGCTAAATATACATGCACTCCACTAATTGGGATTACAAGTACTATATGATTGGATTGTTAGAAAGTATCCGCCAATACTAACAATGCATTAAGGTTTCCCCAACCATAGCCTTAAGTTTATGGTCCTCTTACTCCCATATGTGTAACTAACCGGTTCGCGCCCTTAGGTTTCTGTCACTCCGGCAGGACTTCCCCCTTCGTTTACAAATACTACCAACCCCGTGATGTTGATCCATGCGCGCACAAGTATAATGGACACCAAAAGACAGTACCATATCAACATACAACTCTAATGAACCAAATACATTCAACCATTCAATCTAAGGACAGATAAACTACGGAAACATGACGTAGATCATATGATAAATATTATAGCAACAAACACCATGTTTACATATGACGGTATAGAGGTTTGTGGGAGGATGAACCACTGTATACAAGGAGAAATTGGCGGCGGCGAGGGCAGCGAGAGGCGCAGGGCGGCGCCGGCACCGGCGGTGGCGCAGGGGGCTCCTCCTACGCCGCCGGTTCCATGGGGGAGCGCCGCCCCTTAGCCCTCTTCCTTCATGGTTTCTTGGGAGCCCTCCTCCATGGAGATGGGATCCATGGGGGAGGCAAAAACATGGCTTTGGTGGCTGCAAATTCGTGGGTATGGGGTGTCCCTCACGACCTAGGGTTTCCTCCTTTATATGGACTCTCGGATTTCCATCTAGGGCTTCGGTAAATGGGCTTTTCTCCGCCGTCCGGACTCCGATTGGGCCGAATTTTAATTCCAGAATTATTAGCAGAAAATCCCCTGCAACTTTCGCGACTAGACTTTTTCCATTTGACGTCATATTATAGCCGAAACTGGTCGATCTTTGAAAATAGTTTTCAGACAGATTTAGGAAAGTCCAAATTCGACTCCAAAATGTTTCCTCTTGTATTCTTGATAATTCCTACACATCAAAGAGTAAAACAAGAACATTGTGCACTTTTGCAACCATTAGTAGGTTAGTCCAAATAAATAATAAACTTAATATAAAAACAAGTGCTAAAAGCATAAAAATGGCATGAAACAATCAAAAATTATAGATACGTTTTGGACGTATCAACATCCCCAAGCTTAATTCCTGCTCGTCCTCGAGTAGGTAAATGATAACAAAATAATTTTTGATTGTAAATGCTATGATCAGGTCTTTAACAATTGCATGATGTATGGATAATAAAATTAGCAATCATGTTTCCTAATGAAAAGTATCAACGAACTAAGAGCTCATAACATGAAATTTCTAAACATCAACAAGATTGTAATGATCATAATAAAGCATGATAGAGTGGTATCTCGCTTGCCTTAATTGTGGAGCAAAACATAAATGCCAAGGCACCTCTGAAGTTCAAGTGAAGACTAGATATAAAGATATCAAAGATAAAAGCATCATAGTTATACCTCAATTAATCGTATTCTGGGACAAGCACATTACACTAAGAACGACAGTTATGCTCTCGAAGAAGTGCTCAAAGAAAGATGATGACTCAACATAAAAATAAAAGATTGGCCCTTCGCAGAGGGAAGCAGGGATTAACACGTGCTAGAGCTTTTTATTTTAAAACAGAGGTAAAAATGTTTTGAGAGGTGTTTGTTAATTGTCAACGAATGGTAGCGGATGAAAACAACATTCCCCTTGTCAAACAGACTTTTAAGAGCGGCTCCCATGAAGGACGTTATTTCTACCAGCAAGGCAGATCATCCCTCTTTCTCTTTGGTTTACACACGCAGGTATTTCACTGTTGTCATTGCTTACTGATGAATCAGGGCAAAAGTGTGAAGAGAATTAAGCGGTTAAAGTTGTAATTAATTGGGACTGGGCACCCCGTTGCCAGCTCTTTTTGCAAAATTATTGGATAAGCGGATGTATATGCCGCTAGTCCAGGTGTAAAAGTCTGTTTGACAAGTTGAATAAAGATAACCCACTACTTCCTCATGAGCTGTAAACATTGACACAAAAAGGGAAATATTTTGAAGGTTTTAAAGGTAGCACATGCAAATTTACTTGGAATGGCTTGAAATACCATGCATAGAATTTTTGGTGGACTCTTTGGATAACTTGGTTTTAAGGATTTGGATGCACGAGCAGCATTCCCGCTCAGTACAAGTGAAGGCTAGCAATAGACTGGGAAGCGACAACCAGAGAGCGATAACGTCATAATCATGCTTGCGACAAAATAAAATTAACGGAGGCATAAAAATGATACTAAAACTCTGAGGCAAAATAGATCATCAAGGCTTAATTGACTTTTATTTTTCAGTCATAACATGTGTGAGCATGTGCCAAGTCGATTCAAGTGAATATTCAGAGGAGGATACCACAATACCATACCATCTTATGAACAGGACAATGCATGTTGATATCAAAATATCATAATATGCACTATTAGCTAGTTGAGGCCAACCATAAGAAAACATAAACTACTAAACAATATCATTCACACATCATTTTTAAGTTTCAACAAATAATCCATTAACCAAGTAAACGTTGAGAACAGAGGATAAATAAAATATGTGACGATCAACTTATTAATGTAACTGGTGTTTGATGCTAAGATAAATAAATAAATAATAAGATACAGACGCTCCAAGAACAGCACATATGATGTGAAAGAATAAAATATAGTTTCACTAGAGATGACCTGATAATTTTGACGATGAAGAAGGGGATGCCTTGGGCATCCCCAAGCTTAGACGCTTGAGTCTTCTTGAAATATGCTGGGAGATCCATGGGAGCATCCCCAAGCTTAAGCTCTTCACTCTTCTCCATCCTATTATATCACTCTTCCCTCTTGACCCTTGAAAACTTCCGTCACACCAAACTCAAAGTAAATCTCATTAGAGGGTTAGTGCACAATCAAAAACTCACATGTTCTGTAAGGACGCAATATGACCGTTACTTTAAACATTAACTACTGCCACTAATGTTATGTGAAGCTCTTCCACCCAAAAAAGAATTCCACTCAACACTAGTAAAAGAGAAAATGCAAAAAAAAGACATAATCTGTCTAAAACAGAACAGTCCGCAAAGACGAATTTTTTCGAGCACTTACGTTGCTCAGATCGAAAAACTTTGAACTAACAAAAGATGTATACATATGTAAGGATTACGCACAAAATTTTCAGATTTAATTCACAATCTGGTGATTTTATGAATTTCGTACAGTGAACAGCAGAAATCTGTTCCTGCGCAGCAATCAAAATTTTAGCAACATCTTATCATTAGAGACTACTCTTGGCACAACAATGCATGAAAGTAAAGATACAAAGGAGTTGCTACAGAAGTAAACAAACTCCTTGACTCAAGAAAAGAAAAATTGCAGAAATAAAAATAATGGGTTGCCTCCCATAAGCGCTTTTCTTTAACGCCTTTTAGCTAGGCACTTATTGCAATACATAATATTTTCAAAGTGCTGCTATTAAACCAAATCAAATTTTGTTTCTAAGTTACAGAGAGGTTGCTTAAATGGCCAACTTCTAAATGAAAGGTAAGAACCATTAAGAATCAAATGAAAACGCAAAGAGGCCACTCTTGCAACAAAAGTCAGAATCTGTCCAGAAAAACAGCAGCTGGAAAACGTAATTTTTAGGTGCACTTAAACATGCCGAAATTTTAGCCAATTTTTGTACATGCAGAGGATTAGGTGCTACAACATCAGTAAATTTAACGTGATTTTTAGAGCTTCCAGTAAAATATGTAAAATCGCGCAATGAGCAGTAGATGCTGAAAACAGAAAATCACTTTTTACATATGTATCAACTAAGCTAAATGGGTAAAACTTGGTACTTTATTTTATAAACTAAGAGACCAGAGGCTAAGCAAGACCTAAACATGCTAGCTACAGCAAGGAAAACTCTAAATAAAAATCAAAAGTAAAAACCAAATAAAATCAAAATAAAGAACCAAAAGAAGCAAAACAAAAGAAAATATTTTTGTTGTTTTGAATTTATAAGTGAAAGTAAAGAAGCAATAAAAACCAAATAAAGAGCTAATAAAACTAAAGAAGGTAAAACCAAGACATATAAAAAAATTATAATACAAGTTAAGACAATACATATCATGTGGACGGGTAATATAGAGTATGAACGAGACAACCTCATGTTAGTTGATGAATAGGGGGATGACTCGGGCATCCCCAAGCTTAGATGATTGTATCTTCTTGAATATTCTTGGGATGCACCTACACATCCCCAAGCTTGAGCTCTTGCGTCTTCTTGTTCATCTCATATCACCATATTGATTAGATCTTATAGCTACATCCACATAAAACTTCACAAAACTCATTAGTAGGGTTAGTACTCATTAAATAAAATCCACTCATGTTCAAGTATTGTCAAATTTCATAATATTTATTAAACATTAGCCACTGTAATACCGAGGTTTCTTATTATTTCCGTTGTCCGTCGAAAAACTAAGGAAACTTTTGAATCCTAAGTACAATATTTAAATAAACAGAATAGAAATCTGCCAAAACTGAACAGTCTGTAAAGATGACACTCAACGAGATAGTTACGTAGCTCAAATGAAAAAACTTAAAACTAATGAAAGACAGATTATGATCTCAGGTTGATGCACAAAAATTTCAGGTCAAAATAATATTCTGAGATTTATCACGATTTTATTTACAGAGAAGCACAAAATCTGTCTAAACTTGAACAGTCAGTGAAGATCGAATTTTTAGACATATTACAAATTCAAATCAGAAAAGTTATAACTAATGAAAGAAAGGTAATAAGCTTTGCTTTGCACTCAAAAATTTCAGATCAAGATCACGTTCTGGTGATTTTAAACATTTATACGGTGGAGCAAAAAATCTGTTTCTGGACAGCAAAGCAAAACTATCAACTTTCAATTAACTAGAGACTATAATTAGCATTTTATTTTTATGTACAGAGGTATATACACAATATTTACAATATTTACATGTTTTTGATGAAAAGCTTCCATGGAAAGATTTGTTTTGGTTTCATAGGCATGAACACAAGTGTTCAAGGTCGACCCCCATTTAACCATTACTCATCTTTCCAATCACTTTTCTTTTTGAAAACGTTTTTAGATAACAACTACAACTAATTTTTTTTGTAATTCGCATTCCCTATCCATAGTAAGATAAAGAACAACTTAAACTGAAAATAAAAACTACTTAGAGATAAAGCAAACAAGTGCACACAAGAACATTAACCTACGCTATGGCTCCCCGGCAACGGCGCCAGAAAAGGTCTTGATAACCCACAAGTATAGGGGATCGCGTGTAGCCTTTTCGATAAGTAAGAGTGTCGAACCCAACGAGGAGCTAAAGGTAGGATAAGTATTCTCTCAAGTTCTATCAACCACTGATACAACTCTACGCACACTAAACGTTTACTTTATCTAGGAAATAATACTAGAGTAATAATACGGGTATGAGAGATAGCTTTGCAAGATAATAAATACAGAAAGTAAATGTTAGTGCTGCAGCAATAAAATATACTAAGTAACCATAAACTAACAGTACCATGAGTGTGGAAAAGTGGTGGTAATTGTGGTGGCTTTGTCCAAGATTAATGAGTGAAGATATCGGGTTCATTGTCTTCGATGCAGTTTTCAATGTGGGAGAGGCTAAATATACATGCACTCCACTACTTGGGATTACAAGTACTATATGATTGGATTGTTAGAAAGCATCCGCAATACTAACAATGCATTAAGGTTTCCCCAACCATAGCCTTAAGTTTATGGTCCTCTTACTCCCATACGTGTAACTAACCGGTTCGCGCCCTTAGGTTTCTGTCACTCCGGCAGGACTTCCCCCTTCGTTTACAAATACTACCAACCCGTGATGTTGATCCATGCGCGCACAAGTATAATGGACACCAAAGGACAGTACCATATCAACATACAACTCTAATGAACCAAATACATTCAACCATTCAATCTAAGGACAGATAAACTACGGAAACATGACGTAGATCATAGGATAAATATTATAGCAACAAACACCATGTTTACATAGGACTGTACAGAGGTTTGTGGGAGGATGAACCACTGTATACAAGGAGGAATTGGCGGCGGAGAGGGAAGCGAGAGGCGCAGGGCGGCGCCAGCACCGGCGGTGGCGCAGGGGGCTCCTCCTGCGCCGCCGGTTCCATGGGGGAGCGCCGCCCCTTAGCCCTCTTCCTTCATGGCTTCTTGGGAGCCCTCCTCCATGGAGATGGGATCCATGGGGAGGCAAAAACATAGCTTTGGTGGCTGCAAATTCGTGGGTATGGGGTGTCCCTCACGACATAGGGTTTCCTCCTTTATATGGACTCTCGGATTTCCATCTAGGGCTTCGGTAAATGGGGATTTTCTCCACCGTCCGGACTCCGATTGGGCCGAATTTTAATTCCAGAATTATTAGCAGAAAATCCCCTGTAACTTTTGCGACTAGACTTTTTCCATTTGACGTCATCTTATGGCCGAAACGGGTCGATCTTTGAAAATAGTTTTCAGACAGATTTCAGGAAAGTCCAAATTCAATTCCAACAATGTTTCCTCTTGTATTCTTGATAATTCCTAAACATCAAAGAGTAAAATAAGAACATTGTGCACTTTTGCAACCATTAGTAGGTTAGTCCAAATAAATAATAAACTTAATATAAAAACAAGTGCTAAAAGCGTAAAAATGGCATGAAACAATCAAAAATTATTGGACGTATCAGCGCCATGCTTGTCTAGCCAGAAGTGCTTGATTGAACAATCCCATGTCGCGGAAGCCCACCCCGCCAAGGCTTTTTGGCTTTGCAATGTTGTCCCAGGCGGACCAGTGCACTTTCCTTTTGTTTTCCTCATCACCCCACCAGAAGTCGTGAACCGCTTTCTCATACTGGTCACAGAAGCCCGCTGAGAGCTTGAACACACTCATAGCATGGCTGGGCAAAGCTTGGCCAACAGCTTTGATCAGTGTATCCTTAGCCCCAAAGGACATGAACTTCTCGGCATAGTTGTTGAAACGTTTTGAAAATCTGCCCATAATGGGTTGGAAGTGATCATCTTTCATCCTTCCTTCGGAGGTTGGGAGACCTAGGTACTTTTCCTCAAAAGTAGACCTTGAGATGCTGAGGATTTTCTTCACTTCATCTTGAGTTGGAGTTGGGCAGGTCTGGCTAAAGAGAATGGAGCATTTGCTTGGGCTAAGCATCTAGCCAGTACAGCTTTGAAATCTGCCCAGGGCGAGGTTGATAGCATTTGCTTCGTCGACCGAGGCTTTGAAGAAAAGGAGGCTATCGTCCGCGAACATGAGGTTTGAAACACCCGGTGCATTCCTCGCCACCTTCAGAGGGGTGATCTTGCTTTTATCAGTCTCATATTTCAGTGAGCGGGAGAGGGCCTCTCCTACGAAAAGGAAGAGGTATGGGCTTAGTGGATCCCCTTGTCTCAGCCCCCTCGTGGGCAGAACTGGGAGAGGGTGGTTCCGTTGATCCTGACTGCATATCTGACCGAACGGACGCATTCCATAATCCACTTCGTCCATGTAGTGCAGAAGCCCAGTTTGAGCAGGGCCTTTTCCAAGAAGTTCCAGTCCACACGGTCGTATGCATTGGACAAGTCCAGCTTTAGGGCACAATGCGTGTTTCTTGGTTTTTGCTGTGTTGTATCTTGTGGAAGCACTCGAAAGCTATGACAGCGTTATCAGAGATCATCCGACCCGGGATGAAGGCACTCTGTGATTCCGAGATGATGCCATCGAGAAGGGGCCGCAGACGGTTTACCAGACACTTTGAGATGATCTTGTATGCTACATTGCAAAGGCTGATCGGTCTAAAGTCCACCAGGGTTTCGGGGTTTGGACCTTTCGGAATTAGGACTATGTTGGTGTCATTTAGACCCTAAGCCATATGGCCAGTAGCGAAGAAATTCTTGATTGCTTTGATTACATCCGTTTTCAGTGTGGCCCAATTACGTTGATAGAAACGACCTGGCAAGCCATCTGGTCCTGGGGCCTTGATTGGACCAATCTGAAACAGGGCATCCCCTATTTCATCGTCCGTGAACTCCCTGCACAACTCGGAGTTCATCTCATCAGTGATCGGGCTGTGCAACAGGCTGATCAGATCGTCGGGTTTGACCTCAGGGTCCTTGGTGTATAGATCACTGAAGGAAGTGTTGGCCAGCTTTTCAATTTCTACTGGGTCATCGGTCCAGTTTCCGTTCAAACCCTTGATCTTTTCAATCCTGTTTTTTGATTGTCTCCAGGAGGCTTTTTTGTCGAAGTACTTGGTGTTTTTGTCCCCCTCTTGAAGCCACGCAACCCTAGATCTTTGCTGCCACATTAGTTCCTCCCTATGAAGGATCTCGTTCTGTTCTGTTCTAGTACGGTGTATCTCCTCTTCTATACTAGCAGATTTGTCGGGGGGCTACCCCGGGGTAGGGTCATGATATGGTATAAGCTGTGTCCAAGAGTGGACCGAGGTATAGAGAAACCGAGGCAGCAAGGCCCAGAAGGGGCCGAGGTATTGTCTTGGACCTGACCGAGATAACCAGGCCCAGAAGGGGCCGAGATATGACTCTGGAGCAATCCGACATATACTGACCGACATATGTTAACCGACATGCAAATGTCGGTATCTTCCTGTCTTCTCTTATGTGCAGGGGAGATTAAAGAGAAGAGGCGCGTTAACCCGGTTGGGAGTCAATGCAGCGGTCACATCCCGTCTGACACGGGAGCGTGGCAGGAGGCATGGTGCAGGTTCGAGGTGACAGGCATACTTGTCTCTGACACCGGGCGCGCGTGGGAGCAGATAACGAGGCAGGGGAGTAGATAACGAGGCAGTGCAGGTCACGTCCTGTCCTGGCAGAGGTGTGATCATGAGCACGCTGCTGACATGAGCGTGCGTGTCCGTGGCAGAGACCACCGTCATGAGCACGCTGCTGACATGGATGGGAGTGGCTACAGTGCCGAGTTTGGACCGTAGCTCGGTTTTGGCTATAAATAGAGCCCTCCCCCCTCCTGCGTGAGGGACGATGCTGAGAAAGATATTTTCCCCCACTGCTAGCTTCTTCTTCCTTAAGAACTAAGCAATAGCTGAGTGCATACAGCTCGAGGAGCACCATTGTATCGGTGAGGTCCTAGTATATTGAGATAGACAGGCAGGAGTAGGGGCTTTACCTCCTCACGAGGGCCCTGAACCTGGGTATATCGTATGTGTGCTTCTGTATCTTTGTGTGCGCTCCTTAGCGCGCTAGCCCTCCCCGGTTCCACCAGCGTCCATCGGCCCCAACATAAGCCATCCTATGGCATCTGATGTGGTCACACCACGATAGTTGGCGCCCACCGTGGGGCTAGCAGCGGCGCTGGCTGGTGTGTTTATCCGGACGGGTTCCATCATCGCCTCTGGCGAGCGCGTGGTCAGTGGCCTTGTCCACAGACTCGGCTCGCTGAACTTCATCAGCGACAACGCTGGCTGCTTCGGCAGCAGGCCGCTCTCGAGGAACGGCTGCCTCGTCACCTTTGGGACATTCGAGGTCTACGTCGCCACCGAATTCATCTGCAGGTACCCCGAGCAGGTGCTTGTAGCAGAAGATCCCCGTGCTGTCTGTGCGGCTCGCGGCCGGCGTCCCGCTCGCCTCGGGAGCTGCGCAGAGGTCATGATGACCGGCTCAGCAGGTGGCGCCAGCAAAGGAGATGCCGGCAAACCTGCCCCCAAGGTCACCAGATCGGCAAAAGTGCCGCTGGTGAGGGAGGAGAACCTCCTCGACCCGGCCGGCACGTCCCAGGTGCCGGTCAGGCCCGCTCCTCTCGAGGAGATGATAGAAAAGCTGGCTGTGCCGGTAGCTACCGGTACAGATGCTGCCATGGCGGAGGCCGAGTTAGAGTCATATCGGCAGAACCTGCATCAGGAGGCCATCGCAATGGCCGAGATGAGAAGAGAGTTCGGGATAACCCTCCGTGAGTATAACAAAGCTCATGGTTTTACTCCGATAGCTACTCATCCTAAGCGCTTAGAAGAAGTGCGTCAAAGGGGCAAAGGCCTCAATGCTGAGATTGCTAGAGATGGTAGATCAAGTTCTAGTAAAACTCCTAGTCACATGTCGGCGGAAAAGCCCAAGTATAGTTCCCCGCTAAGACTCTTAGAGCTGCCGAGGCAGCAAGAGCCGAGTTATCTGGTTTATCCGGAGAAGCTCTCCGTAGGCAACAAGACCGAGTTAATGAACTACTAGGTGTTGCTGTGCGGCAGAATGAGGTCTAACTTAAGGGTAACACAGCTGCAGGTGGGTCCGGGATAGTTCACTCGGCTAGGGGAGCCAGTGAAAGATCTAAGGGGCAAGCTTCATCACCGCATATCGGAGGAGATCGTGACCGAGTGTAAACTCTGGTAAAAATAAGCAGATGCAGACGTATGATCCGGCGTATGCCGGAAAACAGTTAGTTGTGCAAGACAGTGTAGGCCGGGGTAAAAGCAATCCCGGTCCGGGCAGTCCAGGTGCCGGAAAAAGTAACTCGGCTGGCCGAGGCTATCCACCTCGGTATCCGGCACAGAATCTTCCCTGGTAGCAGCAAGATATCCCACGTGTTCAGCAGCCCCGAGGTAATGACCCGGAGGCTAATCGTTATGATGATGGTTACTCAGCTATGGAGAGAGCCGGGTATCAGAGATATGAAAGTGCGCTGGGATCCCGGTTGGGACCTCGCCAGCTGTCAGGAAATGATGCACGCTACAAGTTGGACATGATCTATATGTCCGAGATGCTGGAAGAGCAAGGCCCACCTGGCCCTGCATGCTTTGGACCTCGGATCATGAGGGAGCCACCGGTGCATCACTTTCAGTTGAACCGGGGCACAAAGACATATGACGGCAGCACTAAGCCGGAAGACTGGCTGACAGATTATGTGTCGGCAGTGCATATTGCGTGAGGAAACCGCCGTTGGGCAGTAAGATATATCCCGCAAATGTTGGAAGGGCCAGCTCGGATCTGGCTGAACAATTTGCGAGAGGGCAGTATTGACTATTGGCTGGACTTTGAAGAAGCCTTTGTTAGCAACTTCTCCAGCACATACAAGAGGCCGAATCGTCCTCAGCAGCTTGCCATGTGCAAGCAGAGGAATGATGAAACTGACCGGGTCTACTTGACCCGGTGGAGTACTGTTCGCAATTCCTGTGAAGGAGTTGTTGAAGCGCAGGCCATTTCATGGTTTGCTCAGGGATACCGACACGGCTCTATGCTCTGGCAGAAGTTGCGGAGAGAAATGCCGGCCACTTTGGCCGAGACAATCCGGATTGCGGATAGTTATGCGTTGGGTGATCCAATGCAGCCCTTGCTGAACTCGGTGGAACCGAGTAGAAGATACCCAGTTAACAATGGACCTGGACCATCCAGGCGAGGTGACCACCAGGATTTCGGGAACAAGAGAAGAGAGGACCGGCCGGATCACCGGTACGGTTCGAATCAAGTGGCTGCTGTTAATCAAGATCAGCCAGATGCCGGCAATAGCCAGCGTCAGAAGAACAGTGGTCCTGCATGGGGCCAAAACCAGGATGGAAAGAAACAGTGGAGTGACCAGATAAAGCCATGGGAGGAGAGGCCGAGGTTAACATATGAAGCAATGCTGGATGGGCCCTGCAGCTATCACACGAACGACCCACGCAGGCCGACCAATCATTCAACCCGGCAGTGCAGCTGGTATCAGCGCACGTTGAAGGAAGGGGGAGGATCCGGAGGAAATCAGATGGGAGCACCTCAGAGATCTCCCGCGCAGAGGCCTGCGCCACTCACCGGGGCAAACACTATTCCCGTGAATGCACCTCCTCCGAGGCCTGCAGCTCCGAGACCTGTTAACCAAGTAAATATCGGAGGCAACAGTGGCAATGATGGTCCCAGTCGCCCGGCAGAATATCGCCAGGGTGAGTACCGAGAGGCTCATTAGAGCTATGTGATCTTTGTGACCGAACCAACTGACAAGCAGAGCTTGCACCGGCGTGCGATGGAGGTAAACGCCGTTATGCCGGCTGTGCCGAAATACATGAACTGGGCTGATCAGAAGATCAGTTGGGCATAGATGACCATCCTCGGATCATGCCAAGCCCGGGAGGTTACGCTCTAGTGGTGGATCCGACATTCATTGGGCCCACCATCAATGTCAGGTTCACCCGAGTTCTCGTTGACAATGGGAGCAGCATCAACATCATGTACCGAGACACCATGGTGAAGGTGGGCATCTCGGCGAACATGTTGCAGCCGAGTCATACAACCTTTCATGGTATAGTGCCTGGTGTCTCATGCGCACCTATGGGCAAAATTTGGGTTGATGTGTTATTCGGCACCAAGGATAACTGCAGAACTGAGAGCATCCAGTTCGAGGTAGTGGACCTCGAAAGTCCGTACCATGCTTTGCTCGGTAGGCCAACATTGGCCAAGTTCATGATATCCACTCATGTGGGTTACCTCAAGATGAAGCTGCCGGGTCCTAATGGCATTATCACCATCTCGGGGAACTATAAGCGTTCCATGGAGTGCGCCTCGGCTGGCTCTTGTCTGGCCGAGTCTTTGATCATTGCTGCGGAGAAGAAGAGAATCCATGAAGTGGTGGCGCTGGCCCAGTCCGCGCAACTCGGTATGCCGGGCATGGCTAACCCGGAGCAAATTGCGGCGTTCCAGGTGCCGAAGGAGACGAAGAAGATCAATGTGACCCGGCGTTCCCAGAGCACAACGTCATCATTGGAACCGGGTTGACCGAGAAATAGGAAGGCGAGCTCAGTCACTTCCTCCGTGAGAATCGGGATATCTTTGCATGGTCAAATCATGACCTGCCAGGTGTTCCGAGGGAGTTGGCTGAGCACTGTTTGTTCGTCAGACCGGATATGAAACCGGTGAAGCAACCTATGCGACGTCTCTCGGATGAGAGGAGAAAAGTGATAGGCGATGAGCTGACCAATTACTTGCGGCTGGTTTCATCATGGAAGTGCTGCACCCGGACTGGTTGTCTAACCCGGTCCTGGTGGAAAAGAAAAAGGATGAACCCGAATGTGGCCAGTGTGGCGCATGTGTATTGATTTCACAAACTTGAACAAGGCATGTCCTAAGGATCCATTCCCGCTGCCTCGGATTGATCAAGTGATCGATTCCACAGCCGGGTGTGAGCTGTTATCCTTTGTAGATGCATATTCTGGTTTTCACCAGATACCGTGAACCCCTGATCAAATGAAAACTGCTTTTATTACCCCGTACGGGGCTTATTGCTTTCGTGTTATGACATTTGGTTTGAGAAATGCTGGTGCTACTTATCAGATGTATGCAAAAATGCTTGCATGATCAAATAGGCAAAAATGTGCAGGTGTATGTCGATGATATCGTCATCAAAACTAAGGAAAAGCCACTCTGATTGATGATCTCAGAGAAACATTTGCGAATCTGAGAGATTCCGGTTGAAACTTAACCCGGAAATGTACATTTGGTGTACCGGCAGGCAAGTTACTCGGTTTCCTCGTGTCAAGCCGAGGTATCGAGGCAAATCCGACAAAGATCCGTGCTATTGAAAGCATGAGGTTGCCGAGATGTCTCAAGGATGTGCAGAAATTCACTGGTTGCTTGGCATCCTTAAGTCGGTTTGTTAGTAGGTTGGGAGAAAAGGCATTGCCTTTATACCAACTAATGAAAAAAGTGATAGTTTCATGTGGACCCCGCAAGCGGATGCGGCGTTCACTGACCTAAAAAAGATGTTGGCAACTGCGCCGATATTGGCCTCACCATTACCCAAAGAGCCGATGTTGCTCTACATTGCAGCCACAAACCGGTTGTGAGTGCGTAGTGGTGGTGGAGCGAGAAGAAGATGGCAAAACCGTGCAGAGGCCGGTATATTATCTGAGCGAGGTGATCTCGTATCCAAGCAAAATTATCCTCACTACCAGAAAATGACATATGGTGTCTATATGGCGGCCAAGAAATTGCATTACTTCCAAGAGCATCCAATCACAGTGGTGTGCGGCTCCTATCTCGGAAATCATTGGTAACAAAGATGCAAGTGGCCGAGTAGCCAAATGGGCCATTGAGCTGGCTCCTTATGCGCCACATTATGAAAGAAGAGATGCCATCAAATCTCAGGCACTGCCTGATTTCTTGTGGATTGGGCCGAGATGCAATATGAGCCACCATTGCCTGACTCCAATTACTGGAGAATGCACTTTGATGGCTCCAAGACAAAAATTGGTTTAGGTGCCGGGGTAGTCCTTACCTCGCCAAAGCGGATCAACTGAGATATGTGTTGCAAATTCATTTTGCGGCATCAACAATGTGGCCGAGTATGAGGCACTTGTTCATGGGCTCAATGTGGCCAAGGAAATTGGTATTCGCCGGATAGAATGCTTCGGAGACTCGGATCTTGTGGTGCAGCAAGCCTCGGGAAATTGGGATGCTTTGGACGCCAATATGGCGTTATATCGGTTTCATGTACAGAAGATCTCGGGGTTCTTTGAAGGTTGCGAGTTCAAGCATATACCTCGGACAGAAAATGAAGCTGCCGATATACTGTCCAAGCTAGGTTCATCTCGGGATCCAATTCCACCCGGCATATCCTTGGAGCATCTCAGGAAGCCATCAATCAAACCATCGCCCGAGTCCGAGTCAATCTTTATCCCGGCGAAACCGGAATCTGGTGCTGTTCCATGGACATCGATGTCGGGTGCATTTGGGAGAACCCGGGGACTGATTGGCAAACTCGGGGACTGGTTACTCAATGTCGGAGAAGCAATGTCGGTTGATCTCATGGAGGTGGATGATCCGGTATTTCCTGTGCATCCTGTGCCGGGATGGGCACAACCTATAATGGCATATATGATGGATGGAAGTTTGCCAAGTAATGAAGTTGAGGCCAGGCAAGTGCAAAGAAGATCCAAGGCATACACCATCATCAACCAGGAGTTATACAAGAGAAGTGTGACCGAGGTACTGCAACGCTGTGTTGAGCCGCAGGAAGGGCAAGAATGCTCCTGGAGATTCATCAAGGAGAGTGTGGTCATCATGCTTCATCAAGAGCCTTGGTGGCTAAAGTATTCCGGCATGGATTTTATTGGCCCAGTGCTTTGAATCAGGCAGAAGATATCGTCCGAAAATGTGAGGGATGTCAGAGATTTGCTAAGAAGATCCACCTGCCAGCTTCGGCACTCAAGACAATTCCAATCACTTGGCCCTTTGCAGTTTGGTGTCTGGATATGGTGGGGGAATTCAAGCCAGCCCGAGGTAACATGACTCATATGCTGGTGATGGTGGACAAGTTCACCAAGTGGATCGAGGTGAAGCCAATCAGGAAGTGTGATGGCCACACAGCTGTGTCCTTTTTGAAGGACATCATTTTGAGATATGGTTACCCCATAGCATTATCTCGGATAATGGCACAAACTTTGCTGTGGGAGAATTTGCTCGGTTCTGTGCTGAAAAGAGAATTCGGTTGGACATAGCCTCGGTGGCGCACCCGGAGGCAAATGGGCAAGTGGAAAGAGCAAATGCGTTGGTGTTGGCCGGCATCAAAGCTCGGTTGATTGAACCACTGTTGCGAACTCCGGGATGCTGGATAGAGGAGATACCAGCAGTATTGTGGGGTCTAAGGACCACACCGAATCGTTCAACTGGCTATACGCCATTCTTTCTGGTCTATGGAGCAGAAGCGGTCTTGCCGACCGACATGGAATATGACGCGCCGAGAGTTGCGTTGTACACTGAGACCGAGGCAAAAGAAGCTCGGGAAAACGGTGTTGATTTGCTCGAAGAAGCAAGAGAGCTGACCTTATCTCGGTCAGCGATATATCAGCAAAATCTCCGACGCTATCATAGCCGGAAGATTAGCCCTCGGGTATTCCGAGAAGGAGACTTGGTGCTTAGGCTGGTGCAGCGTTCTGCAGGCCGACACAAATTGTCACCTCCATGGGAGGGACCCTTCATTGTGAGCAAGGCTCTACGCAATGATTCATATTATCTTATAGATGCGCAGGCACCGAGGAAAAATGTAATGGATAAATCTGGAGAGGAAACCAAACGACCCTGGAATGTAGCTCTACTCCGACCCTTTTACTCATAAGGGCGTAATGTATGTATCTTGGTTTCCTTTGAATAAAATGTTGGCACTCCGAAATGTAACTCGGGGACTGCCTTTGTCTATATGCATGTGTTTTATCTCTGTTTTATCTGTGTTGTTTCTATGCCGGATGGTTTTAAACCTCGTTTCAAAGTTCAAGGAATGTATGCTATCTTGTTGTGATCTTGTGACTCGACTGACGAACGCCAAAATGGCAGTCAAGAGCAGAGGTTATGGTATGTGGTAAACATGAAAACGAACTCGGGGACTTGGTTCAAAAATAATCCGACATATGTTGTTTACTAACCTGGTTTTTTCATTCCTTTTCTTTATGTCGGATGACTCTAAATCTTACCTCAAATTTATGAGTACTGTATGCTATAAATTTGATCTTGTGACTCGACTGTCGAACGCCAAAATGGTAGACAAGAGCAAATATTACTAAGTATAGTAAACAAGAAAGTGAACTCGGGGACTTGGTGCAAAGTGATCCGGCATTAAGCCGGTCTCGTTGAAAATAGCAGTATAGAGTAGCACTGGTAAAAACTTAAGAGTATATTTATATCTGCACCCGGCATCCCGGGATTTAATGGTTCTACTTGTGATAAGTTCATACATCTGCGCCGGTGGAGCTCGGATCGGTGGGAGCAGTGCGAGACGCAGGAGCAGTCTCGGTCGCAAGGTCGATCGTTGTGTTGGTTGCTGGCTGCTCGGCGGTGTCGGCTGCTACGTTAGTGGCAGTGTTGGGAGTGTCAGACTCGGTTTCCTCGTCATCATCCTCTTCCTCGTCATCTTCCTCACCGTCGGAGTAGACGGGACCAGGAATGAAATATTGGGTTTGAGCATAGCTGGCCATGAAGGAAGCTGCATCCTTGCGACTCTGGATCAATGTTGAATCCGACGTCCATTTCAAGTCGGAGCGCAGAGATTGTAGTGCGTTAAGATCAATGGACTCGTACCAAGAGAGCACAAAGGTCAGAGCTTGATCTGCGCCGGCGCGAGCTGAGGAAGATCTCCACTCTCGGAGCCTTGTCTCGGCAGTCAGCAAGCACTTGGATAACTCGGCAATGGTAGCTGGGGTCTCTGACTCTGGCCATAGAGTGTTGTAAACCTGGATACCAGTGTCAAGGAGCTCGGTACCAATGCACTTCAGAGGAGATATGCGAGCATCCAGAGCCTTCAGATGATCTTCAATGTCCCATTCCTCCGAGATCGGGCCAGATTCTCCTCTCTTTTCTCGTGCCTTGCGGACGGTGTTAGCTGCAGCGGCCTTGGAGTGGGAGAATTGTTCTGAAGAAAGAAAAGTTGTTACCAAGTTAAGCCATATACCGGCATATTCCTAATGTCTGTAGAAGCAAAGGAAATGAAAGGAAAGGATAAAGGAAACTCACTGTCCATCTCGTTGTTGATCCGGGTGATCTTGGCCAGCCAGCTGTCGCATTTAGCCTTGAGGGCATCCAATTCTTGTTGAGCCGAGGTGACTCGAACCTCGGTCTGGTCGAGGAGCTCTTGTGCTTTACAGCATCTTCTTCCCGCTGCTTCAGGGCTTTCTCCAGCTCGGATTTTTGGTTCTGAACCCGTTCAAGTTCCTTCTGGAGCCGGGACACTTCATCTTTTTCATGCTGGAGCGCAACGTTGTGCGCGTTGTCCTTGTTCTTCACCTCCACCTGCAACTGCTTGTAGGAGTTCTTGAGCTTCTTGTGATCCAAGAGCAGCTTCCGGAACACCTCAGTCTGGGCGTTGGTGCACTCCTGAAAAAAGCAAAGGGTTAGTATGATTTTTTGAAGATTCATGCCGAGTAAAACTCGACAAGAATCTCGGGGACTGGGTGTCGGATTTTTTGAAATTAATGATGGAAATTTTGTAAAGATTCGCGCCGAATGATCTGGACTCGGGCGAGCGTCGATCACTCGACCCGAATCTCGGGGACTGGGGATTATATATGTTTATCATCTATTGCAAAGGAAAGAAAGGTCTGGCTGAGGAAAATTTACCTCGGCGAGCTTGCTGGCTCGAAGGGTCGCAACTTGCAAGTTGTGCATGGACTGAGCGAGTGCACTGGGTCCAGCTGGATGTTGGGTGGCCGGATTCGCGGAAGAGACCTCGCCAGTGTCGGCGGCATTCCAGTCCATATGGTAATGCTCCTCCGAGCCCAAGCTATGTCCGCTTAGAGTTCGGAGCTGAGGAAAACCCCAGTTACCAGGGGAAACTCGGGAGACGGAGGCAGTGAGAGCTTGGTGGGCCAGTGTAGTGGTTGGAGTCAGCACCACTTGTTTCTCCGGGTTGACAAGTTGTTTCCCGGTGGCCACTTGACTCTGTGCTGGCTTGGGCAGTGGAGTAGATTTCCGAGTTGATAGCTCGGTGGACTTTGTGGTGGGTTTCGGCGGTGGCTGCCGCGGTTGTTGTTGCTGCTGTTATGGCTGTTGCTGCTGTGGCTGTTGCTGCTGTGGTTGCTGCTGCTGCTGTTGTTGCGGTGGCTGCTGCTGTTGTTCCTGCTGATCCGAGGCCAGCGGAATCTCGGTCCACGCCGTCTCGGAGTCCTTGATTTGGGCACCGGGATCAGCATCTCGGTCAAGGGCCGAGGTTTCTGGGGCATCTTGGCCTCCTCCAGGGGCGGCATCAGATGCCGGCAGCAGTATGACGGATGGAGTGGTAGGTGCCTGGGCTGAGCTAGCAGCTCCAGTGTCGTTTGGCCGAGGTACCTCTGGCGAGGGAAGGAGTGAGCGTACAGAAGATGCACTCTGGTTGACTTCAAGTGCGGCGCTGCATCGGAACAAGAAAATGTGTTACCTCGGGGAAAGGTTATCTCGGTTAAAGGAAGAAAGGAAAATGAGCTTATATCGGCCAAGGATATCTTACCCTGCTGTAACTGGTGGCATCTTCTTGCTCCGAGGCTTGTATCCCGATTTCTTCTGCAGCTTCTGCTTCTTCGGTGCAGAATCGGGGGCGCTGGAAGTCTCGGTATCCGAGGTACCGGTCGCTGCGCGTTTGCGAGACGCGCCTCGGTTGTCCGTGGTAGCAGGGCCCGTACTCGGAACTTGTCCTGCGGGTTAACTGGTGCCGAGGGTATTGGGTGAGCATATGCGAGGGGACGAGCATCAAATACCTCAAGAATTTCACAATCATCGTCATCGTCATCATTACCCGAGGCAGGGGCGCCAGCAGCCGGAATCGGCATGTGATCTTCATCGTCCGGGTCTTCAACCTCGGCGACGGCCGGGGCAGCTAAATCATGGCCCCATGTGGCGGAGGATTAGCTCCGTCCTCCTTGGTTTGCCGAGCAAATATCTGCAGTGCAGATGCAGTGAAAACAGGGTATTCTAGAAGCAAAGTATAACGCCGACATAAAAGTTGTGTCGGCAGGCAAAATATGTCGGTCGAAATTGTATGTTACTTACTAGCTCCGGAAGCCGAGTTCTGTCATGGGGTTCTTTACCCCATACCCATTCCTCGGGCATGCGGACTTGCTCAGCTCGTGAATGCTGACCCGAGTAGGGTCATATCGGCCACTCATGTGGCAGATCTTGTGAACTCGGTTTTGGAGGGGGGAAACTCGGTGGCTAATGAATGTTCTCAAGAGATCATCGGCCACCATCCCTTCCGCCTGGAACGAGATGACGTATTTGTGAATCTGGTTGATCTCGAGAGTCGTCTCCCTGGGATTGAAGTTCCAATTGTGCTGCTCCGTTGGGGCGCCGAGAGTGAATGTCGGCAGATTGAGGAGATCAACGTTATCCGGACTCTTCACGTAGAAGAACGTGCGTTGCCATTTCCGACATGACTCCAGGCCTTGAATCCTAGGGAAAATGGAAGCTCTCTGAGGTATAATAGTAGCGGCTCCGCACGGGGTCATCTCCTTGGGGAAGTTCTTGTTCTCTGGATCCGGGACACTCTGCTTCCGGAGTTGGAAATATTTGGCCCAGAGGTCAACAGTGGGCCAGAGACCGAGATATCACTCAGAGAAAGCGACATACGCCGAGAGAGTGGTGATGGCGTTGGCTGGAAGATGATGGGGTTGAAGATGAAACTTGTTTAGGAAGCTTCGGAAGAACTTGCTCGCCGGGAGTCCAAAGCCGCGCTCGAAGTGCGCGACAAAGACCACGCGCTCGCCGGGTTGCAAACTCGGCTCGGCCTCGTTGCCAAGGACCCGGCATATCACCCCTTGCGGGATGCGCCGAGTTTTGATCAGCCAATCTATCTCCCCTTGGGAGACATCGGAACCTTCCCATCCAGCGCGCTCACCCTCCTCTGCGGCAATGTCGGTGGGATCCGCGGTGTTGCTGGAAGACATCGCGCAGGAGGAAATCTGCAAAAAAGGCAGAAATGCATCGGCGGTGAGCATCTCTGGATGTTTGCGCGGTGGAGGAAAAGAAACAGTAAAGAGAAACAAAAATCTAGGCGCAAGAAACTGACAAGAAGATCTACGGGGAAGATATAAAAGAAAATATATGGAAGAACATCTACGGAAGAACCATGGAAGAACAAGATGCTAGAAGAGGGGATGCAGCGGATGAGCATCTTACCGGAGTTGCGGCGGCGGCGCGAGGTGTTGAATGCAGGACGTGCCGGCGGAGAGCCTGGCGCGGCGGCGGCGCGGAGAACTCCGGTCGTCGACGGTGTGCGGAGTTCAGCGTCGTGCGGTGGCGCGGTGCTCTGCGCGGCGGCGGCGGTAGCACAGAGGGATGAGAGGAGGAAGAAGGAGAGAGTGGAGAAGAAAAAGAGAAGGGGCCCCCGCTCCCCTATTTATGGGCGTGGGAGGTGTGCGGTTAGTAATTTTACCGCGCACGATCCCCGCAACCACCGCGCGGATTAACTGCGCACGATTTGCGCGGTTTGCGGTAAAAGCGGCCACACGTTTGGCCGCATGGTGGGCCACAAAGTGAAAACTGCCCAGGGGGTGATTAATGTTGCGATTATGGGCGCAAGAATCGAGGAGCCGCGCGGTAATGGGCGCGCCGCCGCGGTCAAAGCACTCAAGTGTGCATTGGACGTGACAGGTCATGGGGCTCGCGTGACGTGGCTGGCATGTGCTCAGAGGCATGTCTGTCCGCGCACCGTACCCTAGGTGGCACGCAGGGTTTTGTTGCCACGTGCAGTGGCCATATCTTTGAAGAAATCGAGGAAATCTTCTTGTGTCGGAGAAATCGACATAAGGGCAGATGTCGAAAGCAGTTGAAGGTTTGGTTCATGATGTTTGAGGTGGACCGACATAATTCTGTCCGATAACTGGTCAAGTTGGTTTAGTTTTGTAAACTGGTGTGGCCCTACATCCGAGTCTGCAGGACCGCACCAGCTTCGTGGACTAATGTCGGGGGGCTACCCCGGGTAGGGTCATGATATGGTATAAGCTGTGTCCAAGAGTGGACCGAGGTATAGAGAAACCGAGGCAGCAAGGCCCAGAAGGGGCCGAGGTATTGTGTTGGAGCTGACCGAGATAACCAGGCCCAGAAGGGGCCGAGATATGACTCTGGAGCAATCCGACATATACTGACCGACATATGCTAACCGACATGCAAATGTCAGTATCTTCCTGTCTTCTCTTATGTGCAGGGGAGATTAAAGAGAAGAGGCGCGATGACCCAGTTGGGAGTCAATGCAGCGGTCACATCCCGTCTGACACGGGAGCGTGGCAGGAGGCATGGTGCAGGTTCGAGGTGACAGGCATACTTGTCTCTGACACCGGGCGCGCGTGGGAGCAGATAACGAGGCAGGGGAGCAGATAACGAGGCAGTGCAGGTCACGTCCTGTCCTGGCAGAGGTGTGATCATGAGCACGCTGCTGACATGAGCGTGCATGTCCGTGGCAGAGACCACCGTCATGAGCACGCTGCTGACATGGATGGGAGTGGCTACAGTGCCGAGTTTGGACCGTAGCTCGGTTTTGGCTATAAATAGAGCCCTCCCCCTCCTGCGTGAGGGACGATGCTGAGAGAGATATTTTCCCCCACTGCTAGCTTCTTCTTCCTTAAGAACTAAGCAATAGCTGAGTGCATACAGCTCGAGGAGCACCATTGTATCGGTGAGTTCCTAGTATATTGAGATAGACAGGCAGGAGTAGGGGCTTTACCTCCTCACGAGGGCCCTGAACCTGGGTATATCGTATGTGTGCTTCTGTATCTTTGTGTGCGCTCCTTAGCGCGCTAGCCCTCCCCGGTTCCATCAGCGTCCATCGGCCCCAACATAAGCCATCCTATGGCATCTGCCGTGGTCACACCACGACAAGATTTGGGTTTCTTCCAGAGCTTTTTCAGTCTGCCTCTTAGTCTTTTGGCCTTTTTGTTAACGCTTCCAAAGTGTTTGCTGCTCTAGTCCTGCAGGTTGCTGCGAGCTCCATTTAGTTTCTTTACCAGGTCGTCGAGGGAGGAGCAAGGGGGGCCTCCGTCCCAGTCAGTGCTGATGATCTCTGACAGGTTTGGGTCTCTTTCCCACATAGTTTCGAAACGGAACTCCTTTTTCCTCCTAAAAGGAGAGGGATTCTCAAGCTCCACGAGCAGAGGCAGATGGTCCGAGCGAGAGGTGCACAAATGAGAGACTTTGGTGTTTGGGAACAAGGCAGACCAGCTGTCAGACGCTACAGCTCTGTCAAGCCTAGCCTTCACGTTTCTATGATCCCTCTGCCTGTTATCAAAGGTCCAAGGAGGGACTTTGTAGCCGAGATCATGCAGGTTGCAGAAAGAGAGGACATTTATGAATTCTGCCATTCTTCTTTCAGATCTTTTGTTTCAGAGAAGTGCTCATGCTGCCACATTGTTTCATTGAAGTCACCCAACATGATCCAAGGTTCATTTGCATTTGGTTTGATCCTTCGTATCATGGTCCACATGTGGTGTCTGTCAGCAGCTTTTGGTTCACCATACACAAAGGTACTCCGCCATCTTTGGCCATTGGGGATTTCACGAACAAGGACATCAAAATACCTCAAACCCTTAGACAGAACTTTTATTTCTACTTGCTCATCCTAGAACAGCGCGATGCCGGCACCTTTGCCTACGCCATCGTGCGTAATGCAGTGTTTGAGGCCAAGCCTCCATCTCAACTTTTTTATTTTCTCCTCACGCTGCCTAGTCTCGCTGATGAACACAATTTTTGGCCTATGAGTGTGAACGAGACGCACCAGTTCCAGAACCGTCCCGGGCTGGCCAGCGCCCCGGAGGTTCCATCCTAGGAGATTCATGCCTCCTGGCAGGCGCCGTGTCGCTTCGGAGGCCACCTCCTCCTCCCTCGGCTTCCCTTTCCAGGCCTTCTGAATTGGTGGAATTGTAGTGTTCTTCTCAGGCGCGGCGTTGGTCTTCGGGCTGGTGGCGAGCTCGGCGTCGATGGAGTTGGTGACGATCTTGAGGGGATGCCCTGAGCCATCCTGTACCGGCGCGTCAGGGGCGGTCAGCGAGGAGGCCGGCACAGCCGCGATGTCGGTGTTGTCGCTCGCATGCAGGTTGTCGCTGTCGTGGACCGTCAGCTTGGCCACCTCCTTGGCCACGTGAGGGACGATCACGGTGTTGCGGGGCTCTCCCAGGACCGGGACGTTGCGCCACGGCAAAGCCGTATGGAGCGCGCGCCCGCCCAGTCTCGTGGTGATCGGCAGGAACGGCCATTGATTGCGGGGAGGGGCGGAATCAGCGGGGAGGGAGGAACTGGGCAACAACAGCGGGGCGGATGTGCTGGTAGGGACGCGGGCAGGGATTTGGGGCGGGATTTGGGACGATTGGGCGGTGGAGGGGATGGTGTGTGGGTACGGGATCACCGCGGGTGTGAGCTTTGATCGCAAGATCTCAAGGCTCCGGCGAGGATTTGGGGATCTGCGGACGATTGATACAAATCTTTCCTTGAACTCGATAGGGAGGAACCCGTGGGTGCTGTATTGGGGAGATTGGGGGGGGGGGGGGGGGGCTGGGGAATCAAGGGAGGGGGATCACCCGGGAGGGCTTCGATCTTCTCTTCATTCTTCGAATCACTGGGCAATCGGTGAGGATCATCGGATTTCTTGGATTTCGGGAATCGCCCGTCGGGTCGCCCGAGAGGCGAAGCGACATGACGCTCTTGGTCAGGGCGTATATATTCTATCAAATGGCTTTTCTCAAATAACTTAATTTTTTTTTAGTTTCTCACACTCAGGATACTCCATAGTGTATGGCGTTTTCTGAGTTTTTTAGAGTATCTGAGATTTTCATAACGTCTAACTATGTGGCGTTTTATGCCTAGTGGCATATGTGGCTGAAAGTTATTCGAAGGGTCACAATTAGCCAAAAGTTTAATTAAAGGCTATTTAGTAAAAAACATACTTAAAACATTTCTTGCCGTTGTCGAACGAGATCAGCATTTTTAGACTTTGCTAGAGCAACGCTGACAAACAGTACAGTGAGAATTGGGCAATTGTCTCTGTCTCAGCATAGGTCATGCATGATCATTGGGCCGATGTGATCGAGCTAGCGCTGCATCCACAGCTCCGCTTTGTGAACTACAGTGTTAATTTACACGTAGCTATGTATCAGTCGTCACAGTTAATTCATTGACGAAGTAAAATGCAAGCGACAGCGTGCCTACTCCGCATACACCCTGATTAATTAGATCTGAATCAACGACCACCGCTGCTGCAATATGATTCGATTCTTTATTATTTTTTTCATTTTTTTTTTACAAATAACTTAGGACTGCTGGCCTGGCCACCTAGATCTCTCGTCCTTTGTCCTTTCCACGTTGAGTATTTTAACTTCCATGGCCCGCGTATCTCACAGTTGTGTGGTGAACGAAGGGTAGCTTGGAATTTTGTTGTTGGCTCGAGCCGCTTGACAGTGCTAGATAACTGAAATATAATATACTCTCTCTGTCTGGAAATACCAATACGGATGTATTTTTTTTTCATGGTAATACGATTCTCATTGATAAATAAAAGACAAGATACAAAGTACGTATACACCGATCTTACAGATCTGGAAAGATAGAGTAGACATATGTGATAAACCAACGCCTATCCATCTTCTTCGGCACCACCGTAGCAGCCACCAAAGTAAAAATAGACAGATCACCTCTTCACCCGAGCTCGACGCGACTCCATCGCTGATCATCGGCTTTTCGGACCTCTAAATTAGTTTGCCATAGGACAAACCATTGCCGTTGAAAGAATCAGACCGGGGCAGCACGACCCCGGACACGCCATCGAACTTCAGCACTGGCACCCCCGCACGACGACGTCAAAGTAGGGAACCAGAACCGTCAACCTCCAACCACGAACCCACCACAAGGTGCACCATCTTCCAGCTGTCACCAGTGCAGACCACCGTCTGCACGTACTCCTGGACGAATCCTCTCTGCTCCACCATGGTGCCGGAGACAACGCCGCAGCAGCGGGGACAGAGCAGGAGGAAAAACACATCTGATGGAGTCGCCGCCGCCGCCTCGCCGACACCATCCATGAACCCTACAGCCACCGATCTGAAAGATCGGCAAGCACACAGTGCCATCAACTCCGAGACGCAGCCATGAAGGACAACGCCGGTGTGGGAGTAGAGTTGAGACAAAGATAAGCAAAAATGAAGAATTCCAGTTTTTTTCTTAATTCTTTTAATTTATTCCATCAGAAAGAGATAAGAATTGGTTTGGTGAATCGGAAACAATTTTATTTTATAAAAAAATTCAAGTAAAACTTTCAATTTCTTTTCTTATGGAACATACATATCAATATGCATGGGTAATCCCTCTTTTTCCACTTCCAGTTATTATGTCAATGGGGTTGGCCTTTTTTTTATTCTGACAGCAACAAAAAATCTTCGTCGCATATGGGCTTTTCCTAGTGTTTTATTCTTAAGTATAGCTATGGTATTCTCAATTCAACTGTCTATTCAACAAATAAATGGAAGTTTTATCTATCAATATCTATGGTCTTGGACCGTCAATAATGATTTTTTCTTAGAATTTGGATACTTGATTGACCCGCTTACATCTATTACGTTAATACTAATTACTACTCTAGGGTTAATAATGTTAGAGATGTATAGTCCCCTTCTCTGTATATCCCATTATATACGGGGTGTACTACAGTTTACTGTACGTGTACATGTATTGACCTCCCTAACGACACCGGGCGTCCTCGCGTTCGAAATCGGCGCGGAGAGTTGACGCACGATCTCCAAATCACGATCCTGGTCATCCGACGACGAGAACGAGGATGAGGAGGGAGACGGCCGGTTTACAAAGCGAGGAGCGCAACCGAGATACTACATCTGGCGGCGGCCAATGGTGCGGCTGCGGCCCGGGAGGACGGAGCGCGGGAGGCTTCGACGCGCTAGTCCTGCAACACTAGCTGACCCTGGTGCTGCATGAAGCTCTGGTGGTTGAGGCGGCGGCCACGTTGGCCGGATCTAGAAGCGTCGGCAGGGGAAGTCATGATAAAGTGAAGAGAGCAAATAGAGTGTGCGGCAGTGAGGGTAGGAAGAGAGACACTGAGAGTGAATCGAGTGGTGGATCTTATAGGCTACCTTCGTGGGCTGTCAGGTTGCTTCTTATGGCAACGGAGATTGGAATCTCCATGTGCAATGTGAGTATATCGGTAACAGAGGTGAATAAATAACCGTTGCCAATGTGGATACACGATTCACCCGTTGCGTTTGCGGTGGGCATGTCTACGTCCCAGTGTGGGCACACGCGGAACATTGGCTTCTTCTGTCGCCTAACTCGTGTCATTTCCATAGAGGGTGTCTGATATGTCGTTCTATACTAGTGAGATGTACTGACAGTTAGAATTGCATATTGTCAAGTGTGTCCTGCTTGCAAGGTGAGGTGAGTTTACCCGATATGAGAGCAGTCTCAAACCGATTAACTTCATAAATGGATTCTGCATTTCGGATACTTCACAACACCAGACAATACTGTTAGACAATGTATCTGTACCGTATAGGTATGGTGTAGTACACCACCCTATACGGTGCACCCGTGTATCATGCCACGGTGGGGGCTCTTCCCACCTCTATATAACACGTACCCGAGGTCCCTAACGGGATCATCGTTTCCGCAAAACCCTAGATCGCTTATATGGTATCAGAGCCTGCCTCTTCCATGACCTAGCCGCCGCCGATTCGATCTACACAAGAAAACCTCAAAACCACGACCAAAACCCTAGCTCCCTCCTTCGCCATGGCATCCTCATCATCGAGCTCTGCTGTGCCTGCCTTGGGATCTCCCCCATCGCAAAAACTGACGCCGGACAACTTCCTCTTTTGGAAGGCACTGGTGCTCCCGACGCTGCACGGTGCGCGCGCCACTGGCCTGCTCGACGGCACTGATGCCGCGCCGGCTCCAACACTGGAGGTTGAGGACGACCTAGATCCGAAGAAAAAGAAGATCATCACCAACCCGGGCTACATCGCCTGGCTTGAGCGAGACCAGCAGGTGGCGAGTTATCTCGTGAACTCGCTCTCCCCAGATGTGCTTGCGCATGTCCTCGGCTTGGAGACATCTGTTGAAATCTGGAGCGCCATCACCAGCATGTTTGCATCCCAGTCCATCTCCAGGGTGCAGCATCTGCGGACGTCGCTCAATACAACCAAGAAACACAACATGACCACGGCGCAGTACTTCACCATTATGAAGGGGTTCCGATCTGAACTTGCTGCTGCCGGAAAACCGATAGATGATGCTGAGCTTGTCGGGTACATCCTGAACGGCCTCGACGGCTCCTACAATGGACTCGTGCACTCGGTGAATGCGAACCCAGGCACGACGCTGCCGATCTGTACGGGCAGCTGAACTTCCACGACATGCGGCAGCAGATGCTTGCCGCTGACCAAAGCTCTGGCCCAGCCGCTGATGAGTTTATCTCGTCGGCCAACACCGCGCAGCGCGGCCGTGATGACCGCTCCCGTGGCCGTGCTGATGCTGGAGGGCATGGCCGGTCTCCGGATCGCGGCCGTGGACGCTCCCGCGACAACTACAACACCAGGCGTCGTGACGGGCGCGGTGACCGCGGTCGCTCTCCAGATCGCGAGTGCCGCGATGACAGGCGCGATGACAGGCGCCGTGATGGTGGTCGTGACCGCCGCAATGATGGAGGTGGTCGCCGTGACACTGGTGGCCGCCGCGACGATGGAGGACGTCGTGATGGTGGTGGTGGTGGCGGCCGCCGCCGTGATCGCCGTGGATGCGCTCCCACACCGTATGTGGACATCACCTGCCAGATCTGTAAGATCCATGGCCACCCAGCAAGTGACTGCTGGTGGCGTTATCAAGACGACTCCGATGATGATGGTGGCGATCGTGATCGCAAGGACGCTCATGTTGCTTCGTATGGCGTCGACACCAACTGGTACTCCGACACGGGCGCAACACACCACCTCACCAGCGAGCTGAACAAACTCACCACATGCGACAAGTACCGCGGCCGTGATCAAGTGCACACTGCAAATGGTAACGGTATGAATATAAGTCACATTGGTCATTCTACATTGCATTTCCCTCATAATTCTCTACATCTCAAAAATGTCCTTCATGTTCCTAATGCCTCCATGAATCTTTTATCTGTTCATAAACTCACACTTGATAATGATGTCTTTCTTGAGTTTCACCCATATTTCTTTTTGATCAAGGACCAGGCAACAAGGAGAACTCTGTTTAAAGGACCATGTCGTGGTGGCCTCTATCCGCTCGTGCCCATATCCACCAGTTCGGCCAAGCAAGCTTTTGTTACAATAAAGCCATCCTCATCCACATGGCATCGTCGCTTAGGACATCCCTCTTCATTTGTGGTTCAACAAGTTCTTAGGAAAAATAATATTTCATATACCCCTGAAACAAATCCTTACATTTGTGATCCTTGTCAATTAGCCAAAAGCCATCAGTTGCCATATCCTGTATCCACTAGTATTTCCACTGTTCCTTTGGAACAAGTGTTTTCTGATGTTTGGGGTCCTGCTCCCCAGTCTGTTGGCAAGCACTCACATTATGTAAGCTTCATAGATGATTTCAGTAAATTTACTTGGATTTATTTGCTCAAGAATAGATCAGAAGTGTATCAAGTTTTTCTTAATTTCCAAGCACTTGTTGAACGCAAATTTCAAAGGAAAATCATTACTATGCAAACTGATTGGGGTGGAGAATATGAAAAACTCAATGGTTTCTTTCAGAAAATAGGCATCACACATCATGTTTCTTGCCCCCATGCACACCAACAAAATGGGTCTGCTGAGCGTAAACACCGCCATATTGTCGAAGTTGGGCTAGCTTTACTTGCTAACGCATCCATGCCTTTAAAGTTTTGGGATGAAGCTTTTCTCACAGCCACTTTTCTCATTAATTTACTTCCTAGCAAGGTGATTAACTTTGATACTCCTGTTGAGCGTCTTTTACATGCAAAACCCAACTATGCATCTCTCCGTGTGTTTGGCTGTGCATGCTGGCCGAATCTTCGTCCATACAACAAAAGAAAACTTGCTTTCCGTTCTATACAATGCGTTTTCCTTGGCTATAGCCCCCGTCACAAAGGTGTTAAATGCTTAGATACAAAAACAGGCCGTGTCTATATCTCTAGGGATGTTGTCTTCGATGAGAATGTCTTCCCATTCTCGTCTCTTCATCCTAATGCTGGCTCTCGTCTTCGCCAAGACATCCTTCTTTTACCTTCCATGGATTCATCTCCATCCACCACTTCCGGGAATGCAAATGTTGATGATTATATGGCTTTACCATTCATACCAATTGTTACTACTAATGATCAAGATAATGCAGAGCATGTTGCTACAGATGTACCTGACTCATCCCATGCATCTCCTGCTGAAAATTCCGCTCAAAATGAGCCAGAAAATGGTGAAAACAGTGATTCAGAAATTTCAGAAGAAGACGAACAGGAGATTCTCCTGCAGTCTCGGATCCGGCGCCCTCCGATCCCGAGGCGGATCTTGCTGCTGATTCCCCTGCGCCGACCGGTCCCGCGGGAGCTGTCTCCGCGCCCACGCGCTCGCCACGCGCGACCCGCCCGTCTCCGTGCGCCACGTCTCCCCTGCGGACCCCGCAGCCCACGCGCCCTGCCTCGCCTCCTGCGCCAGGTGCGCGTCCGCCACACGCGGCTGGCCCCTCCGCTCGCGCCACGTCGCCTGTGCGGGACACGACGCCCTCACAATCATCATCGACAGCGACGTCTTCGGATGCTGTCTGCATGCCGGCTCCTGGGGCCTCCGGATCTTCTGCTCCCTCCGGTTCTGTCACCCCAGCTGCACCACAGCCTGCACCACAACTTCGTACACGACTACAAAAAGGTATCCGACAACCCAGAATTTTTAAGGATGGCACTATACGTTATGGCAAGTATGGTATGCTTACTGTGGCAGGTGAACCTCGGTCCTTGACTGAGGCTCTTGATGATACAAACTGGCGTCAAGCAATGCAGGAAGAGTATGATGCTTTGATTGCAAACAAAACATGGCATCTCGTACCACCTAGTCCTCGCAGAAATCTGATCGACTGCAAATGGGTATATCGTATAAAGAAGCGTGCTGATGGTACCATTGATCGTTATAAAGCACGGCTCGTTGCAAAAGGTTTCAAGCAAAGGTATGGCATTGACTATGAAGATACTTTCAGTCCTGTTGTTAAAGCAGCCACCATTCGTACTGTTCTTGCTGTTTCTGTATCTCGTGGCTGGAAATTGCGGCAGCTAGATGTCAAGAACGCGTTTTTACATGGTGTTCTGGAAGAGGAGGTTTACATGAAACAACCCCCTGGTTTTGAAAATTCTCATGCTCCCAACTATGTTTGCAGACTTGATAAAGCTTTGTATGGATTGAAACAGGCACCACGAGCATGGTTCTCTCGCCTTGGTTCCAAGTTGCATGCTCTTGGTTTTACCCCCTCCAAGGCCGACACATCCCTGTTTCTTTATAATCGGGAAGGTATCACTATATATGTCCTTGTTTATGTTGATGACATCATAGTCACAAGCTCTTCTGACCAAGCTATTTCGGCCTTGCTTCGTGATCTCAATGACAACTTTGCTATCAAAGATCTTGGTGACTTACATTTCTTTTTGGGTATAGAGGTTAAACATATACGCGATGGTCTACTGTTGACACAAGAAAAGTATGCTACAGATCTCCTCAACAAGGTTGGCATGCGTGGTTGTAAAGGTCTACCCACGCCTCTCTCCTCCACCGACAAGCTGTCTCTCATGGAGGGGATGCCGTTAGGTCCTGAGGACAGCTCACGGTACCGCAGCATTGTTGGTGCCTTACAGTATCTTACTCTCACACGTCCAGATTTATCCTTTTCTGTGAACAAAGTTTGTCAGTTTCTGCATGCCCCTACCACTGCACATTGGACAGCAGTGAAGAGAATTTTACGCTATGTTCAGGATACTCGGAAAATTGGAATCACTTTTAGAAAATCATCATCTACTCTTCTTAGTGCTTTTTCAGATGCTGATTGGGCAGGATGTGTTGATGATAGAAGATCTACAGGAGGCTTTGCAATATTTGTTGGACCCAACTTGGTCTCATGGAGTGCTAGAAAACAAGTCACTGTTTCAAGGTCAAGTACTGAAGCTGAATACAAGGCCCTAGCCAATGCTACTGCTGAAATGATATGGGTTGAAGCCCTACTTGGTGAGCTCGGTGTGAAACTGCAACAAAAACCTTGTCTATGGTGTGATAACCTAGGTGCCACATATTTATCTGCAAATCCTGTTTTCCATGCACGCACAAAACACATTGAGATAGACTTTCACTTTGTTCGTGAGAGAGTTGCAGGAAAGAAGCTAGATATTCGTTTTGTTTCTAGTAAAGCTCTTCCTGTAAGAAACTTAGATGCGTTTAAGCGTAATCTCAACCTTTCTGAAGGTTCAGATTAAGGGAGGGTGTTAGACAATGTATCTGTACCGTATAGGTATGGTGTAGTACACCACCCTATACGGTGCACCCATGTATCATGCCACGGTGGGGGCTCTTCCCACCTCTATATAACACGTACCCGAGGTCCCTAACGGGATCATCGTTTCCGCAAAACCCTAGATCGCTTATAAATACCACCCGAGTGTATATGTTAAACCTGTAAGAGAACATTACAAAAGAAACCCAACTAGGTAAATGTGGCTATGCACGATAACACAACACAATTGACATGTCAATTGCCCTACAAGTCTGCAAGTACCACTGATTAGGCTATGATAACAATATAAAGTGGTGAGGTATCGAGCCTTTAATTGCAAAACATAAGTCCAGTTCTATGTTGGTTAGCAAATATTTCAATGAAAATTAACCAAACAATCCCGGATTCCCACCAGCATTGAAGTTTTGTACACAACATATGTGTTTTTAAGCAAAGAACAAAATTTGCGCATAATTCGGATGAATTCCTGCAAATCAAACGAGCCCAAATTCTTCCAACAAGCTGGCCCAATCCAAAGGCAGAAACAAGTGAAACTACCATGGACAGCTCAAACCAAGGAGCACGATCCGTGGACAACCCGCACAGAGACATCTTCGCCGGATGACTTGACTAACAGTTAGCAGGTTGCTCCTCGTCCCACTCCTCGCGTCGCTCCTCCAGCGACCGGGGGGCGGAAACCTAGCCCGCCGCCGCCGCCACCCCCCCACACCACACCTCCCCTCGTCGCCCCCTGAGGCTGCCGGCGGACAAATGTCGCGCGGCGCCAGTGAAGCGGGCGGCGGGGACCCGTCGCTCGGCCTCCGCTCAGCCGGCCAGGAGGGAGGCCGCCTTGGGAGACCGCCGCCGCCACCCGCCGTCGTCTCCTCCTCCGTCGCCCCATCCCGTGCCTCCCCCCGTGTGTCTCGTGCGCCGCCGCGCCGCCGCAGCTGCGGATGCTGCTCTGCTCTGGCTCAAGCCCTCCGGGCCCGATCTAGGCCACGGATGGGCCTGGCGGGCTGCCCCGCCGCGCGGCGGTGGTGCGGCCGCTGCTGGCCGGCGCGGTGCTGAGCTCCGTGCTCCCCTGGCGCAGTTGCGGTGGCGGCGCGCATCCAGGGCCTCCTGGCCCCGATGGACTTGGCGGTGCCGCGCCACTCTCGCCACCGGCCGCCCGGGAGGCTTTGCTGCTCCCGCTGGGTTTGTGGTTGTGCATGGCCGCCCTGTCCTCGGCGTTCTGTGCCCCGGTTGCCCGGCCGTCGAACCCGGCCCCGGGGGCGTCGTCGGCTTTGACGGCGCTAGGTCCTGGTGGTTGCAGGGGTCGCAACCTCTTCTCTCGGCCATCTTCCTGCAGCGGGGCGCCGTTGGGGAGGACTGGTGCCGTGACTTCGCCGATGGCGGTCATGGCGGTGACGTGTTCCCTACGTGGGGGGCCGTCGTGGCTGAGCGTAGAGCCACCTCTGTCTTGCCATTAGTGTCCTGCTGGTGTGCTCCATGGTTCTGCAGATGGCGGCCATGGATGCGGTCTTCTCTCCGATGCGAGGTGAGCCGTGGCAGTGGTGGTGGTTGCTTCTACCTGTCGGCCGTTTGGCCCTCGCGTCGGATCCTTGTCTGAGTCCTGTGGCGTGTAAGGCATGGGTGGTCTTCGTGTGTGCTCTAGGCTAGCCCACCCTTCGGGTATTCGAACCCAGATGGGGTTGGGGTTGCACTGGTGGTGCTACGCCCTGCGACTACAACGACGACCCCCATGTGCGGTGAGGGCATCTCTGATGCCCGTCGCCCCTTCCCGCGCCTCCCCCCGTGTGTCTCGTGCGCCACCGCAGCTGCGGATGCTGCTCTGCTCTGGCTCAAGCCCTCCGGGCCCGATCTAGGCCACGGATGGGCCTGGCGGGCTGCCCCGCCGCGCGGCGGTGGTGCGGCCGCTGCTGGCCGGCGCGGTGCTGAGCTCCGTGCTCCCCTGGCGCATTTGCGGTGGCGGCGCGCATCCAGGGCCTCCTGGCCCCGATGGACTTGGCGGTGCCGCGCCACTCTCGCCACCGGCCGCCCGGGAGGCTTTGCTGCTCCCGCTGGGTTTGTGGTTGTGCGTGGCCGCCCTGTCCTCGGCGTTCTGTGCCCCGGTTGCCCGGCCGTCGATCCCGGCCCCGGGGGCGTCGTCGGCTTTGACGGCGCTTGGTCCTGGTGGTTGCAGGGGTCGCAACCTCTTCTCTCGGCCATCTTCCTGCAGCGGGGCGCCGTTGGGGAGGACTGGTGCCGTGACTTCGCCGATGGCGGTCATGGCGGTGACGTGTTCCCTACGTGGGGGGGGCCGTCGTGGCTGAGCGTAGAGCCACCTCTGTCTTGCCATTAGTGTCCTGCTGGTGTGCTCCATGGTTCTGCAGATGGCGGCCATGGATGCGGTCTTCTCTCCGATGCGAGGTGAGCCGTGGCAGTGGTGGTGGTTGCTTCTACCTGTCGGCTGTTTGGCCCTCGCGTTCCTTGTCGGAGTCCTGTGGCGTGTAAGGCATGGGTGGTCTTCGTGTGTGCTCTAGGCTAGCCCACCCTTCGGGTATTCGAACCCAGATGGGGTTGGGGTTGCACTCGGTGGTGCTACGCCCTGCGATTACAACGGCGACCCCCATGTGCGGTGAGGGATGCCCTTCATTTTCAGCCGGTGGCACACAGGCATCGTGGCGTCGTCTTGCCGCGCGCGACCTTTCGGCCATGCCCCCGACACAGGTGGTGTCGGCGCGCTGTGTGGCCTCGGATGCGTGTTGGTGTTCGATTACGTCGATGATGCAGTGTCGTGGCTGGGTCACCGCTGTCATGTCCTGTGGATCCTCTTTGTGATCGCAGTGCTTGGGCTGTGATGAGCTTCTCATCACTCAGCTGTCTCCGAGTTTTTCTCTCGGAGTGACCCTCTCTTGTGTTTTGTTGGTGTGCGTTCTTTCTTTTATTTCTCCTCTCATGTTTCCCCTGTAAACTCTGGTTCACTTGAACCTATCTTGTAGAGGCTGCAAAGCCTCATAGGCAACTTTTTTGAGTAATGAAGTTCAGGCTGGCTCTAAGAGCCCGCCGTAGTCATAGTAAAAAAAAAAGACATCTTCGCCGCCCACTCCTCCCGGATCCAACGGCTCACCCAGCCCCGCGCTCCTCTCCCAGCTCTGGCGCCAACATCCGTCCAAACTCCAAAAAATTGCGCTCGAAATTTTGAAGCCGCGCGCCATCCTCTGAATTCCCATCCCTATTTAGACCCATCCACCGGCCGCCCAGATCTCACATCGCCGTTCCGATCTCCCCGGAAGACACCACAGGCCACAGCTCGCCCACCCACCCACCAGCTCCGAGCACCGTCCCAATGGCCCGCACGAAGCAGACGGCACGCAAGTCCACAGGCGGCAAGGCGCCCAGGAAGCAGCTGGCGACCAAGGCGGCGCGCAAGTCCGCCCCGGCCACCGGCGGCGTGAAGAAGCCGCACCGCTTCCGCCCCGGCACCGTCGCGCTCCATGAGATCCGCAAGTACCAGAAGAGCACGGAGCTCCTCATCCGCAAGCTCCCCTTCCAGCGCCTCGTCCGGGAGATCGCCCATGACTTCAAGACCGACCTCCGCTTCCAGAGCTCCGCCGTCTCCGTGCTGCAGGAGGCCGCCGAGGCCTACCTCGTCGGGCTCTTCGAGGACACCAACCTCTGCGCCATCCACGCCAAGCGCGTCACCATCATGCCCAAGGACATCCAGCTCGCCCGCCGCATCCGTGGGGAGAGGGCTTAGGTTCTGTGTCTCGCCGCCATGGTTCCTGCCTGATTGATCTCGATACGATGTGCCCCGGCCTGTTCTTCTAGTCTACCCTGTGCTTCGTGTTGTTAATAGTTTCCAATCGATGCGATGTTCCTGTGCTGTTAACTAGTCTGAAAATTGAAAGTGATCTATTTATCCCCATTTCTGAATGCAGTTTGTTCTTGTGAATTATTTTCTCGATTTGATGATATGTTTGGTCAATTATTTTCATACTAGTCTGGAAATAACAACGGTTAATTTCTTATGGTACTTTGCTGCCTGTTCTTGTGCATAAACAGATTTGCAGTGTAATCTTGGCAGTCTCGGTTCTATGTTTCCTATCTGAAAACATAATAGAGTGATCCACCATAACAAGAGACATACTTTGAATGTTATTATTTTCAGCATCGGTCTACACCGCTGTTAACTGACAGCGTACAAAGTTTTGTTTGACTTAAACACTTTCACTAACTAAGCCTGTTCCATGATCAACGTTTGGTGTCATGGCTGGCAAAGTTTTGAAAGATTGGGAGGTGGATACGAGTAGGAGCCACTCATTACTGCAGATGCTATGACATTGTTTGCAGCTTCTGTGGCATGGATTCCATCCCAGCTCACGTAGTTCTGCGGGTCTCGGCAAGCCACTGCACTTACAAAGTTGCCGTTCACAGTTTTGCTGTTCCCACAGTACACGTCTGGGTTAAAGTTGTATGCGCCGCCGCCGTATCCGCAGCAAGCCTTGGTCCCATACTTCAGCCCTGAAATCATCACCAAACCACTTTCAGTACTCAACACTTGTAATGTCAGATATGGCCATGAACCAAACCAGTTTCAGTACTCAACACTTGTAATGTTAGATATGGCTATGAAGCAAACAAGTTTCAGTACTTAAAACTTGTAATCTACGAACCAAACCAAACTCACTCATGTACTAATTCATAGGATGGCGCAGAAGATTAGAGAGAGCTTACCGTGAGCTTCTGGATACCTGAACAGCTCAAGCATGATGGAATGTTTCTGGACATACATGATTGACGCATCCTTCATCGTTTTTCTATCCTCGGCCAAGCTGGTATTCAGCAGTTCATTGTAGTAGACAACCGCACTATTGTAACTTTTCATACATCCATACTCATCCAGATCATCACTGTTATGTGGAAGCTCCACGAGGAAGGCCGGGTAGCACCCAATCGGCGCCATGTGGAACACCATGAAGTTGCGAGCCCCAATTCTGTACAAGTCCTGCAAATCATCGAGTAGGTGGAACATGGAGCTCACCAAATTCCCCAATTATTTTGCAAGTTATACAAGGCACCAGTTTGTACTAATACCCAAAATTACCTGTATTGTCCCTGAGATCTGGCTGACAACCGAAGGAAGCGTTTGCTTGACACTCTCGATGCCCTGGGATGCTAGGTTGGAGGTGAAATCATTCTGGCCAATGTCTATCGTGTAGAGAGAGTTGCTGAAAACATCAGGCGAGGGAAGTTGGCCTGCAAATTGGGCAAACAATCCATCTCTGTTTGAGCTGTTATTTTAAAAGATTCAGACCATGTTTATGTCATCTAGTCAAGAGATCCTTTACCACTGCTGCCACCGGAGATGATCATTCTGTCACTGAACTCCTTGATCTGTCGGAGCTGGATGGCGAGGGAGAAGGGGCTGATCCGGAGACAAACACCGACGTGTTGGCACTGAAAAAAATAGCGCGATATATCCCCGCTAATAGCACGCTATAACTTCCTGGAAATTGTCCCGCTAAATAGATCAGTGTACAATGTCTCGCTAATAGCACGCTATAGCGCGAAATAGCACGCTAATAGCATATTTTAAGGCCGGCGCTATTTTTCTGTAGCGCGCTATTTTTTTCGTTGGGTGTTGGGCAGCAGCGCCATCGAGGCCAGCGTGGCGAAGTTGGTGCCGTGCCGGAAGTCGGAGCCGACGGACTGCAGGTATGGGCTCAGCAACGGCAGCCCCATGGCCTGAGCTGATCACATCACACACCTTCTCGTCAGAATTAATCAATACACCGGCTCGATCAGATTAATGAACGGCTCGTACACGTGGGTACCTATGAAGTCGATGACGAGCCGGCCGTCGGAGGCGCGGCCGGCGGGCCTGCCGAAGTAGGTGACGCCGAACGGGGGCGGCTGCGCCGGGAAGGCGGCCAAGAAGCCGCCGGTGTCGGAGTTGGAGTCGCCGAAGTTGAACACGGCAGGGAACTTGCACAGCCCCTCGCTGTTCGCAACGACGAGGCAGGAGCAGCACAGCCACAGCGCCGCCGCATTCGTCGGCAAGAGCAGCTGCCACGAGGACGCGATCCTCATCGCCGAGAGAGAAAACCACGTGCGAGCTCAGTCTGTGCTTAGCCTACAATGGTGGTGATGTGGTGTGCGTAGAAGAATACGCGGCATGACATCTTGATATGTCTATACAGCGGTGCTGGGCTGGAAATTGGATTGTACTGTATTTTAGTTCTATTCTAGGTTTTTCTTTCTTCTATTGTTTTTTATGAGAGTCCAGCTGGACCGAGTTCGGACCGGACAGTACATACTCAGATATCCCTGCCACCGAGCCCATTTCTGTTGAGGACTGCAAAGATCGTTTGCCAACGTTCAGTGCCCGCCCGTAGAAAGCTTGTGAGTTCAGGCAGTACGTCGGCCGGCGGAATGGATGACATGCCGAACAAGATTGCAGCCTTAATTGGTGATATTATCCAGGTTGATGCTGATGAGAAAGGTTATGCATGGGGAGAGTGCCTGCGGGCGAGGGTTTGGATTAACGCAAAGGAGCCGCTGATGAGGTGGGTGCAGTTGGGTTCGAAATCCAGGAAAACAGAATTGTTCAGGATCCAATATGAAAATTTGCCGTATTTTTGCTTTTCGTGTGGAAAGTTGGGACATGCTGAATCAATGTGCCCGGAACCTGCTGGGAGGGATGTTAATGGTAGACCACCGTACTCGGAATCTCTCAGGTATACTTCTTTCAAAAGTTCCAGTTGGGGGGGAGGATACGGTGGTTATAATGAAGGTTTCAGTGGTGATTATGATAATGGAAAAGAAGACGTGGAGGAGGCTGTTGAACCAGGTGCTGAGGTGACCTCTCATACAAAGGATCAGCCTAATAGAGTTCAGCAACAAGTGTACCAGTTTAATTCTCGGGGGAGAAACACTTATGGCAGAGGCTTTGGTGAGCGTGGTGGACGAGGTGGTGGTCGCATGAACAGCTCGGTTTATCGCAGAGTTGATATGGGAACTAATAATAATAATGCTAAACATGATAAGCCTTGCTTGATGCTCGTGGATCAGGAGACTCTGAATAAGAAAAGGAGTAATGAAGATGCAGAGTCCTCGGACTCTAATACCGATAGTCGTGGTATGAAAAAGAAGAAGGCAGGAGAACAACAAAATCTTGAAGAGGCGGAGGCTGCGAACCAGCCCCGCTGGGATCAATGAATTGCCAAATTCTAAACTGTCACGGGCTTGGGAACCCAGCGACAGTGCTAGAGCTTCAGAGTTTAGTGAAGCTGGAAGGGCCCGCCCTGATCTTTTTGTGTGAGACAAAGATCGAGGGAGATCGTGTTAGAGCTTTGACCTCAAGATTGGGGTTCGAAGGATGCTATACAGTAAGTAGTGATGGTTTGAGCGGCGGTTTGGCTCTCTTTTGGTCGAAGGAGGTAGATGTCGTTCTAAATACCTTTTCGGACCAGCACATTGACGTAAGAGTGAAGAATTTGGGAGGAGACAGAAAGACTTGGCGGTTCACAGGGTTCTATGCCAAAGCTAAGAGGAGTGAAAGATCTATGAGTTGGGACCTGTTGAAGTGGCTGAGATCACAGAGTGATGATCCGTGGCTTTGTGGTGGTGATTTTAATGAGATATTGCATGCCTCTGAACACTTTGGTGATGTTGTAAGGCCTGAGTGGCAGATGGAGAGTTTCCGAGAGACGGTGGACACATGCGGCTTTACTGATCTGGGGTATCAAGGTATCCCGTATACATGGGATAACATGCAAGTGGGGGATGCGAACGTAAAAGTGAGACTGGACCGTTTTCTAGCGGATCAGAAGATGTTAAGCTTGTATGATGCAATGAATGTTACTCACATCCCGGTGGTAAAATCAGATCATTGTATGGTGTCGGTTAAAATACGACGGCTAGCAAATGCTGGTAGTGGTCATCGTGCACGTAATTTTATGTACGAAGATGCATGGCATAGAGAGAAGTCTTATACAGAAGCAGTGGTCGAGGGATGGACCAAAGGATCAGGTGTTGATGGTTTGCTGGGGCTGAATGAGGCCTTAATGCATATGCAGGGCCAGCTTTCGGGCTGGAGGGAGAAAAAGTTTGGGGATGTTAAACGGAAAATTAAAAAGCTCCGTAAAGAAATTGAGCAGGAAAAGGGTCAGTCTTTATTTAGAGGGCCTTCGAACCGTGAGAAACAGCTAGCTAGAAACCTCTCTGAATTGTTACAGAGAGAGGAGATCATGGCGAAGCAAAGGTCTAGAGCGGAGTGGCTAAAGGCCGGAGATCGCAACACGAAATTCTTCCATGCCCGTGCATCGGCGCGTAAGAGTCAAAACAGAATTGTTTGCTTGAAGGCAGTGGATGGGGAGATGTGTGAATCAAAACAAGAAGTGGAGGCAGAAATACAAGGATTTTACACTGCGTTGTATACAGCGCAAGAGGAGACAGACGTGAGTGCTGTGCTGCACCATGTTCCTAGTAAAATAACAGAGCCGATGAATGATCGTCTCATGCGGCCTTTTGAAGCCCAAGAAGTGAGGCAGGCTTTGTTTGGTATGGGGCCATCAAAGGCTCCAGGGCCCGATGGCTTCAATGCCGGGTTTTACCAAAGACATTGGGACCTGATTGAGGAGGATGTCACTAATGCAGTCTTGGGTTTTCTAAATGGTGATGTGATGCCCTCAGCTATTAATAAAACGGTAATTGTCCTCATCCCCAAAGTAAAAAATCCTCAGGACATTACACAGTATAGACCTATTTCTCTTTGCAATGTCATATACAAGATTTGCTCCAAAGTACTTGCTAACCGCCTAAGGGAGATCTTGGATGAGATTATTGCAGAAGAGCAGAGTGTCTTTGTTCCAGGGAGGCTGATTACTGACAATGTGTTGACCGCATATGAATGCATACATTCCATGAGGAGAAAGAAGGGTAAGCAGGGATGGTGTGCGGTAAAAATTGATATGATGAAAGCGTATGATCGGGTGGAGTGGAGCTACCTGCACGGAATTATGCATCAGTTGGGTTTCCGTGAGGAGTGGATTTCTTTGGTCATGAAATGTGTATCCACAATAAGCTTCCAAGTTAAAGTGAATGGTGAATTGTTACCATCTTTTATCCCTTCTAGGGGTATTAGACAGGGGGACCCCATATCCCCGTATTTGTTCTTGCTTTGTGGTGAAGGTCTATCTTGCATGCTCAAGAACTATGATGGAGGATGGATTGATAGGGGTATCCGTGTAAGTACTCATGCTCCATGGATATCTCATCTTTTATTTGCTGATGACTGCTTAGTATTTATGAAAGCAGATTCTCGGAGTGCAGGAAGACTAGATGATATCCTGCGGGATTATTGTATGGGCTCAGGTCAAAAGGCTAATAATCAAAAGAGCTCGATCTTCTTTAGCCCAAATTGTGGGGCTTCTGTTCGGAGGGGTGTCAAGAATGCAGCACATATTCAACGAGAGGCCCTATCCGAGAGGTACCTTGGCCTGCCGACGGCCAATGGCAGAATTACAGAGCAGCATTTTGAGTATATTTATGAGAGGTCGAGGTCGAAGGTGCAAGGCTGGTGTGAAAAGTTTTTGTCCTGTGCGGCAAAGGAAACTCTCCTTAAGGCAGTGATCCAAACCCTACCAACCTATTCTATGAGTTGTTTTAAACTCACAAAAGGTTTGTACAAGAAATTAATGGCAGTGATGTCAAAGTACTGGTGGGCTGGGTCTCTTGACAAGAGGGGTATGCATTGGCAATCCTGGAAGAATATGGCGATCTCGAAGGCTCATGGAGGTCTAGGCTTCCGTGACTTGGAGGTTTTTAATGATGCGATGCTCGCAAAACAAGCATGGAGGTTGCTTGAGAAACCTGAGAGCTTATGTGCTAGGGTTCTGAAAGGGAGGTACTATCCCATGGGGGATATTCTAACTGCGGGATGTCCTTCAGGTGCCTCGCCAACTTGGCAAGCAATAATCAAGGGAAGAAATCTGTTGCGCCAAGGACTCATACGTAGAGTTGGAGATGGTCGAACTACCGAGGTGTGGCATGATCAATGGATCATGGGTTCAGCTACAATGCGACCCATGGGACGCCTGGTGGATACACCAGTTCAGTTGGTGGCCGATTTAATTGATGAGGATACGAACCAGTGGAGACCAGCTTTAGTCAGACAGGTCTTCTTCCGGCCTGATGCGGACGCAATTCTGGCGATGCCAAGACCGATACGTGCAGGCCCGGATATTTGGGCTTGGGCGTGGGAGCGGTCAGGGCTGTTCACGGTCAAATCAGCGTACCGGGAAGTGGTGGAAAACCGATATAAGAGTGGTTTGAATCTTGGTTTCTCAGCTGGACGGGAGGGGACATGGAAGAGATTATGGAAGCTCAATGTATTACCAAAGATTCGTGTCTTCTGGTGGAGAGTTCTTAAAAATCTCCTACCGAGCTTTGGGGAATTGAAGAGACGGCATATTATGGAGGAGGCGGTGTGTCCGCTGTGTGGTAACAATGATGAAACTTTGTTTCATGCGTTGGTACTTTGTGATCATGCACATAAGTTCTGGGCAGCGGCTGAACTGACCTTTGGCGTCAGGTTACCAAGGCTCCATCCGGTGACCTGGGCGGAGGATCTGTTAGATTATACTTTTGTGTCCAAAACAGATGCTGCAATCATGATTACAGTCATGTGGGCTGTTTGGCATAGTAGGAATAAATACATTCATGGGGAGGAGAAATTCCAACCGCAACGTTCTATGGAAATTATAGATGACATTGTGAAGTCGCTGGAGTTACCAGTTAAGCCAAGTTCGGTTCAGATCAGGACGGCCAAGTGGGTGAAACCTGATGAGAATTGGATTAAATTGAACACTGATGCGGCGGTGGCGATGCAGGAAGAAAGAGGAGGTACTGGAGTGGTGGCGAGAGATAGCAGGGGCGAGCTCCTGGCTGCTCGTAGCACTCGGTATGATGATGTTGTGGACCCAGAATCCCTGGAGCTGTTGGCATGCAGAGATGCGTTGTGCCTAGCTATTGAGAAGGGGTACCAGAAAATTGCAATTGAGACTGATTGTAAAAATGTCCAGTTGCTGTGGGAGTCCAAAAGTGGTGATAAAACTGTAGGTTTTCATATTTTATGTGAGATGAAAGAGTTAGCTCTTAATTTTCAGGGGTGTAAGCTTCTTTATGTGAGCCGTATAGCAAATATGGCTGCACATTTGTGCGCTAAAGAAGCATTAGGCTCAGAGTCTGTAATAAACCATGTATTACCCCCTGGTTTTCTAGCTGACATTGTTCAGTTGGAGAAGCTGTCGCTTGTTGAATAAAGCTGAGAGGTGTAAGTTGTCAAAAAAAAAAAATAATAACTCACGCAACACAGGTCACGCGTGACATCTTCCACAAGAATACATACACACAAAATCCAGAAAAACAACGTACTGTGACGAAAGATTGCGGCACACCATCATGGTAATCAGTTTGCTGCGCCGCTACCTAGCAGCTGACACGGCGCAAAACCGTTCCGGTGGTGTCCGTTACCAGTTGCGTGCATAATCTGGTACAATGCTGGCTGAGCAGCATAGGATGGTACCTGCTGTACATGTGTGTTGAAGCTGTCCTCTCGTATGTTGTGGACTATGTCGTGCTGAGCAGGTGCTGGATAACTTTGTCAGGGTCGTTGTCGTTCATCGCCAGCAGCTCGGGGACGTTCGAGGTGGTGAAGCCCATCTCGTGGAGAGCGTTGTAGGACTTCACAAACTCCTTCACCTGGAGGACAAAAGTTTACCACCGGGTTTATACTTGCCAGTTTTGCCGAAATTAGAAGAAGGCAAGAAAAAATTGTCCAAAAGTTTGTGCTACTGAATTAATCGACATAACATAAATTCTCGACTACTATACACCTACCTCATGTTAAACTATGTAACTTGCAGCTTTTGCCCACACGGGAAACCATTTTACTCTAGAACAATGGTTAACTGTACATACCAATTTTTTGGCGAAAATCTAAATAGACAAGCAGTTTTTTCCCCATACAGACAACTATTTCAACAAGTTAGACTGAGAGAACAGCAAACATGGTATAGCTCTCCCTTTGATTCTAAGAGCGATCAGCTGTATGTAGCTACTCGATTGGTCTTAGACAAACATTTTGAGTAGCAGAGCCTAGTTTTTTGTAATTGATGACGATGAAAGATAGTATTGCCAAAGTACAAGACAAACAAGGGGAATAGAGCATGCCTTTGCTGGATTATCTCCATAATTTAACACAGCAAATGATACAGCTTCACGTCCAAGCCCCATTGAGATATACTTCTCCACAACTGGATCCCCTGGTGCAGCCTGCAGAAGGCCAAAACAGAAGGAAAATAAGGATTCAGAGATACTCTATGGTTAATAGACTTTGATAAGGTACCCAACTGTTATAAACATCTCGCAAGTATTTATCATGTGGAAGGATGCAAAGGAGGCGAGGAACCTATACCGGAATCACAAAATGCCTTTCGGAGAACAGAAGTTTCATGAAATGCATGTATCTGCAGGATTTCACTGAAGGTATGGACGGATTAATGCGAAAGGGAACACAGCTGAAAGAGAGCTTGTAAGGATAAAAGTAAGTGATGGATCATGGATGGCCTCTCTCTCAGACAATAAAGTTCCATACATTAGTTATGGGTAACGGCTTAGATAGAACATGTTCCTTTTGAGCAACATTTATCAAAGGGTCAGCTATAACAAGGATACCAGCACCCATTTTCTCCTGGGTTTTGAAAAGTACATCCCAAACATATCCAAATTCATCGGAAACAACTGCACATGAAAGGCTTTGAACTATATAAAGTAGAAAAAACAAGCTTTCAAAACAAAACAAAGTTGTAGAACCATGGTACCAATTCTCACTCCAACAGTCAAATTTAGCTGGAAATGAACAACATGGACTGCGCTACATAACTTAAGGTTTTGGGCTTACTGAAAATCTATAGACGAAGACCTCGCAAAAGAAGTCAACAAGATAAAACTGACATCAAGTCTGAGCTGATAGAAACTTCAAGCAAAATGTAATTTAGATGCACATGACAATGGGGCTTCCAGTCTGATCTGACAGAGACTTCGAGATAATGCAACTTATAACTAAAAATGTCGCCATGATTAACACAGTTTGTTAGACAGAAAAAAAAAGAACCAACATAAGGTGTTGCTCCTTTGAGCAAACTGCAAAGATTATTTTAGTTATAATATATGATTTCACCATATTAATGTACGGCTCCTAAGGCAGAAAGGAGGATGAAGGGTGAGAGGAGGAAGAAGCAAGAAATATTGTTTACCATAGAAGTAGTGGGAGTTGTGTGTCTTGGCCCTCTTGGCGTCTGTGGTTGTTGTTGTTGGTGTTGTTGTTGTTGTGGTGGTGGTGGTGGTGTCTGCCTTTTTACCACATACTCGCCCCAGTTGGGGTTCTCCTTCTCTGCCTCGGCAAGAATCTTTCTTTCATACTCAAAATCGAAGTTAAAGGTGCTGCGAGGAATTTCTACCATCTGCGGTGCCAACTGAGGCTGAAAAGATAAACACTAGTTAAAGCAAATTCTGCAAAAACAATGCATGCCTTTTAGTAAGAAATGGATGCCTTGCATAAACCATAAAAGTTTGCAGAATGGTGATATGTATCTCTAGAAAAAGAACAAAATAAGATGAGTTTTAAAGAACAGAACCCCGTCCTTATAGATTTCAGCTCATAAACGGTCTAACCAACATTCTATAGTCAAGGTCTCAAGTAATGACAAATGGCAAGGACTGGCCAACCAACTAAAAATAAAATTAACTAAGATAATTCCATGCAAATTCTTCTATTGTAAATCATAATGAGTACAACACGGCCATTATGTCCATATGTTGTTTAGAAACATGTTCGTTTAGAGTTTCAACATACTGTGCAATGTTTCGTGTTTACTGTTTAGAAATTCAATCAGCATGGAACAACTTGCACCATGTATATCCCAATAGGCTGCTAAACATGGGAACGCTACATCAGGAAAACCTGAGCTGAGATGCCCCCACAAAAGTTATCAAAACCTGGCCTCTGTCTACGACATGTGGGTTGGATCAAAGGGACGAATGATTTTTTTTATTTGAGTCGTGCTTAAGAAGATCATGAATGTTGCTAACTGGACAGCTAAAGGTGATTCCAGGAATGATGCAACCAATCTATCATTTGTATATGTTGATAAATTTCTATGCTTTAATTGAGCACACAAAGCAAGGCATGAAGAATGATCAACCAACATCTGTTGCTAAGATGCATCATACTTTCTTCATTCCTTCTCACAAATCCCAAGCAGATGACCAGCAATGGAAAACTAGACACTCATGCTGTGATGGTTTATGTGCAGCCAACGCACAAAAGTTAAAGGCAATCACTTACATACAATACAACATTTTTGTGCGTGGCTAAAACAAAGAGAAGTCATTCTGTATGGAGTAACACTCTTACCAACGCAGGAAAAAAATTGAACTCAGTGGCCTTGCAGTCAATATAGATTTTTTTGGGTACCAAAGCAGATGAACAGCTCTTGCATAAGAGAACAGGAAATACTGATTGAGTAATAGACCATATAACTTACAGGAGGCGTTATCCGATATTCTGGCTTTATAACAACTTGTATGCCCACTGCAGCACAAGAATGAATAATGTTAGTAAATCACGACCTGTTCGTGACAACAGGTCAGTCTGGCATGGTGACAACAGAGAAATAGATATAAGCAGGCATTCCCGTCTCGTATACAAATGCAAATTCCAACCAATTCCTCCCAATTTTGTTTCATGTCCTCATCTGTGTGGAAGCATGCCCTGACGAACTGACTTTACAACGTTATCGTGTTACGTGTATAACTGATTAAATTGGGGGAAATTACTAGCTAAGAAACTTAAGCACACACATAGGGAAGCTATTATAGCAAATGATGGGGTTAAAGTCGAATTAAAAAACTCACGATCTAGTGCGACCTAGTCGACCTAATACGAAGCAACAACCAACCAAGCATCCAACCAGTACAGGGTGAGAGCAGAGGGGATTACTGGATGTAGAGGAGGAGGAGGGAGCGGGGGCCGGGGCTGCAGGGGATGAGGGAGATGCAGTAACGTGGTGGTACGGCGCGGCCCGCTGCGGTTCGGCGCCGCTGGCGCCGTGGGAGGGCTGGCCGACGCGGGGGTAGAGGGACGATCCGCCTCCACCGCCGGGGGCGTAGGATCCGGAGCCCGACCGGCCGCGGAATTCGTAGTCCATCGACGCCCGCCTCACGGGTGGTGGTGGAGTCGTCAGGCAATCAATCGGTCGGTGGGAAGACGCGGTTTGGACGGGACTAGCAATGGAGGGGAGTCGTGTTCGTCGGGGAAGAAGGTCTGGTGGCCGGTGGGTCTGTACCAGTTTGTAGTAACGGCCGCCTGGGCAGCACATAGAGCGTCCCGCGCATTATCGGCCCCAGAGCAAAGCGGGGAGGTGCTATTTGCGGCCTTCAGCGGGCCCATAGTCTTGCGCCGCATGAAGCATCCAGTTAACGGGCCAGCCCATTTGTGGCGAGTTCCTTTTTTCCTTTTCCTTTTTTTTTCATTTTCCGTTTTCTTTTTTTTATAGTTTATAATTTTTGAATTTTTGGTTCCGTTGATTCTGTAATAAGTGTAATTTTCAAAAATCTCATGAACATTTTTCTAGAAAATCGGTGAATTTCTTTGAATCTCCTGATTTTAAAACTCCGTGAACTTTATTTTTTCCAACTTATGAACATTTTAGAACCTGGTAAACTTTTTTTTTTTGAAACTTTGGTGGTGGAGATGGACCGGCAACCCTTCGGGGTCGGCGGCTAATGGTGGTTGATGGCTTGGAGCCAGCCCTCCGGGGAGGCTATGGGTCAATGATTGGAGCTAGGTCTTCCCCTCCTTCTTCTTTTTTAACAAAAAATGCATCCTCTTTATTACTCAATCAAGGTTGCATCATCTACTAGTTGCGGATATAAAAATACGGGTGTTCCATCAAACCAAAGATTACTCTCTTGATTTTCTCTAGCTCTAGCAACTATATGAGCCGCCTGGTTTGCTTCTCTTGGACAGTGAGCTAGTCGTGCCGCAACGAACCTTGCCATGCTCGTTCGACACTCGACCTTATATAGGAGACCACCACTTAATCCAAGGGCTCTAGGTGAGTCCCTCTTAGCCCCATAAATCATTATTATCATCTAAAAAAGGTTAGAGCTCAAAAGGGGCCAAAATCGGTGAAGAATCACGATGGGTTCCGGTGTTTTCCATCACCCAAAACCCGCGGTACGCCGCTGGGACGGTCGCGCGTGGCCGTACCATAGTTCGTTATATGTCCTCTGTTTCTTCACAGTATCTTGGCCACCATTTTTTATACAGACTCCGTTTTGAGTGATCTTTGACTCGTGTGACTCGTATGGGCGATCCCCACACTCTAGTGGTATCCATTCTTTATTTTGAGTTCATGAGAAAATTGCCATTCCAAGACACCTGGCCTATATGTATCTGGTGCTTCTCCTTTGTCTCTCTTCATTATTATTTGTCCATTTTTCACCTACACACAAATAAGCACGAAAGACAAGGAAAGCGAGTAAAATCCTAATAAAAACTTAAGGCTGTGAAAAGTTCATTGGAAAAACAGTTAGAGTGCTAATTAACATAAAAGGTAGAAGATAACTCAGAGAATTGCCAGAATTCCAATGTAAACATATAAAACATATTGAGCAAAACTTTTATATAAAATGCACTCATCAAGCGCCCGTGTGAGTGGGTCCAGCTCCCTCTTTGATGGAGGACGCGTTCGAGGTGTTTTCAGAAGCGACCCTGATTGGCGGGCATCTAGTTGGGCAACGACGCCGAGTCCAGAACTGGTGACCCCGTGAGGTGCTCTGCCGATTGCCATTCACTCGATTCGGACCTACATGGATGCATCCCATGAGTTACACCATCCTAGTTCTCGCGGCTGCCCGTCCAAGAGCATTCTCAAAGAGCTAGTAGAGAAAAGACTATCTGTTGTTTGGAAGGTGCAAAGATCTCGCTGTATTCATGTCAGAGCGCGGGCGCAGACATGGTGGTCCCTCCCTGTCCTTAAGTACGGAATCGCCTGACAAGGTTTTTGCCTACATCTCCGGTTATCCTTGTGGTCCTTCCTTGCGCCGCCATCTAGATCTAGCCCCCCTGCTTCTTCCTCTGCTGCTGCTACATTCTTGGTCGTTGCCGAGCTCATCGGTGTGAGGCTATGCACCCCTCCCTCTTTTTCTCCTCCATCTCCCCCTTCTCTTTCCTCCTCCCGCCCCACGATCCTCCTAATATCTCACAAGGGTCCACATATGCAATCTAAGACCCGCCTCCAAACACATTATAGAATGGAAAATTCAAAGAAAAAACATGTTTTGTGTAGGTACCCAATGACACCTCGATCCTCAATCATTGGGCATTAAAATTCCATGCATAGCCAAGAAAGCAGCCACTAGGCACACACCAGTGCACCACAACCGCCCGTTAAGCTAAATCCCCAGGTATATGTTGCAAGACTAGAACTAGCTAGCTTCTCCTTGTCTCATTAGCTTGATCATCAATCATGTCCCCGAAGCTCCAAAAATGAGCGCAACCGGACGAGCTAGAGTCGGCCAGACACACACAAACTCCGATCGTCGCGTCTCTTGTGTCACCATCATCATATACAGTGCCAAGGAGGAAGGAAACACAGCGTAACGCCGGTTTGCACCTTTCCACGCTCTGAATTTGTCCGATCCGCTGGCCGCGCCCGCCGCCGGCCGCTTTCTGTCCGGTATCTTGCGCCCCGATGCGTCTCGGCATCTTTGTTCGTCGTCCGTCGTCGAGCCGCCGTTGTTCACTCTCGTCTCTTGCCTTGTCTACTCCGGCTAGCTAGCTTATGTGTACCGGATCGACCGAGTTGGCCTGAAAATTTTATTACTCCTACTCGATCAGTAAGATCATGTAAGTACATGTCGATTTTTTTTTTGCACGCGGAGAAAAAAAAGTCTCACCTATAGTATAGGCTCGATCGACGAGAGGGTGGAGGTGGGTTTCTGGTAGAGATTTTGAAGGATTTGTTTCCCACAAAACTTGACCGCCCCGGCCAGCTTTTAATTTGCGGATTATTAGGAAGACAAAAAGATCATCTGAAAAAACGGAAGGCAAAGAGATATACGCAAAATAAATGAATGGGCGATGGGTCGTCCGGGCCCGCGTGTCATGGTCACGTACGTGCGTTAGTTGTAGCTTTGGCAGGCTCCGATCCTCTTCAAATGAAAAGATCTCACAGATCAATCTCTTTAACAGATTCCTAATATATGCAAAAAAAAAAAAAAAAACAGATTCCTAATAAGTAGCAGATCCTATAAACGAGAGAACGGCTTCTCCCCTTCTTCTCTGGACGATCCATCTCCTCTCTCCCTTCCCTGGCCTCTTCTTCGTCTTCCTTCTCACGCCACTCTACTGCCTCCAATTCCCTCACTGCAAATCTATTTCATCTTGGCTCCTGACTCTCTATCTTCCATCAGTTGCACAAGGTAAGGACCGGAATTTCGCTGCTCACTAAGTCCGGCCACCAGTTGCCTCCTTGCATCGAGAGATCTTGTTCTCCTTCCGCACGTGTTTTGATCAATTGTTTGTGTGGTGTGTTGTTCAGCTACTCGATCTGTCCGTGGAGAACTTGAAGGAAGCATCAATGGTTGTGGCCGGAGGGAAAATAGCGCGACAGAGTATCAAGAAGGAAGCCGAAGAATCCGCGGACATGGCGCTGCCGAGACTGATCCGCATCTCTTTTGAAGACCGCGACGCGACTGACTCCTCGGGCGATGACTCGCCACGGCTAGCGGCCCGTCGGCACGTTGAGGAAGTCCGGATCGTGCAGCCAAGGACGATGATGTCGCCGGAGGAGGCTCCTTGCCAGAGAGGAGATGTCTTGGGCGCGAAGAGGAAAGCCTGTGTGGAGACAGGAGAAGAACGTAAATACCGTGGGGTGCGGAAGCGGCCGTGGGGGAAGTACGCCGCGGAGATCCGCGACCCGAACAAGGCCGCGCGGGTGTGGCTCGGCACCTTCGACACTGCCGAGGAGGCCGCCAAGGTGTATGACAGTGCCGCCCTCCGGCTTCGCGGGCCTTCGGCGACCACAAACTTCCCTGCCTCGCCTCCTTGTGCCACCGATCCAATCGCCTCGGCCGACGTCGACAACCTCCTCATCTCCGCGTATGAGGAGTCTAGCGATGAGTCGCAGCATGTCGGCTCACCGGTCTCCGTCCTTCGGCAGCCGCTCGAAACGGTGACGACTATCGTCAATGGAGGTACGTGCGATGAGATCGAGATCGCTGATACCCCGAGTTCGAACTTGAAACTTGAAACGTGCTGTGACGGTGGTGGTGTATTCACTCCATTCTGTGTACCGCCGGAGGACGAGGACTGCATGTTTCCTGGTCTCTCGTTCGCTGCGCCACGGGTCGTCGACCATGACGATTACCTACTGTCATCGCACTTTGAGTACTGCTCAGCGGCCGAGCCAGTGAGCTTGGTGGACCTTGGAGAGTTGCCAATGTGGCCAGAGGTGGATGACTTTTTCGCTGATCATGTCTTGTCCGGCTCTCTCTGACTTACGTACATCGATTTTCTTGTCATAGCTATCATATGTATGTAAGCCAATTATTTATTGGAAGTTGCAAATATTTTCGATGTGTCACCTACAATGTTAGTTTTTATGTCGTCATTCTGAGAGTTTGAGTGGTTCCTAGAAGATGACCATCTCGTGGAGTCGGGTTGAGCAAAGCTACAAAGTAGCTGTTACTCGTGCCGAGTCGAATGGGTCCAGGTCTGACCTTGTTTAGAAAGTGTTACTCCGTACATGACAGCAAGCTGCATAACAATTTGGTCAGCACCTAATAAAGAATGTGTTTTTGGTATTCCCTCGATTTTTTTACTTTGAACGATCTTTTGGGTAATTACTCTGATCGTTTTTTGGACTAGTTGGAATGTACGTGCAACGCACGTTTTCATCCCACCGCCGTCTTGCATTGCATATTCATTCTTCGACATACATAACTATTTTCGGATACATATCGAATGTACAAAATTGAGAAACATCTTGAACCAGGGAATGAAGAAACTAATTGTGAACCAGAAATAAACCAATAGATCTCAAAACAATTGGGATGTGGATATCATTTGGGAACATGAGTATATGTACCATGAACATCACAAAAACCAATGAAAACGGATCCTACACCACGGATGGATCTCAAATAAGGAGATAGGGGAACGGTAGCTAGACCATTGTCATCTTCAGTGACCAGCTAGTAACGTACCAATACTTCACTATACAAAAAGTAATCAAGTGAAAAAAATTGCATTTACAGTCCAATTTCGCCAACCATTTGTACTATTCAATCAAACTAAGCAAACAATGACTTTAAGTACAAAGCAACAGTAGAACATTTACAGAGCTTCAATCAAACATATCGGTTCGATATTACAAATTGAGACAACAATGAGGCCTCGCGAGCACCTCGCCCGCATAGAGATGAAAACCGAGTCCAAGGTTCTTGTGATGAATACTGAATACAGTCAGCGAATGTTTGTGCAGCGAGCAAGGAGCAATGATCAAAGACGATTCAGAGGGCCGGAGGATAGAGTAGTGGTTCACGATACGGCAGCTATTGCTTGTTGAGCGAGCCAGGAGCAACGGAAAATAAAGGCCAGGAATCTTTGATTTTCTGCTTAAAAAAAACAAAAGCACATCAGAGTGTCAGACTAAGTACTTGGAGGCAATGATTAGCTGAATTTTTCATATATATAAAGTATTCAATGGATTATCAGATAGCTGTCAAAGACTCATAGTATTATCTGAAGGCATATCTGATTCTGAACTAATCGATTCAGACCATTCAGAAATCAGGGAATCAGCATCGCAGAATTAATTCCACAAGTAGTACTTTTCTCTAACATCATCGCAGAATCAATTTCACTGCAATCAGCAAAGCTTCTACGTACACACACGTAACCATCAGCCTCGCTTCTGGCCACCGGCTTCTGGTTGCCGCTCCTCTTCCGTCGCCGACCGCTGGTTCAAGCTTATCCAACTACGGAGAAATCTCCGGGAGCGAAGAGCTCGACTCCAACTCCGGGAAGGGGCTTGCGGCGGCCGCCGAGTGCAGCGCAACAGGCAGGGAGCATGTGGCAACGACGACGAGGCCCCAGGGGCCTTAAAGGCTGCCGAGTGGAGCGCAGCGGGCAAGGGCATGCTCGCGCGGCAAACTTGACGGGGGCATCGCTGGTGGGCAGGTCGGTGCAGTGACCAGGGTAGCGACGTGAGGCGGTGAGGGCGGCGGCCTTGCAGTACATCAATAGCGCATCAGCAGGGCAGCAGCATGGTTCGGGGACGGGATTTGCGGCGTCCTGCGGTCGCGGCCTGGCGATTCGTCGGCAGGCGGACAGGGAGCGGCGGCGGTCTGGCGAAATAGGCGCATGCATGACCTTAGCAAACAGGGGCAGATGCAGGGCCGGAGTGGAGGTGCGATGTCGGTGGCGTGGGGATCGGGGCAGCACCGGCGTCGCTTGGACGCGCTGCAGCGGCGAGGCGACGCAGGATGCATTTTCTTTTCTTTTTATCTCGGTGGCAATCTTTTGTAATTAACTGCAAAATGAAAAGGTGGTGGCAATTTGGTCGTATTATGTGATTTGGTGGGAGGGCAAAACGGTCCAAAACAGACAATGTTGAGTTGTCAAACATTGGGACGATCTGAACCGTTTGATCGGATATTGAATGGCTCAGATTTAAAGTATCCCAACAAGTACAAGTTTGCTCTTTTAATAGTAGTATAGATGATTACGATGTGAATGTGTTTAATGCCAAAACTAAGGCACATTTGCGCCTAACTAGGCTGATTTGTGATTATAGTAGTGAAATAGAAAGAGTTTAGCATCTAATTCAGAAATGAAAATGGTAGTTTCAGCTAAATCTAAGCTGCTTAGAAGACTGCGGGATTAAAATTTCACTCTTGGTTTTGTTTTGTAAGGGTTTCCTCGGAGCACACCATGTATTTTTTTCATCGTGTTTCAGTAAATTATATTTTGCTTATCATGAATTGCAATTGGACGTGGTATTCCACCTTTAAATATGTCAAACGAGTAAAGTAGAGCTGAGGCGTGGCCCAGTGGTAGAAGCCAGCAGTGGCTCCTCCTCCCGCCCGAGTTCGAGCCCCCTGGGCGTCGCTTTTCGGGTCTCTGCGCAGTACGGTGCGTAGGCATTGCTCTCGCGATTCTGTTGCTGAGTTCGCGCTGGCGCTCCTCAGGGCTTTCTAAAAGCCGGGCCTAAACAAGCCTATTTTTAAAAACGAGTAAAGTGCACATATAGTTCTAAGAGTATTGAGAGTTGAGTCTGACTCAGTTTAATTCTATAAGTTTGAATCTGCATATTTCACTCCTAAAAGTACCTCAAATGAGTCATGCATTGTCCTAATTGAACTGCCTTGCGCAGCGCTGACCCGCTCCATGCCTACAAGGGAGCGCATGGCGGGAGTTTTCCGAGGATAAAAGCTACTGTTTTTTTTTTTTTTTGCATTTTGGCTCTTTTATAAGTTGATAGTTATTGAGGATTTGTGAATCAGCAACTCTAATCCGCAAACATAAATTCTTGCCTTATTGTAACTGAGGCATTGTAGTAGACACTACACACTCGATATGTATTCAGATACTAGCTACGGTGGTCCTCCATCGGTAGTCTTGGCACCTCACACAAGGCAAGAAGAGCGGCGGTGATACTAGCACCATAACATCGATACAAATTGACCAAAATCTAATTTTAGGGAGCATCTAGAATTCTAGATTAGAATAATAAACCATCTCATCAAGCTACCTGATTTGCTGGACGATCGCAACTTTCTTATCACGGCTGTCCTACGAAACTATGCTCCTCGAATTAATCTAGTCTGTAAAAGAAATGGCGCTTCGATGCGTCGCGTCCTATCCTGAATGGGGAATGAAAAAGTAGTGGCCCGAGCCCATCTTGATCCCAGCTACCATCGAGCACGTTGGGCTAACATGAAGATCCAATCTAGGACGCTTCAAATCGTGCGTAGGTGCTTACTAGTCCAGGTGAACCGCACGATCCAGTCTCGAGGAGCACATGTTGGGAGTATCTCCATAGTGCAGAATAACATAAATATATTATTTCTCATTATTAGCTTGTAGACACACATTTCTTTTTTTTTTATTGAGAAGCGCTTGTAGACACAGATAAATATAGTATCTCCATAGTACAAAATAAGTGTTGCAGTTTTGAACTGAGCTTAGCTCAAAAAATTATGACACTTAGAGCATCTCTAACGGCTGACCTATAATAAGGCACCGTTTTTCTATTATAGGGCACAAGTTTTTCACTTTTAGGGCACGGAAACGACCGTCGCTTTACCGGCTGACCTATAATAGGGCACGGCAAGCTCCAGCGGCTGCCCTATTATGGGGCACGGCTGCCGCGCAACATCCCCTCATTTTCACTATGTTTTTACACATTTGCATATGAATAGTATAAAAGATGATCTAAAATGAATTCAAACAAATAAAGGTTCAATAGAAATCAATTATTACACACAATACGAATTGTTCATCAAATGGTTCATCATCTTGCAAACAAATCAACACACAATAGAATTGTTTCATGACATTGAACAAACATTAATCAAGTGCACGGTTTTGCCTTTTGCTTTCCATACCATGATCACAACTCCTCCATGAGATCCTTTTGAAGATCCTCGTGCACGTCGGAGTCACGAATGTCGTGGTAGGACTCAAGAAAGCGTGCAACTCGGTGTCCACCTCGCCTCGGCCTCACCGGCTGCCCCCATCAATTCATAGGTACCATAGACCACATTTTGGCCACGCTCATCTTGTATTATCATGTTATGCATGATCACACATGCATTCATGATGTACCAAAGCATTTCTTCATCCCAAAACCTCGCAGGTCCCATGACAATAGCAAATTGGGCTTGTAAAATCCCAAATGCCCTCTCCACATCCTTTCTTGCAGCCGCTTGAGCAGTGTGGAAATCAACTTCCTTCTTGCCTTGAGGGGCAACTACGGGCCTCACAAATGTAGCCCACTTGGGGTATATACCATCCGCTAGGTAGTACCCCATCTTATATGTCCGGTTCTTTGCTTTGAACTCAACTGGTGGTGACTCCCCGTTGGCTAGCTTGGCAAAAAGAGGAGAGCGTTGAAGAACGTTGATATCATTGCAAGAACTGGGCATCCCAAAAAATGCATGCCATATCCAAGTCTCATAATCCGCCACGGCCTCTAAAATATTGGTGGAATCCTTTTTTTGCTCTCTAAACTGTCCATGCCATGCATCAGGACAGTTCTTCCACCTCCAATGCATACAATCTATTGAGCCTAGCATACCTGGAAAGCCACGAGCCTTGTTCATCTCCAAGATCCTCGTTGTGTCTTCAACAGTGGGCCTTCTCAAGAACTTCGGGCCAAATACATGAACTATTGCGACAGCAAAACGCTTGACACATTTGATACTCTGGCTCTCACTCATGGCCAAATGGTCATCAACCATATCAGCTGGGATGCCATATGCAAGTTGCCACAATGCGGCTGTGACCTTTTGTAAGGTGTTGTGCCCAAGAGTCCCGCATGCACTCCTTCTTTGCTCAAAAAATCTATCACGAGCCTTCAGACGTTCCGTAATTTCCCTGAACAAATGGATAGACATCCGGAAGCGACGACGGAACAGACGCTCAGGATAAACAGGAGTGGGAATGAAGTAGCTGCGCATTAGCTTTGCATCGGCTTCCAAACGTTCCCTCTTAATCTCCTCACGGCCAAAGACCGAACCTCCACGCTTCGGCCGCTTGGTCTTGTTGTGCAACATCAAAATCAAAGCAATGTCCTCCTCCTCCTCCAAATCATACTCCTCATCAGAGGAATACTCGATTAAAACCATCTACAAACACAATTTATTGGTGTTCAAGTCTCTAATAAGAAATCAAACCAAAAACTTAAAAAAATATGGGCTATCACATACCTCAAACACCTTGCGTGCGGCTCGGACGGAGGTGGTGCGTCCCGGTCGCGGTGCTGGTCCTGGTCACGCGTAGTGAATAGATCCTCACCGGGGGCGCGATGGCGACTCGGTGGAATGGAAGAATCAACCGGAGACAGCCCGAATCAATCCTGGCAGCGGCGGTGGCGCACGGCGGATTCAACTCGATGGCGGGCGGTTCTGTGGCCGGCGACGGCGGGGAAGAGGCGGGAATAGGTAGGAAGTAGTGCGGCGGTGGTCGGCGGGGAAGCGGCGGGCACTACGACGGTCGATTTCTGGCCGGCGGCGGCAGGACGGTCGGGGGTGGTTCGACAGGAGGGGAAAATGAAGTTTCCGCGCAACAGTTGGGCTGCGCGCGCTCGGTTGGTGGGATATAGGGCAGGGTGTGTTTTGATGTATATTTGGGTCAAAATGGGCTCTGCCCTAAAATTTTTTTAGGGCACGGAGTATAATAGGGCAGCCGCTAGAGGGCGTTTTTGCCGTTTCGTGACCTATAAGTTAGGTTTTATAGGGCACGGCCGATTATAGGTCCGCCGTTAGAGATACTCTTATTATGGATTGGAGGTAATACTCTATTTCTCTCTCTTCTTAATTAGCTGTCACATCATTTTTGTTTTTACTTTTTTTTATAAAGGGAAGACCCAGGAGGGCCCGACTTTATAAGAAAGCCACACAAACTGGTCTAGTCAGCAAACATAGTATTAAACAACGAACATTTTTTTTACTTACATGACATGTATATTTTCACCTATGTTATTTGCACTATGGATAGATTAAACTTTGCCAGCCTTGGCTAGTTAATGTTGGCTATTTAGTACTTCATTCTTCCCTAAACTAGAAAGATATACACCGAGCTTTGCAGCGGGATCTTAAAAAAATAGTATAATGCAAGGATATTTGATGCATGAAATGGAAAAAAATTCTCGGGAATATGGAGGATTTGATTAGCCAGAATAGTCGAAAATCGAAATTCAATTAATATGAAATGTTTGCTATAAATTGATGGTGTGCAAAATTATATGGCTAAAAGAATTTATAATGTGAATAGCTTGCATGTATGGATGAATATCATTAATAAATATGGAATAACATCACTAGTAGGGAAACCCTATATAGGTAGGTTGGCACTCTGTGGCGCACCCTTAATTGGTGCGCCACGGAAAAAAATTGTGGCGCACGTGGTTTAGTGCGCCACAGAAAGTCACATTTCTGTGGCGCACTAAACCACATGCGCCACAGAAATTAGACATTCTGTGGCGCACCAAGCCTGGTACGCCACAGAAAGTCACATTTCTGTGGCGCACATGGCCAGGTGCGCCACAGAAAGTTATCTGGGGAGCGGGTTAAAATTTGAAAAAAACAATTCTGTGGCGCATCTTTTTTTCAAATCCCAACCCCCCCCCCCCCCCCCCCCCCCCCCCCGTGGATCGCCTTTTTAGTCTTGCAGGAATTAAAGGAAAATGATAAAAATTTCAATAAATAAAATCCTTTGACAAGTAGTTAGGTTTGAGTGTCTAGTAGGTATAGAAATTTTGAAATATGAATTTTGACCTATTCTGCAACAAACAGAAAAAAAAACTTGTAACGGTCATAACTTTTGCATACGACGTCGAAATAACGCAAATAATATGTCAAAAAAATCGTGAGAAAAATCCGAGTTCGAATCCAAAAGAAAAAAAAGTTATTTCAAACAGACGATTTTTCGCAGCAAAATCAAAAAGAAAGAAAAAAAGAAAAAAATTCAAAAAATAAAAAAATTCAAAAAGTCCAAAAAGACACAGAAAAGTATAACAAAGAAGATTGTTGAATTTTTTGGATTTTTTTGAAGTGTTTTGACTTTTTTTGAATTTTTTGGATTTTTTGAATTTTTTGGATTTTTTGAATTTTTTTTGAATTTTTTTGGATCTTTCGAAACTTTTGAATCTCCTTTTGAAACTTTAGAAGTTTCTGAAAAATCTGAAATTTAAAAACACACATTTATAACACATACCACACATATACACATACAAGACTTAAGAGGGTTCAAATGATATATATATCAATAAGAACTTGAGTAGCACAAGGGTAGGTGAACTGGGTGGAACTTAGAAGTTAAGCGTGCTAGGGTTGGAGCAATTTGAGGATGGGTGACCTAGCGGGAAGGAATCAGTTCAAAAAATTCAAAAAATATGAAATAATTCCAATAATTAGGATTTTTCATATTATTTCATATTCTGATTTTTTTGGATTTTTTTTGAAACTTTTTATATTTTTTTTGCATTTTTTGAATTTTTTGAATTCTGCGGCGCACCAGGCCAGGTGCGCCACAGAAATGTGAGAATTCTGTGGCGCACCAAGCCAGGTGCGCCACAGAAATAATTTTTGTGGCGAGAATTCTGTGGCGCATCCAGCATTTCTGGGGGTGCGCCACAGAATACCAAATTGGTGCGCCAGTAATAGCTTTTTCTGTACTAGTGCATGGATAAATGAATGTCTCAAATAGTGTATGATGTGTTGATGATATGGATAAATGAATGGTTCAAATAATGGATGATGTGGACACCTTGCATGTAGAGATAGACTAATTTAATGGATGTTAGTGGGGTTTTGTCTTATAAGATGTATAGATAGGTAACCTATAAATTTCAGTTAAAAAGTTAATTATTTTTAAAGCTGGCCAAATATATAGAAGAAAAAAGCAACCGGTATGGAGTATTATTTTTTGAACAGAATATAAAAGCAACAGGAGTATGTTATAAAATACTCCCTCCGTCTCAAAATAAGTGTCTCAAGTTTGTCAAAATATTGATGTATCTAGACTTGAAACATCCGTATTTGGACAAATCTAAGACATCTATTTTCGGACGGAGGGAGGGAGGGAGGGAGTAATTTTTTTTGGACAAATCTTATGATGAAACTATTGACATTGATTTGGTTATATCTTACTCCCTCTGTTCCAAAATAGATGACTATCATTTATCCAAAAGTGGATGTATCTATACACGTAACATGTCTAGATACATCTACTTTTAGACAAATGAAAAACATCTATTTTGGAACGGAGGGAGTAATTTTTTTTGTACATGCTATATATACCTGAACAAACTTAGAAAACATTAAGCTTTTTTATTCAATTTATTCGTCATCTATTGGGGTGGGGGCGTAGGCGGGAGTATGTCACATTAACGTAAGACCATCCATTTTTACACGTCAAGTTGTACTACAACGTTTGGAGTATAGTTTTCTTCTCTTCGGTCACTAATGAACACGCTTGGCTTCGATCAGCCCCGGTTCCTCCTCGCGGCAACAATGGCGACCACGGAGACGGCGGCGACCGACGACGCCCAGATGACGCCGGGGCGATAGCGCACGAGGAAGTTCTGCATCCTCTTGTCGTGGAACTGCCTCACCTTCTCGATCTGCACGTCCATGGCCATGAACACGGACGGGTAGGTCGCGTAGCCGTCAATCCTCTTGACCAGCTTGTGTACCTCCGCCCCGGATGTCCCACCGCCGCGCACTGCACCTGACCGCCGGAGGATCCTGGCGTCGGCCTCCTCCTGGACGAGCTCGTTCATCATCTGGAAGTAGCGCGTCACCGGCTTGCTCTGCTCCTCGTACTCCCGCGCAAGCAGGTTCCTGGCCACCGTCGCCAGCTTGAAGTCGTATACCAGCGCCGGCAGCCGCAGCCTCGCCGCCGCTTCCTCGAATTCCACGGACGCGCGCCCGTCCTCCCCCGCCCCGATCCGCACGCCGGACCGGCTCAGCTCCCTCGCCGTAGGCATGCGGGACGTTTTGCCGCTGCTCTCGCTCTCGCCTCCGGTGGTCCCCTTCTTCCCCTTCTCCGTCGCCGCGTGCGGCACCGGCACCACGCTGGCGTGCAGGAAGTCCAGCAGCGTTCGCGCCGAAGTCTCGGGGTCGCCTCCGGCTACGCTCTCGGATACCTTGGTCAGCGGCGCCATGGCCGCTGTCGGAAGCTGCTTGCTGAAGAAGGGCGAGTAGTACCAGCAGAAGGGGCGGACGACGTCGTCGGAGAAGGTGTCGCGCCTGAAGCCCAGCTTGTACCTGTCGAGGAACCCCTGGAGCCCCTCGAGCTCATCGCCCGCGGTGGCCGATGCGGCGACATCGCGCGCCGCGGCCTCGACGTGGTCGACGACGTCGAGGAGGAGGCTGAGAGGGAGCTGGTTCTCCAGCTTGATCACGTCCGTGACGATGTCCTGCATATGCGTGGACTTGAACCCCTCATCGACGGCGTCGCGGCTGACGCCGGCAGCGGCCTTGACCAACCTCGGGAGGAAGCCCACGACGAGAAAGATGGCGTCGATCACTCGCTTGTTCTCGTCCGACCCTTCTTCGTCGGCGGCGGGGAGCCCCGCCGTCTTCGGCAGCAGACCCCCTCCTCCAACAACGTCTTTGGCACCGTCGGCGGCTAATAATCGCATCAGAGATTCAGAGTTCAGTTAGTTAACGGTACAGAAAATGATCGAAGCGCATTTCCAAGAGCAAATTTCTTCATCGTGCGTACCATTTGGCAAGGCTCCCAGATCTGAGTCCAGTACATTCTTGGTTACTTCGGACACGGCAGTAGATATCTTGGCCTGAGGCGGCTGAGCGTCGTGGATGCGGGAGCGGCAGGCGTCGGCGAGGCGGATGAGGAGGATGGTGGCGATATGTTTGGCCCTGTCATTGACGTGGCGGCCGGTGATGGACTCGTAGACGAGCGCCGCTTTCACCCAGAGGCTGTTGCGGCGGTCGATGCCGCTGCCGCCGTCGCGGGCGAAGAAGACGCTCCGCGGCACGAACTCCGACGGGTTCTCTGCGCGCACCCGCGCGTACGCCGCCGACTCTAGCATCGTCTCCGTCGGCGCCATGGACACGATCGAGGTAGCTTCGGTGCTCGTGTCGCCTGTTGCCTAGCTACCTGTTCAATTGGTTCAGGCGATTTGCGGATGGTTGGAGATCTGGCGCGAAAGGGAAATTTATAAGCAAAGACGCATCGTGTAGTTCCTTTCGTGGCGTTGTTTGAGGAGGCTTTCGTGACAGAGTGACCAACTCCCGTTTCTGAGACAGTGAATAATCAAAGACAAGACTACGAAGATTTGCACAAGCTGGTGGTGCACACGTAACTTGTCATGCGAATGAAGGATCGATCCCTAGTTGACATGGCCCTCAAGGTTTCTTCTTGGATTACTGAACCAAGGAACACGAGGTGGTCACGCCAAGCACAAAGCCGATTGGTTGCTGGGGAGGAAAATGTGCCATGGAATGCAAGCCCGGCCACAAGGCACATCTGACCTGGCGCATCCCCTCCTCCAGCCCCAGACAAAATAAGACAGTTCTCCAACTAATCAAAATTTATCAGCTAGGGGAAACATACACAGGTAACAAAGTTAACTAACTAAAGAGTGACCAGTCGATTTCTGATTTCGTCTGTAACACTGAGAGGCTGCCCGTGTGGTGTTAACCATGTGCAATCAAGTGCCCAACCAACATCTCCCAGCAGCATCCTCTTCTTATTCTTCAGAACTAAAACTGTCATCCACCCCAAGCTGTCACCCGCAGCACAACTGTCGTTTACTCCGAACAGGCCAAGCAGCAGGCGCGCAGGGCTAAACTGAACAATGATTTGCGTCTTTCTACTGTATCAGGACCGCCTCCCACGTAATGTACAGGGTATCTTTCCAGTTTCCACGTCGCGGACGAATGAGAAACATGTCTTCAGAGTTCAACAAGACAGCCGTCTCGACCTCCAGTCCAGTTTACATCACATAGGGTTGATCCACGAAGGCCCACTCGAAGATCTGCTCGTACTGTTCAGCAGCATGGTCCCACGTATGATCTTTCGACATACCTCGCTTCATGAGCCCCTCCCAAGAGGGCTTGTGCTCCCTGAATGTTGTAATTACAGTTCGCAGTGCCTGCACAAGACGATGGGCATCAATATGTCAACGTTGTATATTGACAACCGTATAATGAAGCCACCAAGAATTGGCTCATTACATAAATCCTAGACATCAGATATCATTCTAGCTCCCGCAAGAGAAACAAACCATTATAATTATCAGTTATAAAACTAGCAGAATCGAACCAAACAACTTAGTGAAATGGACTACATGACTAGGGTTGACAAAATGAGTCCATCATTGCCAGGGATATGCTACAGCCAAGATCGATCCTACAAGCGAACAGGAGTTCAACAGAAACTTACCCACAGCATTTTTTCCACTGTTAGTGGTGAGAATGCCCACCTGCAAAATATAGAACAGTAACACTTAATCACCACAACTTCGGCGATTCAGGGAGAAATGTACCCAAAATAAATGTGACAATTAAACTGATTCCAGAAAAAGAAGCACTGAAATTAAGTTAAAATTGAGCAGCACCCACCCTGTACCCTCCTCTCCTTTTTCACCAAAAGGGTTGAACGTCTCGACTGTATCCTGTTGAATACCCAAAACAGTGAGAAGGTTTTGCGTTGGAGTCAACAGAATTTTTTGTTTACTTTTTAGGACAGTTGTCTTACTCGAAGGCCCCCAGTTGCATGAACAACAGGAACTGTACCATATTGCATCGCATAAAGCTGATTAAGACCGCAAGGTTCGAATCTGGATGGCATTAGCAGTATGTCGCAACTGTACAAAAAGAGAGACATCAACATCTTAAATACAGTATGATATATTTACAAGCTGATGGTAGTTTTAGTTCTTTGCATACCCTGCAGTTATTCTGTGAGAAACTGGAACACTAAATCCAACCCATCCACGGAATTTATCCTTGTAGCTTGACTCGGTGGATCTCATCCAGCCTTCAAAAACTGGATCCCCAGATCCAAGCATGACCTGTAAAAATAAGCAAAAGTATAACTGATCGACTGGCTCTAGTTGTTGGCTATCCTTAACAAAGCCTTTTGTCCCAAACAAGATGGGGTAGGCTAGATATGAAACCCTGTCACGAGGACTTCTCAGGAGGTCACCCATCCTGGTACTACTCTCGCCCAAATGGGTTTCATATCCATAGGACTGGCTAGTTTTTACGTTGGCTCGCCAAGCCTATCACAACCCTTAGATATGAAACCTTTCATGAGGACTTTCCAGGAGGTCACCCACCCTAGTACTACTCTCGTGGGTTTCATATCCATGGGACTGGCTAGTTTTTACGTACCTTGTGTCCACCTTTGTTTAGTCTTGAGCTGAATGTTGAAATAACAACTATTGGAATGAAGATAAGGGCATGGATGCAGTTTACCAAGCCAATTGTGTATATTTGTATGTCTGTTGCACACACACGTGTGTGGATCTATTGTTCAGTATATCAGATCATATAGACTAGAGACGGAGCTGGCATATTGGTTGGCCAAGCAGGTATACTGGCATGGCATGGTTGTCATGGTCAGTACTACAGATACATTTACTGCTTCCATCGTTGTTTTACAACTTGAAGTCATATTTTACCAAATAAATAGCATTAAGATTGTCACTGAAAGCAATAACTGAATCTTATATTTTTAATGATTATTCATGCTACCTACATTGATATGCCTCATATTATACTACCACATACGGTATGCTTGATCCACACTGTAGTCTCAATCACAAGAATCAGGACTTACAAACTGAACGTCATCCTGCATGAGATCTGGAATGGCCATTTTAATGAGATCAATGCCTTTCTGGTAGTCCAGTCTTCCAATAAATCCAATCTGTTAGTCAAGCTAATGAGATGATCGGCCAAAAATGTTTGAAGGAATATTTTTGAAGTTCGTAAGGGTTGGTATCTAACCAGAGGAACATCAGCCCTTACAGGTAAACCCAGCTCCTTCTGCAATTCAGCTTTACATTTGGCCTGAAACAAGTATCCCAAGTTACAGAAGGTTTATTGTCAGTCAGTGAGAAAATCACGGGAAGCTTAGAAATAAAGTAGACCACATATACATGCTTAAGAAACTATCCCAAACCTTTCCAGAGAGGTCATCAACAGAATAATGATCAGGGAGACACTTGTCCGTGGTGGGATTCCAGTCATTGATGTCAATTCCATTTACAATTCCTGCATACCAAGAGAGCAAACTGAAATAATTATTGCAATCCATCCATCTATTTACAGAACTTAAAGAAGAAAATGAGTTGACCAAAATATAAGTACCATTCAATACAATTTTTCGAGAACTTAAGAGCTCATTGAGACCCTGTCCACCTTCAGCAGTTGTGACCTCCCATGAATAACCCTGCAAATGAAAGATTAAATGATTTCTCAACTGGGTGAAAGACGGAGCACTCAAATTGAAGAACATCTCACAAAAGAGAGAGAAAAATATACGAGTAATTCACCTGACTGACAGTCACAATTCGATCTGCTGTCACAACTGCACCTTTCAAAAAGTTAACTGCCTCACCCTTGTCAAGGGCATGCCTCCTTGCCCATTCTGGAAATACCCATTCTAAAGCTCCATACCATTCAGGTGGCAATCCCAGATCTGGATATGTACTTGCAGGCTCCACGCCCTAATGACATTGAACGAACAAACCGTTTGACCATATGTCTTACAAAGCCATGTACAAATAATCAAAAGTGATCGACCAAACCTGATGTGCTAAATTATGTATGACAAGAGTGCTGCGAGAATCTCTGTAAACACCATATGGTCTATATTTTGAAGCAAGAAGGCTGAATAAAAAGGCTGAAGTCAGAATAAAAAATCAATTGAACACCGCACTCAAGCAAAAAGGGGAACATAAAATGCACAAAAACAAAAGTACAAAAAATCTAACATTGACACTCACACAAGATAAGCCAGCTAAATGACATTAAGCAGCTGCAATTCACCATCTGAACATTGTCAAGAGAAAGAAATAGCATCTAAATATCCTAAACCATATTCATGACGTATAATGGAACAAAATGCATTGACACCCTTAATATTACGTTGTCCGAACATGTCTGAATTCCTAAAACACATGCATATCAAGCTCTCGGTTAAGTCTTGACAGTTACTTTTGTAGGTATAACAGAAAATTAATGTGTGAAAACCTAGGTGGTACCTATGGTCTGCAGGATACTAAAACCATCCAAACGTTGGAAGGGAATTTTCAGATTAGCTATGAACTAGTGAAGTACAAAGCTGAGCTTGTAAAAGTTCAAAAGGCCTTATGTTTGTACAGATGAATGGTTAACTAAATCTAAAACTGATTAGTTGAGGAAACCCCTGGAAATATTCACTTCACTAACTTTTAGACTCCATAAGCATATATGTAGTTTAAGAACAAAAATGGAAAAAGCATAAAAGAAATGTAGAGAAAGAGGTGACATCTAAACATACACTGGCACAAGGCTGGCATGCCAATCGTTCACAACAAACATGCAATTCTGTCCATAAATATATCCTCCCAATTCAAGGATTAATGGGGCCTCACATGAAGCATAGCAAAGGAGTGTGTATCTGAACTGCATGATATAGAGCAGCTAGTCAATTTATGTGATACAACTTACGACTCGATCAAATAGTTAGCTTAGTATAACAGGGTAGTTTACCTGATTATCACCGAAAGCACCAAAATTGTCTCCATACAAACTTCCTGGTCTATGATATGATGGATGATCAACAAACACCTAAACAAATGTGACAATGGCATGAGAAAAAAACAGAGAAATAAAAACAAGCATTAGGCAATCGCCGGGTACAGCTGGCACTCTTGTCGAGAGCAAAAAGATGTATCACTGGACAAAAATACCCCCACATGATATGTGAACCAAAAACCACTGTTTTGAAAGTTTCCTGGTGTCTTATACAGATCCTATGTTCCTTAACCCTTAGCATCTAATGTAATCTTCATTTAGTAACACAATGATAATAGTTGGGGGTGCCGTTAGTCACATGCCCCCTCGCTTTTGCGGCGTTGCCTCCTTGGCATGCTTGGTTGCTTTCTATCTATATGAATGACAGAGACCCTGCCTAAACAAAGTTAATTCAATATATTCCTCAAACCCCCTACCTTTTGTTAAGGGACCAATACTGTGTTGCTTGCAAACATATTTTAACAATAATGGTGCGCTGAAAGCACCGAAATCGCATGACCGAGGTCAATATAATTGCACACTCTAAGTGCAACTGGGAGAATATAAATGGCGCTTTAAAATTTTACACCTTACGACATGAATGTTCTTGTTGCAAACAGAAAAGGACAATCCTATCTGCCAATGCGCGAACAGTGGGGGAGCCACGTGCAAGCTGTGGGGTCAGCAAACTCTTGTCCAATAAAATAAAATAAAATATAGTTTAGTTTTCAAATTCTACCTATTAGTTCCTGGATTTAAAGGTACTGACACCACAAATACTGTGCAGAAAGCATGCTATTAATCATGGATATGATGATCGTCATGCGCAGGAGTACAAGGCAAATAACAAGAAGAATGGAAATCACATGTCTTTGTAGGGTTAGAAGGAATTGTAAACAAGGCTAAACAGTCGTTACAGTTCAACAGAAAATAATAATGTGATTGTATACCCACCCAATCAACGGAGTCTCTATACTCATGAAAAAAGGAAACTTCATGTGATCCGCCAAAGCATGGAACCTTAATGTGCTTCCCAGTGTAAAACGCCTTTGCGTAGTTTTTGTCAGAGGTCCCATTTAAGTATCTTGGCATTACAACCATCACACGGTGACCACGAGCAGCAAGAGCGATTGGCAATGAACCACAAACATCTCCTAGCCCCCCTGACTTTGCATAAGGAGCAGCTTCGCCAGTAACAAATACGATGCTACGTGTAACTTTAGCTAGAGATTTCTCCTTTGCATCAATGATCTCAGAATCCTGCTCACTTGAAACAACAACTGTTCTGTCAACAGAGTCCTCCTCGACCCCTGGTTGCAAAGTGAAAACTATATATAAGATATTTTTGAAGACCAGACTGAGAGGACAGGTATGAGCAGGACCTGATTAATTATAACGACCTTATTTTTAAAACATTGGGTTTGGTGAGCAACAGTTGAGTAATAATATGATTGGTGCAACCTACATTCTGTTTTCAGCTAGATGACAAATTCAGGTTGTCTAATTTACAGAACAAAAGAGAAAGTAGCAGCCCAACAAATAATCGAACAGTGAATGAGCTGGGTCCAGTGATGATAGAACAAAGCACCTACGGTCCCAACTTCCCGGTGCCCATGTGACTGACTAGGTGCATAAATAAAGAACATAATTCAGTGATACAAGGCTTCCGAGAGAGACTACTCAAGGGTGAAACTCCTTCTAGTTCCTGCAATATAATGCTGAAGTATTGCATTCCGGGGCGTAAAGAAACGGTGCTCATTTCCACTACGACCTCATTAAAATCAGTTTTAGTTTTGGGAATATACTGTTGGCATGACTGTTAAACATTCCGGTCCTGTTAAGATTTCCCGTGAAGTAGTAACAACGACTCACATTGCAGGAGGCAATCATACATAACCGAGGAAGAGACAAACTCGTCAATTTTACTCCATTCCCAACCATCTGTGCACCAGGGCCTAGTCTCTCCAATCTTCTTCCTACTACTAAATTAGTACGATATCTCAGTGATATGTCTGCTCAGACCCAACCACATGCGCGAGCCCCGAAACCTCGGCGGTGCACCGCTATCACGTCGACACACCACCCCAATCATCTCCCGATCCGATAGATTTTCCAAAAGATAAAAAACCATATTGTCCGGCGCTCGCATCGGTCTCGATTCTACCATGCAACCACTAGTAAATCTGTACGTTCGATGAATAGCGACCATTTACCGTGCTTTTCAGACGCAATCCGAGTTGAACCGATTCGTCATGGGTAAAAAAATTGATATTTTGGCGAACGCGCAACGAATTGCACACGATTTGCGTGATCTCAGGATGAACCGCGTACCCTGGAGTCGGAGTTCGGGCCCCAGTTCGCCCACGCCGGCGTCCGGCACGGTGGGCGGCGTCGGGGCTGGCGCCTGCGCGGGCGCGGGCGGCGGCGGCGGCGCGAGGAAGCCTGGCACGAGGGGCGGGGCGAGCTGGTGCGCGGGGGAATGCAGCGGGCGCGATGCGGGGCCCTCCCTGCTGAGCTCCGCGACGCAGCGCCTGCGGACGCGCTGGAGGAGGCGCGGGCGGGCCCTGGCAGGGAGATCGGCGCGCCAGCGCGGGGCCGCCGCGGCGGCGGATGGCGCGAGGCACGCGGCACCGACGGCGGCCGGCGTGACCATGGGTGGTGCCGCGAGGAGGAGGCGGTGGCGGATGAGGGTGGAGCGGATCACCCCGCTGGGTGCCTGCCGGTGGCGGGGGGACTTGGTCTCGCCTCTCCTCCTCCTCCTCCTGCGGTGGTGGTGCCGCGAGCGCGCTTCCCGGGGCGGGGGTTTAACTACGCGGGCAGCAAAAGCGGATCGGTGGTGGGGTTTGCGATTTCGCTACGCCTGCTGCGGTGCTGCCTCGCCGAGCTGCTGAGCCGGTGCCAGGCTGCGGGCACGAACGAGCGAGCAGGGGAGGTAGTGAGAGTGAGGGCCAGCCGGCCAGGCCACCTCACGGTCCTCACCCGTGTGACGCCGCGTGGAGTTGGAGTGGACGGACGAAAGCGCAGCGGTTTTTTCTTCCAGTGGCTGTCCTGTGTGCCGTATCCTCGGGTGGCGCCACTCTCGCTGTCACCCTGCCAGTGCTCGCTCATGCGCCGGGCGTGATGTAATGTTTTTTTCGTGGCCGAGAGAAAATGCATGTCTTTTTTTCGGTTTTGCTAATTCTCAATTGAATGAGAATTAGTTTAGGCTTCAATCGACTCATCCACTGCATCGCGATTCGTGCTGACCCGAGATCTTTTTTTTCCTCACGCCCACGGAGGCAAGTTGAGCCGGAGCCGCCGCAGCCGCGGCCAGCCGCGACGGAGGAGGCGGAGGCGAGGAGCAACTTAACTTGGGGCGGGTGCGGGTTCACCGGCGCCGGAGAAGAAGGGGCGGGGTTAGAGGGATGGCCGGTGCAGGACGGAGCGGTGAGGCGTCGCGGCAGCGCGCCAGCCGCAGGTGGAGAGGTCGACGGGCCACAGGGGAGGCAAACTCGCCGGAGTTGGAGAAAAAAGATTGACGTCAGCCGACTGAGAACTAAGTTAGTTCTCGACTGCGCCCTAGATAGATGTTTTTTTCTTTTGATTTGAGAAATATGCATGTGTTCCTTCTTGTTTGTTTGGGAGTTACATTAGGTGGCGTGGCCAACATGAACGAGCCAAGCTGGGCCGTCGAAATTTGCCAAAAGCTTAATTTTTTTGGTTCCTAATTTTGGCTTGGTTTGGTGTTCCTCTCGTGAACAATAGAGTTTTATTGCCCAGGCTAAGCAAGACCTAGTACATTTTTTATTGCCCAACTCGTGTTCCTCCCATGAGCAAATTGTACACACATGGGAGCTGGTCCGAGCTACCAATCTTCCCAGAATCTAGTTCCTTTTCCATTGCAAATTTTATAGGGCAGCGCTGAGCGTCTTCCGAGGATCAAAACGCCTCAACCCTGATGACGTGAAAACACATGCTCGTTGGGAGACCCCAAGAGGAAAGTATAAAGTATTGCAGCAGTAAATTTTCCGTTGAAATATACCAAGGTTATCGAATCCAGTAGGAGGTGGAAGAGTTTCAACACGGTGTCAACAACAGCGCCATTTAAATGCTGTTGACGTGGACCTGCACAAAACACAATCAAATTACTTTGCCCCAACGAAACAGGAAGCTTGTCAATCTCCCTGACTTGCTGGATACAAAGAATTAAATGTATGATGTGGAGAATAAATATAAATGCAAAAAGGAACAGCGAACAAGTGATTGTAGAGCGTAGTGGAAACGGTGGTTTTATCAGTGTAAAAGAATGGACCGGGGTCCACAGTTCACTAGTGGTGTCTCTCCATAAAAGATAACATGTATGTTGAATAAACAAATTACAGCTGTACAATTGACAAATGGTAAACGCATTACAATGCATATTATGACAAGATGTTCAACGTAGTATTTATTGGGCATTACAACATTTTACATAGACCGCTTACCAGCTGCATCTATAACTAATAATCCACTCCCGAGATAACATCCGTGTCTCTCGCGAGTATTAAGTTGCAAGCAACGGATAATTGCATTAAGCATGGTGTGTAATGTAAACAATGCATGAGACATATAAGCAACGCATATAAGCAAAGCAAAGTTATTTTCTCCCTAGTGGCAACAGCACATCCACAAGCTTAGTCGTTTCTGTCGCTCGAGCTTGATACGTCTCAAACGTATCTATAATTTTTGATATTCCATACTTGTTCTATATCAATATCACATGTTTTATATGCACTTTATATCATATTATGACATTTATTGGACTAACCTATTAACAAGATGCCAGTGCCAGTTTCTGTTTATTATGTCTGTGCATTGCACAAAAGGTCCAAAAATGAAAGTGCTCAGAAAAATCTGAAAAAAATTACAGAAATTCTAAAACGCCAGAAGACTCCGGGAGCCAGAAGGACAATTGGAGGCCCACAGCCCCACACCATGGGCCCGCGCGGCCAGAGGGGGGCCGCGCCGTGGTGGTGTGGCCACCTCGTCACCTCTCGCGACGCCCTTTGGACTATATATTGCCTCCGCGGTGAAAACCCTAAAAGAATCGACGATTTCTCCAGAAGAGTTCCGTAGCTCCGCCGCCACCAAAAACCCTAATTCGGGGGACAGAAGTCTCTGTTTCGGCACCTTGCCGGGACGGGGAATTGCCCCCGGAGCCATCTCCATCGACGCCACCGCCTCCATCATCGCCGTTGCTGCTCTCCATGATGAGGAGGGAGTAGTTCTTCATCGGGGCTGAGGGCTCTACCGGTAGCTATGTGGTTTATCTCTCTCTCCCATGGTGTGATCTTTATGTGATCATGAGCTTTATAATCTAGTTGAATCCATAGATGTTACTCTTCATTATCTTATATGCTACTTGAGTGGTTTTATTAATGTAAACTCCGGAGTCACCTTTGTCCCATGGTGCGAAGTTGACAGTGTGCGCACCGTGTGTGGCTCTTAGGCTAAAGATTACAGGAATACTTATCATGAGTTATTATTTGTGTTGGATGTCTCTATGAAATTGTGGTGTTTGTCTAGTACTATTTAGGGCGCTCAAGTTGACAGTGTGGGGTTCCCTAGATGTGGAATGCGACTTTAAGGTGTGCTTTTATAGCCCTACACAGTGAATTGGTGTTCGTTATCCAACAGGAGAATAGTTCAGAGTAGCATAGTGAAGAGGAAATATCTATGTATTCAATTATATTATTATTGTTGAGAGTGTCCACTAGTGAAAGTATGATCCCTAGGCCTTGTTTCTAAGCATTGAAACACCGTTTACAACCAGTTCTGCTACATGTTTGCTTGCTGCCATTTTTATTTCAGATTGCAATTACCACTTATAATCATCCATATACTTTATTTCACTATCTCTTCGCCGAACTAGTGCACCTATACACCTGACAAGTGTATTGGGTGTGTTGGGGACACAAGAGACTTCTTGTATCTTAATTGCAGGGTTGCTTGAGAGGGATATCTTTGACCTCTACCTCCCTGAGTTCGATAAACCTTGGGTGATTCACTTAAGGGAAACTTGCTGCTGTTCTACAAACCTCTGCACTTGGAGGCCCAACACTGTCTACAAGAATAGAAGCGTGCGTAGACATCAAGCTATTTTCTGGCGCCGTTGCCGGGGAGGTAAGTGTTGGAAGGTATCTCCTTTAGATCCTGCGGTTATATCTTTTTGTTTCTTGTTTTTATTTTACTAGTTAGGCTTAATGGAAAACAACAAAAAAGAGATCTTTATGAACTTTATATTGAATTAGGACATGATGCTTTTGAAGAGAAAATTAAAAAACCTATGGAAGTTTGTTTGCATAATAGTGATAGCAATGTTATTAGCATGAATTCTTTGAACACCATTATTGCTAATGCTATGGAAAAGTCTAAGCTTGGGGAAGCTAGTTTTGATGAAAATGATCTTTTTAGTTCCCCAGCTTTGGAGGAGAAAATTTGCCTTGATAATACTTTGTCTCCCATATGTGATAATTCTAATGATGCTTGTGATATTCTAAATCCACCTACTGAAAGTATTCCTTTTGAAATACCTATGGAAATTGTTGAAAAGGTTATGGATGAACGTTATGCAGGGGATGAAACAGTCCATCCACGTGATCACTTGTGGAAACTTACAGAACTTTGTGAGTTGTTTAAGGTTGCAGGTTTATCAAGAGAAAATGCCATGAAGAAATTATTTCCATTGTCACTTAAGGACAAAGCAAGGGAGTGGTATGAGCTACTGGATGATCCTCATCATTCGGAGTGGAAGGAGCTTGAATCTCTCTTTTACTCTAAATTTTATCCTCCTTATGAAATGCATTTAGATAGGAATTACATTTATAATTTTTGTCCTCGTGATGGAGAAAGCATTGCTCAAGCTTGGGGGAGACTGAAAAAACTAATACTCAAATGTCCTAACCATGAGCTTCCTGAGGAAATAATTGTTACTAATTTTTATGCAAGGCTTTCAGGTCATTGCAAGGATTATCTAGATGCCTGTTCAGAGGGTTCTTTCACAAGTAAGAAGGTTGAAGCTAAATGGGATCTTCTTGAAACAATTCAAAGCAATACTGAAGATTGGGATAACGACAAAGGTAAAGAATCAGGTATAAACTATGAGTATGATTGCATTAAGTCTTTCGCTGAAACTGCTAATTTTCAAGAGCTTAGTGCTAAATATGGTCTTGATCCTCAAATTATTGTTGATTATTGTAGAGCCTTTGCTTCTCATATTAATGTTCCTAAAGAAAATTGGGACATGTATCATGAACCTTTTAAAGACACTTGCATGAAAAATGAAATTGTTATTAATGATTGTAATAAACATGCTCAAACTTCTGAAAATACTATTTCTTATAAGCATGTTAATTTTTGTGGAGCACTTAGACCTTGTGAAAAGAATCAAATCGAAGAAGAATATTGTATCCATCATAGGAATGAAAAAACTAGAACGTGGCACAGGGCTCTAAATGATCTTGGTGAAAAAGTTTGTGCCCTCTATCCTTTTATTTGTGAACTTTGCTATAAAGTGGGTCATTTCAATTTTCAATGCTCAGGCTATGATAATAGTATTTCGAATCCAATGAGTACTGCGAGTTTGTATTGTGATGACATGATCACTCCTAATCAGCATGATGAACTTACATTATTTTTGGGGTGTGAAGAGTTATCAAGAAAAACTTCTTTGGTAGATATGAGTGCTTTTGATATGAATAGCGTCCTGCATGGATGTCATCTTTATTGTGTTGATAATTGCCACGCAAATACTTACATACAAAATATTATAAAAGATGGGACTTTACCAAAATATGACAGGACTAATATGTGTTTTGTTCTTATTAATGAAAGAGAGGAATCCTCCCAAGTTTCTTCTATTGTTTCTAACAATAAACCAGGGTATGTGGAGAAGCCTCCTTTCAAGCCTCTCCCTCCTAAAGAGGGAAAGAAGAAGAAGAGGAGTAAAAAGAGAGAGGAAACGGTATTTTCCCCTAAGCATGTTGCTCCTATTATAGTTGTTGCTGATGAGCCTGAATTCGATGATGATCCTATGCCTGTTACTTATAGTAGTGATCATGATTGGGAAAAGCACACTACTTTTGATATTGAAAATCTTTTGGGTACCAATTCTGAAAATGATGATGTTAACAATTGTTATACTATTAGTACTATCCATGTTCCTTCCAATGATGATATGGAAAGCTCTAAGCTTGGGGATGAGGTGTTTGAAAATCCTTTTGCTAGTAATAATTATATATTTGAGACCTCTCCTCCTAGTGATGTGTTTGAAAATCCTTTTGCTAGTGATGTTTTGAAAATCCTTTTGCTACTGATGATTATATATTTAAGACATCTCCTTCTAGTAAAAATGATAATGATATGTTTACAAATGAACACACTTTGGAAGATAACTATTCTATTGTTTATGATGATACTATGCCTCCAGTCTTTGATAATTATCATAAGGATAACTATGTCATAGGTTATAATTACAATCATCCTCATGAAACCTGTCATAATTATGGAGGGATTAAAACCATCCCTCTAATATACAACATGTCTATCATGTTCGAGTTCTTTATGATGATCCTACTCCCATTGTTATTAATAAAAGAACTTTGCTTATGTGGAAAATATTGATACTTTTATGCATATGGATCATGATAAGAATGTTTCATGTGATGGTTATATTGTGGATTTTATCAATGATGCTACTGGAAGTTACTATGAGAGAGGGAGACATGGATTTATAAATCACAATAATATTAAGTCTCCTCTCTTTATGTTGAAATTTTTGAAGTTGCACTTGTTTCGCCTTCCTATGCTAGTCACTTTGTGCTTTATTGATTTATTTTCTTACAAGATTCCTTTGCATAGGAAGTGGGTTAGACTTAAATGTGTTTGGTATTTGCTTCTTGATGCTCTTTTATTTTCAACTCTTATACATATGAGAGCATCATAAAAAATTTCATGCCTAGCTAAAAGGCTTTAAAGAAAAGCGCTTATGGGAGACAACCCATTGTTTTATTTCTGCAATTTTTCTTTATTTTTGAGTCAAGGTGCTGTTTACTTCTGTAGCAATGCCTTTGTATCTTTATTTTCTTGCATTATTGTGCCAAGTAAGGCCTCTAATAAAGATGATGCTAGATTTGGATTTCTGCGCAGGAACAGATTTCTGCTGTTCACCGTTTTATTCTGTAAAATCACAGAAAAATTATTTAAATCTGAAATTTTTGTGCGTGATCCTCAGATATGTACGCATCTTTCGTTAGTTCAAAGTTTTTCGATCTGAGCAACGTAAGTGCCTCGAAAAAATTCGTCTTTACGGACTGTTCTGTTTAGACAGATTCTGTCTTTTATTTTTCGCATTCTCTCTTTTACTAGTGTTGAGTGGAATTCTTTTTTAGGGTGAAGAGCTTCACATAACATCAGTGGCAGTAGTTAATGTTAAAAGTAACGGTCATGTTTGTGTCCTTATAGAACATGTGAGTTTTTGATTGTGCACTAACCCTCTAATGAGAATTACTCTGAGTTTGGTGTGGCGGAAGTTTTCAAGGGTCAAGAGAGAAGGATGATATAATGTGATCAAGAAGAGTGAAGAGCTTAAGCTTGGGGATGCTCCCATGGATCACCCCAGCATATTTCAAGAAGACTCAAGCGTCTAAGCTTGGGGATGCCCAAGGCATCCCCTTCTTCATCAGCAACTTATCAGGTCATCTCTAGTGAAACTATATTTTAATTCTTTCACATCATATGTGCTTTACTTGGAGCGTCTGTGTGCTTTTATTTTCAGTATTTTATTTTTCTTATGGTCAACTTGATTGGACTCCAGCATTCTTGATTGGGAGAGAGACACGCTCCGCTTTTTCATATGAATACTCCTATTCTTCACTTATACTTGTTGAGTATTCTTATCTAGCTATTGCTATGCTTTTAGCTCCTGTTTTGCATGCATCTCTTATTCAGAGCTGTTAGTTCTTTTAAAAAAGTACTCTCTTGCTTCACTTATAATTGTTTGGAGAGTTTATGTTGAAATAATTGATTGGTGTTTGGTTGGAACAGAAAATGTTGCATGTGGTAGATGGTATAATGGAAAAAGCTTACATATTCTTGTAGATCACTGTATTGGATAATTTGATACTTGTCAATTGTTTTGAGTTATCAAGTAGTTCATGTTTAAGCTTTTGTATCATGTAGTTAAAACCTATTAATGAAGAACTACCGTAAAGCTCGTTGAAATTTGGTTTGCATGATTGGTATCTCTAAGGTCTAGATATTTTCTAGTAAAAGGGTTTGGTTAACAAGGAAGACAGTGTAGAGTCTTATAATGCTTGCAATATGTTTTCATATAAGTCTTGCTGTGTCGGTTGATATCCTGTGTTTGCTTCAAATAACCTTGCTAGCCTAAACTCTGTACTGAGAGGGAATGCTTCTCGTGCATCCAAAACCTTGAGCCAAAATCCATGCCATCTGTGTCCACCATAACTACCTATATGTGGTATTTCCTTGCCATTCCAAGTAAATTTTTCATGTGCTACCTTTAAACTATTCAAAAATTATTACTCCTTTTTGTGTCAATGTTTACCAAGCTCATGAGGACGGGGTGGATGTCTTTATGTCAACTGTCAAACAGACTTTACCACCGGACTAGCGGCATATACATCCGCTTATCCATTAATTTTGCAAAAAGAGCTGGCAAATGGGGTGCCCAGTCCCAATTAATTACAACTTTAACCGCTTAATTCTCTTCACATTTTTGCCCTGATTTATCAGTCAAGCAATGACAAACAGTGAAATATCTGCATGTGTAAACAAAAGAGAAGAGGGATGATCTGCCTTGCTGGTAGAAATAACGTCCTTCATGGGAGCCGCTCTTAAAAGTCTGGTTGGCAGGGGTCATATTGTACTTTCCATTTTCTGATTCGTTGACAATTAACAAACACCTCCCAAAACTTATTTTTACTCTCTATATGATTTCAAAAACTTAAAAAGCTCTAGCACATGATTTAATCCCTGCTTCCCTCTGCGAAGGGCCTTTCTTTTACTTTTATGTTGAGTCAGTTTTCCTACTTCTTTCTATCTCAGAAGCAAACACTAGTGTCAACTTTGGTGCAACAATTTTTATATGCTTGTATATTGTACTTATTATATTGCTTTGTGTTGACAAATATCCATGAGATATATATGTTGAAAGTTGAAAGCAATTGCTGAAGCTTAAATCTTCCTTTGTGTTGGTTAAATACCTTTTACTTAGAATCTATTGCTTTATGAGTTAACTCTTATGCAAAACTCTTTGATGCTTGTCTCGAAAGTACTATTCATGAAAAGTTTTTGCTTATATGATTCAGTTGTTTGCTCATTATCTACTTGCTAGCAAACTATAGACCATTGACCTGGATCACTTCATTCATAACATGTGCTTTACAATACTATTTGATCAAGATTATGATGGTAGCATGTCACTTCAAAAATTATTTTGTTTTATCGTTTACCTACTCGAGGACGAGTAGGAACTAAGCTTGGGGATGCTTGATACGTCTCAAACGTATCTATAATTTTTGATGTTCCATGCTTATTCTATGACATTTATTGGACTAACCTATTAACAAGATGCCACAGTGCCAGTTTCTGTTTATTATGTCTGTGCATTGCAGAAAAGGTCAAAAAAATGAAAGCGCTCAGAAAAATCTGAAAAAATTATAGAAATTCTAAAACGCCAGAAGACTCCGGGAGCCAGAAGGACAATTCCAGCGGAGGCCCACAGCCCCCACACCATAGGCCCGCCGCGGCCAGAGGGGGGTCGCGCCGTGGCATGGTGTGGCCGCCTCGGTCACCTCCTCGCGACGCCTTTGGACTATATTTGCCTCCGCGGTGAAAACCCTAAAAGAATCGACGATTTCTCCAGAAGAGTTCCGTAGCTCCGCCGCCACCAAAAACCCTAATTCGGGGACATGAGTCTCTGTTTCGGCACCTTGCCGGGACGGGGAATTGCCCCCAGAGCCATCTCCATCGATGCCACCGCCTCCATCATCACCGTTGCTGCCTCCCATGATGAGGAGGGAGTAGTTCTTCATCGGGGTTGAGGGGTCTACCGTAGCTATGTGGTTTATCTCTCTCTCTCTCCCATGGTGTGATCTTTATGTGATCATGAGCTTTGTAATCTAGTTGAATCCATAGATGTTACTCTTCATTATCTTATATGCTACTTGAGTGGTTTTATTAATGTAAACTCCGGAGTCACCTTTGTCCCATGGTGCGAAATTGACAGTGTGCGCACCATGTGTGGCTCTTAGGCTAAAGATTACAGGAATACTTATCATGAGTTATTATTTGTGTTGGATGTCTTTATGAAATTGTGGTGTTTGTCTAGTACTATTTAGGGCGCTCAAGTTGACAGTGTGGGGCTCCCTAGATGTGGAATGCGATTTTAAGGTGTGCTTTTATAGCCCTACACATTGAATTGGTGTTCGTTATCCAACAGGAGAATAGTTCAGAGTAGCATAGTGAAGAGGAAATATCTATATATTCAATTATATTATTATTGTTGAGAGTGTCCACTAGTGAAAGTATGATCCCTAGGCCTTATTTCTAAGAATTGAAACACCGTTTACAACCAGTTCTGCTACATGTTTGCTTGCTGCCATTTTTATTTCAGATTGCAATTACCACTTATAATCATCCATATTACTTGTATTTCACTATCTCTTCGCCGAACTAGTGCACCTATACACTTGACAAGTGTATTGCATGTGTTGGGGACACAAGAGACTTCTTGTATCTTAATTGCAGGGTTGCTTGAGAGGTATATCTTTGACCTCTACCTCGCTGAGTTCGATAAACCTTGGGTGATTCACTTAAGGGAAACTTGCTGCTGTTCTACAAACCTCTGCACTTGGAGGCCCAACACTGTCTACAAGAATAGAAGCGTGCGTAGACATCAGAGCCCAGATTACTGGAGGCATGAACCCACTATCTAGCATAAATACTTCCTCTTGGAGACACTAGCATCTACGTGGCCAAAGCATCTACTAGCATCGGAAAACATAAATAAAACAGTAGATAAATAGATAAACGACTTGATCATAACTTCACAATTCATCGAATCCCAGCAAACACAACATGTAGCATTACAATAAGATGATCTTGATCATGTTAGACAGCTCACAAGATCTGATAGCATAAAGTGGAGAGACAACCATTTAGCTACTGTTATTGACCCTAAGTCCAAGGATGAACTACTCACGCATCTGTCCGGAGGCGGGCATGTGGTGTAGTAACAGTGTAGAGCCCTCCGGCGATGATCTTCTCCTCCGGCAGGGTGCCGGGAAGAGCTTCAGAACCCTCCCAAACTAGGGTTTACGACGGCGGCGGCGACGGAACTTTTCGTGGAATAATGCTCGGTATTTAGGGTTTTCGGGAGGAGGAGAATATATAGGCGAAAGGGCGGCGTGAGGAGGCACCCGAGGACGCCAGATGACCCCCCGGCGCGCCCCAGGTGGGGGCTGCGCCCAGGTGGCGTTTAGGCCCCCCGGGGCGCCTCTTCGATCGCCCTTCGGACTTCGTCTTCGTGTCGGTGTAAAACTCCACCTCGTTGATTTTCATCCAATTCCGAGAATATTTCCTGACTAGCTTTTCTGGAAAAAAAAAGACAGCAGAAAACAGGAACTGGCACTGTGATATCTTGTTAATAGGTTTGTCCCAGAAAATGCATAAAAATGATATGAAGTGTATATAAAACATGTAGCAATTGGTATAAAATATGCATGGAACATCAAAAATTATAGATACGTTTGAGACGTATCATCCCCCGAGTCACTAGCAGTCTGATCAATTTGCCTAAAAACCGTCTGACCAAAAAACGAAAGGGATGTCCACAGCGCACGTGCACGGCACCCTCTTGTTGACTCCTGACCGCACATGCACCCTCTCCGCGCGCGGAACAGTGCGACGCCTCCCTGCACTGGACGCTCCCCTCCCCTGCTGCCTGTAGCTCGCCTTCAAAGCTCCGGCGAGAACTCATCGAGTCACCATCGCCGACCCCTTCCGGAGCAGCGCCGTCCACGACGCCCATCATCATAGGAGCACTGACTCCGACGGGTAGCATGGCTGTCCATGATTGGTAGCACCGCCGGCACCCAATTGCAGCATCACAACTCCGGCTATCGCTGACCCCGCTCGGCGGCGCAGCCACAGACAGCTTGAAAGCCAAGAAAATTCTGCTAAAATCCTTATGTGGATTTGCATCCGAAAGAGAAAAAAAATTCTACAAAACTTGTAAGGATTTGTACCTTTGAAGATAAATTGCATCAAATAAACAACAAAATGCTACAATTGCTCTTCAGATTTGCATTAACGGGGAATTCTTTAACTACAAACCTTCCAAACATTTGCACAAGATCAAAAAAATGCATCTGAAGAACTTGCTACAACTGCTATACAGATTTGCATCAAAGGGGTAAAATTCTTGCTACCAAGCTTGCAAACATTTGCACCACATCAAGAAATTTGCATCATGTGAAGAATAAACTTGCTACAACTCTTCTCGGTTTGCATCAGAACGGAAAAAATAATGCTACAAAGCTTGCAAAAATTTGCACCACATCAAGAAAATAAGGCAACCAATCATCGAAGAAATTGGCTCTCTGGACGTCTTCCGCCATGCCACTGGCAGCATGTCCGGCCACCGATGGCAGCACCGTTGGCCTTCTGTGGTAGCAACGACACGTACCTACGGTAGTACCGCCGCTCCACCGCTTGTAGCAACCCAACTGCGCCTAGCAGCACCTCGGCCTAGCGCTTGCAGCACCGGCGACGCCGGTAGTAGCATCTGCTCCTTTCATCTGTAGATCTCGACTTTGGCTCGTAGCATGGCCGCCACAGCACTATTAGGAAAACGCTTATAGGTGGAAACACTTTTAGTGGCGCACCAATTATCCGTGCGCCACTAAAAGTATTTCTGTGGCGCACGTTTTTGGGTGCGCCACAGAATTTTGCAATTCTGTGGCGCACCGAAACCTGGTGCGCCACAGAAAGTCAGGTTTCTGTGGCGCACTCTGTTCCGTGCGCCACAGAAATCAGCATTTCTGTGGCGCACTGATGCATGTAAAATGCATACATGAACTTTGCACCTTAATTGCTTATATTTCAATCATATTTGCATCATATAAGGGTTATATCAATGTTTTATAATGATTTTTGGCAATATTCATTTATTTCCTATTTTTATGGAATTAACCCTGCACAGGCAGAAAACCACGTTTTCTTATTTTAATGTTTCAGGGACCCAAACGTCAACGAAATCACCTGGAAATTTACAGGCGTCAACATTTGGAAGGAAGAAGACCTGTGGGCGAAGGAAGCGCGCAAACGGAGGCTCGAGGGCCAAACGAGGGGGCCCACGCGGCCAGGTACTGTAGCTGTGTGGGACCCACCCATTTGGGCCTCATGGCTCCGTTGCCTTCGATCTTTTCTCCACCGACATCGTCTTGACCTAAAAACGCCTATAAAAAAGGTCCCCCGACGTTCTCTGGAAGGAGCGCCGCACAAACACAGAAACACCGAAACGGAGATCAGGAGCTGCAGATTGGAGGGGGAAAACTCCGGCGGGGCGCTGCCGGCGTGGTCTCCATCTTCTCCATTGACTTCTCCACCGTCTCCATGATGAAGAGGGAGTAGTCCACCTCTGGACTATGGGTTTGTGGAAGTAACTTATGTATCTCTCTCCTCTTGAGCTTCACTAATTAGCACCGTATGAGCTGCTGAACATGATTACGGTCACCGTTGTAATACCTTTGTGGTGATCTTTATGAGTTAATATATGTTTGAGATTGCAATGTTTGTTTCAGTTATGAGTATATGCATATTATGTACCCCGTTCTTGTCTACTTGTTTTGATCAAGCATGTTTATGAGAGCGTGTGTGGGGGAACATGTGCATTAGTTGGAGTAACGGGGGGTGTCTAGTGCAGTGAACGTGAGAGAAAGTTCTGCGATCCAGTTTGGTATCTTTACCTTACTTTGTTGCCTCACTAGGGATAAACTAAAATACCATGCTACCGGGGATGTGGGCGTGACCATTGCCACTACTCCATGACTAGATCTAGCATGTTCTGATTTTCACTTCATGTCATGATACTTAATGATATACTCTGAGTTATCTTAATTACTGAGGTGTTATGATTTAGTTCGCATCTTGGTGGAGTAAAGAGAGGTTAATAACCAAAACATCTCTATGTAGGACGTGATGCCCATATATCTAAGTAACTTGTTATCAAACCCTGTGTTGCAATCTCATATGTTAACTGTGTGTGTTCCATTGTCTACCACTTTATAAAGAGAGAGTGCATTTGTGAAACCATGAACCCCAGTCCATTTTTAATCATAAGAAACACCTTTCCAACACCATATACCACCACTTTTCTATTTTCAGCCATCATTAAATCCGAAAATACAAAAATACTTTTCATCTTGCATACATCATTCAAAAACCCGAAAATATCATTTATCATTGCATCCACCATCATTGCATATTTATTTCTTGTTTGCATTGCATAAATATCCTGATATCATTCTTACACCTTGTGCTTGACAACCACAGGTGAGGTTGAGGACCAAAACATCTAACCTTGTTTTGTAGGTAACCAAAAGAAGGATAAGAAGATAAATCTACCACTTCAGATTCCCCGAGAGTTCGATATTAAACCCTCGAGTCACCCCTTGTGGGGAAAATTGTCTTCCACTTACTATACACTCTGCACTTGGAGTCTCAACCTAATCCCGTTTACTTTTGCAGTATCAAAGCCTTGCTCTTCGGGATCATCAAGACGTTTTCTGGCGCCGTTGCCGGGGAATCGTAGCTGAGAGATTTATCCAAGGGTGTGCATCATCGCATTCATCTCACAACAAAGTCAACGTCACCAACTTGT